>CM069909.1:40135228-40317898 GCA_036172215.1 Camellia granthamiana | reverse complement strand
ATTGTGGAAATTTGTAACTCACTTATGATACCCCAAAAAAAAAAAAATTTGTTTGGATTGCGATAATCTCTGTATTTTTTTATCACATAATAATTAGATTATATTTTGTCTACTAAAAAAAAATTTATAATTTGATTTTTTAACTCATTGTGTTTTTTGAGAAAAAAAATGATTGTATTTTTTAATTATCAATTGACTTAATTTATGATTGAATTTTTAACTCACTATATTTTTTGAAAAAAAAAATTATATTTTTTAACTACCTATTAACTTCATTGCTGATAAAAATAATATCTTCGCCGTGGAAGGATGCATCTGTACAATCAGAACTCTATATTGCATAATTTTTTATTTGCATTCATCATTCCTTTTGAGTAGAGAGAGTTTATTTGAAAAAATGTGATTGACAGAATCAGGGGAAAAGTTTAGAGAGAGAGAGTTGGACAAAATTTGAGGAAAAAGACTGAAACCCTTCAGAGTCACAAAAGATCTGTAAGTAATTTGTTCATATATATAGTCATGTTTTTGTATTATGTGCACACTATTTGTTGCAGAATGCCCAATGCATGATGCTTAATTTAAATACACATAGAAAGGCAATGTTTATAATTTAACTATCAGTTTTTTCTAATCCCTTAAAGGTAATTTTCCTTGGGAATTTTATCAAGTGTCTTTAGATTCTTTTATCAAATTGGAGCAGCTATTTGTTTATAGAATGGAAAATTAAATCTTTTGGAACAAATTGAAAAAAATGGTAGTTCAGGACTACTATTTTGTCACCATTTTGTTTTAAGTCTCTACTTGAAAAAATAGAGAACATCTGTCTTGAACAAATTTCACCAAATTTGCATTCAGAGAACATCTGTTCCGATTGTTATTCCTTCTTGAAATTATAATGTTTTCTATGAATTTGTGTAACAAGCCCGCGAGGGACCTCGCTACAGTTCGGACTCGATTTGTGCCACGGTTCTAAATCTTGAACCAAAGAGTCCAATCCGGCAAATCGTTTTGAAAACAGATTTTTTTGAAAGAAGTGCCAAACATGGACTGCTTTGCCAGATAACAGAGTCGCCACCTAAATATTTTTTAAATGGGAAATTTAGGAAACCCTAACTCGGTGCCAAAGGCCACGTGTCCGTCATCACCAAAGTTGGCTCGGGAACTTGGGTACGATTGGGGAAGGTCACATCGTGAGCACCCCCGCTCGCCCGGTCAAAGACCGGCCTCTACTAACCGTGATATCTGATTTGAAAACATTGTGAGTTCTTATTCCGGTTATTAGCCTAGGTTACTATGTGATGCTCGCAGCAAACAAGTATAGACTGGGCCGTCTGAATTGGAACAAAACATTTCATGTTTGTTTGCTTGAAAATGGTGTGATGGTGCTACCCGCAGGTAGGCTAAAATGCGGATTTGCCACCCTCAGGTGGGCTTAGAAAAATAGTGATGTTGCCACTATCTAGTGGGCTTAAAACAAACAGTCAATACATTGTCCCAGTTCAAATAACTCAACCTCCACCCACAGGCATTCAAGGCAGTTATATTACATAAGCAAATAGCCTCATGGCAAGCATGCTATCATGGCAGTCACTCACACGCATGCAAGGATGCTAAAGCATAAAACTTACCGAGTACTCCAAGCCAAAACAGGAACCGGTTAGAAATCATGCATGAATCCTGAATATGCTAAAATGCCTAATGCAACACATGCAAAATGCAACTATAGCAGGCTCGGCTATTCTAAACATGGTATGTGAAATGTTACAGCTAACATGTATTCAATTTGGAATTGAAATACGATGCAGTTTGTATGATGCGCCGAGCCCGGTGCATGCAAAACAGATGAATGATGCAAACATGCTGTCATACTGTATGCTAATTGAAATATGCCCTACATCTAACCATCGTAAGCAGATAAATAAAAGGGAGAAAAAAATGGGGGTTGGAAGACATGCATCACACTCACCCACACTTATTACAATATTGCCCTCGCGCAGAGGGTCCGAATAAATAATACAGACCCGAATAAGAGAATAGTACAGTCCAAAATAATACAGTCCCAAATAATATACAAATTCCTAATTATTATCAAATTAAATAAGAAAGCTGTAAACTGGCATGCAAGCCAGGGACTGCCTTGCCTCCGCTCCGGATAATGAAATGATGCATGTTTGGGCTGTTTTGCGCGGAAATCCACTAGGATGCCCCAATTAACCTCTGTTTGCAATGTTTCTCGAAATGCGTGCCAGACTTCGAAAAGTTGCTGATTCTTCATTTTGCTGCAACAGAGAGCAGGAAAGGGGCATAGCAATGTATTTTCACAAATGTATGCATGCCTCGATCCTCGTGCCACCAATCACGCATATCGATGCATGATGGCCGAGGAACCGAATTGCACAACTCAATATAGGATGAATGCATGTGAATGCTACAACAAAACCTAACTCCATCATGGATAATCCGGAGTGTCGGTGACTTGGGAACTGAGATCCGTTCCGTCACTCGGAGTACGAAACGTGCCTCGTTTCCCGTGCCCAGGCTAACTCCTATCCAGAACACGATGCAATATGCATGATATTGTATGAAATACAGCTAACATATGACCTAGCATACACAATGCTATGAAAATGAGATGCCTCGAAACGCGTGCACGCGGGCACGCAAACCGAGGCGATGATCCTAAGGCATGAAATGGCATGCAAATGCAATGGTGGGCTTATACCAACATGAGAGGGCCTCAGCCAGACTCACATAGGACGCCGACGGATGAAAATAAGTTGTCTCGAAATGCGTGCACACGGGCACGCAAACCGAGACAATGACATAAAGGCATGACATGGCCTGAAATATGATATACAATGAGACTAGAATGAGGTGTCTCGAAATGCGTGCCCGCGGACACGCAAACCGAGGCAATGGCATACGGAATGCAATGATGCTAAAATGACATATAGAATGCAAAATGGACTTACACTAACATGAGTGAGCCTCAGCCACACTCACATAAGAGGCCGTCGGATGAAAATGAAGCGCCTCGAAATGCAAGCATACGGGCACGCAAACCGAGGCAATGACATAAATGCAATGATGCTAAAATGAGATGTCTCGAAATGCGTGCACATGGGCACGCAAACCGAGAAAATGATACACGGAATGCGATGATGCTAAATGAGATGTCTCGAAATGCGTGCACACGGGCACGCAAATCGAGAAAGTGGCATACGCGATGTGATGATGCTAAAATGAGATATAAAATGCAAAGTGGACTTACACTAATATGAGTGAGCCTCAGCCACACTCACATAAGAAACCATCGGATAAAAGTGAAGTGCCTCGAAATGCGTGCACACGGGCACGCAAACCGACGCAATGACATAAAGGCATGAAATGACCTACGAAATGAAGTGAGGGCTTACACCAACATGAGAGGGCCTCAGCCGCACTCACATAAGCCGCCGAGAGATGAGAATGAGCTGCCTCGAAATGTTGTGCACACGGGCACGCAAACCAAGGCAGTGGCATACGCAATGCAAATGACATGAAAAATGCAAATTGGGCTTACACCAACATGAGAGGGCCTCAGCCGCACTCACATAAGCAGCCTGAGAGATGAGAATGAGCTGCCTCGAAATGTGTGCACACGGGCACGCAAACCAAGGCAGTGGCATACGCAATGCAAATGACATGAAAATGCAAATTGGGCTTACACTAACATGAGAGAGCCTCAGCCACACTCACATAAGCTACCGAAAGATGGTAATGAGCTGCCTCGAAATGCGTGCACACGGGCACGCAAACCAAGGCAGTGGCATACGCAATGCAAATGACATGGAAAATGCAAATTGGGCATACACTAACATGAGAGAGCCTCAGCCACACTCACATAAGCTGCCGAAAGATGGTAATGAGCTGCCTCGAAATGCGTGCACACGGGCACGCAAACCAAGGCAGTGGCATACGCAATGCAAATGACATGCAAATGAAACGTGGCATATGGCATATGAAAAATGCAAATTTCAGTAGCTAAAATGATGCACAAATAGCCCCCGAATTATGACAAAATTACACCCGATTGCCCGGAATGCAATGTTATGCACCCGAAACGGCCTACAGCCCTACTAAACATGCACAATATGGACATAACATGTAAAACAGTAGCAAGACAGCCCTAAACTAGCATTTTTTCAGTACAAAGTATGGCCAAACAATGATCACAAGTATGGCAAAAATAGCTTGCAAAAATGGGGGAAAAGAGGGAATAATGAAGCAAGTGATATATACAATGCTTAAAATGAAAAACACAGTTCTACAAAATTAAAGAGGGACCAAAAATATGCACATTTACAAGAGATGACATCCCCCAATTCAGTATGTAGATAGGCTAAACATAGCATGCAAAATAATGAGCCAACAAAGGCTATAACATGAGGTACCAAAAGCATGCATCAAACAACCTTGGACCCTTAACAAAACATGAAGAATGGGTCATTTAAGACACTTTCTAAGCCTGATGAAGGCTAAAAACAGAAGCCAAGAAAGCCTAACAAAGCATGCAATTTTACGGAATCAAAGATGGTATTACATGAAGCACCAAAAGCATGCGCCAAATGGCCTAAGACCCTTAACAAAACATTATGAGAAGGCCAAAAAAAGGCTCTTTCCAGGCCTGATGAAGACTCAAAACAGAGGCCAAATAAGCTCAAAGGGGCATGCCAAATAGGAGTAGAACATGAATTCAAAGCAAGTGGCATGTAGAGCATGAAAACTAGGTTGAGCCCTTCTTTAATGTTGAAGAGGGGATCAAAATAAGCACAATATTAGTTCATGAGATTCTCCAAATCAGATCACAAATAGGCCAAATAACCAAATAAATCATGCAATTTTACGGAAAATATGGAGGATTAACAAAGAAAGTGCATGATAGAGAGGCCAAACATGGTTGAGCCTTCTTCAAAGTTGAATAAGGGTTCAAATAGGCCCTCTCACAGTATATATCAGGCTCGAAAATGGATCACTCATAAGCCAAATAAAGCATGCAAAATAATGGCATAAAGAGTGATATTGAAAGAGGTGTATCATAGAGGTTCCAAACAAGGTTGAGCCCTTCTACAATGTTGTAGAGGGGCTCAAAATAAGCCTAAAATCAGTAGGGGTCGGAGCCCAAAACTGAGAGCAAGTAGGGTAAAGAATTGATTCAAAATTGTGCTAGAAAAAGGGAATTAGAGTCTTACCCTTGGAGACAAGTCTTTTGTTGCTTCTTGGCTTCAATTTGTTGGTCCTTAGCCTTTGAAAAACCCTCCTTTACTGCTGGAATGGAGGTGGTGATGGTGAGGCTTAGGGTTGATGAAGGAATGGCCTAGAACCTTGAAGGTTTTTGGAGCTTTTGGCTATGGAAATGGAGGTTTTGGAAGATGAAGTCTTAAGATGGAATTTTCTAACCTTAACAAAGGAGCTCCTCAGCCCCTTAAATAGACCAAAAAGGGTGTAAAAGGGGAGGGAAATGCACCCAAGCTTTCCCTCCCAAAATATCCCTCGGAGGATCAAGATATTTTGAAAAACAGCTGGACAGCTGTAAAGTGGCCAAAAGCAGGAAGTAGGCCGGGCCAGGTGGCTTTCTTGAAGGTGGCCGGCCAGCCACCCCAACTGGTCGGCCAGCCACTCTCCCTGGCCGGCCGGCCATGGCCAAAAATGGAACAGAACAATTACTGGCCGACCACCACATTTTGGTGTCCTCCCATGTGTGTAAAACAAGGCCCCAAGGTTGGAATTTGGCAACTCTGAAACAGAAGACACAACATTGAACTTGAAGGAGAGGCCCAAAAATGAAAGTAACAATTACTGGCCGACCACCACTTTTTGGTGTCTCCCATGTGCCCTCATCACAAATATATAGTCTCGGCTCGAAGAAAATACCCCTAGGGTGTTCAACATTAGCCCGGAAGTGAGAAAAACGGGCGCCGGAGGAGCGAAACTGGTTTTCTGGAACAATTGCTGGCCTCTCACCCTCCAGTGATCTTCCTGATGCTAAAACAGAGGTACCTGCCAAAATTGAACAAAAACTAATGCAAAACGAAAGCTCGGGGACCAAAACCGCGCGGTTCGGGGTCCTGGAAATGGGCTGCAGACACCGAAAGTGGTTTTCGGCCACGAAGTGGGTATCAGAGGCCCCAGTGTCCCTCGGTATGATAAAACAGAGGTACCCGCCGAAAATGAACAGAAACCGATGCAAAATGAATGCTCGGGGCCCAAATCACGCAGTTCGGGGTCCCGAAGATCGGCGGTAAGCACCGAAAGTGGCGTTCGGCCACGAAGTGGGTATCTGAGACCCCAGTGTCCCTCGGAATGATAAAACAGAGGCACTTGCCAAAAATCGGAGAAATCGGAGATGGTTGGGCGGTCCCGAACCGAGGCACACGGCCTGACGGTCCCGAAAAACCGGGAACCGAGCTCCGAAATGGGCAAAATGGCCTACGGCCACTGAGAGATAGCCTACAGGACCACTCCCTCCCTCAGAAAGAAAACAGAGAAAACCGAGTCTGGTTCGCAAACCGAGACAAGGCACAGAAGAGAGTCCGGAAGTCCGGAGGCAGGGCGCTCGGCCGCAACTCTGAGACTTCTGAACGAGCACAATATGCAATATCACCGAGCGCTCAATCGGTGACGTCTGAGTCTTAAGGTTGATCAAAAATGGGGTGTCTACAATTTGTAATAATTGAAATTATAAAACTTCCTTTCCATCTTCCTCTATCTACAACCAGACCACCACTTTAGTAAACTCTGAATTGTAAGCAGCAGCAGGAGCAACTTTGTCCATGGACAGCAGCAGCTGCTCTCAGTGGTCTGGTACATAATCTGTTGGGATGTCTGGTTCATAATCTGTTCTGTTTTGGCCAAATTCAAACAATTTGAAAATACATTAGCCTACATTGTACTTTGCAACTTTACTACTTAAATATGTTCCATCTCAATCTATGTTATATACTTGGAGAACTAAGGAAAGATTAGAGATAGATGACGTCATATGATTTTCTTTGTATGATACACATTGACATCGGCCCTAATGTTCAATGTTATAGAGATGGTGTTGAAGCAGAAGTTGTTACAAGGGTTAGGTCATCTGATGAAATAATGATAGAGAATAGAGCTGACAAACCAAATGAAGAGTGTGATGAATCTGATGTGGATTACGATATAGATCTTGATGTAGACTAGGATTTGTAGTTATTTTGCACTTTCTATATGAACATTGTTCTTAATTAATGTAATTGAATTTCAGTTATGGGGTTCATCCACTGTTATGTAGGTTTATCGTTGATTGGTCATATTATGTGTCTGATGGCTTTATAATTAATTTGTTCTATGATAAGTAAAAGGTAAAAACAAAAATCATCCATCCCACTCTAGCCATATTTCAATGATTTAGAGCCTATATGACATATCCACTTGTTGAGATTGTTGTTGCTTTATGTTTTATGTATAGAAATTTATAATTATCTTTTCTTTACATCTAATGTTCAATTATGCTTACCCACCAAAAAAATGTTCAATTATGCTTTATAGTTGGGCAAAATGGACGCCACAAAAAAACAGTTGACCAAACTAAGTACCGCAACTAAGAAGGTAACGAATTATGAGAAACAAAGAATGAAGACAATTAATAAAAACCGTGAGAGAATGAATGCTCTAGAAGTGAAGAATATAACAACTTGTTTGAAGGCTGCGGTTCAACATAAGAAATTGAGGACGGAAAAACAAATACCAATTGAGGAAAATGACGATGATTATCGACCGTCGGAGGCTAAAGATGGCAGTGACACTGAATCCTATGATTCGTTTGAGCATGAGGTACTATACATATTTATGCATTGTGAAATATATTCTTTCTTGTTACTTTCAATTCATACACACATAGACATGTATATCTTTGTACATATTGTAGACACCCCATTTTTGACCAACCTTAAGACTCAGACGTCACCGATTGAGCGCTCGGTGATGTTGCATTTTGTGCTCGTTCAGAAATCTCAGAGTTGCGGCTGAGCGCCCTGCCTCCGGACTTCCGAACTCTTTTCTGTGCCTTGTCTCGGTTTGCGAACCAGACTCGGTTTTCTCTGTTTTTTTTCCTGAGGGGAGGGAGTGGTCCTGTAGGCTATCTCTCAGTGGCCGTGAGCTACTTTTCGTGGCCGTAGGCCATTTTGTCCATTTCGGAGCCCGGTTCCTGGTTTTCGGAGCCGTCAGGCCGTGTGCCTCGGTTCGGGACTGCCCAACCATCTCCGATTTCTCTGGTTTTTGGAAAGTACCTCTGTTTTATCATACTGAGGGACACTGGGGTCTCCGAGACCCGCTTCGCAGCCAAACACCACTTCCGATGCCCGGCAGCCCATTTTCGGGACCCCGAACTTCGCGGTTTAGGCCCCGAGCATTCATTTCGCATCGTTGTTCGTTCATTTTTGGCAGGTACCTCTGTTTTAGCATAACGAGGGACACTGGGGCCTCTGATACCCACTTCGTGGCCGAACGCCACTTTCGGTGCCTGCAGCCCATTTTCGGGACCCCGCGCGGTTTTGGTCCCCGAGCTTTCGTTTTGCATTAGTTTTTGTTCAATTTTGGCAGGTACCTCTGTTTTAGCACCAGGAAGATCACTGGAGGGTGGGATGCCAGCAATTGTCTCAGCAAGTGTATGGAGGATTAGAGAGTTGCTTTTTAGATATTTTTGTTGCTTTTTAGATATTTTGATGCACTTTAGATATTTTGGATGGACTTTAGATATTTTGGTGCATTTTTGCTCTATAAAGGAGAGGTTTGGCTTCATGTTAAAGGGGTTAGACGTTTTTTTGAGGGGGAGGGGAGAGAGATCCATAGCTTTCACCTTCCATTTCTCTCCATTTAAAAGCTCAAAGGTTTTTTTTCTTGCATAATTTGTTCATCAACACCAAGCACCACCATCACCACCCTATTTCCAACACTTGGAGTTGATTTCCAGCAGCTAGGAGGTGACATTTTTCAAGCCAAGAGGTAGCAAAAGACTTGTCTTCAAGGGTAAGTTGCCATTTTCCCTTTTCTAGCTCTATTTTGTATCATTTTTCTACCCCCTTTGCTTGAGTTTTTGGGCTCCGACCCTAACTGATTTTAGGCTTATTTTGAGCCCCTCTACAACATTGTAGAAGGGCTCAACCTCATTTGAGAGCCCCATGATGCACTTCCTTCAATATCACTCTTTATGCCAATATTTTGCATGCTTTGTTTGGCTTTTGAGTGATCTGATTTCGAGCCTGATATAAACTGTGATTGTGCTTATTTTGAGGCCCTCTTCAACATTGAAGAAGGGCTCAACCATGTTTGGTGATTCTAGCATGCACTTCCTTTGTAATTCCTCCATTTTACCGTAAAATTGCATGATTTATTTGGCCTATTTGTGATCTGAGTTGGAGCATGAAACATACTGATATTATGCTTATTTTGAGCCCCTATTCAACATTGAAGAAGGGCTCAACCTGGTTTTCTTGCTCTACATATCACTTGCTTTGAATTCTTGTTCCACTTCCATTTTGCATGCTTTTTTAAGCTCACCATACTTCGGATTTCAGCCTTCATCAGGCCTAGAGAGTGCCTTATTTTGATCCATTCTTCATGCTTTATTAAGGGTCTTAGGCCATTTGATGATTGGTTTTGGTACTTGTTTTGTAATCCTTCATATTTTCCGTAAAATTGCATGCTTTGTTAGGCTTGCTTAACTTCGGATTTCAGCCTTCATCAGGCTTAGAAAGTGTCTTTTTTTGGTCTATTCTTCAAGTTTTATTAAGGGCCTTAAGTTGTTTGGTCATTGCTTATGGTACCTCTCTTTATAGCCCTTGTTAGCTCATTATATTGCATGCTATTTTGAGCCTATCTACATACTGATTTTGGAGTTGTCATTCACTGTAAATATGCATATTTTGGGCTCCTCTTCAAAGTTGTAGAAGGAAATTTTGTGGTTTGAATTTTCTATATACTACTTGCTTTGTAATTCTCCTATTTTTCCCCATTTTTGCATGCTATTTTTGCCATACTTGTGGTTGTTATTTAGCCTTGTTTTGTACTGGAAAAATGCCATATTTGGGACTGCCTTACTACTGTTTTTGCTGTCATGTGTCAATTTTGCATGTATAGCATAGCTGTAGGCCATTTCAGGGGCTAAATATCACATTTCGGGAACATTCTGGGCATCGGGTGCATTTTTATCATCATTTTGAGGCTGTTTTCCCTTCATTTAGTTGCTGGAATTTAGTTTGCATGCTTGCATATCATTTCCATGCCATTTTGTGCCTTTTTGTCATTGCCTCGGTTTGCGTGCCCATGGGCACGCACTTCGAGGCGCTCCGTTTTCATTCATCGGCATCCCATGTGAGTGCGGCTGAGGCCCTCTCATGTTGGTATAAGCCCAATTTGCATTTCGCATGTCATTCCGCATCGCCTCGGTTTGCGTACCCGTGTGCACGCATTTCGAGGCAGCTCTTTTTTAATCCGACGGCATCTTATGTGAGTGCGGCTGAGGTCCTCTCATGTTAGTGTAAGCCCAATTTGCATTTTCATGCCTTTACATCACCGCCTCGGTTTGCGTGCCCGTGTGCACGCATTTCGAGGCAGCTCTTTTTATTCAACGGCAGCTTATGTGAGTGCGGCTGAGGCCCTCTCATGTTGGCGTAAGCCCATCATTGCATTCCGTATGCCATTTTATGCATTCCTCGGTTTGCGTGCCCGTGTGCACGCATTTCGAGGCACTTCGGTTTTATTCGATTTGCATTTCACATCATCGCCTCGTTTTGCGTGCCTGTGGGCTCGCATTTCGAGGCACTTCGGTTTTATCCGATTAGCATTTTATCATTGCCTCGGTTTGCGTGCCTGTGGGCGCGCATTTCGAGGCACTGCGGTTTTATCCGATTTGCATTCTATCATCGCCTCGGTTTGCGTGCCTGTGGGCACGTATTTCAAGGCACTTCGGATTTATCCGACTTCTCTTTTCATCGTTGCCTCGGTTTGCGTGCCTGTGGGCACGCATTTCGAGGCATTTCATTTTCATAGCATCGTGCATGCTAGGATTGTATATTAGTTGCATTTCATGCATATCATGCATATTGCATGGGAAACGAGGCACGTTTCGCACCCCGAGTGACGGAACGGGTCTCAATTCCCAAAGTCACCGACACTCCGGATTATCCGTGATGGAGTTAGGTTTTGTTGTAGCATTCATACGCATTCATCCTATATTGAGTTGTGCAATCCGACTCCTCGGCCATCATGCATCAATATGCGTGATTGGTGGCACGAGGATCGAGGCATGCATACATATGTGAAATACATTGCTATGCCCCTTTCCTGCTCTCTGTTGCAGCAAAATGAAGAATTAGCAACCTTTCGGAGTCCGGCGCGCATTTCGAGAAATACTGCAAACAGAGGCTAATCGGGGCATCCCAGTGGATTTCTGCGCAAGGCAGCCCAACATGCATCATCCGTCAGAAGCAAGGCAGTCCCTGACTTGCATGCCAGTTTTACCGTTTTCTTATTTAATTTGTTAATTAATTAGAAATCTGTAATATTCTTTTATTCGGGCTGTATTATTCTTTCATTCGGACTGTATTATTTTATTCGGACCCTCTGCGCGAGGGCATAATTGTAATAAGTGTGGGTGAGTGTGATGTATGTCTTCCAATCCCATGTCTTTCTTCCCTTTTATTTACCCGCTTACAATGGTTAGATATAGGGCATATTTCAATTAGCATACAGCATGACAGCATGTTTGCATCATTCATCTGTTTTGCATGCACCGGGCTCGGCGCATCATACAAACTGCATCGTATTTCAATTCCAAGTTGAATACATGTTAGTTGTAGCATTTCACATACCATGTTTAGAATAGCCGAGCCTGCTATAGTTTGCATTTTTGCATGTGTTGCATTAGGCATTGCTGCATACTTAGGATCATGCATGATTTCTAATCAGCTTTTGTTTTGGCTTGGAGTACTCGGTAAGTTTTATGCTTTAGCATCCTTGCATGCATGTGAGTGTTGCCATGAATAGCATGCTTGCCATGAGGCTACATGCTTATGTGATATAACTGCCTTGAATGCCTGTGGGTGGAGGTTGAGTTATTTGAATTGGGACAATACATTGACTGTTTGTTTTAAGCCCACTAGATAGTGGCAAAACCATATTTTCTAAGCCCACCTGAGGGTGGCAAATCCGCATTTTAGCCTACCTGCGGGTAGCACCTTCACACCATTTTCAAACAAACAAACATGAAATGTTTTGTTCCAATTCAGACGGCCCAGTCTATACTTGTTTGCTGCGAGCATCACATAGTAATCTAGGCTAATAACCGGAATAAGAACTCACAATGTTTTCAAAAACAGATATCATGGTTAGTAGAGGCCGGTCTTTGACCGGGCGAGCGGGGGTGCTCACGATGTGACCTTCCCCAATCGTACCCAAGTTCCCGAGCCGAGGCAACTTTGGTGATGACGGACACGTGGCCTTTGGCACCGAGTCAGGGTTTCCTAAATTTCCCATTTTAAAAATATTTAGGTGGCGACTCTGTTATCTGGCAAAGCAGTCCATGTTTGGCACTTCTTTCAAAAAATCTGTTTTTCTTCAAAACGATTTGCCAGAGTTGGACTCTTTGGTTCAAGATTTAGAACCGTGGCACAAATCGAGTCCGAACTGTAGCGAGGTCCCTCGCGGGCTTGTTACACATATATTCATATTTTATTCTGTTATTCAGCTGTTAGAGATACCATCGAGGGCCTATTCACAATCTCATCATGAGGCATTAACCCAAGCATCAGAAGAAGGGGATACCTCTTCACGTCCTGAGGTGGCTAGCCATCCGCCACCACCTCTCAATGTGAAGCCTTAACTTGAGGTGCCTACTGGTAATACTATTGGTAAGACACGCTCTTTATTTACATTGATTTAAGATCTTAATTAAATTTGTTCACATACTATTTCAATATTATGGCTTCACAATATCAGCTGCTAAGCGTGTTCGTGGCCCGACTCGAGGCAAAGAGGTTCAAGGCCTTGTTGATAGAGATGGAAAGCTTAACGTGCCTATCCCTCCAGAATTTCGTGCACCGGTAGGGGACTATGCCTCAAAACTAGCCTCAAAGATTGGTGTAGAAGTGCGAACTCGTTTACTAGATCCAAGTGTTCGTAGGTGGAAGTATGTTGATGCCTCCATTAAGGAAACGATGTTTCAATACTTGAATGTAAGTTCGTTGTCTACTCTATTATAGGACATTTTACTCATTTTTATAATAGGTTATAAATCTTAATTATTTATTGTAATTATTTTACTTTTTATAAGAATTATCTATGACTTATCTATTTTTTGCAGGATCAATTTGATTTACAAGGAGACCCTGTTGATATAAAGAAGGCAATGAACACAAAATTTGGTCGGAGATTGAGTAATCATACCTATAGGTTGCACAAACAATTCATGGAGTTGAAGGAGGCTAAAGGGGAGGAGTATGCAAGAAACCACCCACCGAAGAATGTTGATCCTACCAAGTGGATAGATCTTATTGATAAAAAGTGGAACACTAAAGAATTTCTGGTAACATTTTCATCTTTTTTATTATATCAGCGAAGAAAGAATTTGATTAGAATAGGGAGAGATTCTAAAAAAACTAGAAAGAACACAATTAATTTGCTATGAAATTCCATATGTCTTCTTTTCCCTTTATCTTCTAGGCATGTAAGTGAAACATAATAAAAACCAAATAAGTGAGAAAATGAGAAAGGGAAACTATTAAACATGGATTGGAAGGCTCACATAATAGGAGATTAATTTATGGTTCCTTAAAGTGCATCTTTCACATCATAGAATAAAGAACTAAGATTTCAGTTTCTATGATTGTATTTTCTATTTGTTCTTGGGTTTGGTCTGAAGTTTCATGATAATGGTAAGCAACTACCTGAGTAACTAATACAGGGTATTGAGACAGAACTTTAGATTTGATAGAGTTGTGGAAGAAAGAAAGGGTTATGAGTTTGGTATTAATAATTGTTCCATATCTTGTGAAATGTAAATGGGTTTTTTCACGATCTATCTTACCCATGCTTATATGCCCCCTATTTGTGAACGGTGTAAATTACTCGTTTTTCTTTTTTTGCCCTGAAAAACCATCTTATGATGAAATCTCAACAAGTCCTCTAATCTATTTTTCAAAGAATTGAATGAAACTTGTGAATAATTTGAAATATCTTTTAAGTTGAAATGATAAATAGGAAAATGATAGAGAGGAACAATGCAATTTCTTTATTATCAAGCATTAAATTTGTTTTACTAGTGATACATTTTATTGTTATATTGGTTCATTATTCCTTACAGGAACAATCAAAAGCCAACATATTTGTCTTACTAATGATACATTTCATTGTTATATTGGTCATTCTTCTTTATAGAAACAATCAAAAGCCAACATCGCGAACAGAGAAAGGATGTATACAAAACATAGGTGTGGTTCTAAGTCAATCCCTGTTAGAGTAGAAAAACTGGTATGCATCCTTGCACTTTCATAATTATATTAGATTCTTAGCTTTATTTATTGAATATTTGGTCGAATTGGGCACGAGAAAAGAAGATGCTACCTGATCTAGCAGAGTTGTACAAGGAAACTCACTATAATGAGAAAACATATGAGTGGATCTCATCTCAAGCTCAGTGTAATTATGTGAGTATATATTGCAATTTTTATTAACAAAATTTTAGAATACTATTTGTCATAATCTTATTTAATTTTCTAATAATTATTTAATTTTTTTTATATTTGATAGGAAAATATGATACAGACACAGGCTGATCACCTCTCACAGCCGGGATCAACCCCTTTGACTGTAGAAGAGCTATCAATCAAAGTCCTATAGCCAAGGTCTGGCTATGTGAAGGGACTTGGCATGAGACCTTCATCCACTATTAGGAGGACCACTACCATATATGCTGAAACAAATGATTATGTGAAGCGCCTTGAGATGCAAATAGAGACACAGAAGGAACAAATACAAATGCAGAACAATAACATAGAAGATCTTGAAGAGGGTAGGAAGAAGCAAGGGGAGAAAATGGTTGACGTTGTCAACTTTTTGAGGACTAAAGGATTCACTAGACACTTTGGAAGTGGAGGGGACTCATCCACAAGTGAACATACTTCTTGATAAAGTATCTTAACTTTAATATAACAAATTTTATAAAAGAATATATGTTTGAAGAATTAGGAAGTAATGGAAACATGCATATGACATCCAATTTGTACAGGTGTATGCATGAGATGTATAAATTGTGAATTAGTCTAATAAAAATATTTTTTTTCTTTATACTTAAAGCTTCAAAAAAGGCCGTCGAAATGCTAAATTATCACACAGCCACAGATTTGTACAGGAACCAATAGAAACACCTTAGGAGGGACCAATATAAGTTGTATGAACTTACGGCACATTAATGGGATGCACCATTTGTGAATTAGCCTTAGAATTAATTTTTTGTTCTCATAATTTCGAAAAAAGTCTGTTAGAGGGATAAATTGTATAGTTGATCTAATTGTAAATTAATGAATTACTAATGTTTTTAATCTTTTGTATCATTGATTAATTACTAAAGCTTTTAATTTATCTTTTTACAGATTGGATTGGGGTGGCATTTTTGACGTGCAACAATGATGTAATTTGCTTGAATGTTCATTTTTGTTTGATAAGGATACACATAGTTTGTGGAGTTGCATTAGTTATTGTTGAATGTTTGGTGGAATTGAACAAGTTATAACTTTTGGATATTTTGTGGATATTTCACTATTTTATTGTATTAGGATGAAATTATTTGTAATGATGAATGGATATTTTCATTTTGTTAATTCGTAAATGTGTTGATAACAGGTTACGTTAAGTTGTGATGGAATTGTTATATTCAACAAGTTTCAACATGAACAGGGTTATATTTGTTGAACTAAAATTTAGATTTTGATAAAATAGGTATATAATGTGGAAAAAAATATTATGGAATTACTAGCAAAATTTTCCATCCCTAAAGAAGATTTTTTTTTGTCTCTTATTTGGCTTAGGTGGATGATTAATGTTGTCATAAATTCTTTATTTCGTCGCTAAATGAATTTGTCATGACAAAAAATATTGTCACATTTTGTCACTATTACCCTCAATGTGTGACGAATTTTTTTTGACATTATTTCATCATTTTTAATGATGAATTTGTTTTTGTCTATATTGGTAGCTTCTTCTATAAAAAAAAATTCGTCTTCGTTTATATTAAACGTGACAAAATTATTTCATCTCTATTTATTATATTTATGACAAAACACTTTTGTCTCTAATTTCTTCTTTTAATGACAAAATATTGTGTCGCTATTTGCTTACAAGTATGTTCCCAACAGAATGTATTGGAGACAAAAAAATTCGTCACAAATTTATCATTTTCAATGACAAATTTGTTTTTTCGTCTCTAAGACCCTTTAGTGACGACGCTTTGGCGACAAAACGGGACGAAAAATGTTCGTCGTAATTAGTTTGAGTGACGAAATATATACATTTTGAGACAAATTTGTTTCGTCTTTAAATTCCAAGTTTGTTATAGTGGCTACCACCATCTTGCCACCACCACCAATAGGGGTGTAAATTCGGCAATGATTGGGAAAGAGGTAGGGTGGTGATGGATGAAAGACTGAGAGATGGTTGTTAATAGTGATAAAGAAAAAAAAGAAAATTTTAAAATGTCTATCTTTTTCCTTCTTCATTAGTTATAACTAATAGATACAAAGGACTTGTTACTGTTTTAAAAATTCAGATTTACGTATAGAACTTATTGTATTTTGGTTTTGGTGACAAAATGAGGGGGAAAAAATACTCCCTGTCCGATTTCTGTTTCTCTATTATTTCATTTTTGAATGTTTCAAAATATACGTCTATTTTAAAAAGTCAAGACTTTAAATTTGAAAATTTTCAAAATTGTCCCCAATAAGTAATTATAAATATATTTTAAAATGAGAGTAGAAGAGATGTCATGTTGATGTCATAGGCCTCTCTATAAAATCTTCCTCTCTCTCTCTAAAATCATCCATCCCGGGCCTCACTGTTGGCCAGCTGGCCATCGCCTTTGGCCATGGCGGTCGGCTGGCCTCACCTCTTTTGTGCGTGGTTGTTGTTTTTCTTCTAATAAATTTGAATCTCCATAGTTTTTCCCAATATTTCTCAATTCTCTAGGGTGTTTAAGGGGTGTGGTTCAGCCTTGGGGGGGGGGGGAGATTTGTTTAGGAACTTCATTCGTGATTTGAGCGCTCCTCTGTGAGTGGGAATTTGAGGGGTGAACTCTATTCAGATCTACAAAGGTCAGGGTTTCGTTAGGCTAAGAGAAGGTTGTTCTGCTCAGGTACTTTGATGTAGCTCTGGTGTTCAGCGAGTTCACTCTAGAGGAAGTTGTTGTTCATGGCGGTGTCCGGCGATTGTATTCTAGAGTGAGTTTTGCTGTTTAAGTATCTACAAAAGAGTTGTTTCGGCCATGGATTTTTCTTTGGCCATGAGAGGTGTTGGTGTTGGTGGTTCTCAGAAGCTTCGCCTCTGTGAGAGGTGGTGTGGATGAGCTATTTTTGACTTTGTAGTGTTTGTTTGATTTGCCATGGAAGTGGGTGGGAGTGTTCAGCCAAAGGTGTTTCGCCGTGGGTGTCTCAGTATTGGAAGGAAGCTTCAGCCATGAAATGGGTGAGTTTGGCGGAGTCCGGCAGAAGTGACAAGCGTATGTGAAGTTCGGTGGAAGTGTCAAGTCTGGGTGAAGTCTGTGGGAGACGCTGAGTTGTGCTTTGGGAGTAGTGTGACTATGCCTTGGGAGTAGAGAAGTCTAATTTTGGGTGATTCATTGTCTGGTGTGTGGTTTGCCTTTGGGGTTTCATGCTCTTTGTTTTTATGTTTTTATAATTAAGTTCTTCTTAAGTATTAAATTTTTGTTTGGTCTTGTTTTGGAGTTCTTTACGTTAAAAAAAATAAAAAAATAAAATCGTGAATTTGAGGAGTTGGTTATATGAATGTGAGTAACAGTAGTAGTAGTAAGAGTATCTTGTACTGTCTAAACCTCTTTCGATGCATTGCATCTTCTTGTACCTTTAATTTCATATTTTTAATGAAATTTTCACTTTATTGATAAAAAGAAAGAAAAAAAATTGAGAATAAAAGAGTTAAATTCAGTGTAATGCTTATATCTCACTTTAAAAAGTTAAAAGTCTCATAAAGACTATCAAAATGAGACAATTTATATTTTCGTTCCCTTTTCATTATTCTCTCCCTTTCTAAACCAATATGCAATGTATTTCCATAAAATATTTCGATAATATATAATACTCCTCTAAGTAATACGAAGGTCAATAATATCTTCTCATCTAATCATTAATATAAAACAAGAAGAAAAAAAATGATATATAGCCAATCATTTCTATTTTTTGAACTTGTTGCGCTAATAGACTAAGCCAACACACTGCCCTTCACATTGACAAATGCGATATGAAACATAACAAAAAGGGGTACTTACCAATTAGTCCTATTCACTAGACTTATTTACCTACAGGTCCTAACTAATAAATTTAACACTATAAAAATAAGAGAGTGATAAATTTATCACTAAAAATTTATTCATAAAAACAAAGAGACTGATAAATTTATCACTATAAATTTATTCATAAAAAAAAGACTGATAAATTTATCTTTATCACTTAATAAATTTATCAAATAGGATTTAATGGGTATTAAGTCTCAAAAGTAGGACCTATTGGGTAATAAGTCTCCAAAATAGGACCTATTGGTAGTTTACCCTAACAAAAATGGTTGAGAACTCTAAAAGAAGAATTCTAAGGAGCTTAATTGTGATGGGTCCTGTTGGAAAATTGGTTTTTTATAGGCTTATTTTGAGCTATCTTTGAGCTCAAAATAGAGAGGGTCTCACACGCCTTTTGAGGTGGGTCCGAAGAGGTAACGTGTTCCTTATTGCGTGGCAAGTCACACGGTGAAGTCGGTTCGTCAAAACCATTTATGAGTGAATGAAAACTTAACGTCATTTTCCGATTCATGGAATGGACATTTAAAGAAGTAAAATGTGGGTTTTCTTGAAATGGTTATCCCACATTGGAAACTTAAGAGAACTTATGCGTGTATATAAGTTGTAGGTGGCAACACTTAGGTTGGGCTCCAAGGGACACCCCAAGTTTGTAGAAGAGAGGAGTTATGGACAAACGAAACCTTAGCCCAAACCGCACATACGCGCACCGCCACCGGCGACCAGCCGGGAACGGGTGTGGGTCGAGTCGGTTATAGTATTAATTTTTTAGACAAAATTTATTTGAATTTTTTTCAAATTTTTTGCGGAAAAAATTAATTTAAATTTTGCGCCAATGTAATTTGAATTTGGAATTCAAAACTTTTTGTCCATGATGTGTGCCTCTTTTCAAATCTGAATTCCACAACAGTTCAATTAGTCCGAACAATTTTCACCCGAGCAGATTCAAAACTGCCAAACAGATTCAAATTTGCCAGCAGTTTTCCAACAGATAGAAATTGCCCAGCAGTTATCTGTTGCACCTGTTCATTCAAAAAATCAACATGTTCGGGTCTATATATAGCAGGCCATTTTCCAGTAATGAGGTGATCCGAAATTCTTTATTTTCCTTCTACTTTTGCTCTCTTGCATGATATAATCTTCATATTAATTTTAGGAAAAATTTAGAGAGTAAGAACACAGGTTTTTGTTCGCCCAACAAGTTGTTTGGAGTGCTACTACAATTTGTGAAAATCATTGTATCCTGAGAGATAGACGCCACTTAACTGTAAGCACCGCAGCGGGGTGAATCTGTCTTAAGGACAGAGTGTCACACACTCAACTTGATCTTTTAATTATTTATTCGGTTCAGTAAAATAAATTCGGTACTTAATTTATTTATTTGTTTGATTTGTTTCAACGTATTTATTTTATACAGAAGATTGTTCCTACAATCTTAAGACAGAATCAAATTATTCTGTTTACAGAATTTTTTGTTTGTTTCCTTTTTTCTTTCTTCTTCTTACTGAAATTATTTTCTGTGATTTTACAAAATAATATTCTGGTTGGAAAAACAGATAGTTGTAATATACTGTCTGACAGATAGTAGTAATATACTGTCCATTTTCTTTGACAACTAGCAGTAATATACTGGTGTCATTAACAATTCAGAATATTTATTAGTGAAATTTTATCAGAAATTAATTTTGATTTTCAGAAATTATTTCTGGCTGTTCATTAATTAAAATTTTGTTTCAATATTTTAATTATTAAAGTGCTACAAAAAATTAATTTTCTGTGTGAAATTAATTTGGTTAAATAAAATTTTATTTTATTTTCAAATTAATTGAAGAATAAAAGTTACAATTCTTGTTTCTTTTATTTTACAAAATTTAATTTTCTGTGTAGAATTAATTTGTTTAAATAAAACTTTATTTTATTTTCAAATTAATAGTTAATAAAAGTTATAATTCTTGTTTCTTTTATTTTTACAGCATTTAAAATTCTGTGTTTATGGTTTAATTTTCTATTGTGATGACCCATAATGTTTTTTAAAAAAATAGACAGTGTATAATTTAATTCAGCAAATTTTCGGATTTGACTGCTATGTAAATTCTGTACGAAAACAGTTCGGTTTTCTATTTTTTTAAAATATTTTCCGATCTTAGAAAATTATGAAATTTTTATATGTTATTCAAAAACAAGTCTAGCAAGTTGGGTACAAATTTTAGAATTTATTGATGAGTATTTATTTTATGAAAATTCACAGACTAATTGGTGTTCAGTTTAATTTATAGTAGAATTTTGTTATTTAATTTTGAATGTTTAGATCATGATTTGGATAAATTTGTTGGGTCTATTTTGGTATATAATTGGACCATGTTTGGCTTATGGGTGGGACCCATGACTTACATTTAATTTAATTTGAGTTTGTTTAGTGACTCATGTTTAACTGTTTGGTCTTTTTTAATTATGTGATTAATAGTAACCACCTTGGGAGTTGTTATTATTTATTATACAGGAGTTATAATAAATATTTAATAGTTGATTTTATGGTGTATACCATATGGTGAAAAATTATATATTTTATAAAGAATGAAAATGTGTATATTTCGTAGTAAACAAAATATTATATTTTGTGATATACAAAAATGTTATATTTTATGGTAAGAAAAATTATATCATTTTATAATTTATATTATAAAATTTTGAGGTATTATTACAAAAATTATATTTTTGGAGAAACTAAACTTTGGGAAGCAAACCCACGTGGGTTGCCTCCCCACTTTTTCCTTCCATCTTTTCATTTCCTTTCTTTAGGCATTTCATTCGGTGGGTGGAGCAGAGAGCTCCTGCTCTCTCTCTCTCTCTCTCTCTCTCTCTCTCTCTTCTCTTCTCTTCCATTGTTGGCTTAAGCTTTAAGCTTAGAGTGGGAGTCTTTAGAGTGAGATTTTGCAAAAGTGTTATAAATGAAAGTTGGAGAGCTCATCATGATCTTCCCAATAGTAGTCTCGGATTCATGATCGGGAAAGATTTGCCTTCCAGATCTGTCTTCTTCATTATTTGAGGTAGAGACTTTTTTCATATTTTTACATTAGAGTTATGTTAGGGTTATTTTGAGAAAATATGTCATTTTAAGAGGTATTGCATATATATATAATTTTCAAATTTTTGTTTGGTAATTTTTGGAAGAAAAATTATGTTGAAATATTAAGAATGTTGGCATTTTGAGATTGATTTTGGAAAAAAATCATTTTGTATTGTTAATTTTGTAAAAAAATCCGAAAATAAAATTTAAAGGTTGCATGATTGTATTTACATCATATTATGATTACATGATTTATTTTGAGAAATATAAAGTTGAATTATTTTTTTATCTTTGATTTCAGAATTTATTTTTGAGAAAAATAAATTGATATTGAGGAATATTATGTAAATTGTTAAGTTGGGATTATAAAGTTGTTTTAGGATTAAAAACTCTAAAAGTGCTATATTCATAATATTTTATGAAATGTGATATGTTGATGATAAAGTTGTGTTTATTTTCGTGAAAATAAAAAATGTGAAATGTGGACTTTTGAACTCATTACCTTGAAAATGTTACTCTTGAGCATATTTCGTAATTTTTGATATAAAGATCACGTGATTAATTAATTTTATAAAAGTTGTGAAAATTGTTATTGGTAGAGAATTTAGGGAAAATATTACCTCTTTAAGTAGCTTGGTGCAAAAAACGGTTATATTGAAATATGGTTATGTTTGAGGGATGAGGCATGTGAAGTTAGGTTTAGTATTATAAATTTGAAAATTTTTGAATATAATAAACTTACTAATTTAGTAGATTAAATTAGTTTTGGTTAAAAGGTTATATCCGTTATAGTTAAAAGTGTGGTATCGAGATTATACTATAATTTTTGATATAGTAGGATGGAAATGGTAATATTTAATAAGTATAGGATTTGGTGAAAATCATATTGGTTATCTTGGTTGAGGTGAAACAAAAATTGATTGAAGGTTTTGTGTGAGTCAAAACAATTGGGAAATTAATAAATAGTTTTAATATTTGGTGTATGCTAATAGGTTATAGATTTGCCTTGAAATGACTAAGTTAGAAGTTTGTTGATTTACATGTGGTAAATACATGAACATTGACATTATTATATTATCTCTTGGGATTGTATCATGGTATTACATTGATAGAGATATGGAATTTGATCACAATGGACCATTGTGTGGTGGAATTGAAATTGGAACTATTTTAATGCATTGTTACATATTGCATTGCCATTCCATTTCATTATTATCATGGATTTCAAATTTAATTGAAAACTATTGTTTTGAGAAAGGAATTGTTTTTGGTGAAACAAGATCATTTTGAATTGTTTCGGATAAATACGTTGGTAAGTCCGGCTAGGGGGTGTAGTTTGATATTGGTTAAGTTGGCTTGAGTGTCCATGGTGAAAGACAAAAAACCGCGCGGATAGGTGTCAAGCCTTCCAGTTAATACTGGTAAAAATGACAAATTGATAGTACTTATATAGTCTACTTGCAGACACCAGCCTAGGGATTACTTGAGTCGTATTTACCATCTTAGAATTTTATTGAAATTGTTGGATTAATGTGTTTTTAAATTGGCATTGTGGATAAGATTTTCAAAAGATGATAAAAATATTTTGAACTTGACATGACATATGCATTCATCTCATAAGACTGTATAAAATGGATTTGATTCATTGCTTAATTATTTAATTCAATTGATAATGAGATAATTGAATGAATTGAAAATGATGTGTTATTGCTATCGAAACATGTTTATTTATTTATTTAAGTTAACTTGTTGTGATTAATTAAATAAATTGTATTTAAGAGATTATGTAATAAAATCATATGGTTTTGACATGATATGATTTCACGTATATGTATGAGTATTTTGGTACCCACATTATCTTCTAATGTTTTAATATAGGATTGTTTGGTGAGCTAGTGGTTGCTCACCTTCTGCCTGTACATGTGTACAGGGAAAGCTTTTCAAATTTAAAGATCAAACAATGGGTTTTACCATTTCATAAGTGTAATGTAGTGATGGATTGTACTACTTCATTTGTTATTTGGCTGAGTGCTATTTTTTTATAAAGAGTAGTGTCTTCTCTTTTATTGTAAGCCTCAGGGCATTTCTTTTATTTGTATATAAATGTCATTGTTGTATAACGAGAGGGAATAAGTATATTTAATTATTCATCATTTCATCCAAGGATGAAATGTTATTTGTAAATGGACTTGATTAATGAATATTGATAATGTTATCCGAGTAATAAAATACGGGGCGTGGCATCTATGTAGTATAAAATTTTAATTATAATTTTGTTTTATAATTTAGAATTCATGGCTACAAAAACGGGTCAAACTAATATTCAAACCAGTACTGGTATGGTGATTGCTATTGCGCCAACCTCTCCTTATGTTGGGACTGTGCCAGTGAATCATGGTAAAAAGCCAGAGAGGTTCTTAGGAACTGATTTTTTCAAAGGCACATGAAGATCAAGTGAGAAGGTTTCTAAAGCCAAAACGACCGAAAATGGATAAAATTTCCAATAGTGTAGATATCATAAATCTTTCTGCAATTTTTTCTGAGGCAAACTTTTTCGGAAATCCTAAAGAATGGTGGGTGGACACTGGTGCTACTTGCCATATCTGTGCCGACAAAAAGATGCTCATATCTTATTCTACAGTAGACAACGGTGAATAACTTTTTATGGGCAACTCCTCAACTTCCAAAGTTGAAGGACAAGGAAAGATTGTACTTAAGATGACATCTGGAAAGGAACTCACTCTCAACAATGTGCTGTATGTATCGGACATTCGCAAGAATCTTGTTTTCGGATCTTTGTTGAGTAAAAATGGGTTTAGGCTATTTTTTGAAAGTGACAAGTTTGTACTTACCAAAAACGGGATGTATGTAGGAAAATGTTACATGTCTGATGGCCTTTTCAAAATGAATGTAATGACTGTTGTACCCTCTGTTATTAATAAAAATACATCTTCTTCTTACTTGCTTGAGTCTTCAAATTTATGGCATAGTAGACTTGGACATGTTAATTATAGATCTTTGCGTAGATTAATTAATATGAAATGTTTATCTAAATTTGACATTGATTCAAATCATAAATGTGAAATTTGCATTGAGGCAAAATTATCCAAAAATCATTTTCATTCAATTGAAAGAAGTATGAAACCACTTGAATTAATTCATAGTGACATTTGTGATTTTAAATCAATTCAAACTAAAGGTGGGAAAAAGTATTTTATCACTTTTATAGATGACTATACTAGATATAGTTATGTTTATTTAATTCGAACCAAGGATAAGGCTTTGGAAACTTTCATTCAATACAAGAATGAAATTGAAAATCAACCTGGTAAGAAAATTAAGAAACTTAGAAGTGATAGAGGTGGTGAATATGAATCACCTTTGGTGAGCTTTGTAAAGAACATGGAATAATTCATCAAACCACCGCTCCTTACTCACCTCAACAAAATGGAATTGCTGAAAGGAAAAATATGACTTTAAAGAAATGATGAATGCTATGTTAATAAGTTCTGGATTACCTCAGAACTTGTGGGGAGAAGCAGCACTTTTTGTTAATTATATACTTAATAAAGTATCCCGAAAGAAAGTGAATCAAACACCTTATGAAATGTGGCATGGAAGAGTATCATCCTACAAATACTTAAAAGTGTGGGGGTATTTGGCTAAAGTGACTATTCCTAGTCCTAAAAAGACTAAGATAAGTCCTAAAACCATTGATTTCATTTTCATAGGTTATGCCATGAATAGTAGTGCATATCGATTTTTGATTCATAAGTCAGAACATTCTGAAATGCATCTAAATACTATTATTGAATCTCGGAATGCGTCTTTCTTTGAACATGTATTTCCAAATAAAACTGCACAAGAGACTAGTATTAACAAAAGATCTTATGATGCTATTACTAGTCAGGATTAAGAACAAGAGCAAGAGATAGATCAAAATGAGGAAGAGAAACCTAGGCATAGTAAACGTGTTAGAACCTCAAAATTTTTTGGTCCAGATTTTCTAACATTTTTGTTAGAAAATGAGCATTTAACTTTTAAAGAGGCCATGTCCAATCCTGAGGCTCTTTTATGAAAAGAAGCTATCAATAGTGAAGTTGAATCCATCCTACAAAATCACACTTGGGAATCGGTAGATCTGCCACCAGGTTGTAAACCTCTTAGGTACAAGTGGATTTTCAAAAGAACAATGAAAGCGGATGGATTAATTGACAAATACAATGCAAGACTTGTGGTCAAAGGGTATAGACAAAAAGAAAGTCTTGATTACTTTGGCATGTACTCACCGGTCACTAGAATAACATCCATTAGAATGCTAATTGCTATTGCATCTTTGTACAATCTAGAAATTCATCAAATGGATGTGAAAACCATTTTTCTTAAATGGTGAGTTAGATGAAGAAATTTATATGGAACAACCAAAAGGATTTTCTGTTCCAGGAAAAGAAAAGAAAGTGTGTAAATTAGTTAAATCATTATATGGTTTAAAACAAGCGTCAAAGCAATGGTATGAGAAATTTGACAAGGCAATGATGTCAAATGGATTTAAAATTAATGAGTGTGACAAATGTGTTTATATTAAAAACACAGACAAATGTTATGTCATTGTATGTCTTTGTGTAGATGATATGCTCATCATAGGTACTAATAATAAAATTATTAAAACTACCAAGAAAATGTTGAATAAACTTTTTGACATGAAGGACATGGGGATTGCTGATGTAATTCTTGGTATGAAAATTACCAAAATATCAGAAGGTTATACTTTGTCACGATCTCATTACATTGAGAAAATACTTGACAAATTTAACAAAGATGATGATCATCTTACTAAAACACCTGTGGACGTTAATTTGTTTCTTTCTAAAAATGTATATGAAAGTATTTCTCAATTAGAGTATGTCCAAATTATTAGAAGCTTAATGTACTTGATAAACTGCACTCGCCCAGATATAGCTTATGCAGTAAGTAAATTAAGTAGATATATGAGTAATCAAGGAGTAGAACACTGGAAAGCAATTACAGGGGTTTTAAGATACCTCAGATTTACTCGTAACATTGGGCTTAATTATACTAGATATCCAGCAGTACTTGAAGGATACTGTGATGCAAATTGGATATCGAATACTAGAGACTCAAAGTCCACCAGTGGATATGTCTTTACTTTTGGTGGTGCGACTGTATCTTGGAAATCTT
This sequence comes from Camellia granthamiana, assembly GCA_036172215.1. Taxonomy (NCBI): domain Eukaryota; kingdom Viridiplantae; phylum Streptophyta; class Magnoliopsida; order Ericales; family Theaceae; genus Camellia; species Camellia granthamiana. The sequence goes on along the minus strand of CM069909.1, from coordinate 40,291,049 downwards.
CTAAACAAACTTACATTGCTAGGTCTACTATGGAATCAAAATTCATAGCTTTAGATAAAGCTAGGGAAGAAGTAGAATGGCTTCGCCACTTTCTTGAAGATATTCCAATGTAGCCAAAACCGGTGCCTGCTATATGCATACATTGTGATAGTCAATCAGTAATAGGTAGAGCACAGAGTCATATATATAACGATAAGTCACGACACATTCGTCGTTGACATAACACCGTGAGACAACTACTCTCTAATGGAATTATTTCCATTGAATATGTGAAGTCTAAAGACAACATAGCGGATCCACTAACTAAAAGGTTAGCAAGAGAGTTAGATGAAAATTCATCGAGAAGAATAGGACTTAAGCTTATTAAATAAGAGTTACCACAACAGCAACCTAACCTAATTGACTGGAGATCCCAAGATCTAGGTTCAAAGGGACAACCGAGTTGTGTATGAGTCATAAGGATCACTGGGGAATCAAACTCTTACCCATTTTTATGATGAAATAGTGATGTCTGCAGCGTTTTAGGTTAAATAATACTTTTAATGATTCTTATATCTAGATATTCCTAGTGGAGTATGGCAAGATACACTACAAGAATTTTCACTTTTGGCGACTAAATTTTTAGTCGCCAAAAGTCATTTTTTAGTCGCCTATAGTCTTTAGCGACTAAATTTTTTGGTCGGAAAATTAGTAGCCAAAGAGTAGTCGGCAAAGCGAATTGGCAACTAAACTTCATTTAGTCGCCAAATGTACTCATTTGCCGACTAAATATTTAGTCGCCAATAGGTTGAAAAATTAATTAAATAATACATTTTTGCCGACCAATTTTTTTGTTGCCAAAAGTCAATAATTTAGTCGCGGAAAAAATTTTAGCTACTAAATTTTTAGTCATGTAAAGCAAATATTAGTGTTTTGACTACTAAAATTTTAGTCGCCTAAAGTCAATCTTTTTTTGCTACTAAAATTTTAGTTGGCAAATATTACTTCTTTTGGCTACTACAAATTTAGTCACCTAAACATCCACATTTTTTGCTACTAAAAATTTAGTCGCTTAAACTCCCACATTTTTTGCTACAAAATTTTTAGTCGGCAAAAGTATTTTTTTTTAATTCTTCAACTTTTGTTTTTAGCTACGAAAGATTTTAGTCGCCAAATGTTTGATTTTCTTTTGGCTACGAAACTTTTAGTAGCCAAGGGTTTGATTTTCTTTTGGCTACAAAAAATTTAATAGCCAAATGTTTGATTTTCTTTTGGCTACAAAACTTTTAGTAGCCAAAGGTTTTTTTTTTTTGGCTACAAAACGTTTAGTCGGCAAAAACATGATATTATGTTTTATTACAAATATTATAATGTGTCCATATCATGTCTGTATTCCATGCAACCTGTAATACGTACATAAAAAATGCTACATAAACTATCAATCATTCCGATGCCGTTTGGTAATACTTACGTTTTCAATTTTCTGTTTATATTTACAAAAATTTTAAAAACTCAAATAAAAACTTGTTTGGTAAAATTTTTGATTTATAAATCAGTGGTCTCAGTTTATAAATTTGGCAAAAAAATGAAAACACAAAAAATGTGTTTCCGTTTTAAATTTGGAGTTTTTTTTTTTTTTTTACCACCCAATACTAGCCACCACCCGCTACCATTTTCCACCACCGTCTTCCGCCACCACCACCACCCCCTACTCACCCCCCACCACCACTTACCACCCACCTGCCACCACCACCCGCCACCACCACCACCCACCTGCCACCCACTCGCCACCACCACCACCATTACCACCCACCACCCACCGGCCACCACCCACCACCCGCCACTACCATCCACCGCTCGCCACAACCACCCACCGCCTACTTGCCACCACCACTTACTACTTACCTGCCACCACAAACCACCTGCCACCCACCCGCCACCACCACCACCACCCACCACCCACCACCACCACCACCACCACCCATCCGCCACCCACCTGCCACCACCACCCACCACCCACCACCCACTCGCTACCACCTACCACCCGCCACCGTCACCCACCCACCCACCCACCACCACCCGCCACCTACCTGCCACCACCCACCACCACCCGCCGCCACCACCACCCACTCGCTACCACCCGCCACCGTCACCCACCTACCCACCATCACCACCCACCACCCATCTGCCACCACCCGCCATCCGCCACCCACCTGCCACCACCACCCACCACCACCACCACCACCACCACCCACTCGCTACCACCCACCACCCGCCACCGTCACCCACCTACCCGCCACCACCCACCACCACCAGTTACCCATCACCCACTGTCACCACTTTCCACCACCGTCTTCCACTGCCACTTGCCACAACTTGCCATTTCTCACTGTTTTTTATATTTTTAAATTTTTTTAAACATTTTGTCAATTACCAAACGCGTTTGTAGTTTATGTTTTTCTAAAAATAAATAACAAATAAACAAAAACCAGTTTATAAAATTTTTGTAAATATAAACTGAAAACGTAAACGTTACCAAACAGACCCCACAATCTGCATCCGTATACAAAAAATAAATTACTTTAATTGTCCAAGTACATACAAACCAACTATTGTCCAAACTAAAATAATAATTCCATACAAAATATAGAATCATACAAAAAAATAAAGCCCTCCATATACAAAAATTACATTTACTATACCATGTGAAATGACCATTTGACAAGATACAAATTCCCATCGTACTCTGTACCACGACAAAAGGTGATGTATGTACCAAGGCAAAAGTATATCTATGTACCACGACAAAAAAACATATATCTGTACGGCGACAAAAGGTGATCTATCTACCATGTCAGTAATTATCTGTTGGCTGCCAAAAGTTTTCTGTATCAGTAATAGATAACTGCACAAAAGCCGGAGACGACAAAAGTATTATATTACTTCTATACAAAAGTACAATTTCTTCTCAATACACCAAAATATCTCTAGAAGTCCACGCATCAAAGTCATCTACAAAAGACAAAAAAAAAACATTAGAATTATATCCAAAAATACCCAACTTCATCAATGAATTTGGCAACAGGTGACAAATAAAAATAAGTGAGAAGCAACATTCCATTTCAAAAAGGATATTAGAACAAATGATAAAAATAATAACAAAAATAAATTTCAATCATAAAAAGAAATATGTAGAAATGTATGTTGAGACAGCTATAAATGGTTCATCAAAGAAAGATTACTTGATATCTCATGACGCACATGGCCTTAGAAACACCATGAGCACGTTTCATACTTGTATGAAAGCTTAAATATAATATAACACACGTGTGTATGTTCAAAAAATTAGCAAGTTTATAACAAGGCGTAAACTGAGTTCATATTGATTTCTAAATATTTTTCCCATAATTTTCCATTACTAGACATCTATAATACATTCTGCCAGTTGTCACAAGTTCTATTTGTAATGGGGAAACTACCCATGAGAGTCAGACAGAGGTTCGGGGGCTGTTTTGAAGTTTCACCCCCGAAATGCCATTCTTCGAAGTTTTGGGCGTATTCGGCTCTAAATCCCAACCTACAGGTCCGAATAACATTCCGTCAATTGTCACAAGTCATATTTGGCATGGGGAAGCTGTTCGTGTCGGCCACACGGTGGTTCAAGGGCTGTTTTCAATTTTCGCCCCCGAAACGCCATTTTTTGACTAAGTTTTGGGCATATTCGTCTCTAAATCCCAACCTACGGGTCCGAATAACATTCCGTCATTTGTCACAAGTCCTATTTGGCATGGGGAAAGTGTTCATGTCAGCCACATGGAGGTTCGGGGGCTGTTTTCAATTTTCGCCCCCGAAACGCCATTTTTCGACTAAGTTTTGGGCGTATTTAGCTCTAAATCCCAACATATGGGTCCGAATAACATTCCGTAAGTTGTAACAAGTCATATTGGCATGGGGAAGCTGTTCGTGTCAGCCACACAGCGGTTCGGGGGATGTTTTGAATTTTCGCCCTCAAAACGCCCTTTTTTGACTAAGTTTTGGGCGTATTCAGCTCCAAATCCCAACATATGGGTCCAAATAACATTCCATCAGTTGTAACAAGTCATATTTGGCATGGGGAAGGTGTTTTTGTCGGCCACACGGCGGTTCGGGGGCTGTTTTGAATTTTCGTCCCCGAAACGCTCTTTTTTGACTAAGTTTTGGGCGTATTCGGTTCTAAATCCCAACCTACGGGTCCGAATAACATTCCGTCAGTTGTCACAAGTCATATTTGGCATGGGGAAGGTGTTCGTATCGGCCACACAGCGGTTGGGGGGCTGTTTTGAATTTTCGCCCCCGAAACGCCCTTTTTCGACTAAGTTTTGGGCGTATTCAGCTCTAAATCCCAACCTACGGGTCCGAATAATATTCCGTCAGTTGTCATAAGTCATATTTGGCATGGGGAAGGTGTTCGTATCAGCCACACGGTGGTTCGGGGGCTGTTTTGAATTTTCACCCCCAAAACGCCGTTTTCGACTAAGTTTTAGGCGTATTCGGCTCTAAATCCCAACCTACGGGTCTGAATAACATTCCGTCAGTTGTCACAAGTCATATTTGGCATGGGGAAGGTGTTCGTGTCGGCCACACGGCGGTTCGGGGGCTGTTTTCAATTTTCGCTCCCGAAACACCCTTTTTCGACTATGTTTTGGGCGTATTCGGCTCTAAATCCCAACCTACGGGTTTGAATAATATTCTGTTAGTTGTCACAAGTCATATTTGGCATGGGGAAGGTGTTCGTGTCATCCTCACGGCGGTTCGGGGGCTGTTTTCAATTTTCGTCCCCTTAACGCCCTTTTTCGATTAACTTTAAGGAGTTTTCGGCTCGAACTCCCAACCTAAACGTGCTAATTACATGCCGTCTGCTGTCACAGGTCCTATTTGCCACAAGAAAGGTGGCCGTGACATCTGTATGCTAGTTAGGAAGTTGTTTCGCATTTTCGCCCCCTTAACGCCTTTTTTTGGTTAAGTTTAGGGCGTTTTTGTCTCTAACTCCCAACCTAAATGTGCTAATTACATTCCGTCTGTTGTCACAGATCCTATTCATCACAGAGAAGGTGTCCATGAGAGTCACACAGTGGTTCGGAGGCTGTTATCAATTTTTGCCCCCTAAATGCCCTTTTTCGACTAAGTTTAAGGCGTATTGGGCTCTAACTCCCAATCTACAGGTCCGAATTACATTCCGTCAGTTCTCACAAGTCCTATTTCTCATGGGAAAACTGTCTGTGTGAGTCACACGGTGGTTCGGGAGCTGTTTTGAATTTTTGCCCCCGAAACGCCCTTTTTCGACTACGTTTAAGGCATATTTGGCTCTAACTTCCAACCTATAGGTCCGAATTACATTCCTTCAGTTGTCACAAGTCCTATTTGTCATGGGGAAGCTGTCCGTGAGAGCCACACAGTGGTTTGGGGGCTGTTTTGAATTTTAGCCCCCGGAAGGCCCTTTTTCAACTAAGTTTAAGGCGTTTTCGGGTCTAACTCCCAACCTACGGGTCCGAATTACATTCCGTCAGTTGTCACAAGTCTTATTTGTCAAGGGGAAGCTGTCCATGAGAGCCACACGGTGATTCAGGGGCTGTTTTCAATTTTCGTCCCCGAAACGCCATTTTTCGACTAAGTTTAGCGCGTATTCGGCTCTAACTTCCAACCTACAGGCCCGAATTACATTCCGTCAATTGTCACAAGTGTTATTTAAAATCTAATATTGATTTCCATCAATTGTGGGGGCTAAGGAATCAAAGACCGGTCAAGGTGGAACCACCTGAGGGGGTGAACCAAATAACCTTGATGATTGCTCCTTTAGCCTTCAAGCCACAAGTCCTCCAATGATCTTAAACGAGGGTTCATATCCTTACTTCCAGTCTAGGCGATTATGGTGGTGATAAAATTGCAGAGTGTTTATGTTCATTTGTGTATTCTGGGTATTCTAAACACCAAAAAGTTGATTTCAAATATTCAAAAACTGTTTACACAAAAATGAAAACAACATGAAAACAATGGGTATTTTTGAACTTTTCATTGTTTTTGTTAAAGAAATACGAAAAATGAAAGAAAAAATGATAACAAACATGTTGGATTTTAAAATTGTTTCCTTGTGTACTTCTTGAGCCTGCCCTAGGGATGAAAAATCCATGGTAATGCTGATGTATTTCATCCAACTTCCTCATATTTGTTGATTTGATTATGTTTCTTAACATTTCTTTCATATTACATAGAACTTCAGCATTCCTATGCAAAGAAATGTACAGGCATTACTAAGAGAACAGTGTGTTTAGAAAACTGAGTATGAGGGCAAGCACACATCCCATACCCACGTTTATTGAGGTTATCTAATCATAAACCTCTTGCAAGTTACCAATTCTTCACATCAATTACTTTTGGGCAGTACAGAGCATATGCTTATAGCAATAGAATATCAGACCAACATTGGTGTGTAAGCATAAACAAACATAAGCACAATTCTAGAGTAACAGAAAAATTAATAGCTAGAACCATTGAAGAAATTAATCTTTAGAGATTTTTAGCAAGCATTTATGATGAGCATTCCACATAATTAAACCTCAAGCAGCAGTTCCAGAACCAGAAAACAGAAAAGAAATGAAAACAAATAGTAGAAAAGAAAAGGTACCACGGCAGATTGAATACCACAATAACGTGGATCTCCAAGAAGGCCAACAAATGATGTGCAGTCATCTGACAATCTTGCCCGTCCTTCTTGCTCCTCTATCATAGAATAAGCAATCTACAATGAAATGATAATACAATATTAACACGCTAGATAATAAACCCATTGTGTTTGTCAGTCCCAAACTACTTCAAGGAGTGAATATCAGTCACTTCAAGATACAAGACCTCAAACTTATATTAGTCTAATTATGAAAGGCATACTTGAATAAAGAATGAATAAAGAAACAAAAGCACAGAAATGTCAAATGAAAGGAGAAACAGTTTCATAATAGGCAACAACAACTGCAGCTCAAGTGCAAAAAAGAAAAAAGAAAGTCTAAACCAATTTTAATTTATATTATTTAAAATTCAATTATGAAGAATGATACAACATATACCTTAGTTATTTTTTATCTATAAGCAGCTTCTTCAGCTTCTTGAATTTTTCTTGTCTTCAAGAATTTATCTGCCCATAATTTTTTAGCGAAAACCAATTAAACTAGTAACACTAGTGTCTATGCCAATGCAAATATATCCACAAGGGGGTGGGGACAAGGAGAAAGGCACTTGATGAGTAAAAAATGAAAATCAAAATGTCCTTTATCATTGCTGATATAAATGTAAATGGGTATTGTCAGACGGAATCACGTTTATCTTCTACTTCATCTTCCTTGGTTCTACACAACACCAAGGGAAGCCTTCTTTGAATACTTAGATGTTACAATGTGACAAGGTAGTTTGCATGTGAAAACATTTTAAGGGCTGTTTGGTTATCAAGAAAACAGGGGGGTAGAAAGGAAAATAACAAAAATAACTCAATAGTGGACTCCATTACTCAGTTAATGATATTGTGCATAATCTTAGGCAAATAATCACTAGGTTTTGTTTGTGTGGAAAAAATATATCTATACTACTTGCCTAATTGCGTGTCATGCCTCAAACTAACATAATAACAAGTATCACTTTTGTCTGGGGATTGAGTTCTTCTTCAGATGGTCAGTGATCACAACTGAAAGTAGAATTCTCCAGTAAAATATTGGGGAGATACCTATTTGGTAGAATATTTTGAAGTATACAAATCATTTTCAAGAGTACAGTTATAGTGAGAAGTCAAATTAAATAAAATGGGCTTTATTAGATAATTGAAACACACAGAATAACAACAAAACATAAATAAATAAAAATCATGTAAAAAATTGTGGGAATTAAAGAACCCTGTATCCTTTTTTCCTTTTTGATTGTGATATATATTTATTTATTTGGGGTAGATATATAGGAAGGACAATTGAGGACAATTATAACCTTACATTGTGATCGAGAAACAAAAATAAATTGACAAAGCTTGAGACACAAAATATTGCACTTTGGTGAAATATTCGTGCTCAGTTCATTAAAAGCTCATTAAAAAGTGACTTGTTATGTAAACAAGCCAAGCTTGAAAGCATTTTAAAACTCGTTAAGTTTTTAAGTCAAACCTCAACAACTAACTACTTGGCTAATTTACAATCCTAAATATATATGCCATACAACTTCCAATCCACTGAGCATTAAATTCTCCAGAGAATGCCAACTCTCTCCAATGAAATACCCTAAATCTGTGCAAGTCAATCATCATAAGATGGTAATCCATAGAGATAGTTCATGGGTACTATACAATAACACCTAACATAAGCTTAGAATTTGTTTGGCAGTTTCATTGGTTTACAGAGTGATATTACAGACAAATGACTAAATCAGAAAACACCCAGACCACTACACAGATGAATTATATAAGAATTAATGAAGAAAAAAGACAAATAAAACACTGAAGAAAAACAATTAGAACCAAAAATCAAAATGCCTGAAGTGTGAAGATAAAGAAATAGAGACACTGACCTTGACATCACTTGTTTGGAAATATATAAACAGATAATGCCCAACCACGATCCCAATTGTGATTCCCATTCCAAATCCAAAGTTTCTCACTATCACATTTCATTGATTTTGATTTTTGACATCAAAATTTTTTCTCTGTCAAACCCATAATTTTATAAAAATCAAACCACTTCAGCCAAACCCAATAAACAAATCAACACAAAATTAAACTAAAAAAAATCATATAAAACCCTAGCAAGTGTGAGAAATGGGGAAAATAAAGGAAAGGAGAGAGAGAGAGAGACTGAGATCAATAGAGAGGGAGAGAGACCGAGAGCGACAGAAAGAGAGAGAAAAACCTGTGATTTGCGGCATTGGCGGTGGTGATTTGCGGCAGTGGCGGTGTGACGTGCGACGGTGGCCAGCTATGTGGAGTGGTGAGCCGGGGGTGAGGTCTGGTGGTGACTGTTCTGTTGCTGGTGGGGAGATGGGTGGTACCGTCGCTGGTGGCGATGTGGATTGTACCGTCGCCGGTGAGGAGGTGGGTTATACCGTCGCCTGCGACAGTGGTGGACGGTGGCCGGTAGGAGGGTCGCCTGCGATGGAGTGAGAGAAAGAGAAAGAGAGAGAAGAGGGATGCTGAGAGAGTGAAATGGGAGAGGACTGATAGGGTAGTCTAATTAAGGGACAAGGTTTGATCAATGCCGACTATTTTTGTTTTCAGTAGCCAAAATTTAACTAACGGCGACCAAATATTATATTAGTCGCTAAAAGTAGTGATTTGGCGACTAAACATTTTAGTCGCCAAATAATTTTATTAATCCCTCCAAAATTTGAAAAATTCCTCCAAATATTTTATTTTTTGGCAACTAAAATTTATTTTTGTCGCTGAAAGTAAGTTTTTGGCGACTAAAACTTTAGTCGCCAAAGAGAAAAAAATAATTTTTTTTTATTTTCCATTCGGCGACTAAACATTTTAGTAGCCAAAAATTAATATACGGCGACTAAATTTATTTTTGTCCTGAAAGTAAGTCTTTGGCGACTAAAACTTTAGTCGCCAAAGAGAAAAAATAATTTTTTTATTTTCTATTCGGCAACTAAATATTTTAGTAGCCAAAAGTCAATATACAGTGACTAATTTTTTTTTTTGTCGTCAATTCTTGTATTTTTAGCGACTAAATTTTTTTTTAGTCACCAATAATGAATATACCCCGACTAAAAAAAATTAGTAGCTAAATATTTTATTTTTGGCGACTAAAAAAAATGTTAGTCGCCAATTCCATAACTTTTGGTGACTAAATTTTTTTTAGTCGCTGATTTTGGTCGCCAAATGTGCATTTTGTTGTAGTGATACTCTTCATAAGAATCACCTATATGAGTGTGAACTGCGCCGGTTCTATGAGATTTGTAAAGGGCTACAAGTCTTTAGAGCACTCATGAAAGACCAGGTTGTTCAGGACTAAAATGAACACAATAGTAAGAACTAAACTGTGTTTGGTAATATACTGTGTGAGTTCTATTGTCTTGGTTTACACAAACGGCTAAACAGTTCAAGACATCATGTTCATTGGTTAGCTAGTAAATCCGATAGTGTCTCACAAGGGAATGTTCAAAGCTAAAAGCTACTTATCTTTTGTAGAATATTTCTAATTTCTATACTCTCTGTAATTAGATCACATTCTTGCATTTTCTCTCTATCTAATTCCTTTCATGTGGGGGATTGTTGAAAAATTGGTTTTTCATAGGCTTATTTTGGGCCATCTTTGATCCCAAAATAAAGAGGGTCCCACACGTCTTTTGAGGTGGGTCCGAAGAGGTGACGTGTTTCTTGCCACGTAGTAAGTCACACGGTGAAGACAGTTCGTCAAAACCATTTATGAGTGAATAGGAACTTGACGTCGTTTTCGGGTTCATGGAATGGACATTTAAAGAAGTAAAATGTGGGTTTCTTTGAAATGGTTATCCCACATTGGAAATTTAAGAGAATTATGTGTGTATATAAATTCTAGGTGGCAATACTTGAGTTAGACCCCAAAGGGCACCCCAAGTTTGTAGAAGGGAGGAGTTATGGACAAATGGAACCTTAGCCCAAACCACCACACATGCGCGGGCTCGCACGCCGCCACCGCCGCCCGTCCGACTAACCGGCCGTGTCGAGTGTGGGTTGTGGATCGAGTCGGTTCTAGTATTAATTTTTTGGACAAAATTTATTTGAATTTTTTTCAAATTTCTTGCGGGAAAAATTAATTTAAATTTTGTGCCAATGTAATTTGAATTTGAAATTCAAAATTTTTTGTCCATAATGTGTGCCTCTTTTCAGATTCGAATTCCACAACAGTTCAATCAGTCCAAACAGTTTTCACCCAGACATATTCAAAACTGCCAAACAGATTCAAATTTGCCAGTAGTTATCTGTTGCACCTGTTCATTCAAAAAAATCCACCTGTTCAGTTTGATTTTTAGACCTATTCGGGTCTATATATAGCAGGCCATTTTCCAGTAGTGAGGAAATCCGAAATTCTTTATTTTCCTTCTACTTTTGCTCACTTGCATGATATAATCTTCATATTAATTTTAGGAAAAATTCAGAGAGTAAGAACACAGGTTTTTGTTTGCTGAACAAGTTGTTTGGAGTGCTACTACAATTTGTGAATATCATTATATCCTGGGAGATAGACGCCACTTAACCGTAAGCACCGTAGCGGGGCGAATCTGTCTTTAGGACAGAGTGTCACACACTCGACTTGATCTTTTAATTATTTATTCGGTTCGGTAAAATAAATTCGGTACGTAATTTATTTATTTGTTTGATTTGTTTCAATGTATTTATTTTACACAGAAGATTGTTCCGACAGGTCCTACTGTGATGTGATGTGATGTTTTGTGTTAATTTTTTTTTTTTTTTTCACTTGCCACGTAAATAGAGCTCTCTTTAGAGCTCTACTATTAGGGCATGTTTGATTGATAAGATTAGAGTATGAGATTGAGATTATTAATCCGTGGGCCTAATAATTCTGTGTTTGTTTTAAAGTTTTGTTTCAGGATTATTAATCCAAGGGATAATTAATCCAACAAATTTGTAGGATTATTAGTAATGGGATAGGGGTGGGATTACATATCCTGAACTGTGAAATAAAATAAAACGACTCTTTTACCTTAGACTAAAAATTAAAACACTTATTATTTTTATATAATTTTATATTTTAGAAGGCTAAATATAATTTTTGTAAAATTTAAAAATATTTTTTGATATTTATTTTATCAAATTAGTTTATATTTTTTTAAGAAAAAATTAAAAAAATTTAAAAAAAAAAAAAAAAAAAAACCAAACATGGCCTTCATATTTTGTATTTTTATTTTGCTTTTATTTATTTATTTACAATTTTTTTCAAAACAACATTTATGAAGAAATTTTGATAAAGTAAAGATTGTGAAAAAATATTGATGGATGGTAAGACTAAAAAAGAAGATAAATATAATTGTAATCTTACATTTATATGTTTTCTTATTCAATGCAAATTGAACAATGGACAATGGGATAATTTATTCTACTAATCTAATTGGATAGTGAATACCACACTAATTTGATGGGATTATTAATGCCTTCACTATTAGTCTTGTAAATCAAACATGACTTTAGAGCTCTATATCACCACTCCAAACATAATGGACTAACCTTCTATTTACATAATGAACCTTCTATTTACATTGAATAAATGAATGGAGTTAATTAGCAATCTATGGACAAAAACTACAAACAACTAGGGTTAGTAGTTGCATATAGGCCCTGTTTGGTAGAGCTGTGGGAAAGTGCTTATAGCTTATGCCTAAACAGCTTATAGCTTATAACTATGAATATAAGCTGATTTCTGACTTATAAATTAAGCATCTCCTGCCCCACTCAAAGAATAAGCTGATTTCTGACTTCCAAAAAGCTATAAGCTAAACCAAACAAATCAAAATAGCTTAAATTAAGCTGAAAACTGAAATAAGCAACTTTCAAGCTGTACCAAACAGGGCTATACTAAAAGAGGATTTGCCCAAATTAGAAAAGTTTGCTTGCAAACTCTTCCATGGCCTCCCCTTTCACTGAAGAAGAAGTTGCAAGATCCTTCAGCTCCGATAAGCTTCTACCCAACTGCAAAGCCACCTTCATTTCAAACAATTCCCCATTCTCTCTTCTCTCCACTTCTCTATCCTTCAAATTTGATTCTATAGACTCTTCCATGAGCTTAAAGAAACCAGCATTGCTTCTATACATCTCAAACACCATCCCAATTTGCACACCATGCTCTAATGTGTTGACGATGCTCGACAAAGCACCGCCAACAACTCCAAGCACCACAGCCCATGATCCATGTCTAGGAGACCCCACAAATGCAGAACCAATAGCTGCAAGACCTGTTAGTAAAGGTCCTGAAATGGCCAAGATTTTGTTGAGTTTCAATGCCTTTTCACCCAACCTCAAGTAGTCTTCCTCGTCTTTCCTGTTCAAAACCCCAGCTATCTCTCTCATTTCATCTTCCAACTTAGCATCCCAACCATTCTTATCCTCTCTCTCTCCAAGTTCCTTCGCTTGTCTTCGTTGTTGTTGAGGCCACCACGTGGCAGGGCCCACTTTTTTTGGGAATTTGTCAAGCATCACGCCTAGTAAAGGAAGCGGGTAGGCCTTGTCAAGTGCCAAAACTTTCTCCATCGCATCCTTAACTTGTTTATTGGATGGATTTCCAATAGATATTGTTGTGTGAATTTCTTCGTGAATTTGCTTAAATAACCTTGCAGCGTTTCGTTGCTCTTCAGCGAGTTGAGACGGTTGAATTTTATTCATGATCGACAACATCCCAGTAGCTGCCAAGTAGAGCAAAGTGGAAGAGAGCTTTAGCGCCGCAAGAGGGCCACTGCCACTTGCACTTGTAGTAGCTGCAATACCAGCCATTGTTGAAGCTGTGAGAGTGATTGCATTAATGGATGTTAAGAGTAGGCTATTCCAGTTGCTTCTCTGCTCTCCAATATTCTTATGCATCTCCACTCTATCATCAACAGCCTCCATGATCGCGTACAGCTTCGCTATCGCCACGGGATCTGAAACCTTGGAATCATATTTGGGAGAAGTCTTGGGACTATTGCTAGGAGATTTGGGAAGTTTTTGAATATGGGTAGTGGTTGTGTTTGTGTAACCACTATTTGTCAATTTCAATTGCTCCACCAAATCTCTAGTTGTGAGGTTGGGAAGAGAGAAAGTACTATTCTGAATCTTTGGCATGTTGATAGTAGCTCTGATGATTTCTCCTCGGCAACACAAAGATGAGGAAATGGATGATGAACTCATCAAACTTGAAGCTCGAAAAGTGGCCATGTTTAGTCTTTTAGAAGATTGGATCTGTAGGCTATCGACTATTGAATGGTAAAAAGGAGTTGGGAGTATGAATATCTCTCGTTGCTTATTTGGGTATTGATGAGTTTATAGGATTTGAAGAGTGTAGAGAGTGAATTGAAATGGAGAAGTGTTACATGGTGTATAAATAGAGGTTGGGGTTCAACACTTTTGAATGGGTACAAAGTTTAGACCATTTCTCAGTCTTTGGATTTTGTGAGGTTACCATTGGAGAAACCGTTTGTTTGACTTTCAACGAGTAAAACCTTGAAATGACCAAACAACCAAAAGCTGAGAAACCCCTTTGGCTTTTCCCTAACAGAACCTAACGTTAACGACAACCGGATCCTATGCAAAATTATCCACTTCAATAAAATTTCTTACTATGTATTTTTGTACTTTTGTACATGCAAACTATGTAGTTTTGTATATAGTTAACCACATGGCCATGCAACCTACGTATTTTTTGTACATTTTATTTTTGTAATTTAAGATTATATATGATGATTCACGTGTTTCTTCCATTTTTATCTTAATATAAATGCAAATCTCATAGAATTCTAAAAAAATCTCATAAAATCTGCATGCTTGTCTAACTTAATGTGAAAGAGTGAAGAGAGGATAAGATGTTCTTGTCTTGGGGTGTTATGGGTTTGATTCCCTTCTAATAATTTTAATATTCCTCTTTCTAGCGTTTATCAAATGAAAGAAAAAGAAAAATGAAATGAAATAACTTATACTCGTTTAATTATTTATATATTTTGTTTTATTGAAAAATGATCTTCTTAGGGATATTTTATAATATAATTCAGCACTTCAAATTGAATGTATCAAACGATAATCAATTAAGCTCGTTTGATAACTGTAATTGATATCATTTAAAAATTTAATTGCCTTTTAAAATATAGGTTCAAATTTAACAAAATTTTAAATCATATCAAACTTATTTTATTCTACTTGAATTTATAAAACATTATTATAAGCTTACCACCACCACCACCATCACCACCACCATCGCTACCGCTAGGGGTATTTGATAACATAATTTAGCATTTAAAATCAAATGTATTAAATGATAATCAATTAAACTCGTTTGATAATTATAATTAATATTACTTAAAAATTTAAATGCCTCTTAAAATATAAATTAAAATTTAAGAAAATTGTAAATAATATCAAACTTACTTAATTCTGACTGAATTTATAAAACACTATTATAAACTCATCACCACTCATTACCACCACCACCATCGCTACTTCTACCACCACCAAAACCATAACCGTCGCCGCCACCGCTACTGCTACTACTACCATCACAAGCACAACCACCATCATAGTTACCGCTACCACCACCACTATCGCCCAAGCCCGCCCGAGACCCAAGTACCACTTAGGCCTGGGCTTGGGCTTGGGTTTGGTTGTGGGCTTGGGCTTGCGCTTGCGCTTGGGCCATGATCTTTCACGAGTGGGTCGATTTTGCCCGGCCCGATTTTTGGTGGGAGGCCACTAGGCTCGACAGCGAGCTGGACAGGACCATTTTTACACCCCTAACCATAACAACCACCGTCACAATTGTCATTGTTACTATAAGTACAATCGTCATTTTACTATGACTACTATTGCTACTGCTTCCACTACCACCATGCCGCCACCGCCACCACTATCACTATCATGCCATTACCACCACCACTACTATTATCATCATACCATTACCACCACTATTACCATCATACCATTACCACCACCACCACAATTACCACCATTACAATATAAAAATTAAAATATATAAGTTGAAAATAATAAATTTCAAATTTGATCTTATACATATATCAAATAATTTATTTTTAGTTCAACACTAAAATTTTTATCAAACAATTTTTTAGTTTAAAAAATTCAGCATTCAATTTTCAATACTTCATTTTCATATTCAATTTTCTACTTTATCAAACACCATCTTAGTAATGCATGTTTATCGTAACGTCAGCCAAACAACAACAAATTTGGTTTGATTTTTCCAAAATTATTTTTAGAATTTTTCATTTATTTTTAATAATTTCTTTTTATATTTTAGTCAACTTTTAATAATTTTTAGATGCACCTAATCGATATACATCTAAAAATTAAAACAAATTGACTAAATATAAAAAAATATTAAACAAACGAAAATTGGAACAAAAATCTGAATGTATTTTTGCGCAGGTTTTCATTTATTTTTAGTGAATTTTTTTTTCATATTTTAGTTAAAAACATTTATTTTTAGATGCATCTAATCTTGATATATCTAAAAAGTTTTTAAAAACTATCTAAAATATTAGGAAAAAAAAGTTCAGTAAAACCAAATAAAAACCCACCTAAAAATAATTTCTATAAAAGCAAACCAAACAAAGCCACTTTTTCTCTCATTCAATTTCTTCTTCTTTACTTCAATTTTTTTTTCTTTAACAAATCTTAACCAAATCACTAGAGAAATTAAGTGATAAATAATGATGAAATTTAATCGCATGTCACTATAGTTACGCATCATACAAAAATGATAATAATAATAAAGTTCATTAAAGCTTCCTTTAGAAATAATATATTTTAATTAAAAAAATTAAAAAATCGATTTATTTTATTTACTTTTTAAAACTTTTTTTAGTATAACAAAAATATCAGAAAAAACCACTCAAAAATCAATTTCCAAACGAATAATTCAAACTTACTTCTATTGTTATTATTAGAACACTGCAATTGATTATATTTGTGGTCAGAATTTTTGGTGGTTGCCATTGGTCAACAGTAACCATTTGAATAACGTCGGTATGGATTTGTGTGAATGTGATAGTTCTGTTTGACGCTGTTTGACGAACTAAACGCTGGTCAATATTGTCATTTTCAATTGATTTTTTGTTTTATACAACAAAAAAACAAAAAAAATACTGACTGTTGCCCACAATTGCTAGGAAATCAACCGAATCTAACATAACTAATATATTAACAGTAATGGTAGATATCATGAAAAGTCTTTCATGAAAATGATCATGAAAGATTTGTGACCTTTAAATTATACTTAGAATAAAACACCACACATTAATCAAGGTAATCTAAGGGTCACAAATCTTTCATGATCATTTTCATGAAAATAATTTTCATGATCCCTAACATTTCTCATATACTAAACTTAAGCCCAACAATTATCACAATGATGGAGAAATAAACTGCCACCACAAACACAACTAATACCACCACAAACACAATCGATATATTAAGTCTAAATTCAACAACCACATAATGTTGGAGAGCCAAACTGTCATCACAAACACAATCAATATACCAAATTCAAACCCAAACTACCATAATGGTAGAAAATAAACTACCATTACAAAAAACAACCATTAAATCAAATGTCTTAATTAAAACTAGGGTAAATTATAATAACATCCCTAAAGTTTCTGTTTAAAAAATTACACTTACCTTCTATCAGATTAAAATGATATATTTGCTCATTAGCCTTTATACAGATAAAGTAAAAAAATAATACTGATATTTTAGTCATGTCATTTCAAGAGAAATAGCAATCACCTTTTTTGGTTTAACTCACAATAAAATTTGAATTTTTTCTATTTTTTTTATTTTTACTAATTTTTTTAATATTTTATGTAATTTTTTATTCTTTAAATACACCTAATCTAAGTATTCTTAAGAAGTATAATATTTTGTGCTTTTTTTTTTTTTTTAAATTCACCAAATACAAAAAAAAAAAAAAAAAAAAAAAAAATTAATAATACTGTAATAAATGTGAATAGCGGTGTTTAGTAATACTGTAATAAATGTGAGAGAATAGACGAGAAAGAAAAATGATGGTGGAAATAAAAATGAAAAATTCTATTCATATATAAAAAATTATACAAAAATATATCATAAAAATATTATGATAGTGATGTTGTAAATATCAATCATGATTATTGATGTTTTGTCTTAAAGTGAAATGTCACCATTAAATTATATCATTGTGTTTGAAAATTGAAAAATGTTAGTGTAAAGATCCAAAAAAAATAAAATAAAATAAGATAAAATAAAATTAAATAACAGAAAAAAAAAATGTGGTGATTGTTTGGCGTGTATGGTCAGCGTGAGTAGATATTATTTGCTTGCAAGGCAATTGGAAAGTTTTTAGAGAGAAATAAAATAGGACCCACCACCTACACTTTAGTTATGCTTTAACAATTGCTCAACATCATGATGTTAAGTTAGTGGCACTGAAAAGCAGCATATGGATTGATTTGTAGTAATGGAGTTACAGGTGTATAATGCTGTGATGAACACTCCTCTGGCCATCTCCCCACACGTCTGAAAGGATAAAGAAGAAGAAAAAAACAAAACAAAAAAAGGCAACAGCACTAGAGATTTATGACCCTCCTGAAGACATTCTCGACAGAGACAACACACACACGGTTTAGAGGGAAAAGAGCAACACACACAACACCCACCTAACTTCATATCTCTCTCTCTCACCATAACTGTTGTTTCTTACTTGTGCTTCTCTTCCCATGGAAGCCTCCGCAACGGAGGATTGCTGCGTAGAAGTCGCTGTTCACATCCGGCCACTCATCAATGATGAGAGGCTTCAAGGTTGTGCAGATTGTGTCACTGTCGTCTCTGGAAAGCCACAGGTGCAAATTGGCACACATTCGTTTACTTTTGATCATGTCTATGGGAGAACTGGTTCTCTCCCATCTGCCATGATTGAAGAGTCTGTTGCTCCACTTGTTGACGGTTTGTTCAAGGATATAATGCTACTGTTCTTGCTTATGGTCAGATGAGTTCAGGGATTATAAACATGTAATTTGGTGGGTTGTATATATATTATATATATATATACATGTAATTTAGTGGGCCAAGTTAGCTTTATATGGCAGGCTATTCAAGTTGGATCGGCTGAGTTACATTTGTTAGTAGGCCACTATTTCTACTGATGTTATTAGGCCCATGATAGTCTTGCATGCTTATATTGTTCGTGGGCCTATATTTTGTAACCAGTCCACGTTTTTTTTAGTTGAAGGTGGGAGGAAGATTTATGAGGATGAGTGGGTGTGACCCACGAAATTTTGAAATGGCAAGAATGAAAGGAAACCTCAATGAAATTGCTAATGCTTGTTAAGAAGGTGGAGGAAGAACGTGGCATCAAACTTAACTCAATCTTGAACCCAAGGTTTTAGACCATAGTTCTTAAGATCAAAGTGAAAATCGAAATCCAACAAAGTCAAAAATTGAAATTTTTGCTTGTTTCCTCTTCTAAGCTTGAGGTTGGGATTTTCTTTGAGTTATATATATATTTTTGCAAGATCCAGATAATTTTCGAAATCATCCTTTGATTTGTTCTTTTTTTGAAAATGAATTCTGTTGATTCAAGAAGATGAGTGATTTTGAAAGTGGGTTTAATTTCTTATTTCTTTTAAAATAGAAATTGAGGGTTTTGGACTATGTTGGTAAAAGAAAGATATTTTTGGTGAGATCTTCTCAAATATTTGAAAATGGTTGGTTTTTGTGAGAAAACCTAGAAATTAGGGATTTTAAAAGAGATTGAAAATACATGGCTAATATTGTTATAGTTATTTTTGTGTGCCAAAATAAATGATGTTTACAAAATTTCTTATTTATATTTGTATAAATGATTAATTTTGTGGATTATGAGAATTGCTGTTCATTTTAAAAATGATTATTCAGAATGTTGATATAGTATGAAAATGACTAAATTGTTGAGAATACTTGAGAAGAGGAAATTGTGTTTATTCCTTGGATGATGAATTTGAATAAAAGTATTTGTGTTTATCTTGTAAAATTGGCATATCATTTCATTTTATTATATTAGACTTTAAAGGTTGATTTGAAAACTTGCATTAAGAAAAGAATATTGAGAAATAAGTTTTCATGAAATGGTTTTGGGGTAAATATGTTTGTAAGTCTTGATAGGTGGTGTAGATGATATTGAATAAGTTGGCCTGCGGGTCCGGGGTGAAAGACCGAAAAATCCGCACGGATAGGTGTCGAGCCTTCCGGTTAATACCGGTAAAAATGACAATTTGGTAGTACTCGTATTTTGCAGACACCAGCCTAAGGATTACCAGAGACGTATTTATTGCCCTTGAAATAAATTGTTAAATTTTGAACAATTGAAATTGCATGACATCATTAAGCATGATGGTTTTCAAAGATGAAATTGTAATTTATCTTCAAAAAGGGCATAGCATGGCATGTACATTTCATCTCTTGAGACTTGTATAAAATGTATATACTTTGTTAAGAATTTTCTATTGGGCTTTATGCTCACCCTACGGGATTTTTGTGGAGGAAAAGATGTGGTGATTCCACCCAACTAGAGGCGTGGAAGTATGTGTGTTGAGAGTACAATACTTTCATTTTGCGTGACTCTATTTCGTAAGCCAAGGGCTGTATTTGTGTGGGTTTGAATAACCGTTTTGTGTAACCGGGCTTAAGCCTTGGAAATTTGTAAACCCTTTGAGGTATTTATTTGTTTATTTACTTGTTGTTGGATTGATGTGTTGTTGCATGGAGAACAATTGTATCATGTAATATAAGTTTAGAGATTTATATTTGGTTTTCTTTGAAAGAGCCATGATTGTTGTATTATCATTTGGGCTAGAAATTTGGGACGTTATAGTTAGGGATACTAACAATCTTACTAACACATTCACAAGTTGATGTTGGTCCCATACTAAGTGATGGTTAATTTTATCAAAACTTGTGAGTGTGTTAGTAAGATTGTAAGTATCCCTAGCATTGTTGAAATTTTAAAACATGACATCAACAATCCAAGAGGCAATTTATAATAAGATTACAAACCTCAAAAAGGAAAATGTAATTTTTCAAACATTAAAAAAAAAAAATCTATATTAAACAAAAATATCAGGATGTCAATATGATTTACCCTTAAAATTAGTTTATGAAATCTTGTATTCACTATCAAACAATATGACCTCAAATATTCATTGGAATGACATATCTTTTAAGGGAAATTACCACTTGATAATTTTTTAAAATTATTATACATTTATGAAAAAAAAAATATGATGAAAAGAATTATGATTTTAATTATTAATATTTATTATTTATTCATAATTATTTTTTTTATAGACACCACTATCATGTTATTTTCCCTATATTTTATCCCCTATTTATTTATTTAGTTTTAGTTTTCTTTTGTTTATCTTTGAAATGTTGGGTCTTCAAACAATTTTTCTATTCGTTCTTCTTTTGGTTATTTTGAACAAAAATGTTAGTCCCTAACGCTGTATTTAGTTGGGAGATTTGAAAAGAGATTTGGAAAGGAAAAAGAAAATGTTAGGTAAAATGTGAATAAAATATACTTACATTTCACCTAGTTTCACACAATTTTTCTCTTTCTCTTTCTAAATTACTCCCCAAATCCCCCAACCAAACACAACATGAATAAATTATCAAATATTCTACGCAATACTCACATGGGTCACACACCCATATAAGTAATTTTTTAAAAAATCCCTAGCATTGCCCTATTTTGAATCAATCACCTTACATTACTTCTAATTAAGTACCTTATTTATAGTTAAAGTTAGCATAGGCAATTGGAAGTGTGCAAATGAGTCTCTCTATTTCCATCTTTTTTGCAAGGGAAAACATAGTCACCTAGTCAGATGTCTTAAGTTTGTCTCTTGTTGATATCTTCCAACTTAATTTATACTTCTAATTTTATTTTATTTTTTCTCAAGTTGATACCTATAATTTGTGAGTAATTGCATGTATCAAAGTTTCTTTTGACAAGAGTGGGCCTTAAAACTCCTACAATCTCATCATTACATATATATATATATAACAAATGCAAGTAAGTGTCACTTAAGCACTTGTTAAGGTATAATTAATTATCTTAATTTTTTATACCATTTTTTTCTAGATTTCTTTCTCTTTATGATCGATGATCAATTTAATTGTAACTATCGTTGTCTGTCACCGTTGTCACCTTCAACTACATCCATCTCCACTGTTGTCATTGCCTTGAACTACATCCATCTATTGTGGGGATTGAACAATAATTATTCTAAATCAATTTTACAGAATAAAAATGTTAAACAAAACAAATTCTGAAAAATAGGTTTTTTACAATTTGATAAAACTATATATATAACAGAATAAGAAGAAAATGAAGAAAAAGGTTCAGAAAATAGCATGTGTAATTGTGAGAGGCACGTTAAAGACGCTGTCCTAAAGTCATTATGTGCTCCCTCCGTGCAAATTTTAACAATCACAAACGATTCCAAAATTACAACCCAAAACTCACAGGGATCTGATACAATGCATAGTTGCACCAGATGAATTTGCTAAGTATATATTGATTGCCCAAAAATATAGAGTATAGAAAATACAGAGAAGATGAGAGAGAAATAAATCAAAATACGTTGTTGTTTTTTTTCAGAGTTAGAGTCCTATATAAATAGGCTCTTTGGTGTCTGTTAAGAACAGACACACCCATTCCTTTTGAAATTAAATATAAGTTTAAAATTCAAACAAATATGACTGTTAAAAGAAATACATAAATAAATACAAATAATATAATAAATATGAATAAATACAAATAAAGTTTTTCAAGCTTTTAGGAAATCTCCAACAATTCCCCACAAGATTCAAAACTTTGTAAAACCATCAAATAATAATAATAATAATAACAATAATATGAGCAACACTAAAATCATACAATGGATGTAGGTGTTTTTTAAACTTGAACCTCATTTAGTGTTAACAGTTTCATTCTGAAAGAATCTAAGTGAACCAGGTCGTGAACTAAATTCCTTTTACCAGAATTCGACATGTCACACATATGTTATGATACATAACTGTGGCATGAGTTAGCACTATTAGCAGTCATATGCTCAATCTTGATTCTCATGAGAGTTTTAGGGAACGACCCTATTCCCACGATCGCGGCTTTATGATGCTCTTACTTAGGTGAATCCTCCAAGGACAGAAGTAATGGATGTCTATCTTGCAAAAGCATGCATGCATGGATTCATTTAGAGTAAGTACTCTTCTTTAACTATCACATTTACTTCAACAATGATATCTTAGGGATGAGCAAGAGAACATAAATAATAAATTTAATAAAAGCCTTCTCACTAAAGTGCTAGAATATGAGTCACGCTATAAGGATTGTTCCTACCCATTTATAGTGGTCCCGGGTTTACCCCTTATTGTACAATAATCCGGACATGTGTCCGTGGATGTTAGTAGTTGAGTATTGTCTGGTTTACATCCTTTCCTACATTGTATTTGAGTTATGGGATGTGTTGGCAGGTTTGTTACAGGTTGGTTGTGCTTGGGAGCCAAGTTTTGCTGCCCAGAATTTGGGTCTTCGCTCGAGCGAGCTTCTGTTTTGGTTGGTCGCTCGAGCTAGGGTTTGGTCGCTCGAGCGAGGGTTGGTTTTGTGTCTGGTGGCTCGAGCCAGAGTGGCTTCGCTCGAGCGAGCGATTGCGTCTGGCTCAGACCTGAAGGTTGCACTTCTTGGCTCGAGCGAGCTTTCTTCGCTCGAGCGATCTGGTTCGTTCTTCGCTCGAGCGAGCGTCGTGTTGCAAATCGGAGGATTTGAACTGTTGGCTCGAGCGAGCGTGTTTTCGCTCGAGCGAGGTCAGTTTCTTATGTCTGGTCGCTCGAGCGAGCCTGTTTATATCAGCTAGCAGCAGCCGAACCAAACTTCACTTTTTCAAAACTTTTCATCTAAAATTCGAGACCCTCTCTCTCTAAACTTACTCTCTCTCTAAGATTTGATCTACCTAGGGTGATTTCCTACCCTAAGTCCTTTGTTAAATAGATATAGGGTGACTTGGGTTTCGATTTAATCTGAAAATATTTGGTTTTGGAGCAAGTTGGGTGTTGGGTCTTCATCTCCATTTGAGCTCAAACTTTGAGGTAGGGATATCCTACTCCTCTTTATGGATTTTGTCTTTAAATTTTAGCATTTTGATGTGTTGGAAGTTGTTGTGTAATTTTGAGAAAACTTTGGGCCTTTGTGTAATTTTACAAAAATTGGGGTTTTATTTATAATGAACCTAAAGGCATGTTTGGTGTAGAAACATGGGATTAATGTTGAAATAGTGATAGAAAATGGAACCTAAGGGTTGTAATGTTAATTATGGAAAATGCCCTAATTACATTGATTAATTAATTAATTGAGATAATTAATTGTAAGAAATGAGAAATTGAAGTGGGAATGTTGAGATGGGAAGTATATGGGAACAAGGGGTGCAGTTGAATTACTTATAACTCACCAAATTGAAATGTTGATTCAATATCCATTTTGTGCATTTAATTTCTGTTTAGAAATAACTGCTTTGGGCTACCGGTGGAGGGTAGTCTTGATTGTTGTAGACAATGCATGATGATTAGGCAAATTGAAACTAATCAATGGAAGGTGTCATAGAGTACGACGGTTGATAGAATACATTAACTTTATGTATTGATTGATTGTGTATAGAACCTATGTGTTTATATGCATTTTGTGTAGAGGAGGAGATGGGGGATGTACCTCTAAACCGGATAGTGTTGGGAGGAGATGGGGGATGTACTCCGTAGATACAGCTCATATGCTTGTCTAGAGAAGAGTAGATATAGCTCATATGCTTATCTTCTGTTGTGTGATATAGTTCTTATACTTATCAGCTGAGGTGTTGATATAGCTCATATGCTTATCGGTTATTGTGATGACATAGCTAGTATGCTTATCTGTCGAAAATGGAAAATGAAAGGTAACATAGACTTGTAAGTCATGTAATTGAAATGTAATATAAGTGGATGTATCAGTGTTGGCCATCTATCAACTGCTAATCTTTTAGTCATTGTTCATAGTTGGTTTAGTGTATTTCTACAGGGCTGTGGCTCACCCTATATGGGAACATCATTTTCAGGTACAGGTAGCATGCCACCTCCAAGGACATAGCTTGGGAGGCTAGAGGCGGGCAGACTTTTGTTGTCTTTCCTTTCGATGTATTACATGTAAATTCAAGCCAAGGGCTTAATGTGTAAATGAGTTAGTACTCTACTTTTTGTGACCAAGTGTTAACTTGGAAAGCTGTAAGCCCATGGGGCATTTGCTTTTGTTATTAACATGTAATACTTTTGTAATGAAACTCTATTAATGGAAGAATGTGGATCTTTTATGTATCAATGCATGTCTATATTGTTGGGTTTTATGTTGTTATTTTGAGGGCGTTACACCATTGAACTTCCTTCATGGAATCTTCAACCATAAAAGTCAGGTTTCCTCCTTAATTGACTCCTTATGGGCTTAGACCCATCCCCCTCGATAAATCTAAGACTATACTCTTAGATAAACCTTTTGTTAATTGATCAATGATATTCTTTTCAAATTTCACAAAATTCAAGGATACAACATTTTTATTCACCAAACTTCTTATAGATTTATACCTCACTTGCATATGCCTATTCATCTTTTTATTAGTATGTGCTTATCTCACAAGTTCTATTACAGCTTTATTGTCATAATGTTTGGAAATAGTAGGTATAGGATTTTTCACAAGTGAATATCAAGAAGTAAATTTTTAATCCACTTAGCTTCAGTACATGTAGTATCTAAGGCTATAAGTTCTGATTCTGTTGTAGTTCTAGAGATAACAGTTTGTTTTTTAGAATCCCAAGATATTGTTGCTTTACCTAGCAAAAATATATATCCAGTAGTAGACTTAACATCTACGCTATTTGTTATCCAATTAGTATTGCTAGAACCTTCTACCACATTAGGAAAACCACTAAAACAAAGTGAATAATCTAGAGTTTCTCTTAGATATTTAAAAATCTTATTTGTCTTCAAAATTTGATATAACAGATTTAGGAGAAGCTTATATAATTTTAGGTATGAAATTAGAGAAAACAACCAATGGTATTACATTGAATCAATCTGGAATCCTAAAGAAGATGTCAAAAAAGTTTGATTGTTATAATCTCAAACCTATTTCAACTCTTTTTGATCCTAGCATGAATTAAAAGAAAAATAATGGTGCACCTGTATCTCAACTTAGATATTCTCAAATTATTGGATCACTTCTCTATATTGCTAATAAAACTAGATTGATATTGTCTATGCCGTTGGGAGATTAAGTAGACACACACATAATCCTAGTAAAGATCATTGGGTTGCTTGGAAAGATTTAATTATCTCTAAATTTGTTCCGAATAATAAAATGTCATCAACATATAAACACAAGATAATACATTCTCCATTATCTTCTTTAGAGTATTGTAGACACCCCATTTTTGACCGTCCTCAAGACTTGGACGTTATCGTTTGAACACTCGATGATTATCCATACTCATGTTCGTTTTGAGTTCTCGGAGGTCTCGGCTACGTGCCTTGCCTTAGGATCTCTCAACTTCTCTGTTTTGTGCTTGGTTGTGGACCAAGCACTTGTGTTTTTGCTTTTGAGGGAAGAGGGTGGCTTGTTTGCCATCCCCTGAACCCATCGGCCAAGGCTTGAAGCCGTCGACCTTGTTTTCTTGCCATCGGCCAAACGTTTTGGCCGATCGGCACTCCTTTTGGTCGATCGGCACTTATGTTGGTCGATTAGCCATGTTTTCTGGCCGAACCCTGTTCATCTACTTTATGCCAGCTGTCACAGCTGGCATGCACAATTCACCCCCTTCATACACGTGTATGGAGGGATTTGCCCCTTTGCTTAGCTTCCTCAAGAAGCTTTGCTTTTGGTTCTCTATAAGAGAGAACCATCTCCTCCCTCCTCAAGGGCTCATAAAATTGAGTCTTGAGGGATAGATATACTTTTGTATATATTCTTCTTTGTTTAGCCTTGTTTTGTACTCAAAAGTCTAGTATTGTCTTACTATATATTGTACACAAACACACACTAGAACACCATCCTCTTGTTGCTGAGGCACTAGGGAGTTAGTTTCAGAGTTCTTGGAGTGGTTTAAGCTTGGAAAAGTTGCTGGAGCTTTGTTCTTGAAAAGGTTCTACAAGGGTGAACAAACTTGCTTTTAATACCCCATTCTTGCTTAAGCTTTCAACCCTTCTTGCTTATTGTTTTAAGCTTAGCTTTTAACTGATAAAAGTTCTATTTTTTGGTGCTTTAGACCTTTGTTTAAGGTCACTTTTTGGTTTGGGGTTGTTTACCCCCTCTTAGGCCTTGTTTGGCCTTATTTTAGGCCACCCCTTTTGGCCCTTGTTCTTGGCTTTGCATGACCTTCCTACCACCGAAATCCAGAGGATTTTCAGTGGTGGGAAGGTGGTTTTGGAGTCCTAAATAGGAGAGGGTCATCCCTTCTCCTTATTGTCTTGAATGCTAGTATAAATGGCTTATATTGGTAGCATGTTTGCTTGGCTTGTTTTAGCTTCATTTCAATATGTATTAGGCTTTGTTTTGCCATGATATAACACTTTTTTGACTTGGTTTGGACATACCATGTATGCTTCATGTACTTGCCTTGCAATCCTTTCATTTGCCTTAACATGCATCATGCTTTAAGCCATGTTTCTAGCATGATTTTGGCTCGACTCCATGAAACTTTTAGTCTTGTTGTAACATGCTTAAGCTCTGATTTGAGTTTTTTTTACCATATATGCCATGCTTTGTATAGCCATAAGGCATTAGCCTTAAGTGTCCAAGTCACTAGCATACTTTACTTGGACCATTTCAATGATTTGGTATCACTTGTTATGTTATTTCAGTCCATATAGTATGCTCATATACTTGCACTTGTCACTCCTTTAATGTTTTAAAGAGTTGATGTTTTATGCCTCATGAATGGGTCATTGTGTGTGCCATCATGTTTAGGTCTTTGGGATGCCATCTAAGTGGGTTTTTGGTCTTGTTTTACCATGCCATAACTCTGTTTTTCATTACTTAAGTCATGCCATGTTTGGTTTTGATAGGTGTAGTGTAACACCTCTTTTGTAGTCTTGCATGCCTTATGCTCTCGGCCCTTTGTTTTAGCTTATTTTGGCTTTGATCCTTGCATGTTTTAAGCTCATTTTGGCATGATCTAGGACTGTTTTGGATTATACTTGTCATTTGCTTCAGATTTTGCGTAGCCTTGGTTTGAGTCCCTTGGCTAGTTTCAAGCTTTAAGTCTTTTTGCATGACTTGCTTGCTTTGTTTGGTTGGTTTGGCACCTTTCCTAACATGATTTCAGAGCTTGTAGTATTGTCATACTTGCATGCTTTGTCCCCTTTTAAGTGTTCTTAAAAGTTGCTCTCCTATGCTTAGGTGATAGGCAATTGGCATGCATGTTTGTATGTACCTTTGTCTTCATTTCGATAGCATTTTGGCCACTGATTTTGGGCATGGCTGAGGTCTATCCATCTTTAGTTTAAGTCCATTTTACCATGTTGTCACATGCTTGTCTCATTTTGTATGTTGTTGCATATTTGTCCACCTTTACATGCCTTGCATGTTTGCATGTTCATGTTGCATCCTACCATGTTGTTCAAAGTTGTTACTTTACATCATGCTTATATGCTTGTTGCATACTTGGTATATTATATGTTGTTGCATATTAGTTCCCTTGCATGTTGTGGCATGCTAGTCCTATTACATTATGCTTACATGCTTGGTGCATGCTTGCTAATTGACATGTTGTTGCATGCTCATCCATCTTGCATATTTGTTAGATTACATGTTGTTGCATGTTTGTTATTGGTATTGTTGTTGCATGCCTATTACATTGTATGCATGCATGTTTGTATGCTTGGATTTCATGTTGTTGCATGTTTACTAGTTTGCATATTGTCACATGCTTGCTAGGGTTGCATTGCATTGTGTGTGCGTTCCCTTGCCTCTTGATCGAGCATGATAGAAGTTGAGGCCCCTTATGTGTTTTGTGCATTTCATTTGATATTGAATTGCACACTTGGCTCCTTTGGCCATCATGCATTGAAATGCGTGATCGATGGTCCGAGAGTCGAGGACTATACTCCCTTGAGCTCATGACATGATAGGGAGGGTGGTGGTGCAAACATTGTCTTGTAAATGCATTGCCATGTTCTGTTTGTCCTTTGCTGCAGCAACAGAAGTAGTCTACAGAAATAAATGGTCGACCGACCATATTCAGTGCCGATCAGCTAACAGCATTTGGCCGAGAGCCTTATATTTGGTCGATTACCAATTTCCCATGGTCGATGGCCCTATCTTTTGGCCGATGGCCTCTCAACATGCCCACAAGGTGGTTCAGAAGTGTCATAGAAGTTGGCACAGTTTTCAGAGGTACAGAGCAGTGCAAACAGAGGCAACATGAAGCATGGCAACGGATTTCCGAACGAAGCCGACCGAGCATGCATTTGTCCCTCTTCTCGAGGCCTCTTTACTGTTCTTCGTGGCTTAATTAATTTGTTAATTATTTAAGTGTTGTAATAATTAATTGTAGCTAGTTATTCATTTGGTTTGTAACAATTAATTAGCTTGTTATTTAGTTAATTAGTTGATTTGTATTATTCTTCCGGTCCCCCCGTCGAGAGGGCGCAATTGTTCTAATAAGCGTGCGTGTGTGTGATGCATGTCTTCCAACCTCCATTTCTTTCTCCATTTTACTTAACCGCTTACGATGGTTAGTTCTAGGGCACGTTTCATTTAGCATCCTTATGCTATGCATGTTTGCATCCATCCATTTGTATTGCATGCACCAAGCTCGGCGCATCATACTAACTGCATCGTATTTCAATTCCTACTTGAATACATGTATCGAATTGTCGCATCTCATATGCCATTTTAGATTAGCCGAGCCTATTCTAGTTGCACTTTGCATGCGATGCATTAGCCATTTTAACATGAACTAGGATCATGCATGATTTCTAACTAGTTTCTTGTTTTGGCTCGGAGTACACTGTGAGTGTTTATGCTTTAGCATCTTGCATGAGTGTGAGTTTTGCCATGACAGCATGCTTGCCATGAGGCTAATCGCTTATATGATATATCTGCCTGAATGCCTGTGGGTGAAGGTTAGATTACTTGAATTGGGACAATTCATTGAAATCCCCATTTTAGCCTACTCGCGAGTAGCAAACTTCAAACCATTTTCAAACAAATGAAAATGCAATGCTTTGTTTCAAATTAGGGCGATCTAGTCTATACTTGTGTGTTGTGCGCATCACATAGTAAATTCTAGCTAATAACCGGAATAAGAACGCATGTGTTTTCAAAAACAAGATATCATGCTTAGTACAGTCCGATCTTTGATCAGGTGAGCGAGGGTGCTCATAGATGACCTTCCCCAATCGTACCCAAGTTCCCGAGCCGAGGCAACTTTGGTGATGACGGACACGTGGCCTTAGGCATGAGTCAGGGTTTCCTAAATTTCTCCAAAATAAAATATTTATGTGGCGACTCTGTATCTGGCAAAGCAGTCCATGTTTGGCACTTCCTTCTTAAAAATCAATTTTCCAAAACGATTTGCCGGATTTGGACTCTTTGGTGATTTATCAGTCTTGCATTACACTTTGCGAGATCAGATTAAGAACTGTGACATTGAGTGCGAACTGTAGCATGAAGCCCAAGGGCGCGTCTACAAGTATACACATCTACCATGCTCATTGATCTTACAACTATATTCTAGAGTTATCTTATCAAACTTTTCATGCCACTGTTTAGGAGCTTGCTTAAGTCCACACAAAGATTTAACTAACTTGCAAACTTTATGTTCTTGTCCTTTAATCACAAAACCTTCAAGTTGCTCCATATAAATTTCTTCATCTAAATCTCCATTGAAAAAAGCAATTTTTAGCGTCCATTTGATGAATTTCTAAATTATAAATGGATGCTATAACGATCCCGAGTTTACCCTTGTTGTACAGTGATCCGGACTTGTGTCCGTGGATGTTAGTAGTTGGTTATTATCTTGTTTGCATCCTTTTCTACTTTGTATTTGAGTTATAGGATGTGTTGGGCAGGTCTGTTACAGGTTGGTTGTGTCTGGGAACCAAGTGTTGCTGTCCAGAATTTTGGGCCTTCGCTCAAGCGAGGGTTTGGTCGCTCGAGCGAGGGGTATGTTTTGTGTCTGGTGGGTCGAGCCAGAGTGGCTTCGCTCGAGCGAGTGATTGCGTCTGGTTCAGATGCTGAGAGTTGCATTTTTTGGCTCGAGCGAGCTTTCTTCGCTCGAGCGATCTGGTTTGTCTTCGCTCGAGCGAGCGTTCCGTCGCTCGAGCGTGCGTCTGGTTGCAGACCTGATGGTTCGAGTTTTTGGCTCAAGCGAGCTTTTCTTCGCTCGAGCGAGCTTCTAAGTTTTTGGCTCGAGCGAGCTTCTAAGTTTTTGGCTCGAGCGAGAGTTTCTGTGTCTGGTCGCTCGAGCGACCAAGTCTTCGCTCGAGCGAGCCTGTTTATATCAGTTCGCAGCAGCCGAGATGAACTTCACTTTTTCAAAACCTTTTCATCTTCAAACCCTAGATCTGAGACACTCTCTCTCTCTAGACTTGTCTTCTCTCTAGGAAATCATCTCTTTCTAGTGTGAATCCACCCTAAGTGCTTTGTTAAAAAGGTAGAGGGTAGCTTGGGCTTCGTTTTAATCTGAAAATATTTGGATTTGGAGCACGTTAGTTGTTGGGTCTTCATCTCCTTTTGAGCTCGAACTTTGAGGTAGGGATATCCTACTCCTCTTTATGGATTTTGTCTTTGAATTTTAGCATTTCGATATGTTGGGAGTTGTTGTGTAATTTTGAGAAAACTTTGGGCCTTTGTGTAATTTTACAAAAGTTGGGGTTTTGTTTTTAATAAACCTAAAGGCAAGTTTGGCATAGAAAGATGAGATGGATTATGGATAGAAATGAAACCTTAGGGTTGTTTTGTTGATTATAAGAATTTGCCCTAACTATTTTAATTAATTAATACATATAATTAATTAAAGAAAATGAGGAATTGAATTGGGAATATTGAGATTGGAAGTGTATGGGATTAAAGGGTGTAGTCGAATTACTTATCACTCACCGAATTGAAATGTTGATTTAATATCCATTGGTGCATTTATTTTCTGTTTAGAAATAACTGCTTTGGGCTATCGGTGGAGGATAGTCGTGATTGTTGTAAACAATGCATGATGATTAGGCAAACAAAAACTAATCAATGGAATGTGTCATGGGACTTGACGGTTGATTGAATACATTAACTTTATGTATTGATTGAATGTATGTAGAACCTGTGTGTTTTTATACATTGTGTGTAGAGGAGGAGATAGGGGATGTACTCCGCGGTTTAGGGGAAGATAGGGGATGTACCTCTAAACCGGATAGTGTTGGGAGGAGATGGGGGATGAACTCCGTAGATATAGCTCATATGCTTGTCTAGAGAAGAGTAGATATAGCTCTTACGCTTATCTTCAGTTGTGTGATATAGTTCTTATACTTATCCGCTGAGGTGTTGATATAGCTCATATGCTTATCGGTTAATGTGATAACATAGCTAGTATGCTTATTTATCGAAAAGGGAAAACGAGTAATTACATAGACTTGTAAGTCACGAAATTGAAATATGATATATGTGGATGTATCAGTGTTGGCCATCTATCAATTGCTAATCTTTTAGTCATTGTTCATGGTTGGTTTAGTATATTTCTACTGGGCTATGGCTCACCCTATATGGGAACATCATTTTCAGGTACAGGTAGCATGCCACCTCCAAGGACATAGCTTGGGAAGCTAGAGGCGGGCAGATCTTTTGTTGTCTTTCTTTTGATGTATTACATGTAAATTCAAGCCAAGGGCTTAATGTGTAAATGAGTTAGCACTCTCTTTTTGTAACCAAGTGTTAACTTGGAAAGCTGTAAGCCCTTAGGGCATTTGCTTTTGTTGTTAACATCTAATACCTTTTGTAATGAAACTATGATGAATAGATGAATGCTAGTCTTTTGTATATCAATGCATGCTTATATTGATGGGTTTAATGTTGTTATTTTGAGAGCGTGACAGATGCTAGAGCAATTAAGATTCTAATGGCAATAATCCTAGAAACAGGTGAATATGTGTCGAAATAATCTATTCATTTCTTTTGTGTAAATCCCTTGGCTATTAATCTTGCCTTATATTTATCTATACTTCCATCAGATTTTAATTTCTTTCTAAATACTCATTTGCAACCGATAGCTTTACTACTAGAAAGTAAGTAGATTAGTCAACTCCCAAGTATTATTTTGAAGTATTGATTTAATCTCACTATTAATGGCTTCCTTCCAAAATAGTGTATCTAAGGATGACATACCTTCTATAAAAGTATTTGGTTCTCCTTCAGTTAAAAATGTATAAAAATCATCTCCAAAGTTTTTCTCTATTCTAGTTCTCTTACTCCTTCTAGGTTCTAAGTCTAGATGTTCAGAATCATCTCTCAAATGAATAACACTACCACTAGTATTAGAAGTTCTATTTACAACCTGATTTGAGGTCCTAGTTTTATATGGAAAAATATCTTCAAAAAATGTAGCTTCACAAGATTCAATTATTGTATTATTAGAAATTTCACTAATTTCAGAATTTATTACTAGAAATCTATTAACATTACTATTTTGAGTATATCCTAAGAAAATGGTATCAACAATTTTGGGTCTTATTTTCTTACGTTTAGTTTTGGAATTGCAACTTTTACTAAACACCCCCCCACTTTCAAGATTTTAAGATTAGACACTTGTTTTTTCCATAGTTCATAAGGTGTTTTATCATTATTATTCACAATTACTCTATTTAATATAACACAAGCAATGAGTATCGCTTTCCCTCACAAGCTCTCCGGTAAACCAAAACTAATAAGCATTGCATTTTCATATCCATTACAGTTTTCCTTTCAACTATTCCATTAGATTGTGGAGAATAATGTGGGGTTACTTCATGAATAATACCATGTTCTACACAAAAAGTACTAAGGCTACTTACATTATATTCGCCTTCTCTATCAGAACTAAGTTTCTTAATCTTCCTTCCTAATTGATTTTCTATTTCAACTTTATAAATTTTGAATTTACTAAACACT
Organism: Camellia granthamiana; assembly: GCA_036172215.1. Taxonomy (NCBI): domain Eukaryota; kingdom Viridiplantae; phylum Streptophyta; class Magnoliopsida; order Ericales; family Theaceae; genus Camellia; species Camellia granthamiana. The sequence continues at coordinate 40,257,149 of CM069909.1, read as the reverse complement.
TCATCTTTGGTTTTAATTAAATACAAGTAACAAAATTTAGAACAATCATTTATAAAAGTTACAAAATACTTATTTCTTACTGTAGTTGGTGGTCTATTAGAATCACAAACGTCACTATGTATAAGGTCTAGGAGTTGTGAATTTCTTTCTACAAATTTAAAAAGGTTTCTTAGGTTGTTTTGCTTGCACACATATTTTACATTTGCGTTTGACATTAATAGGTAACTTAGGTAGTAGTTCTAAATCCATCATTTTCCTAATTTTCCTTAAATTCGCATGTCCAATTCTTTCATACTACAAATCACAAACTTCAATAATCAAAATATTATGAGAGATTTTATTAACTTCAAAAGATACATTTAATTTAAATAAACCATCATATACAAAACCTTTTTTTAGTAAAAATATCATTTTTACTTATTACAAGTTTATTCGATTCCATTACAAATTTGTAATCTAACTGTACTAAACACAATCCACTAATAAGATTTCTTCTAACTTCATAAACATATCGCACATCTTTTAAAGTTAAGATCTTTCTGGAAGTCATCTTCAAATCTATATCTCCAATGCCAAGTATTGGCGCAACTGATCCATTTTCCAGAGTTACAGTTCCTCCACTTGATTTTTGGAAAGTTTTAAAGCAACCACAATCAAAACACATATGTATTTTAGCTCTAGAATCTAACCACCAATCTTGATATTCAAAAGTAGAATTAATTTCAAGATTATATCTAAAAGATGGTTCGCCAATTTCTTCTTTCTCCAAAATCATATTCACTTGAGCATTATGCCCTTTAGTAGTTTGTTTGTTGTTGAACCTTGATTTATACTCCTCAGTCTTCTTAAAAAAATAATCCTTAGAATAGTGATTGGCTCTCCCACACACATAGCACAACGTTTTGTCACTCCATTCTCCCTTAAATCATTATTATTGGTTTGGTAGTTGTTATTATGGTGTTTGCCATTTTGACCTCTAGGTTTAAACTTGAGGTTGTTCTTGAAATTTTTACCTTTAGGTCGAAAGTTATTCCTATTGTTGGAACTACTCTTATTCCTATTCTCTACCAAATTTACCTTAGGAGTTTTCTCTTTTTCGGTTTCTAGATTTGATCTATGTTTCTCTTCCACCCTAAGTGTATTGATTAGTTGAGTTAATGACAAATCTCCTTATTTGTGCCTAAGACGCTTAGCAAAGTCATTCCAAGATGGAGGTAATTTATCAATAAGACAAGACACTTTAAACTCCTCACTAAAAGTTGTCATTTCTTTCTTTTTTTTTCTAAGTAGTTCTTGAAATTCATGTATTTGGTCTCCTACAAGTTTGTCATCTTTATACCCATTAAAAATGTTAGGTCCCTTAGTCTTGTCAATCCCGCGAACAACTTTGTTTGATTGAGTTGTAAATTTCCTTACTGTTTTGTCTTCCTCGCTCGAGCGAAGGAGTCCTCGCTTGAGCGAAGGATTGCGTCTAGCAAAAACTTGAAAGAGATGAATGTGCGCTCGAGCAAAACATGTGTTGCTCGAGCGAAGGACTACGTCTACATAAAAACCTGAAAGAGTTGTTTGCTTGCTCGAGCGAAGGTTGCGTGGCTCGAGCGAAGCCACTTATGGAAATCACGCGAGTTAAGTTCCTCGCTCGAACAAGAGAAGCTTCGCTCGAGCGAGCTTCAAAATCCAGGATTTCTATAAGTAGTTGTTTTACTCCAAAACTAGGATTAGGTTTTTAGATCTACTTTGAGGTTTTCTAAGGTTTTCTTCTGAAGTATTTTTTGTGAGTTTTTCCTTGATAAATTTAGTGAGTATTAAACTCATGAATTGACAAGCACATATCAAGGAGGTTGATTGAATACATACAAGAGTGTTATTCTTTGGTGGATTCCGAAGATTCAAACGTAGAGTTTCAAAGGAGTTTGATTCTATACGTAGTCGTTGATTCGACAAGTGAAGTTGTGGATTCAACTTCAGATTAATCAGTTCCGAGACGAAGGCTTGGTGAAAGAGTTACAAAAGGTTTGAAGACAAATTGACTTACTTGGGTAATTTGTGTGTTATCTTTGTAATCTTTCTTTCTTCAGTAGTGGATTGATTAGTGGCGTTTCGCCCGTGATTTTTTATTACAATTGAATGGTCTTCAATTGTGATTTTTCCACGTAAAAATCGTTTGTGTGGATTTATTGTTTATTCCAAAAATAACAATCTAAATCACTTTCGTAAGTTCTTGATGATTTAAATTGTTTGTTTTGAATAATTGGGAATTGAAATATTTAATTCTCGATCTAATCACAAATCACTTAGGATTTTCAAAAAATAATAAAGACAATGAACCTATTAATACCAACATTTACAGTTCCATATTCGGCTTCTAAGGTTTTTCATAGTTCTTTTGCAGTTGAGGTGGTTGACTGATACACATCATACAAATGGTCAAACAAAACATTAAAGATTCTATTATAACAATGAAATTCAATTTGTTCGGGTGACAACGAAAATCCAACAAAATCCTGATCTTCTATGGCAGATATAAGACCCAACACACCCAACCAATATTTTGTTTGTTTTTGTCACCTTTCAAAATTTTTCCCATTAAATTTTTCAGATTGCACACTAACAATTTCTTCTAAATTAGCCATTTAATGTAATTAAATTAAGGACAAGAGAGCAAACAAGTTTATAAATCTCTAACAAACAATAATCAAATTGACACATATATTAACAAATTTGTAACAAGAATTTTTTTTTTTTTTTTTCAAAAAAAAACCCCTATAAAATATATATTGATCAAAATATATCAATAACAAAGTGTTGTTACAAAAATTAATTCAACTTAAAATAATGTTTATTATTAAGAATTTTTTTTCTTAAACAAAATTTGTAAATGCAAAACAAATAAACAATGGTTGTATTATCATTAAATAAATGCACGAAGAATATGTTTAGTTCAAAAACCCATACAAACATATAGCATTCCAACATAATAAAGAACCCAATTACAATTCGTACATATATTACCAAGATTATCATATTCTTCTTTTTCCATTTTTTTTTTGAGAAAATCAGGATATATTTTAATACATAACTCTTTTTTTTTGGGTGTTTTAATACATAACTTATCCCATGGATTAGGGAGTTTATGGAAAAATTGATCTAATCAGGGTTGATTTGCTGGTGGATCAATAAGATAATAATATTTTTTAAAAGTTTGAACGTAGTCTTCAAAAAGACAAATATTACACAATTCTAGTTTTGTCAAAATATAATTTGCATCAGCTTGCAAATTAGTATCTCCTGCAAAACCACATAAATTTTCTTTTATGATTTTTGCAAACTTGGCTAAGATTGTATCAAGTGTGAGAAAATTTGCCAACAAAGCTGCTTTTTGACTTTTTCCAATTTTAGATTTTTCCCACTGTCTTAACCATTACAACACATCTCCCTAGAGAGTTGCTGCAATATAATCAAGAAATTTTTCCTTTGACCAACTATTTTTATAATTGGTAATAATGATGGACAATGATTGTGCCCAATCATCAATTGGTTGTGGTTGATCCTTAAATGAAACATGAGACAAGTCTAAATAAGTACCATTTTGAGCTATTGGATACTTATGTTATTATATTTTCTAGATATTACTAGCTCAAGTGTAGAATTGGAGGTACTTCCAGTGTTAATATCATTTTTAACTTCATTTGTTTGAATAAAGTCAAAAAAATTTCTATCTTCCCATGTGACAAATAATTCGGGATCAACTGGCTCTTCTGCCTTTCTTTTCCTTTTATTTATTTTTTGTGAAATATCTCGATCTAATATTGCTTCAGATGAGGATGATTGGATGTCATCATCATTAGTTGACATATTTATATCATAATTAAAGTGCTGTAAAAGGGTTTCATGTTCTAGATAAGTTTCTCTTATCTAGTCTAGTAGTTTATTTATTTCATCAATACCTAAATCTGGGTCTTTATATAATTTTCTCCAATAATCCAATATTTCAACAATATTTTCATATTCAGCCCTATTATAGGTATTAGTTTGAAGTACCATAATATCTTCTGTACTATAAAATAGCCTAAGAATGGAGTTATCTCTTGGACTATTCATTCCATCATTGTTTATAAAGGATATAGTTTCTATTTTTGTCACCAAATTGTTTATTTGGTTTTTTGCTTCTTTATTTAAGTCAATATTTATTATAGAACCCAAATTGTCTATTTTAGATTCTGTAGACTCAACTTTGGTTTCTAAATAATTTTGATTTATTTTTTGATTTTTATCTAATTTAGAAAACTAAGAACACATAATATCAGTAATATTATTTAAATTAGAACATACACTATTTATATTTGCAAACTCTTTAGTAATATGCAAACTATAGTCATATTTATTATTAACATTATTTTTTGTATTTCCAAAGCATATTATATCTTCAGGGTTAATTGCCATTACAGATTGTTGTTGGTACCTAAGACTCTCCTAGTATATTTATTCGGTATCTAAAACCTCTCTTTATGATCTTAAAGACTTAATTATGGCCAATAGTCAAAAGATCTTAACGAGTATATGGGTTTTGACATACACTAAGCATATAGGTTTTACAACAACTATAAATGAAACAAATAATTATGAAGATATAAAATACAAAGGATACACAATTAAATACTAAACTTGACTAAGAGAATTTTTTTTTTATTTGTTTATATAGCATAAAGCACACCATACACACTTATATATATAAAAAATTTAGACATAGAGAGAAATACTCACATAACTTGATCTTGCTTTCAAAAGCTCTTCACCAAGCTCTAATACCACTTACAAAACAAAAAGGAAATGAGCTTTTTACTATTTTTATTATGGAATTATGATAGAGTTATGGAGTTAAGAGAAGTTAGAGATGAAGTTGGCAACACAAAGATGGAGAGACTTTACATTGTTTATTAAGTTGGCTTGAAAGCCAATTTATAGAATACATCCTACATATACAAACAAAACCATAAAGTCATCCTAGTCTACTAACATTATTACATTGTAGAAAATTAGCACACCAATACGTCCAAAATTTTGCACCTTTCTACCAAAGGCTATAAGCCTAGACAAAGGCTTGGACAAAAGTTCTACAAAAAATAAATACAAGATCAAAAAAGTCTTGACAACAATAAATAAAAACCTACCATTATTGGTCGTATTCTGACACTACAATTATATACATTATTATATACACTGTTTACCCTCCTCGGTTTTCAAAGGGATAGACTGAAACAGATAAGATTTGGCTGATTTTTGCTATCCTGTAGCGTTGGCTGAAAGGATTTGTCTGACCACTTTCCGCCTAATAATGCAGGTTGCTCTACTTGCCCTGGATAAGGTTTGAATCGATCAGGAGACAACTGCATTTGATAGTGGGGTTCACTATGCTTCCATTCGGTTTATGAGATTGTGATATTCTTCATCAATCTCTGATGGAGGGGAATCAAGATCCTGGCTGTATTGCTCATTTCGAAAATATTCTACATCATCCGCGGTCATGGCTAGTTCCAACAGAAGATCCAAATTATTTCTCTTTTTGAGATTTAATAACATGTCAAGAGCCTCATTAATTTGTGTAGGAGACCTTTAATATGTTATGGGAAAATGGGTTACAAATAGTATTCTACCATCTGTGACCATGAATGGTAATTTTGCTGAGCCACGGTGTAGACGTCCCCGAACGTCCCGGGAGGAGATCCTGTTTTGTTCGTTTGGGCTCACTACAGTTCAAGACTCAAAGTCACGGTCCTGTATCTAATCTCACAGAGTGCAATGCAAGACCGATGAATCATCAAAGAGTCCAAATCCGGCAAATCGTTTTTTAAAACAGATTTTTAGAAAGAAGTGCCCAATATGGACTGTTTGCCAGATACAGAGTCGCCACCTAAATATTTATTTTGAGGGAATTTAGGAAACCCTGACTCGTTGCCTAAGGCCACGTGTCCGTCATCACCAAAGTTGCCTCAGCTCGGGAACTTGGGTACGATTGGGGAAGGTCACTTCGTGAGCACCCCTACTGGCCCAATCAAAGATCGGCCTTTACTAACCATGATATCGAGTTTTGAAGACATTATGTGCTCTTATTCCGGTTATTAGCCTAGAATTAATATGTGATGCGCACAGCATACAAGTATAGATTGGATCGCCTGAGTTGGAACAAAACATTTCATGTTTGTTTTTGAAAGCGGTTTGCTACTCGCAAGTAGGCTAAAATACGGATTTTGCCACCCTCAAGTGGGCTTAGAAAACATGGTGATTTGCCACTATCAAGTGGGCTTAAAACTCGCAATCAATGAATTGTTCCAATTCAGATAATCCAACCTCCACCCACAGGCATTCAGGCAGTTATATCATATAAGCACATAGCCTCATGGTAAGCATGCTATCATGGCAGTCACTCACACACATGCAAGGATGCTAAAGCATAAACACTTACCGAGTACTCCAAGCCAAAACAGAAGCAATGTTAGAAATCCATGCATGATCCTAACTATGTTGAAATGCCTAATGCAACACATGCAGGAATGCAACTACAATGGGCTCGGCTATTCTAAAGATGGCATGTGAAATGCTACAACTAACAAGTATTCAACTCGGAATTGAAATACAATGCAGTTAGTATGATGCGCCGAGCCTGGTGCATGCAAGACAGATGAATGAATGCAAACATGCTAGCATAAGTATGCTAATTGAAACATGCCCTAATCTAACCATCATAAGCTGATAAATAAAAGGGAGAAAGACGTGGGGTTGGAAGACATACATCACACACACGCACACTTATTACAATTGTGCCCTCGCTCGGAGGGTCCGAATAAATAATACAGTCCGAATAAATAATTACAGTCTGAATAAATAATTAAATATTACAAAACCCTAATTAATTAACAAATTAACTAGGAAAGCAAATAAATTAGCGTGCCAGCTAAATGGACCGCCTCAGCTCTGTTTCGAATGATGAAAGATACATGCATGCCCGAGCCGCCTCGCCGGAAAATTTCTCGCGATGCCCCGATTTGCCTCTGTTTGCAATTAATCCCAAAATGCTGTGCAAAGCTCTAGAAGGCTGCTGATTTCTGGTTTGCTGCAATAGAGAGCAAGAAAAGGGCATGGCAAAGTATGCCATGCCAAATAATGCCCAAAAACACACTGAAACTCAATCAATGCATGCAAGAATAATGTGTCCCTTTGAAAGGCCAATAAGAGGGTTGTTCTACACATGCAAGATAGACATATAAAATGGAAAAATCACCTCTGGAAAGAGGTTATGAGGGCCTAAAACTCACTGAAAAGGGCCTGAAATTAGTCTAGGAAGCATGCAAGTGAAGGCCCGTTTGAAAGGCCTTGAAAAAGATGACTCTACACATGCATAATGGACACTTAATATGGCCAAACCACCCCTGGACAGAGGTCATTCAGGTCACAAAACTCATCAAAAATGGCCTGGAGCATGGCTTTGAAACATGCAAATAGGGGCTCCTTTGTAAGGCCAACAAAGCTAGTAAAGAGAACAAGGGGTCAGAGGGTCACCCCTCTCTGATTTTGAAGCTCAAAGACACATGTTAGCCACTGAAAATCCACTGGATTTCAGTAGCTAAAAGGCCAAACCAAGGCCAACACAAATTCTCTAATGCATAGCTCAAAACATGAGGAAATGAAGCATGCAAGGGGGTAGATGACCCCCAACAGAAAAATGTCCTTAAACAAACATGTTTAGAAGCTCAAAAAAAGACTTTTTTCAGTTTATGACAAAGCCTAAATATTCTTGCAAATAGAGCTAAACTATGAAGCAAAACAAGGTTACAAAGAGGGAAATAGAGACTTACCCTTGTAGAGAAGAAGGCCAGCAGCTTCTGGACCAAAATAAGAACCCTTCAACCTCTGAAAATGAGCTCCTAGGTGCTTAGGTTGACCATGGAGGTGTTGTGCTTGGAGGTGTAGTGCAATGGGGCCAAGAACTTCAACCTTTGAAGCTAAATGGGAGAGATACAAAGAGAGAGTGTATGCATGAGCCTTAGCAATTTTTCTGAACCTCAGCCATGGAAGAGGGCCCTTCCCTTTATAGGGGAGAAGATCTAAAGCTTCTCAAAGAAGCTTCAAAGCTAGCTTAAACATCCTCTATACACATGGATGGAGGATGCATTCTGAGGCTTCCAGCTGGCACAGCTGGCTTCAACTCATTGAGACAAAAAGCAGGAAGCTGGCCGACCAGGTTCAGGTGGTCGGCCAACCACTCCCCCTGGTCGGCTGACCAGGTTCAAAAGGGCCAAGTGGATTTAGGTGGTCGGCAGCCCATATTGGTGGTCTCCCAGGTGAATGCAACTCAGTGGTGGTATGGGAGACCAGCAATTGTGGCTCAAAAGTGAGGGAGACCAAGGGGTCAAAAGGGTCAAGCAAAAAAGGTGGTCGGCCTACCAAGATTGGTGGTCTCCCAGGTGAATGCAGCTCAGTGGTGGTATGGAAGACCAGAAATTGTCGCCCAAAAATGAGGGAGACTAGCTCTCTAATAAGAAAACCGGGCGGCGAAGAGAAAGGTGGTCTCCAAGAAGAAAAGGTGGTCTCCCACCATAGTACCACCTTCCTAACAAAGAAACTAGGGTCCATGCCAAAAATGAACCCACACCGATGCAAAACGAAGGTTCGGGGGCCAAAACGCGCAGCCAGGTGCCCCGAAAACAGGCTGTTAAGCACCGAAGGTGGCGTATGACCACAGTGTCCCTCTAGGGAGAGGGAACAAGGTATGTGCCAAAAACCGGAGCAAACGGAGAAAGTTAAGCGGTCCCGAACCCAGGCGCACGGCCGACGACTCCGAAAACTGGAAACTGGTCTCCAAACGGGAATAGTGGCCTACGACCATGAAACGCAGCCTATGGCCACTGAGAGATGGTCTACGAGACCTCTCCCTCCCTTTGAGAAGAGAAAACAGAGAAAACAGGACCTGGTTCGCAAACTGAGGCAAAGCACAAAAGAGTCCCGAAGTCCGGAGGTAAGGCTCTCAGCCGAGACTCTACAACCTCAGAACGAGCATAATATGCAACATCACCGAGCGCTCAGTTGGTGACGTCTGAGTCTTAAGGTTGGTCAAAAATGGGGTGTCTACAGTTGCCCCTCTTTGACAGAACTCGAAAGTCATAAGTGACGGGAGTGAATGTCAAAAGCCCAGAGATGACCCATTTTTGACAAGGCCGAAGACTTAGACAAACAGGCAAGATAAAAGAGATGCGCCCGCAGGCATGCCCGCAGGTGAGGGCGAAATGCAAAACGATATGCACCAAGTCGAACCTAACTCATGATCATGCAAAGCAGAAAGCTGTAATGAAGCAAATATTCACAATAGATGCAACAGTTTTAAGCAAGAATGCAAAGCAGCAACTACATTTCATGCAGTAAGAATGTGGAGAATTATTCAATTCTCGCCACGTCTCACACGGAGAAGATACAATACCTGTGCGGCTCGTCTAGTCGCACCAGCTTCAAATGAACCGTACATACAATATCGTGCCTGCAAAAGAGAGAAACTTAACAAGCACAACATAGTTATCAACACATGTTCAACACTACATCGAATGCAGACAAACATGGTGCCGATGAGAAAGTGCATGGCAATGCGAGAGAAGCGCGCGTGACAACGCAAGTTAAGCATGAAGGTATGACAATACCGGTGAAACATGCACCACAATGTAAGCGATGTTCATAACAATGCGAGTGGCATGCATAACAATGCTGGATAAGTGTGACTTTACGAGCATGTTTAAAACAAAACACTGAGTAAAGAAATGCAAGCTTTGACGAGGACAACTCAATCGCGACCTCCGGTTTACCTCCCAGAGGGGTCGCAACGTACTCAAAAAGGATACACCTTGCTTTTGACGAATGACGACGAAACACGCATCGAAAGTTGGAGTTGAAGTTCCCGCGGAGGGATTTCGCGCCGGAAAGTGCACTTTCCATGTACTTTCTCGAGAGTCAGGGACTCCGATCACCACCAAAATTTGCAGGGAGCTCAAAGAGGCATGGGAGACCACCTAGGAGGGCCACCGACCACCTTAAAGGGCCACCGACTAGGTTTGGTGAGGGGGGTGGTCGGCCTACCAGAAAAGGTGGTCAGCCGACCGCCTTGCCAACAACAGGGGCAGTTTTGACTTTTTGCACTTGTTTCTTTAAATACACATATCCAACTCACTGTTCCTCACAACCTCAAGTCCGAAATCAGCTCTCCTCCCTTCCTAGACCATTTTCTCTCTCAAATCTACTCATTATACGTGTTTTCCAACGCCCCACGCAAAGTTGTTTCGTGAAATCTTTCAGTTTTCTTCACTTTAGACCGATTAAAATTTGATTTCGGAACTTCTTTCCCCATTTTCACCACTTGAGGTAAGTTTGTCTCAATATTTGGAACATTTTCTCGGGAGTTGACTTTTGTTGACTTTTTCATTTCCCGAGAGTTGATTTTTGTTAACTTTTTCCAATTTTGGCTCATTTTGCTCATTTTTGCAGATTTCTTGAAATGGCAGGTCATTTTCCTCAGGGCAGAGGTCCTCCAAGTGCCAGGGGTGAGCTAGACATTATGTCTTTGCCTCTGAGGATTCGGCCATTTATTCCCGAGAGGTATGACCCTCCGGCGCACATCCTTCCTCGGGCCGTTTTCTACCACTTCACCGACTTTGATGAGCGAGCACCTATAGATCTATTACTGCGGGAGCCAAAGTCCCACCTCTCTTATTAGGCACGAGAGGTATGTACTTCACTTTTACATTTTCTGCAATGTATTCTGCATTTTCCGTGCATTTCCTGCTTTTGCTGTGTATTTTTTATCTGCTCGTTCTGAATGCGTTCACACACCATACTTCTGCTTACTCTAGCACACAGCTCACAGCACAGTATTTTGTTAAGTTGACACGCAACCCAAGCACTCGAATTTCTGAACACACAGCTCACACTTTGATGATGAACACACAGCCCACTATTTGACGGCGAACACACAGTCCACTGTTTTCTGAAATCAGAACACACAGCCCAAACTTGTTGATTATGAACACGCAATCCACTGTTTTTGAAGTCTGAACACACAGCTCAAACACTTGATGTTGAACACACAGCTCGAACTTTATGATGAACACACAGCCCACTGTTTTGAAATTTGAACACGTAGCCTAAACTTTGATGTTGAACACACAGCTCACACTTTGATAATGAACACACAGCCCACTATTTGACGGCGAACACACAATCCACTATTTTTGAAGCCTGAACACACAGCTCAAACACTTGACTTTCTGAACACGCAGCCCAAATTTTGAGGTGAACACACAGCACACATTGGTTGAGAGTTGAACACGCAGCCCAAACTGTTGTATTTCTGAACACACAGCCTAAATGTTGAGGTGAACACGCAGCACACACTGGTTGAGAGTTGAACATGCAGCCCAAACTATTGTATTTCTGAACACGCAACCCAAATTTTGAGGTGAACACACAGCCCACATTGGTTGAGAGTTGAACACGCAGCCCAAACTGTTGTATTTCTGAACACGCAGCCCAAATTTTAAGGTGAACACACAGCACACACTGGTTGAGAGTTGAACACGTAGCCCAAACCGTCTTTGAAGTCTGAACACGCAGCCCAAATACTTGATGTTGAACACACAGCTCGAACTTTGAGATGAACACACAGCCCATATACTTTATGTTGAACACGCAGCTCACATACTTCAATTCTGAACACGCAGCCCATATACTTGATGTTGAACACGCAGCTCATAGACTTCAATTCTGAACACCCAGCCCATATACTTGATGTTGAACACGCAGCTCATGGCATTGTATCTGATTTAATTTGCACACAGCTCATATACTTGATTTTGAAATTGAATACATGTGTTCATTATGAATGCAGGTATCTTCCCGTGTTACGCGAGGATATGGATTGATCATCGCCAGGGAATGGTACGCGGAGCTCCCAGAGGCTGTTCGTGATCTGGTTAACCAGGCAGGGTTCAGACCCTTTTGCACGGGGATATCACGTTATCCAGCGAGCAGGACCTTGATGGGCGTCCTCGTAGAGAGATGGTGGGATACCACCAACTCCTTCCATTTCTCAGCTACCGGGGACATGACTATGACCCCATTCGATTTTGCCGTGCTGACGGGCCTTGACATAGGAGGCTGGCCGATCCCCTACGACGAGGACATGGGCGAGCGGGAGGCTGCTTGGATCTATCTGTTGGGAGCTCGCCCACCAGTTGACAGATCTTCGGGCCGAGTCCGGTACACTTGGTTTTCCACACATTTCAGAGAGAGGGTGCCCGAGACTCCTGAGGAGATAGCGCAATACACTCGAGGGTTTTTGATGTTCCTCCTGGGGTGGCGCCAGCTTGGCTACCCTCTAGTGCTACATGAGTGTGACCTCTCGCGGACGGGGGAACATAGTTGGCGGCTATTGGAGAGCCTAGGAGGTACTTTCTGCCCTCTTGGTTTACATTTCTGTTTTTTATTATCTGTACATTGCACACATGGCACACTTTACATTCTGTACCTTGTATTCCGCTTTCAGCATTCTGCATTCTCTGTACATTCTGTATTCACATTCTGCACTCAGTATTCTGTATTCTGATGGCTATTGCCCTATTTTCCACAGCTATGGGTTTTTGCGTACTTTCCGACGCTAGCCCCGAAGCTTGAGGTGGAGGTACCTCTCATGATTCCCTACTCGCTCATATTTGAGGGCCAGTACCGACCGAGAGCTCGGAAGAATCTGCTCTACCTACGGCAGTTTTTTGATACAGTGCGGCCGACCGAGGTAATTCAGAACTCTCAGTTTTTCATGTTTTCACCTGTGATTCATCTTGCACATTTACGATTTCTAATCGGCTTATACATTGGTTATCCGCAGATCACATGGCAGCCCTGGGCGCCCTTGGGTGGAGATACCCGATTTCAGTTTGCTGGAGGATGGGCCACTTCTCGGTACAGGATCCTGTTTGAGGGGCCAGCTGGTAGGGCCTGGTTTCTGGGGGACCGCTTCATGCGCCAGACTATGGGCTTCCCCGAGTAGAGTATCCCCGCAGGACCTCTAGACGATATGCGATCCACTGAGGGGCTCACTCCCCAGGAGGTCGACAGCGCTATGTTGGGTACCGACGTATTCCTACATTTGGAGGAGGGGGAGTACGCGACTTACCGTCATACATACTTGATGCCTCCATTGACAGGTATCCGTACTCCCATGAGGAGGTCTGCTGGCATGCCATCATCAAGTCGAGCTCGGGCTGCAGGTGTTCCTTCAACCAGCAGGGCTGGCACATCGAGAGGTGGGGCTGGACTGGTCCCCCCGATTCCCCCGACTTATCATTACGCCGGATGGCCAGATATTCCGACTGAGTTGACAGGATGGCGATACGGGACTTCCTACCCGATTCCGATAGAGCCTCCTATGCCTGGTCATCCATACGTTAAAGAACCTGACTCGCCACCGGTATGCTTTACAGCTTTGATTTATCACTCAGATACTTAGACATTCATTCATTTACTGATGACTTGCACTTACATCTGCAGCCTCCCAGCGAGTATACTGAGGGGTTGCTCGGGTTGGTGGCCTCGCTCGAGGGCATGGTCCTGCAGAGAGAGACGCAGTTGTCCATCGTCGGTGTCCCGGTACTGTTTAGTTTTCTTGCATTTATCATACTTTTGATAACATGCTGAACTTGAACATTTCACTGCATTGATTGACTGTATGTATAGAGCACATCTGACACACACCGCATTCATGTACTGTATCTGCATACACCCACTCTATGTAGTTTTCTTGCATCTGCATCTGATATACATGCTTTAGCTGATGTATTCAAATTGCACACTTTCTTTTCAGATGCCTCCGCTACATACTGGCCACAGGCCGGGCCATGTAGGCCTTCTCTTGGAGCTGGGAGAGGGGACTCGTCTCGCAGACGAGGTAGGTGCAAAGCACCTGTCATAGAGGAGGAGTCCAGCGAGGAGGAAGAGTCTGCGCATCCTCAGTCAGAGACATCTGCAGGCAGAGAGGATGACTCTGAGTTCGGTTCTGAGGGTGGAGGTGATGCCGAGGAGGGTTCCGAGGATAGTAGCTCCGATTCAGATGGTGGTGCTGGTGGAGATGGTGTAGGGACTTCTCAGCCGAAGAGGACGAAGAGGGCCTCTTATTCTTGCACTTGAGAGCACTGATGAAGATGTTCCTGCTTTATTTGCCTTTTTTACTAGTAGTTGTAGCACATTGTACATTCTTAGGCAGTTTTATTTTCTGTAAAACTTGTACCCTTGTTGTAAAATGTTATAACAAAGGAAACATGATGGAATGAAACAGCTTTTATTCAAAAAGTGTTGTATTTTATGTTCTTAGCATCACATCGCATCATTTTGCACAAAAATGAGATTGAATGAAAATGAGCATTGAAAATTGCCAAGTCAGGTAGTGAACCGATGCAACAAACAAAATAACTTAACTTACTAAGAAACAACAAAACCTTAGCAAGTTTACAACTCGATAAGCAAATCCCGGAAATGTTGATAAACAAAGAACAACAATTTCAACGGACAAAACTCGACAACTCGATAAAACTTAACAACTCGACTTGATAAGCAAAACTCAACAACAACTCGATAAACAAAACTCAACAACAACTCGATAATCAAAATTCAACAACAACTCGATAAACAAAACTCAACAACAACTCGATAAACAGACGTATCTTGGACGATCGGGGTGACGGAACGCATCCGAAACAGAGGAAAACTCGTACCTTCAACACCCCCAATGCATGGAAATGCTAGGAACTTTCTTCTAGAGACTAGGACAAGACCAAAGCCACACTTCTCTCCATGGCCGACCATCAGAGGGAGCTGGCCGACCAGCTATTTCCATTAGAGACCAAAGGGGTGGTCGGCCTACCAGAAAAGGTTGTCGGGCGACCACCTGGCTTGGCAACCACCAAATTGTTGACACGTGTCCCCCAAACAGTGCCTTATCCTCTATAAAAGTCCCAGCTTCGTAGTTCTTTCATTTCATCTTAGCTTTGCATCAAAATGGAAGCATTTCTCACCCAAAATCTCACAGCTTGGATTGCTTCTCTAGATGGCTCGGAAAAGTTGAACTTCCGGGGCTTCGGCTTGAATGCATTATTCACGCTGGGCCATACTCCGCTGCATCTTCCTTTCCTCCATGCCGCAACAAGGTTTTGGAATCCGGTAACACACGTCTTTAGCTTTAGCGGGCAAGAGATGTGTCCTACTTTCGAGGATTTCCAAGCTTTGATGGAGTCCGAGCACAACGAGGAAATCTTGACTTAACTCCGATTTGGCCACGTCCAAGCCTTAGGACAAATGTGCGGCCTCACTTTGCATGACGCTCGATCATGGATTCATGACGGAGAGCTGGACATCCCAAGCTTGGTTTGCCGGTTTTCTAATGCTGGTGACCGCAGCGACCATCATTGGTAGGGCTATCGGCAACACGCACTTTGCCTATGCTTGCTATCTCATTTCTTGCTTGCCTCAGGTTCCGGAGGATTCAGTGTCCGGTTGATCGAGGTCGCCCAAGGCTTGAAGGAGGGCAAGAGCTGTATTGCCATGACATTGGCTGAGACATTGATGGGCTTGGATGTTTTCCATCGCCGAGAGACGGCTAGGCTTGCGGGGGGCCCACTACTATTGCAGGTAATGTTTCCCACCCAATCTCACATATGTATTGCTCACATCACTCGGCCCTCAGGCTCGGTTTTTCTCACAAAACCCTTTTCTTACTTTTCTCTCATCGTATTTCTCTCTATTATTTAATCTCTCATTTTTCATCCCTCTCCAGGTGTGGTTGATGGACAAGTTATAGATTGTGGAGTCTTGCCCATCATTCTCAGCTTGCAGCTACTTTTTTTGACAATGTCTGGTCGACGCCCTGGATGAGGAGTGGTGGTACAACTGGATGTGCAGTTTGTTTGCAAACCACATCGCTTGGCGCTGCCCTTGGCTCAATCTACCGGCAATGAGTTACAACATGACCCATCAACCTGGGATTCAATTGATTGGCATGACACATTGTGTCTTCTATTTTTCGTTCCGGTTCCGGCGCCAGTTCGGACATGATCAGACTTGCCCGCCAGAGGGGATAGAGTACCCTGCTGCATTCCCAACCCGAGGCGCACAGCTTGCCCGGTATGCCACAGCGTGAAAGACTAGAGAGCTCCTGGCCCCAGCTCCCACTTTCAGTTGCACTTTGTCTGACGAGTGCTTGGATTGGCTCAATGAAGAGGCACAGGAAGGGCCCACGTTGGCATCAGAGGGTTCAACCAGCTCTGGGAGGGGGCGCAGGAACACCTGACTTATCTATGCCCCAGATTTATTGCTTTATTAGTACTTTCAAGTTTTCTTTATGAATGTAATAAAAAGAAACTTCAATTTGTATGCAAGAGCAGGAGAACTCTGTATTGAAATCAATGAAATTGAAGGTTGTGGGTACTGAAAATTTTCCGCTTTGGTCCAAAAATGGTCTAAGTTGTAAAAAGATTAATTTTGAACAAAGTCAACTTTTATTAAAACTTTTCAAAACCATTTTCAATACGGATCAGAACTGGACACGCCTGAAATCTGTCACTGAGATGCACAACCTCAGATCCTAGCAACTGGAAAGTTGCCCCTAGTCTGAATAGTACTGCGACACTGCACAGCAACGAAAAGTTGCCCCTAGTCTGAAAAGCACTGCACTGGAGATCATAACCGAACTCTTGAATGCTGAATAGACAAAGATGGCCGAGATGATCAAATGGACAAAGTTGATCGGGGAAAGGTTTATGGCTGAACTTCAGGATGAAGTTGCCTACGTATCCCAAAGATGGGAATCAAGCCTTACGTAGTTCAAGCTCGGGTTCACTCGAGTATTTTCACTCTCCTTTTACGCTCTAACTTTTGCCAAGGCCGCCCTTTGCGGGTTTTCAACCTTGCGGGCTTAGTTTTTATCATTTCAAATTTTTTGTGCTCTAACTTTTGCCTAGGTCGCCCTTTCGGGTTTTCGGCCTAGCGAGCCACTCAAGGGTAATATTTTTTCAACTTTTCCATGTTGATCGGTTGGGAGAACTCTAGGCCATCTAGGTCCATCAGAACCACAGCTCCACTTGACCAGATAGACTTAATGATGTAGGGACCAGTCCAATTGGGTCTGAACTTGCCCCTTGGGTCGTGGATGGGAGCTCGGTTGTCCTTGAGCACCAAATCTCCTTCTTTTAGATTCCTAGACTTAACTTTCTTGTTAAAAGCCCTGGCAATTCTGCGCTGATAACCTTGAACATGGTACAGTGCTTTCAGTCTGCGCTCGTCAAAGAGCATGAGTTCTTCAAATCTGCTCTGCTGCCAATCTGCTTCGGCTATTTGACACTCAGCCAGTACTCGCAAAGAAGGAACCTCAATTTCAATAGGTAGAATGGCCTCCATCCCATAAACCAATGAATACGGAGTCGCTCCAGTAGAAGTCCTAATTGAGGTCCGGCAGCCCCACAGAGCAAACGGCAGCTTATCTAGCCAATCCCGGTAGGTTTCCACCATCTTCTGCAATATGTGTTTGATATTCTTGTTGGCGGCCTCGACCGCTCCATTGGTCTGCGGCCGATAGGTGGATGACTTATGAAAAGCCACATTGTATTTTTCCAACAAATCAATCACTTCCTTCTTGAAGTGGGAACCGTTATCTGAAATGATCTCGTTCAGGACCCCGTAGCGACAGATGATGTTGTTTCTGATGAATTTCGCAACATGTGAAGCCTTCAAAACCGCATAGGATTGGGCCTCAACCCACTTTGTGAAATAATCTATCGCGACCAGGATGAACTCATGCCTATTCGACCCCTTCGGAGTGATAGCCCCAATCACATCGATTCCCCAAACTGAAAATGGCCATGGCGAAGTCATATTGCGACGGAATGTTCATGCGGTTTGCATGGATCTGACACTTGTGGCATCGCCGAACAAAGCCGATACAATCCTCCTCCATGGTGGACCAATAATAACCTTGTCTGAGGATCTTCCGCGCTAGCATTACCCCGTTCATATGCGCACCACATTCCCCTCCATGGATGGCCTCTATCAGGCGTTTTGATTCTTCAGCTTCAACGCACAGCTTATGCATTCCCAGATGACCTCTCTTATACAATTTACCTCCGCAGATGATGAACTGAACGGCCATTCTTCTGATTGCCCTTTTATCCTTGGCATTTACCCCTGGTGGATATGCTTCCTTCTTCAAGAAATTCCAAATATCGTAATACCAGGGGTTCTCATCTTGAACCTCATCTATAGCGGAAATCGACTCGTAAGCCGGCACAAATTTTTGGTCGATAATGACTGGACGCATCCGGACTCCAAACGGGATGTCTATCATGGAAGATAGAGTTGTTAGTGAATCTGCGAACCTGTTGTTCTCTCTTAACAGATGAGCAAAGTTTAACTTCTCAAACCGAGGAATTAACAAGTCCAAGGTCTGGTGATACATAATCATCTTTTCTTCTTTGACTTTCCAATCTCCTTTCGCTTAAGATACAACAAGGTTCGAGTCCCCGATGTTGTCCAACCGTTTTGCCCCTAATTCCAGGGCTGCTTCTAGACTGGCAATGCATGCCTCATATTCTGCTTCGTTGTTCGAGACTTTGAACCGGAGTTTGAATGCTAGAGGGATACGGGAGTTGTCTGGTGCTATCAGCAACACTCCTATCCCATACCCGTACTGGTTTGACGCTCCGTCAAAGTACATCGTCCAAAACTCGTCGTTGATATGCAAAATGGCCTCATCTGGGAATAAGTACTCAACTGCTTCACCTCCTTCCACTGGATGATCGGCTAAGAACTCTACTACCGCTCTTCCTTTGACTGACTTGCGCGTCACATATTTCAGATCGAATTCGGAAAGCAACAGCAACCAACGAGCTAGCCTACCCGTAAACGCCGGTTTCTCGAATAGATATTTGATGGGATCTAATCTTGAAACCAACATTACAGAGTGAGCTAACAGGTAGTGCCGTAGCTTCCTGGTAGCCCATACCAAGGCTAAGCAAGCCTTTTCCAACGGTGTGTAGCGGGTTTCATACTCCAGCATCTTCTTGCTCAAATAGTAGGCAGCCCTCTCTACCTTATCCTCTGATTCCTGCGCAAGCATGCAGCCCATCGTGGTTTCAGTCACTGAAAGGTACAAAATCAACGGTCTCCCTGGCTTTGGCGGTGACAACACGGGCGGGTTCTGTAAGTATTCCTTGATTTGTTCAAAAGCAGCTTGGCATCGGCCGTCCCATTGGAATTTCTTTCCTTTCTTTAGGAGGCCAAAAAGTGGTTCACAAGTCAAGGTTAATTTTGAGATAAACCGTCTTATGAATTGACACTTTACCCAGAAAGCCTCGCACCTCCTTTTTAGTCCTTGGTGGTGGCATTTCTAAGATGCCCTTGATTTTGGAAGGGTCGACTTTGATACCTCTTTGTGTAATCAGAAACCCCAGCATTTTCCCTGCTGTAACACCAAACGTACACTTCTGAGGATTCAGCCGCAACCGAAATTCTCTGATCCTTTGAAAGAACTTTTGCAAGGCGGTGTAGTGGCCCTCTCTTTCTTTGGACTTGACAATCATGTCGTTCACGTACACCTTAACCTCTTTGTGGATCATGTCATGTAATATCATGGTCACGGCTCGTTGATATGTAGCTCCACCGTTCTTCAACCCCAAATGGCATCACCCTGTAACAGTAAGTCCCCCACGGGGTGGTGAAAGCAGTCTCTCCCAGTCTTCAGGTGCCATCACTATCTAATTATAGCCCGAGAATCCATCCATGAACGAAAAGCAAAGCATGCCCCGCTGTGTAGTCCACTAACTCATCGATATGCGGCAATGGGAAGTCGTCCTTCGGACTAGCTCTATTCAAGTCCCTGAAATCCACACATACCCGGATCCTACCATCCTTCTTCGGCACCGGGAACGATGTTGGCCACCAAGTTGGGTATTCGGATACCAGCAGGAAACCTGCGTCAATTTGCTTGGTGACCTCTTCCTTAATCTTGAGAGCCCAGTCCGGGCGGATCCTTCTGATTTTTTTGTTTAACGGGTCGGGCCTCGGGGTCAAGAGGGATCCGGTGCTGTACAATCTCAGGATCGATTCCAGGCATGTCTTCGTAGGACCACGCGAAAACATTTTTGAAATCTTTTAATAAAGCGACTAAGCGCTCGCGTTCCGCCGAAGACAACGTGGACCCGATCTGGACCAGCTGTGGGTCCTCCTCAGTACCAATATTCACAATAGTGATTTCATCCATTAAGGGTTTAACAAATCTTTCCTACTCTTGTTCAATTAAGCATTTTCAAAACCGAGGAATTTCTTCCTCGTCATTTTCATCAAAATTTTGGAAGTCTGAGTTAATGCAATAAATCAATGGCACAGAAAAAGTACTCAGAAACCACAGCCACATCATTCTCATTAAGCATATCTAAATCGTCTGATTCTTCGGTTACAACAGACTCAAAAGAGAAAGAAAAAGACGACCTGGACAGGACTATGGTATCCGAGTTTATCACCTCCTGGAATACCGGACTCAGACTCAGTCGAGGCTGGAACCTGATTCCGACTCAACAGACTCGGTGGAATCAGATTTCGGCTCACTCCCTGACCCGGTGCTGCTTGACAAAAATCCCTCCTCGTACTGCCAGGTGAGGGAAGGTGCGATGGATGCATCCAAAATGTTTACTGGTAGGCCCGCAGCCGTTTCATTCCTGATCACGCATACCGAGAAGTTATCCTCCCAAGCACTTCTGTTCGATCGGAGGATCCAAAAGTAGACCACGCCAGCGCTACCCCCATTTCACTTTCGACGTCCTCAGACTCCACTTTCTCACTCTGCTCAGGCCTCAGCTAATGGGGTCCGTCTGCTTTTCGACAACGTCATCCCCGGATAACTGTAGGTCAAAGAAAATCTCGAACCCTAGCACATGGCGCTTCTCTTCGTTTATCCACGGCTCTAGGAAGCCACAAAATGGAAAGTCCTCCCCCTCCGGGATAAAGCGTCCGTTTAGGGTACCCTGGATGGGTCGGTGCATTAGCTCAAAAGGCTTCTTCACCTACTTCGCTCTGGCTCTCCCAGTCATCTCCTTACCTTTTCTTATCCAATCCTCTTTGTAGGCATATAACTCAAGCCAAAGGTGTGTGGGTTGTGTGGCACTTCGGCCAACGCTGCAACGCCCTTCCGGCCGCTCTTTCCCAATCCCATCCCGGGGACGTGTTGAAGCTTGTTCATGAGGTATACTGATTGTGCGCTAACATACACCCCCTCATTAACAACTAGGATGTTCTGCACGACCCGGGCCTCAGCCAGGGTAAAACCCGACATGAACACATCCTCCATACCTGTGCTCAATTTCCAAAACTGGCGTAGATACTTCTGGCAGTGGATGGATCGATGAATTTCCAAAAACGACGGCTACTCCCTTCCCATGGGGGTATTTCACCATCTGATACAAGGTGGATGAAACTGCCTTTACTTGGTGCAACCACGGCCGCCCCAAAAGTAGATTAAAGGGTCGCAGGAACTTTTAAGACGTGAAAGTCTATCTCATGCTGTCTCGGCCCAACCTTAGTCTGAATTTTCACTGTCCCCATTACTTCTCTGCTTGTGTTATCATATGCCCGAATCACCTGGGCTGTCGGTACAAAGTCCGCAGTCTTTAAACCGATTGCATATGCAGTCCTTGCCGGGGCACACATTGATGGCGGACCCTGTGTCGATAAGCACCACGGGTATCCATTTGTTTCAGCACTCCACAGAGATGTAAAGTGGCTTGTTATGGTTCGCACCCTTATGTGGCAATTCTTTGTCGGAGAAAGTCAACATCGGGGTAGCCCCTCCCGGAAAAACTAAGCCCACCAGCTGTTCGGGCGTGGTGTCTATTGAGAGCTTGGCCTTGTCCATGGCCGATAAGACAGCTTGTCGATGCACTCGCAATGCCATAAGCAGTCCCCAGATGGAGATGTCTGCCTGTATCTTTTTCAACTACTTCAGTACAGCCTCTTCTTCGAGTTGCTTCTCTTTCTGTTTCTCCGCCTCCTTATCTTTCCCAGACGCCTCTGGCTGATCTAGATATGGGGGCTTGAAATACCGTCCGCTTCTAGTCATATGATCGACTTCGCCGATGTACCAGGTATCGTCCGGCTGGTTGCTCCCCCAATCCTCATTCGTGTGGGCAAGACATAGATCATCGTCTTCCCACCACATTCCGTCGGCAGCCAACAGACACCTGTCCGACTCCGGAACAATTGTACTCGCAGTACTTTCCATCCACATGCTCGCAGCATTCTCTATCCTCGTGCACACAGCACTTTCAGTCCCCTCAGGGGCCTTAGCTTTCCTGATTCTCTCAGAATCCCCGAACCTTTCTTGTTCCAGCTGCGTCAGTACAGCTGGCTGTTTAACACTTCCTACATTCACAATGCCCAGGTCCTGAGCGAAATTCTTAGCACCGGCGCTCTTCGGCGATGCATTCTGATTTCCGGTCCTTCCGGCTACAACTGATGTTCTTGCCCCTGCTGGGCCTCGTTCCAACTGAGTTTCGTCGACAACATCTGATAGGTCATCAAGCCACCCGGTGACCTCTGCTGACTCCTCAAAATCTGACCAGTTGACTACCATGCCCTCTGGATCTTGTTCATTGAAAAATTGGAGGTTAGCAAAGTCCCCTTCCACAGCTGCCAAGTCATCTATCCTCTGACCAGATTCATCCCCCTGTATCACACAAAGCTCTACCCCTGCCGGCAATTCCACATTTGGCCCAACCTGGCCTACTAATAGAATGTAGTCACTTGGACTGTATACCTCCTCAGCAAAACTCCCAGATTCCTCAGATTCTAACTCAACAATCCCATTCTCCCCTGAAATCTCCCATGTTCTGTCTTCGACAGTCACCACCATTGGTTCGGGTTGGGTTCTGGAGATGTCCAACATGCACAAGTCAGTGCAGTCAGGAAGGAGCACCTCCGGCTTGGGTAGGTGGGACGGGGTGACATATATGCTAGGATTGTAAGACACGACCTCAGTCTGGATAAAATTGATTCGTTTGGGAGGTGGAGCTTGGTTGTGCAGTGGGAGAGGGTTTGTTGTGACATTGGGTTTTTTTGGAGGCACAATCACCTGCTTGTTAATGAGATCTTGAATCTCATGACGCAATCTAAAACATTGGTCAGTGTCGTGACCATGTTGTTGGTGATATGCGCAGTATTTTGCTGGGTTATGAGAGGGAGGGAGTGGATTTGGCAATGGCCTCGGCTCCAGGGGCTTTAAGTGCCCTTTCCTGATTAATACCCCTAGAGCCTTGGACAGGGGCATATATAATGGGGTGAAGGTTCTCTGGCCTCGAGGTTGGTATTTGGTGGTTTGTGTGTTGCTTCCGGACGCGTCGGAGAAAGGTGTAGCTGCCATGGGTCTTGGAGGGGGAATGGTGGTGACCATGCTTATTTCTGAAGCTCTAGCATTTGCGGCGTTGCTGGTGCCTGTATTGTTGTTGCGGTTGAAGGTTCTTCTGGGTTGCTCTCTGTCATTATCAATCAAGCCCTGCTTCAAGGCATCCTCAATCTGTACTCCCATCTCATGCGAATCTGAAAAGGTAGGGAAAGGGAGCACGATCATTTTCTGCATCAGCTTAGGTTGGAGATTACGCACAATCATCCGGATTTGATTTTTATCAGTAGGCCTTAGGGTCATCATTGAGGCCTTGGCCCTCCACCAGGCTACAAAATTCGAAAAGCTCTCCTTAGGCTCCTGCCTTGTTGTCTCAAGATCACGGGTTGTAATCTCGATTTGAGTGTTATAGGAGTACTATGCAATGAACGCCTCGGCCATCTTATCCTAGTTCCGCTTAACATCGTCTTCTAATTTCGCGTACCAGATAACGGCCACACCCGACAGGGTCCGGCCGAATAATGAAAGCTTCTGCGGTCTGGTGAGGCCCATCAGCCGTAGTATATCTGAGAACAACCGGAGATGCACCATGGGATCCCCAGATCCGTCAAAGCGGTCGATTTGTGGCATTTTGAACCTATCTAGCAGCGTCACAGCCACGTCAGTGTACTCGTCCTCAATGTCTGGGATGTACTTTACCCCTTAGGATTTCTTGAACAACTTCTCAAGCTTGCTCAACTTTAACGCTGTATGGTCCACTTCGAACTCAAAAGGAGAGTCCGGTTGATTGACAGGCATAGGTGCCTTGGATAGTTGAGGTAGAATTAGGGGCGGAGCCGGCCCTGTTGGGATATCCGTATCTCCCTGGACATTTGGTGCCTCCCCGGGCGCTGGAACTCTTGTTGGGGGAGGAGCTTGGTGTAAAGCAAATGCCCCGGTTTGTTGTTGCAGCCTGGCAATTAACTCTGCCTACTGGGCCATGATCTCGGCCTGTTGTTTGGCAAACTCATCTCGACGAACAGCGTCCTGCTGCATGGCTCTCATGGTCTCCTGCATCTGACGTATCATTTCCTCAACTCCTGTCGTTCCTGCCATACTACCCTGATCTATCTGAACTACCGATGGGTCTATCTCTGGAGTAGCCTCGGGAAGCTCAACCTGACTGTTCAAAGTCCACTTATTTGGCAATCTCTGCTCAGATACACTGCGTTTTCTCGACCTCCGTCTGATAACCGGGGGTAAGGAATAATACACTGGTTGTCCGTCGACCAGATCCTCAGATCGATTGAGTCGGCGACCTCTCGTCCAGAGTGCTTGGGGAATATCTGCTTGGTCTGAAGTAATTGTGCTAAACTACCTAGCAAAAAGATAAATAAAGCAATAATAAGGAAATAGACAACCAGACAAACGGACAGCATAACAGCGTAAATAAACACAACACACAGTCGGGTATAGCAACACGCAGTTGATAAGCTGAATACACTGTTCTCAGACACTGATCATTGTTCCCAAATCATTGCCCCCAAAACTGAACCTATACCCACAGATAACTGATTCCCAAAATACTAAACTGGTGCCCGCAGGCCTGATACCCAAACTTGTAAACTGATACATGCATTCCTGTAGAGACGCACTTTAAAAGCACATAGCAAACAAGTGAGAGCCAAAACACCCCTATGTTGGGGTAAGGTTTCCCTGTCCTATTTTGTCAGGAGCTAGGGTTTCACTGCGCACGCAGCGGTTTCAAATAACCTATAATCGGGTAAGCAACATGTCCTAGCTTGGAATGGTCACTGTGGATTCTGAATATGCACTAGGTCGAATGGTCAAAAAGGGTACCCCGGTAAAAACCGGGGTTTGTGTTCCCGTCGTGGTAGAGCCCGCAACCGGTCAGCCTTATGGCACGTTTCTCGAAGCGAGCCTCCGGCAAACCGTTCAGGAATAGCATACGGCAAACACGGTGTCCTAGACGCACCAATGCAAATGCAATGCAAAGAAACACATAACTGTAGTCAAAATCAGATATCATGAGTTCGAGTCAAGTTCTCTAATTTCCCAGCGGAGTCGCCAGAAACTGTAGACGTCCCCGAACGTCCCGGGAGAAGATCCTGTTTTGTTCATTTGGGCTCACTACAGTTCAGGACTCAAAGTCACGGTCGTGTATTTAATCTCACAGAGTGTAATGCAAGACCGATGAATCATCAAAAAGTCCAAATCCGGCAAATCATTTTTTAAAACAGATTTTTAGAAAGAAGTGCCAAACATGAACTGCTTTGCCAGATACAGAGTCGCCACCTAAATATTTATTTTGGGGGAATTTAGGAAACCCTGACTCGGCTATTCTAAAGATGGCATGTGAAATGCTACAACTAACAAGTATTCAACTCGGAATTGAAATACAATGCAGTTAGTATGATGCGCCGAGCCCGATGCATGCAAGACAGATAAATGAATGCAAACATGCTAGCATAAGTATGCTAATTGAAACATGCCCTAATCTAACCATCATAAGCTGATAAATAAAAAGGAGAAAGACGTGGGGTTGGAAGACATACATCACACACACGCACACTTATTACAATTGTGCCCTCGCTCGGAGGGTTCGAATAAATAATACAGTCCAAATAAATAATTACAGTTTGAATAAATAATTAAATATTACAAAACCCTAATTAATTAACAAATTAACTAGGAAAGCAAATAAATTAGCGTGCCAGCTAAATGGACCGCCTCAGCTCTGTTCCGAATGATGAAAGATGCATGCATGCTCGAGCCGCCTCGCCGGAAAATTCCTCGTGATGCCCCGATTTGCCTCTGTTTGCAATTAATCCCGGAATGCTGTGCAAAGCTCTAGAAGGCTGCTGATTTCTGGTTTGCTGCAACAGAGAGCAAGAAAGGGGCATAGCAAAGTATTTTCACATATATATGCACACCTCGATTCTCGTGCCACCAATCACGCATCTCGATGCATGATGGCCGAGGAGTCAAATTGCATGACTCGATGTGAAATGAATGCACATGACAACACAACAAGGCCTAAACTCCATCATGGGTAATCCGGAGTGTCGGCGACTGGGAATTGAGACACGTTTCATCACTTGGAATACGAAACATCCATCGTTTCCCGTGTTTGGGCTAACTCCTACCCCAAACACAATGCAATGAGATGGCATACACAATGCGACTAACATGCAATCTAGCATACGCAATGCTATAGACTAAAATGGCATACACAATGCACGTGACACAACATGGCATGCACAATGCACTAACATGCAACCTAGCATACGCAATGCCATGGACTAAAATGGCATACACAATGCAAGATGGACTTACACCAATATGAGTGGACCTCAACCACACTCACATTAGTGGCCATGTGATGAAAATGAGACAACTAAAATACATGCAAACATGCACGAATGCAATAGACCGATCCTAAGGCACAACATGCAACTCTAACTAGGCATGGAAAATGATGAAATATGGCATACAAGCATACATTTTCCAGCTCTGAAACATGATGTACAATGGTCCCGAATCATGCAAATATGTTACCCAATGCATGCTAGATGGCCCGAATACCGAAACTAGTGAAGTGCGTTACACTAGAGGTACACAAAACAATGCACGAATGGCAAAACCAACCCCAAACAGACCCTAGGCAAGTCTGAAACAGTGGGAAAATGGCCCAAAATGATGGTTCAAAGTGCATGGAAATGAAGCTTATTCAATGGTCCGAAAACAAGCCATTCATGCACAACTCTCAAGCACACTTAAAGAGGAGAAAACATGAGGATATGACATTCACATAGGATCTGAAATATGATGCAAAATGACCCCAAAGCATGAAAACACCTCAGTATATGCATGCAATAGACCTCAAATCTCAAAGCTAGGCAAGTGTATTGAACTACAAGCATGAAAAACAAACATCATTCGACCATGAGACCCAAAAACAGAGCTAGGGCAGTCCAAAATATGCACAAAATCAGTTTAAGGCAAGGCCAAAAAGTGCTAAAATCAAGGGTCAACAAAGCATGCAAAATAAGCTAGTGAATCATGATTTGCACTACAACTATATGAAGCACATGAGAGCTCACCAAACCAGCCCCAAAAAAAAAGTATGCCATGCCAAATAATGCCCAAAAATCCACTGAAACTCAATCAATGCATGCAAGAATGATGTGTCCCTTTGAAAGGCCAATAAGAGGGTTGTTCTACACATGCAAGATAGACATACAAAATGGAAAAACCACCTCTAGAAAGAGGTTATGAGGGCCCTAAAACTCACTGAAAATGGCCTAAAATTAGTTTAAGAAGCATGCAAGTGAAGGCCCCTTTGAAAAGCCTTGAAGAAGATTACTCTACACATGCATAATGGACACTTAATATGGCCAAACCACCTCTGGACAGAGGTCATGCAGGTCACAAAACTCATCAAAAATGGCTGGAGCATGGCTTTGAAACATGCAAATAGGGGCTCCTTTGTAAGGCCAACAAAGCTAGTAAAGAGAACAATGGGTGAGAGGGTCACCCCTCTCTGATTTTGAAGCTCAAAAACACATGTTAGCCACTGAAAATCCACTAGATTTCAGTGGCTAAAAGGCCAAACCAAGGCCAACACAAATGCTCTAATGCATAGCTCAAAACATGAGGAAATGAAGCATGCAAGGGGGTAGATGACCCCCAACAGAAAAATTTCCTTAAACAAACATGTTTAGAAGCTCAAAAAAAGACTTTTTTCAGTTTATGACAAAGCCTAAATATTCTTGCAAATAGAGCTAAACTATGAAGCAAAACAAGGTTACAAAGAGGGAAATAGAGACTTACCCTTGTAGAGAAGAAGGCCAGCAGTTTCTGGACCAAAATAAGAACCCTTCAACCTCTGAAAATGAGCTCCTAGGTGCTTAGGTTGACCATAGAGGTGTTGTGCTTGGAGGTGTAGTGCAATGGGGCCAAGAACTTCAACCTTTGAGCTAAATGAGAGAGATACAAAGAGAGAGTGTATGCATGAGCCTTAGCAATTTTTCTGAACCTCAGCCATGGAAGAGGGCCCTTCCCTTTATAGGGGAGAAGATCTAAAGCTTCTCAAAGAAGCTTCAAAGCTAGCTTAAACATCCTCCATATGGAGGATGCATTCTGAGGCTTCCAACTGGCACAGTTGGCTTCAACTCATTGAGACAAAAAGCAAGAAGCTGGCTGACCAGGTTCAGGTGGTCGGCGACCACTCCCCCTGGTCAGCCGACCAGGTTCAAAAGGGCCAAGTGGATTTAGGTGGTCGACAGCCCATATTGGTGGTCTCCCAGGTGAATGCAGCTCAGCGGTGGTATGGAAGACCAGCAATTGTGGCTCAAAAGTGAGGGAGACCAAGGGGTCAAAAGGGTCAAGCAAAAAAGGTGGTCAGCCTACCAAGATTGGTGGTCTCCCAGGTGAATGCAGCTCAGTGGTGGTATGGGAGACCAGAAATTGTGGCCCAAAAGTGAGGGAGACCAGCTCTCTAACAAGAAAATCGGGCGGCGAAGAGAAAGGTGGTCTCCAAGAAGAAAAGGTGGTCTCCCACCATAGTACCACCTTCCTAACAAAGAAACTAGGGTCCATGCCAAAAATGAACCCACACCGATGCAAAATGAAGGTTCGGGGGCCAAAACGCGCAACCGAGTGCCCCGAAAACAGGCTGTTAAGCACCGGAGGTGGCGTATGACCACAAAGGTGGTCTCCCAGGCCATAGTGTCCCTCTATGGAGAGGGAACAAGGTATGTGCCAAAAACCGGAGCGAACGGAGAAAGTTAAGCGGTCCCGAACCGAGGCGCACGACCGACGGCTCCGAAAACTGGAAACTGGTCTCCAAACGGGAATAGTGGCCTACGACCACGAAATGTAGCCTACGGCCACTGAGAGATGGTCTTTGAGACCTCTCCCTCCCTTCGAGAAAAGAAAACGGAGAAAACAGGACCTGGTTCGCAAATTGAGGCAAAGCACAAAAGAGTCCCGAAATCCGGAGGCAAGGCTCTCAACCGAGACTCTGCAACCTCAGAACGAGCACAATATGCAACATCACCAAGCGCTCAGTTGGTGACGTCTGAGTCTTAAGGTCGGTCAAAAATGGGGTGTCTACACATGGATATTGGATGCTACCTGTGAAACAGATATTAGATTGTCTATCCAATATTTTGTCAAAGAAAGTTTTTGAATATTTTCCAATCGCTTTCTTCGGCAATCCACATCTAAATAATCATCTTCAAATTCAAAATCTTCAGTTTCTTTAAGATACCAAATCTGGTATGGTTGGAAAAAAATGTTCTCGTTCCCGCCAACCAACGGTGCTGGAGATCGAAAAAGTAAAATATTTACTCTATCGGAAGCCTTTTACTACCCATGAGAGCATTGCTTTAATGATCATTGGATATTTTATCCATTGGATTGGATCTAAAATTTGGAAAATAACTGGATTAGTTATTCCCCAATCTATATATTCAAAATACCACATGTCATGATTTGCCATGATGGTTATTTTGGAAATTCCATCTTTAAGATTTAATTTATCATAAGATCGTTCTAAGATTTGTCTAATCTTAGCACAATAATCCTCAACTCAATTTTTGATTAACAGAAAAATTTCTTTTGAAAGCAAAGTTCTTGCTTTTTCAAAAAGACAAATTTTTTTTATTTATTCAAAAACTAGATCAGAAAACTCATCTGATATGAGGTCTAATAGCTGAAGAAAATTGTTTATTTTTTCAAAATTAAAATCTTCATTCCAATTCATTTGTTTAAGGATACTGAAACAAAGATTTTGCAAATCTTTTAATTTTGCTGTTTGCTCAGCTAATTTGTTGGCCAGAACTCCCACGTGTTTTCAAAATTTCACTTTGTTGTCTACAATGTGAGTTTTCCAAACTCCACTGAGTTCTGTATAAATTTCTCTAGATATACCAGCGTTGAAAAAATCTTTTATTTCAGATTCATCTGGTCTAGATATCTGAATATTAGTTGGAACTAGGTTAGTTCTCATTTGACAAAAATTCTTTTGATAAACAAGCATAGCTGGTGCACTGTAAAAAGCTTTTTTAGCTTTGGTCATGCTATCATATGATTTATGTCTGGCTCCTGGAAATCCGCAAACTTGCTTATTGCATTCATTCCAGTCTATGTAAATTCCAAGTTGTTTTCCTACGAATACAACATAAACCTTTTCTTGTCTGGGGATTACTTTTTTAGCAATTGTCACGCAATCTCCTTGAGTGGGTTGTTTACCCTTATCCATTGTTTCCTCTTGGTTTAGAGGTCTTTTGCAAAAATTAAAATTAAAATTACTTGTTTAGTAATTTAATTTTTGAAACAATTTCTACTAAGAAAATCTGCAAGAAAATTGTTAGTACCTTTAAGATGTTCTACCTCAAAAGTATATTAAAAATTTTTATTAAACCAGGCTAATCTTCTTCCATGTTTAATAGGTTTTTTATTAATCAAGAAATCTCTTACTGCCTTATTATCAGTGCGCACAATAAAATTTTCTGGGGCTAAGTAAATATGAAAACTTTTTATTGCCAATTTTATTGCAAGTAATTCTTTTTTAAAAATAATATATTTCTGCTCATTTGGTTTAAATGTTCCAGAATTATATCCACAAATTAGTTATTCTTTTTGTAATTTTATGGGTATTGGATTTTTTCTTGGTCTAATCCTATTTTATGATAAAGGTATCTCTTTATCATGCCATAAGTTACTTGGTATTGCTTTAAGAACACATCCCCAGCATGCTTCTGAGGAATAAATTAGTTTATCACCTATTTTAAGAAAATAAACATCTGGTAAAGTTTTAACATTTTCTTTAATTTATATAATTAAAGCAATATCTTCTGTTGTCTATTCAAAAATAACATTTTCCCTTAATTTGGTCAACCAGAGAATTTCTATTTTTGAAAGATTTTTGATAAAATTTCGTTCATAATTTAAAATGCCTAATAAATTCCGTAATTGTGTTATATTTTCAAGAGTATTAGGAAAATCTTGTACTTTAGACAAAATATGTTCCTGTAATTTTAAACCTTTTTTGTCTAAAATTATTCCTAAAAATTCAATTGATTCTTTTTCTAGTTCAATCTTTTTTGAAGACAAAATAATTCCATATTTTTTGAATTTTTCACAAAGTAATTTTAAATGTTTCTTATGCTCTTTCTTGGTTTTAGAGAAGATAAATATATCATCAATATAAACTACACAACAATCTTTAAGATTTTTAAAAATTGTATCCATCCACCGTTGAAATACCTGTGGTGCTATATTTAACCCAAAAGGCATAACATTCCAATGATAATGTCCTCTAGGTGTACTGAAAGCTGTCAATTTTTTTGACTCTTCAATCAATTGAATTTGCCAAAATCCACTCTTACAATCAATTTGCTAAAGATTTTTTATCCTTTGGTTAAATTAATCAAAACATCTTTTTGTGGAATAAAATATCCATCAAATTCTAAATTTTCATTTAGTTGTTTATAGTTAACTGTCATTCAGGCTTTTTCTCTTTTAATTTCAGCATGGTTTCTTATCATAAAAGTTGGACTAGAGTGAGGGCTTCTAGTTTCTTCGATTAACTTTTTGTCTAAAAGTTCCTAGAGTTGAATATCAAATTCATCTATATCTTGTCTAGTATAGATCATTGGTCTTACTCTAATGATAACATTAGGGTCTTTTAATTTGAAACTACAATGACGTGGACTACGTTGCCATAGTTTTAATGGATTTTCACTAAAATTTTCTTCTAAAATTTTATAAATCCAGTGTGATTCATCAATGGTTTTGATAATGGGAGTTAAATCACCACACGAAACGGGCGCAAACTCTTTTTCACAAATATATTTATGTTGTTCTAATAAGGGAATATGAATTAAGACATTGTTTATGCTTAATGAAATAGCTTTTTCCTGTATTTGCATTGGAAGGTATTTATATATAAAATTATTGCCAAGAAGGAAATCTCCATGCATATAAGAAAAACATAGAATTTTTGGTATAATGAACTTACTATCATTTATCCAAATAACTATATTTTTAGTCTTAAATTATATGGAAGTATAGTTGCCATCAATTCCAGTAACTAAAATTGGATGTTTCATTAATATCCATTTTTTCTTTTGGTATGGCATTACATTTACATGAGCTGATTGTAGCTCCTGTGTCTATGAGAACATTGAGGTTATAGGGTTTATAACCTGTAAAATAAAATGTTCCCAATACATATGTATATCTTCTTTTTCCTTGGCTAAGAGAAAAAATAATATCATCATTTTTTGTTTAAAAATGATACATATATGCAGACTTAATATATTCAAATTGTCTTTTTGTTCCTAGGAAAATAGAAATCTGAACATTGTTTGAAGTAATAGATTCTTGATTAGAATTATTACTCGATTCTCCAATGCTTAATTTTGAAAATGATTTGTTAGGAAAATATTTTTCAAATACAGAAGTTGATATTTTAATTTTTGGAACTATATTTTTAATATATAAATTTTTTCTTGATGCCTGCATTTGTAATTGTGCATGATTTTTTGTTTTAGAAGATTCTCCTTGTCCCACTAGGTCATGGATTAACCATTGTCGAGGGACTTCTAAATCTCTTCAATTCATTAGACGCGGTTGGATTACCGTGTCAAATGGTCTAGGTTCCAAGATTTCAATGATTTTATTATCGTTTGATCTTATTTTTGTTTCAGAAAATTTGGTTAATTCGTGAATTGTTTTCCAACGAATAACCAAATCATGAGAATTTGATTTCATTCCTAATCCTTGTACTTTAATTCTTATTCTAACTATGTCTTCAAGATTAGGATCATTTATGGAAATAAAGAAATTTGGTATAACATTAAACCAAACCACTCCATTAGCCAAATTAGATTGAATTCCTCCAATGATTGCTTTTATTGGGTCGGAAAATCTTTTATCAAAAATTACTGTCAAAATAGAAGTATCTATCCCTTAGCGGAATAAGGCTGTTATGGTTGTCTTTATTAATCCAATATGAATATACTAAATTTTAGGATATTTCTTTTTCCATCTTACAACCTTTTTCTTATAAAAAAAAAAAAAGGAATATTAATATTTCCTTCTTTTGACCATTTTTCTTGAGTGTTACCACTGTATTGTTCAAACACTCTTGCTGAAAAAAAATTGACTTTTGAAAGTTTATAAATTTTTGGAACAGCAACTTCTTGCATTTTTTCGAATTTTGCTAATTCTTCATTTGTAAAAGTTTTTTCTCCTCCGATTACATCTCCAAGTCGAATTGCCTGTAATTCTTCTCGAGATATACTATCCACTTCTTGAGATATTTCTTGACTATTAATATTAGTTATCATGAAGATTAGTTCTAATTTGAACTTTCTTCATCACTAGAAATTTCGTATAAGATTTCGTCTTCATCAGAAATTTCTTCGCCATATATTATTTCAAAATCTTGTTCTTCAAAAACTTTGATCATTTTCTTTGCACTTTTTTCCCTTTTTGGACATTCTGGTGCATAGTGACTTTCTTCGTTACAAATGTAACAATTACAAGTTTTCTTTTTTGAAATACTTGTTGGTTTCTTTTTTTGAATATACTTTTTCTTTTTTGAAAAAGTTTATTCTTTTTTCAATGTTTCCATTTATATTTTTTTCGTTTTTTGGAAAATCCTTTTCGTTTAGGGAATGTATTACAACCAATTTTTCAATTTTCTTTCAAAATTTTATCATAGCATTTTTTACCATATTATGAGTTGGAAATTTGATTTTTTATTTGTTTTTTCGCCTTTGCTTCTAAACACCGATCTGCTATCAGTCTTAGAACAAAATTAATGAGAAAACCAAGACCAATTATAATTCGTGCAAAACAGAACCCCCAATTTGAGAACCCAATTTGTAAAGCAACAAAACAAAATCTAAAATTGAATTGTAATTCGTACAAAAACTAAGTTTAGAAAACAATTAATGACTTTAGATTGTCGTGGGAATTGAACAATAATTATACTAAATTAATTTTACAAAATAAAAATATTAAACAAAAGAAATTCTGAAAATAGGTTTTTTACAATTTGATAAAACTATATATATACATATAACAGAATAAGAAGAAGATGAAGAAAAAGGAGAGGAAAATAGCATGTGTAATTGTGAGAAACACATCAAAGATGCTGTCCTAAAGTCATTATACACTCCTTCCATGTAAGTTTTAACGATCACAAATGACTCTAAGATACAATCCAAAACTTATAGGGATCTGACACAATGTATAGTTGTACCAGATGAATTTGCCAAATATGTATCGATTGCCCAAAAATATAAAGCATAGAAAATACAGAGAAGATGAAAGAGAAATAAATCAAAATACGTT
This sequence comes from Camellia granthamiana, assembly GCA_036172215.1. Taxonomy (NCBI): domain Eukaryota; kingdom Viridiplantae; phylum Streptophyta; class Magnoliopsida; order Ericales; family Theaceae; genus Camellia; species Camellia granthamiana. The sequence goes on along the minus strand of CM069909.1, from coordinate 40,222,312 downwards.
TTTTTTTTTTTTTTTTCCAAAGTTAGAGTCCTGCATAAATAGGCTCTTTGGTGTCTGTTAAAAATAGACACACCCATTCCTTTTGAAATTAAATATAAGTTTAAAATGCAAACAAATATAACTGTTACAAGAAATACATAAATAAATGGGTAAAATCCCAATAAATCCCAAGTTTGTATAGGTGGAACCATACAGTCTTGCAATTTATTTGAAAGACTGAAAGGTCCCAATTAAATGGTATTTCCATGTTAACCCTCAGAAGGCACACAAGGTGATGTTGTTTGGAAGGGGTAACTTCGGGGTTTGGTGATGTTGAGTTACCAAATTGTCCAAAAGCGACTATAGGCTTTTTTCCCTTTTCCTTCCATTGCTAACATCGCCAAAGGTGAAAGGTTGGAACGGCATCTGTAGTGGATGTTTCAGTGTTCATCTTCATTTCTGTTTGAGTTGTATGTGAGATTTGGCAACGTTGCATTTATTCAATTTCATTTCTGTAAATAACATTAGTAAACCCAACCAAAACCCCAACATCTGAAAACCCTTTCTACCAATGCTACCCTTTCTACCAACGTTGTATCTGCGAAACGGTGTGGGCGTGGAGGCATTTTCAGCTTGCGATTAATGTTGTCGGTGAAACATCGGTGACCTTATGTTAGTTTGTAGGAGGCGTCGTTCACCGTATGGGTGAAACATCAAAGCTATTGGTATTAGTTGATGTTAATCGCGTTTATTCAATTTCATTTTCGTAAATAACATTAGTGAACCCAATCAAAACCCTAACATTTGAAAACCCTTCCTACCAAAGCTGCATCTGCGAAACGGCGTGGGTGTGGAGGTATTTCGGCCTGCGATTAACGTTGTCAGCGGAACACCGGTGACCTTACGTCAGTCTGTCGAAGGCGTCGTTCACAATGTGGGTGAAACATCAAAGCTTTTTGGTATTAGTTTATGTTAATCGAAGAATACGTTGGTGTGATCGTGAACTACTGTGTTTGTTGCTGATGTTGTTTTGTGATGATGATGTTGCTAATGTTGATGATGCTGCTGATGTTGTTTTTGTGATGCTGCTGATGTTGTTTTTGTGATGTTGATGATGTTGCTGATGCTGTTTTTGGCATGATAGATGTTCCAGTATTGTTTTGCTAATGTTGTTAATGTTGATGATGTTGCCGATGTTGTGTTTGTGATGTTCCAGTGGTCATCTTGTTTTGTGATGTCCCAAAATATAACATTACAAACCAAACACTAAAATAGTGAAACAACTTTCAGAAGAGTCCATGAAATCCCCTCCTACAAAATAGTAATGTTACAGCATCCTTACACACACAAACCATGACAAAATCAAAATAAAATCATAATGTGGGCAAAAATGTAAGCTCTAGACACAATATATCAAAAACATATATCATACCAAAAATAAAAAGGACTAAATGGTTTTAAAAAAAATACTCAGGACTAACTAGAGCAACATTTATCAAGATGAGATTTATGAATAATTTTTCCTAAATAAATACAAATGATATAATAAATAATAAATAAATACAAATAAAGTTTTCAAGCTTTTCAAAAATCTCCAACAATATTCATCTCCTCTCAACATCGCCACCTTCAACTATATCCATCTCCACTGCATCCATCTCCCTTAGTGTTGCTGCCTTCAACAACATCCAACTACGCTGCTTATTCTCAAGATTCAAAACAGTCGTCATCATTTGCAATAATCATATAAATGTGAACTATGTTGCCATTGTTTGTAACCACCATCAATATCTGAACTATTGTTTGTTGTTCGCAACCTCTATTACCTCACCGCCGTCAACTCCACTCACTAATTTTCTTTTTCCTTTGTCCCTCTCTCTCTCTCTCTCTCTCTCTATATATATATGTATATTCTCTCATCAATCTCTCTATTTCTTTGTTCAATGTTATTCTTTTATTTGACTTTTGTGTTATTGCTTGGTAGACATTGCCCGTTGTAATAATGTAAAAATATTTAAATTTTGTTTAAGTTCGCATAAAATTAGTCATTGGAATTTCACTAACTTTTTGTAATTTCAGTAGATTTAGTCAATGAAATTTCTCTAACTTTGATTAGTGAGTTTTCACGTACTTTAGTCTAAATTTGAATTTTCAATGATAAGTTAGTGAATTTAATTGATTAAATCCAGAGAAAATTCATGAAGTTAGAGTAAAAGTAAGTAAAATCTATGTAACCAATCCAAACCAATAGAGTAAAAGTTCAATTGAATTTCAATTTTATAATTTTCTCCACTAATTCAGAATTTTTCTATTTTGAAAACATTGAAAATTCATTGATTTAGAGTAAAATTGTGATAAGATATTAAATTTTAAATTGACTTCGCAATTTTTAGCCATCAATTATTATTATTATTATTTTAACATGACGAAATTCCACAGACAGCAAAAATTTCATGCAACAAATATAATTTGTAATAACTCTTCAACGTATTGAAATTTGACTGAACAACAGCGGTGGTCCTGGTAGAAAATGGGAATTTGGGATTATTGTTGTGCTTGATGTGTAACTGTGAGTGTTGTGCGGCTCGTGAGACTCATTTTGTATTTTATTTTGATAATTTGAATTGTTTAAATTTTACAAAATATCGAGAAAAATATACTTGTAAAAATCAAATTAATCAGATTTCGACAACCATATTTTTATTTAGTTTGATATTCTCAATATTTCTTAAAATTTGAACAATTCATATCACTAAAATGAGACCCGAAACGAGTTCCACAGGCTGCACAAAAGTCAACTACCGTCTATAATTAAACGAAAATTGTTAACGTGATACTCAAACTTCATGTTACCCCTTCTAAATATCTACAAAATATCAATTAGACCTCTAAATATATATAAAAATAATAATAATTTAAATTTAAATATCTAATAATAACTTTCATCATTTAATATTGTTTTCCAAATCTCAGAAGATATTTCTCTTAGAACACGTGTGGTCAATATTTGAACCCATAGTTTTTAACCTACTACTAGTTGATCAGTCCTATTGAGATTGATATGGGAGATAAGTTAGTTACAATTGCTAAAAGAAAAGAGAGAGTAGACTTAGAATTTCGGACTCAATTAGTTTTTTAAGAGTCGACTCAAGATAATTTGAAGTTTAAAGTAACAATTTTTAAATATATTTTTTTTTTTTGTAAATGTCATTATTCAAAATTATTGTTATATATTTAAAATTAAATATTTTTTATATATTAGGGCTCTAATTGATATTTTGGAGATAATTTTTTGAAAATTAAAGTTTTAAAACAAGTTTCAGTGCCACGTGAGTAACTTTCATGTAATTATAGATGACATCTAATTGCAGGGGTTAAATTAATGCAAAATTAAATAATTTAATTATAAAATTAATATTATTAGAAAAATATGTGTCAAATTAATTTTTTGAATGATGGTTTAGGATGCAATAAAATTTCCTCTTATCTAAAAGATACAATTTCAGTGGATAACAAAGCCGCGTTTTTTTTTTTTTGTTTTTTTTTTTTTTGTTTTTTTTGGTCAAAGTTGCTTCAAAGTCAAAAGAAAACAATTTGTTTTCAAATCATGATTTCGAATTTTATCAACATGAAAAGATTTGTCATGGTGCAGCTCAAAGTGAGGATATGATTGAAACAAAATAACAAAAATTTAAGAGTCTTTTTAGAAACTTTTTGAACATGTTATTTTAGTAATTTTTTTAATTTTTTTATGAAAAGATATGTAAAAAAATAAAATGATGTGATAATTTATAGTGTTTTTTTAATTTTTTGACTAAAATATGTAGCCCCTAAACGAGGCCTTCAAAGATACATTTGCAATATTTTTTTTTTTGTTCTTAAACTCATCAATTTTGCCAAATAAGAAATTGATTGCAAATTCATATAAATTCAGATTAATATCACTGTCTTTACCATTAGAGATAAGCCCCAGTTTGAATTAAGTGAATCTAGCAACATAACACAAAAAATTAAGCCGGCCTAGTTTGGCAATATCAATTTCTAGCTTACAAGTTAAAAAGTCATTAAAAAAATAAAAAAGTCAGTTATCTATACTAAAAAATCAAAAATTCTCTTTTCTCTTTACTTTTTGCACATCTTTCGTAAAAAATCAAAAAGTCATTCCAAATATTTTTTTTTACATCATATTTTAATTAAAAAGTCAAAAAATTACTAAAAAAGTATGTTCTCAAACGAGGCAAGTTAAATTTAATTAGAACGTGATGTGGTAGAAAAGTGATGTGACTTAAATAAGATGATGTGACTTAAATAAGATAGTGACTTTTTGACTTTTTTAGAGTACCCCAAACAAAGCCTTACTAAAAAGGCGATGTAGAGTATTCAACTTATTCCCTAACCCATCTCTTGTTTTTAGTAAATTTTTTTTTGGTAAATTTTTTACTTTTTAGATACACTTAATATAAATATAATTAAAATGTATAATATTTACGAAAAAAATCTTTAAAAAATTCTCTAAATATAAAAAATCTTTAAAAAATGAAAATTCAATATGTTTTCGTATTATTGTATATTTATTAATTTTTTTACAAATATTTTATTTTTTAAGGTATATCTAAGTTAAATGCATCTATAAAGTAAAAATAAAAATAAAATTTAATTTTTAAAAAATTGAATTCATAAAATTAGAACCAAACAAAGTGAGGATATTTTTGCTTATTTTTCAAAATTAAAGCATTTTCCAATAAATTCAACTTTTGGTGACTCTGAATTTTTTTTTTTTTTAAAAAAAAGAATCTTTTTAAACAACCAATTTCAGTCCAACTTTTCATATGGTCAAACAAAAGCTAAGGTGCTTTGGAGCATATCCTTGGGTATGAAAAATTTAGGCACGATAGCCTCCACCATCTTAACCGTTATTTGGTAAGTGATTTTTTTAATTAAAAAGTTAAAAAGTTATTAAAAAAATTAAAAAATTAATAATTTATATTAAAAAGTTAAAATTTTCTTTTTTTTTTTACATTTTGCACACTTTTTTTTATAAAAAATTAAAAAATCATTTTAAATATACTAATTCTTTTTACATAATATTTTAATCAAAAAATTAAAAAATTACTAAAAAAATATATTCCCAAACCAGCGTTATTTGTTGGATGGATGGGCGTTTCCACCAACTAATGCCCCATACTTTATCTTTCATCCTCACCTACATTCCTTTGTCTTTATTCGGATTTTTTCTTCCCTAAAATCCATTACCCTAATATAATACAAAGGATAAAAATATCTATAAAAATACAAAATAATATTGTGTGTCCATATTTCATGGAAAAATCTATTTGAATGATTACATAAATTAAAAATAGTTGTTGTATATTTTCTATTGAAAAACTATGTTAAGAAATTATAGTCAAATTTTTATAGCAAAATCTATTTATATATATGGATAAAATAATAGGTCTATATCATTCGTTGTCAAAATATCTATATCTCTATTTTAATATATTTTTATTATACGATCATATTTTAAGATGTTACATTCTATAATTTTAATGAAACAAGATAGAAATGGGGAATCCAAAGTAATAAGTGAGGTATTAATAGTAACACTCAGTTTTATTATAGGTAAATTACAAATATATCCTTGAGATTTGCTTAAAATACAAACTATTTTCGTAGTTCTGAAATTATATTCTGCCCCTTGAACTTTCTAATTTTATAACAAATAACCCATTTTATTAATAAATTATCAAATCAATTAACAGTTTTTTAATGATGTCAGAAATTGATTGTAATTAATAATTCAAATAATTTTATTATTATATAGAAAAGTAGTCAGGAATCTCATTTCTTTAATTAATTATGTTAAATAAAAAAATTGACAATAAAATATTTATAATTTTTCAAACTATAAAAATAATCTATATTTTAAATAAATATAAAAATATATATTTATAATTTATCCTTATAAATATTTTTTCTCCCCCTCTAATTTAAATAGCGTGTTTGGTAAGCAAGAATTGAGGCGGTAAGCCAGCTTTCAGATAGGTATGCAAATTGGGGTTTTAATTACGGAAAAGTTTACTTATAATAAAAAGGTAAATTACTTTTACCAAATAAATAAATAAATTACAAATGCATTTCTTAAGATTTATTTAAAATACGAATTGTCTCTTATAATTTTGAAAATTATATCTCACTCCTTAAAGTTGTTAATTTCATAACATATAGTCCCTTTTATTTAATAAATTATCAAGTCAATTTACAATTTTAATGATATCAAAAATTTATTTCAATTTATAATTCAAAAAACTTTATTGTTGTATAAAAGAGTAATTAAAAATTTTATTTTTTCAGTTAATTTTGTTAAATAAAATATTCTAACAAAGAGATATTTATAATTTCTAAATCATAAGAATAATTCGTATTTTAAATAAATTTTAATAAATAAATTTTTAATTTATCGTAATAATTAAAATTACAAACTTTGTCAAAAATCTACTAAACTACGGGGCCATTTGGGAACATACATTAAAAATTAAAAGTCAATTTTTAACCCATTTTGAATCACATCACCCCTCACATAAAATAATAATAAAAATTAAAATATTAAAAAATTAACTTTTAACTATCTTTTTAAAACAAGTCGCTTTTAAATTACCAAAGCATACCTGAAAGCGACACGTCATGTCAATTCTTACCGAATAGATATTTTGTCCCCTTTTGATTTTGTTTAATTAAATAAAAATTTATTCACTTCAATTATTTATTTATTTATTTTTAATAAACTTACTTCAAAATTTGTGTTAAGTTTGTGATGGTGATTTTTGTAGGTGTGTAAAAATGACCCGCGGTCTATTTAGGCCTGTTTGGGCCTAGGCCCGAGCCCAGCCCAAGCCCTTGGATTAGGGCCTAGACCATCATTTTGAAGTTTAACCCGCCAAGCCCCGCCCATTGGCCCACTTAATGCCCGCTCAATGCCTGGCCTGCCAGAGGCCCAATATCCTTTTTAGTAAAAAATAATAAAATTTTGATAGAAAAAATTTGGAAAAAAAAAAAAAAAAATAGTCAAACCTGTCCAAGTCCGAGGCCAAGCCCAAGCCCACTGGGCCGCCCTGAGGCTCGGCCGACCGAAGGCCCCAATACCCTTGGGCTTGGGCCTAGGCCTAATTTTTTGTCCCGTAGATAGACTCGGGTCTGGTCCGAATTTTGACGGGAGCCCGCGAGACCTGATATGGGCCGGACCAGGCTAGATTTACACCCCTAGTGATTCGTTCTATTCCTTCAGTATACTATTTCTCCTTGCCGTCACACCCCATATCAATTATTCAGTCCTAAATTATTTCTCTACTTGGAAAACAAAAATTTTATAATAATATATTTTCATATCTAAATTTTTTTTAAAAATTCACCAACTAAAAAAATCTTTTTAAATACTTTTAATTTGTAATTTTTTTTGAAAATTTGACATAAAAATATATTATTTTTAAGTTTTTATTTTTCATACTGAACAAACAATTTGAGACATAGATAGTATTAATTAAATATTTTTAATATGTATAAATATTTATATATAATTGAATTTTTTAAACATAATTAGAATAAAAGATAAAAATATTCATATATATATATATCATTTCCATCTATCATATTTTAAATCTTTTTAGTTCTTACTATTTGTTCATTTTGTCCTTCGAGTATAATTTCACACGACTCTTATTAGTATCATTCCCTCTTAAATGTGACAAATTATTCACTCTCCTCTTGTTGCATTACCTTTTTGAATTCGGTAAGGTTATAAACTCCGAATTATTTATCCCAAAATAAAAATTAATGGTTTAAATTCATTTCACTTATGTACTTCACATTTCAATAATTTAATTTTCACCACACGTACACATTCTGAGTAAATTATGTATTCCTAATCCTAGAAAGCTAGCTTTTTTTTGTTTTGAGTTTTCTCAATCCATCATGACAAGAAAGGATGCAAACAACGGGGCGGCTGCACCTTCAAAATTTTGAAAAATATCAAATATTATACCATAAAATTTAAAATAATTTCAACTTATAAAGATTTGCACCCCAAACATACTTTCATACACCCATAGTGATAATCCTGGATTCATCCTTAGATGCAAGAATGAAACACCAAAAACACAACTCCATCTTGCCAGTCACATTTTTAGTGTTTAAAATTAGGTTTAACTTCTCTCTAGTTGTCATCTCAACTTGAGAGAGTGTTTGGACTTGGTAGATCTATTTTGGAACCAATTTCAGTGATTCAAATCATTCATTTTTTGGGCTTGTTGAGTAAAATATTCATGCAAGAAATCAGCATGATAGGACATCAGTAATTATATGTTTGAATCATATTTGTTTTAAAAAAATAGACAACAAATATAATTTCAAGAATAACCATTTATTTTTTATAATATAAATTTGATTCAAACATGTAACTAGCAATATCCAATCATCTTGATTTTTTGCCTAAATATTATACTCAACGAGTCCTAAAAAATGAACAATTTGAGTCATTGAAATGGAAATGGGACCTATGGTGAGCTCCACAAACCTCTCAAATTCTATCATATTGAGATATGCTCAAAATTATATATGACATTATTCCCAAATGCATATTTAAAGGCAAACTTTGAAGTATAGCTATAAAGTAGTATGGAAATCATTTTTTTTTTTAAAAGGGCAAATTACATATACCCCTCGAGATTTAGCAAAATTACAGATACTCCCCTTGAGGTTTGAGAAATTACAGATACCCCCTGAAGGTACTATTTGCATAACAAATTAGGAGGCAAATTGTTATGAAAATATAAACCTCATGGGACAATTTGTTATGAAAATATAAACCTCAGGGGGATATCTGTAATTTTCAAAACCTCAGGGGTATCTGTAATTTAGCTAAACCTCGAGAGAGGTATATGTAATTTGCCCCCCCAAAAAAAAGGTCATTTTATAGCTATAAAATTATAATATTTGGGAAGGAAAAAAAAAGTGTTATTCACACCATTTTCATAAATACACTTTATATTTCATTTTTAGTATCAAAAAAAAATTATACATAATATAATTTTTAATAATCACTAAATAATAAAATTTGAAGTGTTATTATAAAAAAAAAATGGAGTGGTAAACGTAAGGGAAATTTTATGAGATATTTAGCAATAAATTCCATCTCACAAACAATTACTCTAATTAGTTCCAAGTTTTTTTTATTGATCTCTTAAGTCCTATTAATAGATAATTTCTTTTCGTGTAGTCTTATTTTTTTATTTTGGTAATATTTTGGTAGATAGTTATACCCTTTTATTAATATGACATTTATGATGTGATACTCCAATGTGATAGGTATTAATGTAACACTCTAACAATGTGACACTCCAAAAAAATTAAAAACTTTTTAGTGTACTTTTCCTACATGTGACAACATGATGGGTATAATGTGACACTCCAAAACTTTACTCCAAAATAAATAAAAACTCTTTAGTATATTTTTCCCTAATGTGACAACGTAGCGGGTATGATGTGACATTTCAGGAAAAAAAAATAAAAACTCCTTAGTGTACTTTTCTTTAATGGGACAATGTGGCGAGTATGATGTGACACTTCAAAAAAATTAAAAAAAAAAAAAACTCCTTAGTGTACTTTTCTTAAAAGTGACAATGTGGCAGGTATGACGTGACACTCTAAAAAAAATTAAAAACTCCTTAGTGTACTTTTTCCAAATATGACATGGGACACTCCAACGTAGCGGGTATGATGTGACACTCTAAGAAAATTAAAAACTCTTTAGTGTACTTTTCATAAATGTGACACTCTAATGTGACAGATATAATGTGATGTGACACTAAAAAAATTCTTTAGTATACTTTTTCTAAATGTGATACTCCAATGTGGCGAGCAAATAAGTCATGATAAATTAAAAAGGACTAAATGGATCACAAGAAAAAAATATGGAACAATATGGATTACAAGTCCAAAATATAGGATTTATTGGTCAATCTTCCAAATTTTATTTGCATACTAAATCCCATCTCAGTACACACCAATCACCCAGTACACACCCCACTCACTTTTGATGTTATGATTTTTGTTCAATACATACCATTTAATTTTCAAATATTTCCAAAATATCCCTATCTTCTCCACTCAAACCATTACCCTAACCCTAACCCTAACTTCACCACCCACCACAACCACCGCCACCATTCCCCTCTTCAACCCCCATTTCCTCCTCCACTTCCTTCCCAGCTCCCACTTTCTTTGGTGAACCTTCTACAACCGTTCTCTTCATCAAGCAAGCTTCCCCTACCTACGTTGCTCACCATCGCGATTCCCAACCCCCACAACCCCTATAGTTACGACTCCACTCTCATGATCACGATGGTGCCACCTATCCCTCCATAGCCCACACAGTCGTGATCTCCATTCTCGCGATTGTGTCACCCACTTCTAACGACCCTTACAACCCACCTCATACTCTGTGGCATACCTCTGACTAAGAGAGAGATATATATATATATATATGTAGTAGTGTGGTGCCAGAAGTAACGACGGCAATTGCCGGTGGTGCTAATAGTTGCTAGTGGTATGTGTAGTGTGTATTAAGAGAGTAAATTTTAGGTTATGTCCAAAAAAGTAATTTGCTTAAGGAATATATCATCAGAATAAAAAAAAATAATAAATGATGTGTATTGAGAGATATACTAGTGTGCAAATAGAATTTTTCTAATCGCATTTCCATAAAAAGGGCGCTTCCAACAGTCCAATTCTGAATTTTCTTTATTCAAAGATTCACCCTCTAAAATACTTTGCTCATAAGCACAACTTCTTGCAAAATGACCAAATTACCCCATATATATATTATTTCCAAACCAAAAACCCGAGCAACCCCCCATCTCTCTCTCTCTCTCTTTATCTTCCCATTAACGCAATTAATCGCCTTCGCCGCCTCTGTCGCCGATCACTGTTATCGTCTTGCCACTGCCTTTGTCGCCGATCGTCTCTGTCGCCTCACCTCCGTCGCTTCACCTCTGCCTCTATCGTCAATCACTTTGTCACTATTGAGTTGATCGAAATAAAAGTCGTGATGTCTCTAGATGAGGAGGGTAGTTTGGTGGCTACGCTAGGGTTTGTACACACACCTGAATCAGTGAAGAGACTTCACAAGGACTCGTGACAAGATGTTCGCCATAATTTCGCTAGGGACTTTGCAGCTCGACATAGTTCCTTCCGGTCTGTGCCTTTTTTTATTGACATTGTTAGGATTTTAAGGGTTATGGTTTCTTCTCATCTCTCTCTCTCTCTCTCTTCTCTATCTCTCCCTTTCTCTATTTCTTTCTCTCTATATTTTAGATTATTTTTTTTTAGATTTGAACTTAGAACTGTGTTAGATCAGTTGGAAGATGATCTGTTGAATAATGCTAGATTTTATTATTATTATTATTATTAACATTTGAGCTCAGATTTGTTGAATATTTGTGTTAGATCTAGTGTGTGGATTTGTTCGATCTATGTTTTGTTAATGTTTTAATATTAATGATGGACTACAGTTGATTTGTCTTTGTGTTTTGTGTTTTGTTCAAACATATATGGTTTTCTTTTGTGTTGTGTTTTGTTTCAACACATAATGTTCAAGTTGAACACATAAGAACACAGATTTATTTTTTCCTCTACCATCATGCTCAGGTTGTATTTGGATATGTGCTTGGATTCGAATCTGTGTTTTGTTTGAACAGATAAGAACAATATTGCTTCTTTAGTTTGGTAAGAGCAGAACAAGTGTAGATTTATTCAAATATATATATATATATATTTAACACATATAGGGAATTAATTGTGATTTTGTTGGGTAGTGTTACTTCATTTATCATCTGCTAGATTTTCAACAGATAAAAAATTGACTAGGGATAGGTTATACCAATGATCTATTCATTCAAAAAATTGAATAGATAAAAATAGATTTCAACAGATAAGAAAAATTAGCACAAAAATTTCAACAGATAGGGAAAATTAAAGAGAGAGACCCACAAAATTTGAACAGATAGGGAAAAAATTCAACAGATAAAGAAAAAAATTCAACAGATAGATATAAATTTGAACATATAGCCAAAAAATTTTGAACATATAGAAAATAATTTGAATAGATAGTCAAAAAAAATCAACAGATAAATTAATGGGTAAAATTGAAAATAGAATGTCATTCAAAAAAAACAAAAGGACTTCTCACCAAACTATTTCACAAATGGTGTACCTCTCACCAACAAAAAATATCCACTAAACCTAATGCTTTATACAATTGCTAGACTGAATTTATCGACAATTTTCTCTCATAAAAAAAAAAAATCTTATTAGCACAACTAGCTACATTTATATATAATACTTTGTTTATCAACTCATTTAATTAATAAAAAAAAATTCTTCTAAAGACTATCCAACTTCTTGAAAAAAAATTAAAACCGCTAGTTGTTTTGTTGAAAATGATTAATGATAATTTTAGATAAATAAATGGAGATCATGTAAATTCAATGAAAAATGATTCAATGATAGTTGCAACCAACTCTCTAATCAAATCATGCAAATTCAAATAAAATTGGAGTGAAAATTTTCAAAATTATAACCATAATAGGTTGTGTCATATTTTTATTTATTGAAATAAGAATTTCATTTGGATGAATGAATATGTTCAATTATTATAAGATTTACTGCTGAAACATACCAGACCCTGCCACAAAGTTACTGCTACTCTGCTGTTGCTGTTCTAACCCAGGATATGAAAAATTGTAAATAAAAAATGAGATCTCATAGATTCCCTGTATGCAAAGTTCAACATAGTTGAAAACTAGAACATCACACAGTACACAATAGAATTAATGGATGATGAAAAAAAAAATATATTTATTGTGGTATCTTGTATAAGTGAGAAAGGAAAAGAAATAATTGTGTTTTCTGACTATTATGTTTGGATGAGTGAGAAAGCAAAGCCACTGTCTTCTCTCCTAGGACCACTGATCATAATGTTTTCAAGATTTGAAAGTATGCTTGATCTGTGTGATTGAAAGGTTATCAACATGAAAGCCTTCAACTCTAATTCGCCTCCACATAATGGTACTCCAGATTTTTTTGGCAATCAATTGTACATATACAAGGCTTTACATAAGGTAGAATCTACATGCAGATTTCAATTACATAAGGTAGAATCAAAACTGCTCAACTAAGGGAAGCTCCGTCCTTTCTCTATTCAAGGAGCTGACCTTTGGAAGCATGACAGAAAACTTGTTGTGTCCACTCTATATGTTTCATCTTTTTAGATTAGAAAAAGTTGAAAAAAAATCAGGTGTTTATTTGAAATCAGTTTCAATGCATTGATAATTCACATAAAATTGAACTGATTGAAATGTTTCAAGTTGCTTAAGCATCTTCATCTCTGTACTAAGAAATGATTGCTCTTCAGATTTCAGGTACAGCTATGGTGCTGGATGAGATTATTAACCATGTACAGTCCTTACAACGTCAAGTGGAAGTAAGGCCAACACATCATTCTTTCGCATGTTCTTTTGACAATGTACAAAACGGTTTAAATCTTGGATGGAATTACTATCAGAATATGTTCAATGAAGCCAAAAATTATACTAAAGCAAAAGATTCATGTTTTGTCTTTGGAATTCAGATAATGCTAGTTTTGGAATTACTGTCAGAAGATGAAAAGATTTCTTTTCTTTACAAAAATTATGAAGCTAATATATTAAGGAATAGCCCTGGAAAATTGGGGGGGGGGAAAAACTCCAAAATACTAATCCTTGCAGCTTTTAACATTTCATACCTTTTGCAAATATCAAACATGAAGTAAAACCTAGTAAAAGAGTTGAACTTCTTTATCAATTCTCCAACAAAAAATGCTATTATAGATACTCACACCCAAATCAATCTATCAAACAGTCTAGCTACACAAATGGGATTTCACAAAAATCAAAACAATTGAACTTCTTTATCAATTCTTCAACTAGAGATAACAATTGTCACCGAACTAAACATCATTTACATTCAAGGAAATTGGGTAACACCACCTCTATAACGGTTCCGGTATTCCCTTTGCTGTATTTGTGGTATTCCGGACTTGGGTTCCGTGAAGTTGGTAGTTGTATCAATCTTGTTGTTATCATTTAATTCCATTTCTTTGAGTTTTAGGATGTGTTGGGCTTGTTTCGAGCAGGTGGGTTGAGCCTTGGTCCAAAACCTTGTTGCTGTGTTTTTGGTCGTTCCGCTCGAGCGGGTCTTGGAGCGCTCGAGCGGATATTGCACACTCCCAGTATTTTGGTGCTCTGCAAAACTTCTGCAGATGTGATTTCTACGCTCGAGCGGATTTCCTGCGCTCAAGCGGGTTGCACTCGAGCGGGCTTGTTGGAGCTCGAGCGGGTAGTACATTCTTGGTGAAAGTTCTGGGATGGGTTAATCCACGCTCGAGCGGACTAGTTTTTCGCGCTCGAGCGGATGTGTTTCACTCTTGTGTCTTGGCGCTCGAGCGGGCCTTCTTGCGCTCGAGCGGAACCAGATTTTTGTTCTTGACGCTTGAGCGTTGTGTTTTCCGCTCGAGCGGGAATGTCATATATCAGTTAGCAGCTGGGCATTTTTTAATCACTTTTTACTTTATCTCTCTCTCTCTTACTTTCCCAAAATCGTTTTTGAGAGCCTCTCTCTCTAGAAACTCCCTTCTCTCTAGGGTTTGATCTAGTTAGAGTGTTTCCCTTCCCTTTGGCCTTTGTAAAAGTTGTGTTGATCGTCGAGGGCTTCATTTTGATCCGTGGGTCTTGGAGTTTGGAGCATTTTGGGTTTGCATCATCTTCTTCCTTGGGCTCCGAAATTTAAGGTAGGGATTCCTACTCACTCTTATGGTCTTTGACATAGATTTTGGTTGTTTTGATAAAGTGTTGAAGTTGGGTGATTTTGGGACTTAGGGTTTCAAAATGTTAAAAGGGGTTTTATTGTTTTGAGTCTAAAATGTATATTTTGGGTTTCAAAATAATGACATTGAGGTTGGTTGTTAATATTTGAACCTTTGGGTTAATATTGAAAGTTGGGAAAAAGCCCTAATTTGTTGTATGAATTAATTGGTGTAATTAATTTGGAAAAGTTGTGGATTTATGGAATTGAGTTGGAAATAATGAAATTGACTCATTATATTGTGGAATGGTGGAGTTGGATTTATTAATCGCTCACTTTTGAGAACATTGATATTTTATCTGTTGGAGCTTTTATTATCTGTTTAGAAATAATTGCTTGGGCTACCCGTGGAGGGTAGTCTTGATTGTTGTAGACAATGCATGATGATTAGGCAAACTAAAACTAATCAATTGGATATGTCATAGAGTATGACGGTTGATAGTATACATTAACGTTATGTATTGATTGATTGTGTATATGACCTATGTGTATATACGTTGTGTTGTGTAGGAGAAGATAGTGGATGTACTCCACGGTTTAGGGGAAGATAGGGGATGGACCTCTAAACCGGATGTTATTTGGGAGAAGATAGGGGATGGACTCCACTGATACAGCTCATATGCTTGTCAGTTAATGTATTGATATAGCTTATACGCTTATCTATGGAAGTGTTGATACAGCTCATACGCTTATCTTTGAAAGTGTTGATATAGCTAATATGCTTATCGGTTGAAATGTGGATACGGCTTGTATGCTTATCTGTTGAGATGTTGATACAACTGATATGTTTATCTAATGTAAAAATGGAAAATGTTTAATATGAGTCACTGTCTCATATAAGTGGTTGGTCAGGTTCTAAGCCGTTGATGTAAATTGTGATGTTGGTAAGAAATGGAAAAGAAATGAAAACATAAACATAGTGGTCATGTAATGGAATTGGGTTATGAATCGATTTATGGGTAATAAACATTTATCAATTGCTAATGTCTTAGTTATTGCTCATATTGTGTTTAGCATATCTCTACTGGGCTGTGGCTCACCCTATATGGGAACATTACTTTCAGGTACAGGTAGCATGCCACCTCCAAGGACATAGCTTGGGTGATGATGAGAGTTGAAGACTCTTTTTGTTTATTTTGTTTGTATTACATGTATATCAAGCCGAGGGCTTCTTTTGTATAGAGTTAGTACTCTTCTTTTGTGTAACCAAGTGTTGACTTGGAAAGCTGTAAGCCCATAGGGCATTTGCTTTTGTTGTTAACATGTAATACTGTTGTAAGAGATGGTTTTAATGAATAGAAATGGTTGATTTCTCTTATATCAATGCATGTCTAAAGTGATGGGCTTTATATATTATTTTGAGGGCGTTACAACTTGGTATCAGAGCGTACCAGGTTCGAATACTTTTGGTACGTAGGAAGTGATTAGTATCACAATGGGTTTGTCTCACTTATTGAGAGACTTAGATGTAATGTTATATGCTTATGTGATAACATGCTTATGTGACTATTTGGGTATGGGATTTGATTTCTAGGATATCGATTGGACCCTTGGGTTTCTGTGAGTCTTGTTGGAAAAGCACTTGATCAATGCTGTTTCTAACCGGAACTCTAGTAACGCCTCGGGACTATCATTATCCGGGAATGAAATTCGTAAGTGCTTATGTGTTTATGTGCTTACGTGGAGTGAATTACAATTGTCCATGCATTAGGACGCGGGTGTTTAGTTTCGGCACATTTATGAATGTGCTAACGTCCTTGTTATCTTTAATAGAATGTCAGGACGAGGTGGTAGACGTGGTAGGCCTAAGAGGCAGGAGGTGCCTTTACCGGATGACGTTCCGGCAATGCAGGAGGGAGTTGGTCAGGCCAATGTGGCCGAGCCAGTGGGTCAGCAGGCTATAGGTGCCTTGGCCCGAGAGATAGCAGGAGCTTTGGGTATTCTCAGAGCTGAGAATCAGGTTGCTGAGGCAGGGCCTTCTTTCTTGAAGAGGGAATTCTTCCGGTCTAATCCGGACGAATTTGTCAGAGATCCGAAAGAGCCACTTAAGGCTGACGAGTGGTTAGAACAGATGGAGAAGACATTCGAGATGCTTGGCATTGAGGATGGGGCTCTAAAGGTGACTTTGGCATCCTTCCAATTGAAGGGAGATGCGGGTCAATGGTGGAAATACGAGAAGGGCCGTGTTGGTGGTGCATGGGGGGCTTTTGTAGATGCCTTCCAAGAGAAGTTCTTGTCTTCAGCTGCTAGGGAGAAGCTGAGGGAACAGTTTTGCCAGCTTAAACAGTAGGGCTTATCAGTGGCCGAGTTTGAGGCTACTTTTACTAGTCTGTCCAGGTTTGCACCTGAACTTGTGGCGTCTGAGGAACGCCGTTGCTTTGAGTTTGAGCGGAAGTTGAGGCGTGGACTCAAGTTGAGGGTTGGAGGGTCGTTTATCCGAGAGTATAGACGTTTGGTGGATGCTGCAGCTCATATGGAGCTTATGATGCAGGAGGAGGAGGAAGGACAGAGAGGCTCCAAGAGGAGCCAAGATGGCCAGAGTGATGGCAGGAGACAGAGGGATTCTAACCCTCAGCAGTCTCAGGGTGGTTTGGCTAGATCGACCTTTCCAGTGCCGAGTGCAGGCTCCGGGAGAGCTAATCAGGGAGGTTTGACTTGTTTTACATGTGGCCAGCTGGGTCACAAGTCTTCGGTTTGCCCGCAGAAGGGAGGGGGTCAGCGAGCTACTTCTTCTTCAGCTAGACCTCAGGGCCAGAGTCAGAGCAAGGGCCAGCCTTTGTCTTGTTATCAGTGTGGATAGCCTGGGCACTTGAAGAGGTTTTGCCCACAGTTGAGTGCCACTTCGGGAGCGTCTGGTCCTAGGCAGACGCAGAGTTATCAGCCAGTTCAGTCTATGCAGGCCTCGAGGGCCAATCCGGGAGCTTCGTCATCCCAATCTGTGCAGCAGTCTTATGCTCCTAGAGGTGAGCAGGTGGATCCGGGGCCTACAGGGCGCATGTATGCTGTTACCGCGCAGGACCTAGTACCGGCTCCATTAGTTATGAGAGGTACCTTTCTGTTTTGCAACTCGGTTGCTAGTGTATTGATTGATACGGGTGCATCCCATTCTTTTGTGTCTGCTGCATTTGCATCTGTGTCGGAGTTGGAGTTAGCGCTTTTAGCATCTCCTATATGTGTTGTATCACCTGTTGGGGGTGAATTGATTTTGAAACACGGATGTAGAGGTTGTGATATAGAGGTCGCCGACCGTAGGCTTCCTTTTCCCTTTGTTGTTATGCCTATGAAGGGTTTTGATGTTATTTTGGGTATGGACTGGTTATCGTCATACCGGGCTGTTATTGATTGCTACCGCCAGAGGGTCACAGTTTGTACCTTGAGCGGGGAGTGTTTCCATTTCTTGGGGAACCGGGTTGGTAGTGTGTTACCACCGGTGTATGATCCGCGAGGGCGGAACGAGCTTAGTGGTCTACTTGCTAGCTTCTTGGGTGGTGAGTGTGATGAGACCCATATTGTATTGCCGAGGGTGGTTTGTGAGTATTCGGATGTTTTTCCCGAGGACCTCGTTAGTTTGCCACCTCACCGAGAGATAGAGTTCTCTATTGATTTAGTGCCCGGCACGGCGCCGATTTCTATGGCACCTTATCGTTTTGCCCCAGCCGAGTTGAGTGAGTTGAAGATTCAGCTTCAGGAATTGTTGGATAAGGGTTTTGTTCGCCCTAGTGTTTCACCGTGGGGGGCACCGGCCCTCTTTGCTAAAAAGAAAGATGGTGCCTTAAGATTGTGTATCGACTACCGAAAGTTGAATCGGGCTACGGTTAAGAATAAGTACCCTATGCCCCGTATAGATGATCTGTTTGACCAGTTGAAGGGTTCCCGTTGTTTCTCTAAGATAGATTTGAGATCGGGTTACCACCAGTTGAGGGTCAGGGAGGAGGATATTCCGAAGACGGCATTCCGTACGCGGTATGGCCATTATGAGTTTCTGGTGATGCCATTTGGGCTTACCAATGCACCGGTAGTCTTTATGGACTTGATGAATCGGGAATTCTTAGATCGTTTTGTGGTCGTTTTCGTGGACGACATTCTTATCTATTCGCCTTTTGAAGAGGAGCACGAGGAACACTTGAGAGTGGTGCTTGAATTGTTTAGAGCCCATAGGCTATATGCCAAGTTTGGGAAATGTGAGTTCTGGCTAGGAGAAGTCAAGTTCTTAGGCCATGTGGTATCCGGGGAAGGGGTGTCTGTTGATACATCCAAGACTGAGGCAGTGCAAGATTGGGCACAGCCTAAGAGTGTTTTTGAGATCCGCAGTTTTCTGGGATTAGCTGGGTATTACCGTCGGTTTGTGAAGGGTTTCTCTAGGCTAACTTCGCCGTTGACTAGATTGACGCGAAAAGGGGTCAAGTTTGTGTAGAGTGAGACTTGTGAAAAGTCATTCCAGGAGTTGAAAGTTAGATTGACCATCGCTCCGGTTTTGACTATTCCGGAGAGAGGGTTGGGTTATGCAGTCTATCGTGACGCCTCGCAAGAGAGGAAAGTGGTAGCTTATGGCTCACGTCAGTTGAAAATACACGAGAAGAATTACCCTACACATGACCTAGAACTAGCAGCAGTGATTTTTGCCTTAAAGATTTGGAGGCACTACCTTTATGGTGAGAGGTTCGAGGTGTTCTCAGACCACAAGAGTCTGAAGTATCTGTTTACACAGAGAGACTTGAATTTGAGGCAGAGAAGGTGGATGGAGTTCATTGAGGACTATGACTTTGAGTTGCACTATCATCCGGGAAAGGCCAATGTTGTGGCCGATGCCCTTAGTAGGAAGTCCATTAGCGATGTAGCTTGTATAGCCATCCGGGAATGGGAGATGTTGGGTGCACTGGGCGAATTTGATTTGCTTCTGGGCGAATCCGTTGAGGTTGCGGCCTTGTTTTCTGTAGTTGCGCAGCCTACACTTATGACTAGAGTGTTAGAGGCACAGAGATGTGACCTTGAGATAGATTCCGTCCGAGAGAAGATCTCCAGTGGGAAGGTTGAGAAAGGTCTGACGGTGTATCCCGACCTAAGTGTGAGATACCGAGACCGTTTGTTTGTGCCGGAGTCTTGCCGAGAGGAAGTACTCCGAGAGTTCCACCATTCACGCCTTGCAGTGCATCTGGGAGGCACTAAGATGTATCGGGATTTGGGTCGCCAATTTTGGTGGCTAGGTATGAAGAGAGATGTGGCTGTTTTCGTGTCGAAGTGTCTTACTTGTCAGCAAGTGAAGGCCGAGCATCAAAGGCCAGCGGGTTTGTTGCAACCCTTGCCCATTGCTGAGTGGAAGTAGGAGCATGTCACTATGGACTTCATTGTAGGTCTTCCGAGGACTCAGCGGGGTAGTGATGCTATTTGGGTGGTTGTAGACCGGTTGACTAAGTCAGCGCACTTTATCCCTATGCGCGTGAGAGATTCGGTAGATCATCTTGCCGACTTGTATATTCAGGACATAGTGAGATTGCACGGGATCCCAGTGACGATCGTCTCAGATAGAGATCCTCGTTTTACTGCCAGGTTGTGGCAGAGTTTGCAGAGTGCCTTGGGCACTAAGTTGACCTTTAGTACGGCTTATCACCCTCAGACTGACGGGCAGTTCGAGCGTACTATTCAGATCCTGGAGGATATGCTCCGAGGTTGTGTCCTTGACTTTAGTGGGACTTGGGAGAGGCACTTACCCTTGGTGGAGTTTGCCTACAACAACAGCTTTCAGTCTAGTATCGGTATGGCACCGTTTGAGGCCTTGTATGGCCGACCGTGTAGGTCTCCAGTTTGTTGGGCCGAGGTGGGTGATGCACCTTTGTTGGGTCCAGATTTGGTTAGGGAGACGACGGAGAAAGTTGAACTTATCCGTAGGAGGCTTGTTACAGCCTAGAGTCGCCAAAAGAGTTATGCCGACCGTAGGAGGAGGCCTTTGGCGTTTGAGGTAGGTGATCATGTTTTCTTGAAAATATCACCTAGGCGAGGTTTGATGAGGTTCGGGAAGAGTGGGAAGTTATCCCCTCGATTTATTGGTCCCTTTGAGATCCTTGAGAGGATTGGAGAGGTTGCTTATCGTTTGGCTTTGCCACCACAGTTGTCCGGAGTGCATGACGTGTTTCATGTGAGTATGCTTCGGAAGTATGAGCCGAATCCATCCCATGTGTTAGATTGGACCGACTTAGAGGTAGATGAGGATGTCTCGTATGAGGAGAGACCGGTTCGGGTCTTGGATAGGCGGGAGCAAGTCTTGCGAGGCAAGACCATTCCCTTGGTAAAGGTTTTGTGGAAGCATCACGGAGTGGAGGAAGCCACTTGGGAACGTGAGTTGAAAGTCCGTGAAAAGTATCCGGACATGTTTGTTGATGTGTAATCATGTATTGAAAATTTTGTTGTAAAATTGAACCTTAAGAATATTGAATATATCTTGGGTTGTGGAAACATTGTAAATGTTTCGGATGTATGGAAGTATTGTATAACTTGCCTTGAAATGGAAGTTGGTCTTGACATTGTGTATGTTAAGTAAATAGTGGAAATGCAAGCATGATATTAATGTTGCATGTGTTAAAGAATTGTGGAAAATGTGATGAAATTGTCAGATTTCAAAGGAATGCATGTTGATAATGCAGGTTGTTATATAACGTGAATTGCCTCTTGAAAGCGATGAGGTCGACCGGTAATGGGTCGGATTGTTTAATATTTTGTTGTAATATTATGTGGGGAATGGAGAAAACTTGTTTTGTGAAAACTTGCACTTAATTTCGGGGACGAAATTCTTTAAGGGGGGAAGGTTATAGCGGTCCCGGTATTCCCTTTGCTGTATTTGTGGTATTCCGGACTTGGGTTCCGTGAAGTTGGTAGTTGTATCAATCTTGTTGTTATCCTTTAATTCCATTTCTTTGAGTTTTAGGATGTGTTGGGCTTGTTTCGAGCAGGTGGGTTGAGCCTTGGTCCAAAACCTTGTTGTTGTGTTTTTGGTCGTTCCGCTCGAGCGGGTCTTGGAGCGCTCGAGCGGATATTGCACACTCCCAGTATTTTGGTGCTCTGCAAAACTTCTGCAGATGTGATTTCTACGCTCGAGCGGATTTCCTGCGCTTGAGCGGGTTGCGCTCGAGCGGGCTTGTTGGAGCTCGAGCGGATAGTACATTCTTGGTGAAAGTTCTAGGATGGGTTAATCCACGCTCGAGCGGACTAGTTTTTCGCGCTCGAGCGGATGTGTTTCACTCTTGTGTCTTGGCGCTCGAGCGGGCCTTCTTGCGCTCGAGCGGAACCAGATTTTTGTTCTTGACGCTCGAGCGTTGTGTTTTCCGCTCAAGCGGGAATGTCGTATATCAGTTAGTAGCTGGGCATTTTTTAATCACTTTTTACTTTATCTCTCTCTCTCTTACTTTCCCAAAATCGTTTTTGAGAGCCTCTCTCTCTAGAAACTCCCTTCTCTCTAGGGTTTGATCTAGTTACAGTGTTTCCCTTCCCTTTGGCATTTGTAAAAGTTGTGTTGATCGTCGAGGGCTTCGTTTTGATCTGTGGGTCTTGGAGTTTGGAGCATTTTGGGTTTGCATCATCTTCTTCCTTGGGCTCCGAAATTTAAGGTAGAGATTCCTACTCACTCTTATGGTCTTTGACATAGATTTTGGTTGTTTTGATAAAGTGTTGAAGTTGGGTGATTTTGGGACTTAGGGTTTCAAAATGTTAAAAGGGGTTTTATTGTTTTGAGTCTAAAATGTATATTTTGGGTTTCAAAATAATGACATTGAGGTTGGTTATTAATATTTGAACTTTTGGGTTAATATTGAAAGTTGGGAAAAAGCCCTAATTTGTTGTATAAATTAATTGGTGTAATTAATTTGGAAAAGTTGTGGATTTATGGAATTGAGTTGGAAATAATGAAATTGACTCATTATATTTGTGGAATGGTGGAGTTGGATTTATTAATCGCTCACTTTTGAGAACATTGATATTTTATCTGTTGGAGCTTTTATTATCTGTTTAGAAATAATTGCTTGGGCTACCCGTGGAGGGTAGTTTTGATTGTTGTAGACAATGCATGATGATTAGGTAAACTAAAATTAATCAATTGGATGTGTCATAGAGTATGACGGTTGATAGTATACATTAACGTTATGTATTGATTGATTGTGTATATGACCTATGTGTATATACGTTGTGTTGTGTGGGAGAAGATAGGGGATGTACTCCACGGTTTAGGGGAAGATAGGGGATGGACCTCTAAACCGGATGTTATTTGGGAGAAGATAGGGGATGGACTCCACTGATACAACTCATATGCTTGTTAGTTAATGTATTGATATAGCTTATACGCTTATCTATGGAAGTGTTGATACAACTCATACGCTTATCTTTGGAAGTGTTGATATAGCTAATATGCTTATCAGTTGAAATGTGGATACGGCTTGTATGCTTATCTGTTGAGATGTTGATACAACTGATATGTTTATCTAATGTAAAAATGGGAAATGTTTAATATGAGTCACTGTCTCATATAAGTGGTTGGCCAGGTTCTGAGCCGTTGATGTAAATTGTGATGTTGGTAAGAAATGGAAAATAAATGAAAACATGAACATAGTGGTCATGTAATGGAATTGGGTTATGAATCGATTTATGGGTAATAAACATTTATCAATTGCTAATGTCTTAGTTATTGCTCATATTGTGTTTAGCATATCTCTACTGGGTTGTGGCTCACCCTATATGGGAACATTACTTTCAGGCACAGGTAGCATGCCACCTCCAAGGACATAGCTTGGGTGATGATGAGAGTTAAAGACTCTTTTTGTTTATTTTGTTTGTATTACATGTATATCAAGCTGAGGGCTTCTTTTGTATAGAGTTAGTACTCTTCTTTTGTGTAACCAAGTGTTGACTTGGAAAGCTGTAAGCCCATAGGGCATTTGCTTTTATTGTTAACATGTAATACTGTTGTAAGAAATGGTTTTAATGAATAGAAATGGTTGATTTATCTTATATCAATGCATGTCTAAAGTGATGGGCTTTATGTATTATTTTGAGGGCATTACAACCTCAAAAATTCGTAGAAATTTTACTCAAAACCCAATTAAAACACATAAACATAACCTGCAAATCAAAGAACTAGATAAAAAAAGAAAAGGAAAACAAAGCCAATTTGATCTTTCCCTAAACCCATGAAATTGGCGTCTTAAGAAAATTGAATTTAGAAAAAAAAAAAGAAAAAAAAAGAGAGATTTAAACCAATTAAAATCAGCAATGTTTTTACATACATAAATCTTAATAACTGTAGCAACAGCATACAAGACTCTCAATCTCAGACACATACATGTGAAAAATAAAGAAAAGAACATGCAGAGAATGAACACAAATAGGGATTTCAATTTTGGGTTTCGCAGATATGAGAGGGAAAGAGTTGAGAGAGAGAGAGAGAGAGAGAGAGAGAGAGAGAGAGAGAGAGGGTTTATGAGTTGCATAGAAGGAAAAGACAGAGAGATAGAAGGATCCATACCTTGAGGAAGAGGTTAGATGGAAGGAGTTGCAGACAATGTTAAAGGAGAAGAACGATTTCGCGCTGAAGGAGCAGATCAAGTTCGCGAGAGAGACCTTCAATGTAGAGTTTGGAGAGCCTTCAATCACTTTCCAATTGAAGCCAGTAGAGAAGGTACAAGGAAAAATAGGAAGCCCTTCAGCCAGTCCATTGAAGTGAGAATATTAGGGTAATATTAGCTAAAATACATCAATATGCCTCTTCCCATGGAGTTGCTCTAAGTTACTAATACTAGGGGTGGGCGCGGGTCGGTTGCGGCCACGAAATCTCCAATCCGCCATCCGTCCACCAAATTGGCGGGTTGAAGAAAATCAATCCGCATCCGTCCGCCAATCCGGCGGATGTGGATTGAGCAGATTGGCAGTTTGGCGGATGGATGCGAATCGGTTTGGCGGTTTGAAATTTTATAAATTTTCAACATAGTTCAACTTGTGCACTTCCTCAAAAAAAAAAAGAAAGAAAGAAAGAAAGAAAGTATTACAGTCAATTACTTAAAAAAGTATTACAATTATTGCATGTCTCATCCAAAGAAAGAAAGTTTGAAACTTTAGAATATCACAATCACTGCATGCCTCATCCACATATTACAATCACAGCATGCCTTATCCACATAAAGTATTACAATATGTGGTTCTTAAAATATAAAAACAATTTAAACCACCAAAACCATGAACAAAGCAATAGTAGAGATTGTATGTCTCTGTATTGTTACATTTATATATGTTTTTGAAAATAAAAACAAACTAGCATATATCATATTTTCTATTTATTACTTTTAGAGTTAGATTTAAAAATCAAAAAATATAGATAAATAATACGTTTATTTTTTTCAATTCAAAAAATATATTCAAGTTGAAAACTTTTTTTCAACAGAATATTTAAACTCTTTTTCAATTGAAAATACAAACAAAATATTTAAACAAATTAAAGACACAAAGTCTTATAAATTACTAAGGGTGCTCGCAGTTTGGCGGTTCCGTTGCGGCCAAAGAAATCTCAAATCCGCCATCCGTCTGTCAAATTGGCGGATTGAAGAAAATCAATCTGCAACCGTCCGCTCGTCATCACGTATCCGTCCAAAATACGGCGGATCGGATCGGTTCGGTCGATTTTGGCGGATCGGTATATCCACTGCTCACCCCTAACTAATACAGTGATAAATAAATGGGATGATTCCCCTCCACCATCTCGAGAGGTGTTTTTGAGTTTGGTGCCCCTATTTTGAGTGATTTGAACATTTCAATTTTAAGAATTGTCAAAAAAAAAATATATTCATGTAAAAAAAATTAAGTTGATCAGAAATTAGTAAATAAGTCATTGAATTACATTTGTCTTAAAAAAATATGCATATAATTTATTTTCAAAATTATATTTATCGTTCATTTTATAAGACAAATATAATCCAAACATATAATTATTAATCTCCAATCAATATAATTCTTTATATAAATTATATTTTATCATATCTTATAAAAATAAATAATTCGAATAACCAAGGTGAACCCCAAAATAAGTCCACCACATCCAAAGACCAGCCTCCAGTTATAGGTACGGATGAGAACAAGTCGAGCTGTTCCGAGTTTTGCGTGGGAATTTTTAATTTTAAACTCAATTATTTTATTAATATAATTTTATATTTTATTCTGCCTCCGTTTGAAAAGTAGGTTGACTTTTTGACTTTTTAATTTTTTTAGCTATTTTAGTCTGGGGCTAAAAAGCTTAGTTTGGGAAGGACTTTTTGACTTTTTTGACTTTTTAACTTTTTTGTGAGGTGTCCATATGTAATATTACTAAACTACCCCTGTAATTAATTTTGTCCAACTGTGACGTCACCACTCACTTTTCCCTTTTTTTTTAAAAGTTTTATTTTTATTTCGGCGGGTGTGCTATGGAATTGTTGACCCAAATGGTTTTTTTTGGTCATTTTAATATTTGTTTTTTTTATTACATTAATTTGGTTTTGTTTTTGTTTTTTTTTTGTCTTGGTTTTTTCATGTGTTTTTTTATGTTCATTTTAAAATTATTTTTTTTAATTTTCTGTAAAATGGAAAAAAGTGAAGTTTTAAATAATTGTCCTGTGTATTTTAAGGTCTTTTTTTTTTTTTTTTTTGCAAATGGTTTTTTCATGTGTTTTTTATTTTTATTTTTATTTTTATTTTTGTTTTTCATTTTCTGTACAATGATAAAAAGTGAGGTTTTAAATAATTGTCCTGTGTACTGTAAATAATTTAATTTTAATTTTATTCAATATTATTTTACATATTGAAATATTCAAAAAATTTAAATAATTTAAAATGTTAATGTTTTAAATTTAAAAACAACTCTACACTCAAATCGTAACCAAACACATAAAACACAACTTAATTAATTTTTAATATTAATTTAAATTTAAATTTAATTTTAATTTTATTTTAAATATTTAAATAATGTAAATAATCTAAAAAATTTACGTTGGCAAAAATTTAAAATAAATATTCAAAAAATTTAAATCGTAAAAATTTAAATAATTTAAATATTCAAAAAATAATTTTAACAAAAAAATTAAATAATTTAAAATGTTAATATTTTCAATTTGAAAACAACTCTACACTCAAATCGTAACCAAACACATAAAACAAAACTTAATTAATTTTTAATATTAATTTAAATTTTATTTTAATTTTAATTTTATTTTAAATATTTAAATAATGTAAATAATCTAAAAAATTTACCTTGGCAAAAATTTAAAATAAATATTCAAAAAATTTAAATCGTAAAAATTTAAATAATTTAAATATTCAAAAAAATTAAATAATTTAAAATGTTAATATTTTCAATTTGAAAACAACTCTACACTCAAATCGTAACCAAACACATAAAATAAAACTCAATTAATAAATTGTTTTTAAAACTCATAACCAAACACATAACTCGAAACTTCATACTAGTTTCACAACTCTACACTCAAATCATAACCAAATACATAACAAAAAAATTAAAATATTTAAAATATTTTTATAAATAGAGTTTGAATTTATTTTTAGAAAATATTTTAACAAAAAACAAGAAAATGTTTTTAATTTTTTTTTTTCAACTTTCTTTGTTTTTTCCTGGGAAAAGGATTTTTTTGGGAAAAAGTTTTTTTTTTTACTTTTCATGTGCTGGTTGCCCATAATTCATGTGGGGTAATTTCGTAAATTTACGTTGCCCTTGATTGTTGTCCAACACCAAAACAACTTTTTGTCCTCACTTGGCTAATTTGCCTGTTTTGTCCTCACTTGGCTAAAATAGCCCAACATTTCCTTCCCAAAGGGTGCCTCTAATATAGTTTGGACCTCCTATCTCTATAATTTACCCTACTTTATAAATAATTTTTCCAAATATTTTTTATTAAAATCGAATTAAAACAAATATAATTAGGTCAGATAATTTTACACTCCTATAGACATATTAGCTATGTCTAGTTTGTATTTGTGAAACAATTTTAAAAAATAAATTTTTGAAAAGAATTTATAAAATTTAAAAATTTATTTGATTGTAGATTTTAAAAATAGTTTTAGAGTTTTGTAATTTGGGATGATTTAATTTTTTTTGTTAGTTAAAAAGATGAGTGTGAAGAAAAATGATTGATTAATATAAAAGATGTGAGAGACGAAGATAAGAGAAAAAAAAAATTAATTTGAAATATAAATAAAAATAATTTTATTTTATTTTTTGTAAAATTTCTCAACCAAATAAATTTTTGAAGATTTTTCCCAAAATTTGTCTATCAGCAGACAAACCAACAAAGCCATAATTTTAGGTGTCATTAAAATTCTTTGGTCCTATCTATTGATTCATTAAAATTCTTTGGTCCTATCTATCTGTAACCCAAAAGTGCGAGCCTCTTTTTCTTCTTACCTTGTCAAGACTGAGCTTCGGAGGCTAGTTTGTGATGTCTTAAAAAAGTGTATTTTTTGTCTTTTTAGATTAAAAAAGATAAAAAAAAAATATGGAAGTTTGGGTTAATTTTTTAATTTTTTATGAAAAAATGTGTATTAAAAAATTGTATAAAAAAAATGTGTAGGAGATGATTAGATAGGGGTGGACCCCAGCCGTACAACCGGCTGGAGTTGAATGGGAGTTGAAAATTATTGGCTACTTTTTATACAAAGAATTGGACAGTTTTGTTTGGTCCGTGGGGGTCATCACGGGTCTCATTTTAATAATCTGAACCGTTCACTGTGTATAACTCATCGAACACTATGTACCTATAAAAAATCACGTTAATCGGATATTAATAGCTATCTGATCAGATTTATTTATTTTTCAATCATTAATTATAACACCATCCATTTGTTGTACATAACTGATTTGATCATATAGTTATTGATATCCGATTAATGTGGTTTTTTACAGACATATAATACTCGACGATTTCTACACATTGAACGGTTCAGATTATCAAAACGGGACCTGTGGTAGCCCCATGAGACAAACAACATTGTGTGTAAAAATTACCCAATCATTTCTTTTGTTCGAAAATGCCGCACACAGCAGCCTGCAGAGTCATTTCGGTGTGTACGGAAGGTTTGAAAAAAATTGATTTTTTTTTTTTTGATAAATAGTGATATTTTTTAAATTTTAGAGTAAGTTTTGACTTTTTGGCTTATATAGCTTAAGCCAAACCAGCCCTTTGATACCGCTTTTACCTATTTGTAACAAAAACAAACATGTTCTCTAACTTTCTGATCTGAATATATTTGGATCAATTCTCTCTCTCTCTCTCTCTCTCTCTCAAACGTTTAGATTCAATCACTTATTTCTGATCTGGGATTTGCTTAAATAGGTAATCTTGTTGGTTTTCATTCACTATTTCTTGTCTTTCTTTCCTTGTCTACGAAGTTGAATTCCTTGTTTTGGGTAATTTATTCTGAACCATCCCACAAATCTCAATTACCCAGTTGGGTCTTTTACAAGAAAATCATCTGTGTATACCCTCTTTTCTGATCTGGGTTTTGTTGAAGAGATAGGTTGCAAAAATGGGTGGTTGTATCAGCAAGAAAAATGTTTCAGAAACAGGTGTTAATGGGTATAGATCAGGAAGAGGTAGTGGTACTGGGCATCACCAAAGCTACCAACAACAACCAATTGTTCACCAGAGCTATCAAAAGCCATCCACTGAATACATTCAGCCCCCTCCAGAAAGACACCACCGGCCACAGCCACAGCCACAGCCACAGCCAAAGCCAAAGCCACTAGTCCCTTCTCCATTGAAGAATGTTCATAGGTCGCACACAGAGACCATACTGGGTAAGCCATTTGAAGACATTAAGCTACACTACACACTTGGGAAAGAACTGGGTAGGGGTCAATTTGGAGTGACTTATCTTTGTACTGAGAATTCAACTAGACACACTTACGCTTGCAAGTCAATATTGAAGAGAAAACTCCGCAGTAAAAATGACGAAGATGATGTGAAAAGAGAGATTCAGATTATGCAGCATTTGAGTGGGCAACCCAATATTGTGGAGTTTAAAGGTGCCTATGAGGATCGGCATTCGGTGCATGTCGTGATGGAGCTTTGCACCGGTGGGGAGCTATTTGATCTAATTACCGCTCGGGGGCACTATTCTGAGAGAGCTGCAGCAGCAATTTGTAGGTCTATTGTGAATTTTGTTCACGTTTGCCATTTTATGGGTGTGATGCATAGGGATCTCAAACCTGAGAATTTTTTGTTATCAAGCAAGGATGAAGGGGCAATGCTCAAGGCAATTGATTTTGGACTGTCTGTCTTCATTGAAGAAGGTAAGTTTCTTGTCCTTTTTATGTTTATAATTATATGAATTTAATTTGAGAACTTATAAGTTTAATGTGTTCATTGATTCATTAGAATTTGGTTATTCATGAAACCTTTGAATGATTTGGTTAATACTTGCAATGTGTGTGCATACACTTCACAACCTCAATTATACAAAGTATAGTTTTTCTGATGCATAATAACATGGAAGTCGGTGACTGTGTTATTAAAGGCGATAGGTGCACTAAGGCACCAAGGTCTCCTGGGGCCTAGGCTCAGTCTGCAAGGCGAGGCACAAGCTTCATCAAAGTGAGGCGCACCTTGTACGGAAAAAAATATATAATTTAATATTAGTAAATAATTTAGGGTTCAATATAAATAAAATGAAATGTTAAACATTTAGTGTTCTTCGGAGATTAGAAATTAAGGCTAATTTTTTTTTCTATCATTGATTTGGGATTGAATGCCCAATGTATTGGCATCTGTAATAAGAGTAGAGATCTTCTGTAGTTTCACCATATTAATTCAATTGTCAGATTTTAAACAAAACCAATTAAAGCAACAATAAAAAAAGCCCTTAAGATACAAGCCTTGGGCCTTATTGTGCCTTGGACTAGTTAGGCACCTTATCGAAGTCGCCTGGCTTGGAACACTACAAGGCACAAATCTTGGGCCTGGATGAGACTTGGGCCTAGGAGCTCGTTTAATAACACTGGGTGACTCGATAATAGTATGTGCACTTATCACTTATTAACATAGCAATATAACACCTTTGCTTAGAATAGATGAATGTACACAAGCATTATTGTAATTGTTCAATCCTTGTCCTAACATAAGTCTCACTTGATTTGTTTTGCTTGGATAAGCTTTAAATAGGAAGGACCCTTTTTTTTTCCATCGCTACAATCATGTCGATCATGTTTTGTTTGTAAGAATGAATATATGTCTTACTTTACTTGGGTCTGACTAATGTGCGACTGTTTGAGTCTTAACACGGCCCTTCTCAAGTGTGCGAAGTTAGCGAACAAATACCGAACAATTTAATGTCTTGCAAACTAAGCTTCTTGTCTTAGTTCAATATTGATACCTTCGTAGAGTTGAGCATGATACCTCATTTCATTTGATTAGTATTCTTCTAATTACTAGTAGTAAGCTTTCAAGAATCATAAAAATTAAAATTAGCATAAAATAAAAATGAAGAACTTTGATATGCATGGACGTTAATAAGAGGAAGATCTACGACCTTTAGGATGCTATGGAACTTGGTTGCCGATGTGTTGGGAAGATTGTTAGACAGGGCTAGGGATTTTTGTTTTGTGGATGGTTTTGAGGTAGGAAGGGAAGGGGTTTGTGTCTCACCTACAAGATGCTGATAACATTATGTTGTGTTCTTCGGGTGGAGAGAACAAGGTAGGTTTTTTTCTATCATTGTTGAAAATTTTTGAGTTTGTTTTGAGGCTCAAGGTTAATTTGAATAAAAGAAGTGTTGCAGGCGTTAACATGCAACAAAACAAAATTCAAAGGGTGGTGGAAATTTTGGGGTGTTCTACTGAAGTCTTTTATTTAGGTATTTGGGGCTTCCGTTCGGGGGTAACCTAAGAACGAACTTTTTTGGGCTTTGGTTTTAGAAAAAATTGAGAGAAGGTTGGAAGGTTGGAGGAGAGGGTTTTTATCAAATGGGGGAGATATACTTTGGTTCAGGCAATTTTGAATGGAACCCCAGTCTACTTTTTGTCTATCTTTGAAATTCCAGTTAGGATTGCAAAGAAGATTGAGAAGTTGATGAGAAATTTTTTTTGGAAAGGGAATGATGAGGGCAAGAAGGACCATTAGGGAGAGTCTCACTTCCTAAGGAAAAAAGGGGCTTAGCCATTGGTAATATTGTGCCTAGGAACATTGTCTTGCTCGGTAATTGGTTATGGAGATTCCCTATATTGAATGCAATTCGTTATGGTATTCCATTAGTAAGAGCAAATATGGGGCTCAAGCTAATGGTAGAGATACTCCAGTGGTTATTAGGGGTAATGGTCGATCTCCTTGGAAATCCGTCTCTTAGATTCTTCCAACTTGGTCTAGATTTCTCTTTGTGAGGGTGAGTAATGGGGTTATTGTTTGATTTTTGGAGGATCTTTGGGTGGGTGATTCTTCCTTTGATGTGGCCTTTTCACATTTGTATAGAGTAGCTCGTTCTCATAATCTCTTGGAATTTTAACTTTTTGAGGAATCTTAATATCAGGAAACAAGTGACTTGTCCTCTTTGCTGTCTCAGATTGACCTTTTTTCTTTGAATCCAAATATGAGTGATAAAAGGATTTGGTCCATTCGTCCTTCAGGTGACTTTACATGTACATCCTTCTTTGACAAAATTGTTGACAAACCGAGTGTCTTCTTTTGTGTTGTACAAGAAAATTTGAAAATTTGTTGTGCTTCTCAAGGTGAAGATCTTTTTGTGGTCATTGGCTCATGAAAGCATTTTGACAAACAATACCTTTCAAAAGAGAAGGCCCAGTCGCTTTCTTTGTCCTCAATGATGCATCATGTGTAAGAAAGCGAGGAATCTTTGAGTCAGCTTTTCTTACATTTGCCTTGTGGCATAGACTTTGTCAGATGATGGAGGTTTTGTGTGTGGCTCCATTTGCATGTTTTCACATGTTGCTTATCGATTTGCGAGGATAAGGTTTGCAATAAGAGGGCTAAACTGCTGTGCAAAAAACCACTGTGGCTTTTTGCGGTGTACACGATCTTTCGAGTAATTTGGTTGGAAAGAAATGCAAGGATTTTTTAAGACAAATAAGGGGATGTGAATTCTATGTGGGAGAAAGTTCGAAGTTTGGCATCTTTTTTGGGTTCGGTGTCTCCACTATTTAAAGGGATTTCGCTTTGCTTGATCTCTAGAGATTGGTTGGCAGTTTGTTACATAATTTCTTGTCTTTGTTTTTTGTTTTGTTTTTTGCGTGTGTGACTTTTCTGTAGTTCTTTATGTTGGATCTCTGAGGACACCTTGTCCTCCTCTGTATTGTTCTGTTTTTTTCTTAATAAAATTACTTATGTTGTTGATCAAGAAAAAAGAAAAAAAAAAAAACTCATCTAGCTGTTCACGGCATCTTGATTGTGGAGGGCTAGACATGTGACCAATTGCGCATGGATATTGTTGTGAGTCCTCAATGAATTTGATCATGGATTGCCGCTGGAATATGCAATAGTGAGATGGAAGATCCTGCTGAATCTATCAAATATGGACTACATGGATAAGGTTAAATGATTATCTCAAGGGGCAAAGAGTTCTTGTCTGGCTTGAGCTGGTCACAAATATTTGCTGCAAATGAACCAACTTGTTCATGGACCTCTCATGTTCGACTTGTACAAGAGAGTGATTTTTATTTTTCAGCTCGATTAGTAGATGAGCTGTGCTTGAGCATGACCCAACTTGGCTTGCTATGTTCACGATAAAATAATATGAAATAAAATATATATGCATGAGGTTGAATAGTGTAAGATCTATGCATTAGGCTTTTTAGTTGTGCTTGAATACTTTCTAATTTTGAACCTTTTTTCTCTTATTTCTACTTTACATTTGGGTTATTGTTCAAACAACTAAGCTGAACTTGGGATCACTTGAACACAAATATTGAGCTCATTCGAGTTCAGCCAACTTAACATCCTTAATACCGTTGTTGTCAAATCACAAATCTAATCATGAATCATTTTGCTAAAATAGTGAAGATTCACGTTATTTAACATGTTTTTTTTATATATGTATGTATATACATGTAAAAAGACCCACACTCTGTTTAAAATGAATTAAATATCAATATAACTAAGTAACTTGTATATAAACATAGTGTCTAAATTGTTGAGATATTGTCAAGTTAAGATTTACAACATTGCTTGAACATATGAATTACCTTTTTCAACCTTCTATCTTTCAAAATCCAAAGTTCTCTCTTGCAATGGCACTTGGAAGCATAGCATCAAAATTTCTCATAAGCACCATCAGGAAAGGCATTTCATTTTTAATTGAGACAGTTTGCTGGCTTTCTTTTCATGTACATCTTTGTTGTTCAAATTAATAAGCATTAAGGAACACTTGGTTTCTTCACTTTCTGTGAACTTCTAATGAGGATTTGTATATGAGGATCTATCATTTACATCTTATAGATAAAATGTACAATGCCTACTGTCTTCTGCTGGTTGACTTTTTCTTGTTTTGATTTTTTTGTCTAGTTAAGTTTTAGCCTTTAGGTAACACAGCTTTCTCTAGTATGTTATCGTGAGCAAATTTATGTAAAATCTAATGGCTATTGACTTTTTTTTTTTTGAAACTAATGTCAGGAAAGGTGTACCGTGACATGGTTGGTAGTGCATACTATGTTGCTCCTGAAGTGTTGCGGCGCAGTTATGGAAAGGAAATAGATACTTGGAGTGCAGGAGTTATTTTGTATATTCTTCTCAGTGGTGTACCCCCATTTTGGGCTGGTAAAGACAAACAGTTATTGCGATTATCTTGTGTTTTCTTGCTATTGCTAAGGTTTTTCTTCCATGAATTTTGGATAAAAACATAGAGTAAGATATTTCACTGGGCTTGTATTTCAGAAACCGAGAAGGGAATATTTGATGCCATACTGGAGGGACAAATTGACTTCGAAAGCCCACCATGGCCATCTATATCATACAGTGCCAAAAGCCTTGTTCGGAAGATGCTGACACAGGACCCCAAAAAGAGGATTACTTCTGCCCAAGTTCTTGGTACATGACTCTGGTTTTCTTTCTTTGCTAAATGATAACTATGTCTAATTGACTTTTGATTTTGTTGCCTGAGTTGGTCTGTGGTTCTGGGATAAATTAGAGGTCCCAGGTTCTACTCGTACTTTGGCCTAGCCTCGACTCCATGGGTATTAGTCTCACCAGGGAAAAAAAAGGAAAAACAAAAACAGAAAAGAAATAAATTTTGTTCTGATTATTGTCTGCTTCTAAATATATAAAGTCAATTTCCTCGAAAATCTGTTCCCTGTCAGTTTCAAAAAGTATTTTGCCCATTTCATAAACATCATAACCAACGCCATAGCTACCTGTGTAATTAAGGCATCTAAATCCTACTTATTTTCCCACAATAAATTATGCTTTCCAATGATATTGCCCCATAAGTTGCTGAAATGAGGAAATTGTGAGGGATGGGCTGTCAGAGAAGAAGCTGTTAAATGGAAAATTAGTCATTGAGAGGAAGGTATGCACCTTCACCTCCAAGAAGATTGCACCTTAAATAATTTCCTTTGGATGCACTCATTTTACATTCAATGAGGGAGAGCATCTTCTCCTTGAGTCCTTGACAAGAAGTGATTTCACCGAAGTTCAGGGCATTAACTGAAAGGCCAAATTATTATTATTATATTTTTTGGGAAAATTAGAGCAAGTGAGAGTTGCACTTTTACGGAGGTACAAATTAGAGCAAGTGAGAGTTGTGCCTCATGCCACAGTAGTGGGAGAGGTAAGTTGCAATTTGTTGAGTGATTTTCTCATCACACGTCTTACTTATCAATAAAAGAGTTTCTCTTAAAGTGGCACGTATTGATTTCATAATTTCAGATCATATCAAATTCCAAAAGTTGGAGATCTTATGTAATGTAAAATATGTGGTATTATACTGTTCTTGTAGTATCATTTGGATGTTATCCATGTGTAAATTATTGAAATAGTTTCTTAGTACTAAGCTTTCTATATATGCTGCATGTGTGCATATGACTTGATATTTTTTTAAATATACTTTATGGTTGGAAGAGCACCCATGGATTCGAGAAGATGGAGAAGCATCAGACAAGCCACTAGATAGTGCAGTACTCTCTAGAATGAAGCAATTCAGGGCAATGAATAAGCTCAAGAAACTTGCATTGAAGGTTGGCTATTTTATTCTTCTTTCATTATAAAATAAGTAAATATTAATGCCATGCCTGGAAAACTGTGTTGTCAAGTGACTCAAGCCCCTTTGAAAGCTAAGATTATGCATGTAAATTGTAATTAAGGAATGTGTAATGTATAGAAGTCACCCTCTCTGTCACTTCAATAGATATGGCAGATATGCAAGGTGATTGGAACCTCTTGCGATGCTTCTCAGAAGCAGTCTGTGAATACATTTGTCCTAAACTATTGTCACTAACTGTCAAATGTATCAAGGGATCATTTTATGATATTTTTTAATCTTTCTATCAATACAAAAAAATTATGTAATTTTAATGTCATAGTCCTTCTTATGCTATGGATGTTTGAGTTCTTTTCCATAACTCAACTCAACAAGCTTTTGTCTTAATTATTTGGGGTCAGCTACAAGGATCCATTTTCTCCGGTTTGCTCTATTAGAAGCCATACCCTCTGCTAATTCTGAAGCAATTTTGTCGTTTCTTATCGTATCAACCATGTTTTCCTTGGTCTTCCTCTGTTGATTTTCCACCCTCAATGTGGATCAAACCAATCCTCGGCACATTGGTTGGTTTAAGTTACCGACTTCTTTTTTATATATGTATGTATTTTCAAATGATCATTGTTTTTAATTTATTTTTTGAAATGAAAAGAAAGAAATAAAGAAAAAAATATTCTCCAAGAAGTTATCATTTCTCTCAAACTACTTTATGTATCTTGTAACTAGTTATTTACTGCAGTAGTCACAATATTCAGTTGTGAAAATATTATCATTACTATCTTTGCTGGAGTTATCCATATCCTACAGCTACATTACATGGACTCGGGTATGAGATTTGGGCACGAGTATGTGTCTAAACATCTTGTTCTTCTAATTCTTATGTCCGATCCAAGGACACCAGAATATAACCAGATATTCATATTTCTTTTCTTTTTTTTTTCCTTTTTCTAGAGTAAAATGGTATTTACAAAGTAGAGAACATTTTATGCATTGTCATATAGTGAGTTCATTTACTAAGACATGATTACTAGATGCAAGATCAAGTGGACATGTTGGACGCATATCCTATACCCTAGCCTAAGTGTTTACTGTCCAAGACAGGTTCACATTTAGGAGAGTAAAGAGTTCATGTAACAGAGTCCCAATGGGCACAAATTGGGTTTATATTGAGAACTCTTCCCTTAGAAATTATGATATTATCCTGCTATAAAAGAATAGGCACACTGCCAAGCTATGGACAATTCATTGCATCAGTGCTTCTGTTCAAGTTATTTATTGCACATATGGTAGACAAATGGGTTTAATCTTGCACTAAACCTTCAATTGCCATGTGTATGACTGTTGTAGTAGTCACTGGCCTTTCTAAAATTTTTCTGTTCACTAAACTGACGTCACTGGAAACTGTTATGATTGAGGGTTGTGTTTTTACAATTAACTGAACTTTCAGGGTTTTTGTTACATAGTTGAAAATTGCAAAGTTTTATTTTTGAAATTACATGAAGAAGGTTCTACATTTAATGTTCTAAGTATCTTGATGGATTTGAAAAACTCTCCTAGGTCATTGCTGAAAATCTATCAGAAGATGAGATCAAAGGTCTTAAAGAAATGTTCAGAAACATTGACACAGACAAGAGTGGCACTATCACCTATGAGGAACTGAAGACGGGATTGGCTCGGCTGGGGTCCAAGTTGTCGGAGACTGAAGTCAAGCAACTCATGGAAGCTGTAAGTTGTAAAACCTTAAAGAATAAGGTCCCTTGAAACCTTCAAGAATAAGGTCCCTTAAATCTTTTTCCTTGTTCTTTGCATCTCAACAGCATTCTAAAATGTAAATATGATATTGTCCTACATTGCAGGCTGATGTGGATGGAAATGGAACGATTGACTACCTTGAATTTATTACCGCAACCATGCATAGACACAAACTAGAAAAAGATGAGCATCTATATAAAGCATTTCAGTATTTTGACACGGATAGCAGTGGGTGAGTCCATATATTTTTCATGTAGATAATAATAGTCATATTGTCTCTGCATTACAGACATACAATTGGGTTCCCTGTTTTTAATGTGGTTTCATCTTATGAATTCTTTGGAAAATCAATAATACCATTTAATACAACAGGTGTGCACACTTTTAGATGCCATGTTAGTCCAATGACGATAATGTTAGCTTTAGAAAAATAAAAACACTTGAAAACCCAAGTTTTTTTTTTCTATATTTGGCCAATTCACTTCTTGTACTTCGAGCTATTTGCTACAATACTGATCATGGAGCAAACTGGCTGTGTGTTAAATATCATGATGTTCTATCAGTTTTGAGTTACTTGATTTTATCAGGCATAACTTTTTCCAACGAAGTAACAAGTTCTATAACCTAATTGGACAAAGATTCTAAGAGCATTGACTTTAAAAAATAGAGGATAATTTGTTGTAGCTTTTCTCATAGTGAAAATCGGAGCTTGTTTGGGGTGCACTAAAATAGCACACTTTTTATCTTTTTTGGGTCATATCACATTTTCTACTTTTTTGTATATCTTTTCGTAAAAAGTTAAAAAGTGCACTTATTTAGATATTCTCAAACAACCTTGATAATAAAAAAGCAGAAGTTAAAAACACCACTCTTGCTTTCAAGATAATTATTAGCTTTTTTTCCAGCTTATTTATGCTATTTTTGCCTCATGAGCGATAAATAGAAACTGCACCAAACACGTCAATGCAAATTTCTATTAAAAAAAGAAGTTACAAGCAGCTCCAAAAGCTGCACCAAATAGGGCCAATATATCTGGGAAACCCGACATTAGTATGGTTTTTCAAGTGACTTCATACTGAATATTGTTTTTTTCATCATGAGATGTTGACAGCTTTATCACAAGAGATGAATTGGAAACTGCCATGAAGCAATACGGAATGGGCGATGATGCCACCATAAAAGAAATAATATCAGAGGTCGACACAGATAATGTAAGTAGTTTTGAGAATTGAAATTTCCAACCTTCTCAGAGGATCATGTTGTTAGTTGGTATTGATTCCATGCTGATTTTTTTAAACACTGTAGGATGGAAGAATCAACTACGAAGAGTTCTGCACAATGATGAGAAGTGGAGCACCACAAGCAGGCAAGCTGTTTTAGTTTCACTCATGCACTAATCTCTAGGTTCTGCTCGGGTGATTAAGAGACGCGTGGGAGTGAAAGATATTTAAACACAAGGTTTGTAGAGAGGCTTTTGCTGGCTTCTCCACTTCAAAAGTTGGCAGCTGGGTAGGAGAGTTGATTGCTTTGAGGTTAAATGCGGTTTTTTGCATATTTTGTTTCTTTGTTTGCTTTCAGCTTCATTGTGGTTTTTCGTGTATTGTTTCCACACCACTTTTGATCTCTAGTTTTAGCAGATCCCTTTTGAAAGGAAATGTATATGATCTCATATGGTTGACGATTGATGATTTGAGATTGTGTTACCTGGCTTATGTTTCTTTGGAAGTGACTCTTTTTGGTCCTCTGTAAGAAAAATAAATTCAGATGCTATGTGGATGTTTATTTATTTCCCTTCTGTGTGTGTTTTTTTATTTATTATTAAATGTATGGACTTGAATGTTTGAAAATCAAAATTTCATTGTGATAGGCGAAGAACTTCACAAATCAAATCAAACCAAGTCTTAAATCCCATTAAATGGGGTTGGTTATGTGAATTTTTCTTTTCCATTCGACTCTATCCAAGGTTATATCGTTAGTCAAATTAAAGAAATTCATATATCTATTTATTACACCAGTTTATGTCAATCTAGATTTGTCCATTCTCCTAACATTTCTATCTACTGTCATTGTATCGCATTTCCTTTCTATTGCTTCTGTTTTTCTCCATTACATATGACTAAATTATATCAATCTATTCTCTCTTAACTTATCTTCTATCGGTAATACTCCTACTCATTTTCGAATATAATAATTTTTAACTTTGTTTTTGCTAATCTTGTTACACATCTACCTAAGCATCTTCATCTCAATAACACTCATCTATCTGCATGTTGTTTTTTAGTTGCCCAACATTCCGTTCCGTAAAACATCATTGGTTTAATAGTCGTTCTATAGAACTTTCTTTTTAGTTTAGGGAGTACTCGTTTATCGCATAGTACCCTAGACACATTTCTCCTTAAGACACTCCATCTTAATTCTATAGACCATATCTGCTCCAATCTCCCTAGCCGTTGTGGTAATCGATCCTAAATAACAAAAAATGTTCACTCTTAGATAGTGCCTAGTCCTCAATTTTCACTTCTTCTCTGCTTTCATTGTTACTGTTACCAAAATTACACTCCATATACTCTATCTTAGTTCTACTTATCCTAAATACTTTATATTCAAATGCTTCTTTTCAAGTCTCTAATTTAATGTTAACTCTTTCTCTAGTCTCATCTATTAACACAATTATCTACAAAAAGCATACATCATGGCACATCATCTTGAATGTTATCTATAACTAGAGAAAAAAGATAAAGATTTAAAGTTAATCCTCAGTATTATCCTATAATAATTGAAAATTCATTTGTCTTTGTAGCCAGCGAACTAATAGTAGTTACCG
Source organism: Camellia granthamiana (assembly GCA_036172215.1). Taxonomy (NCBI): domain Eukaryota; kingdom Viridiplantae; phylum Streptophyta; class Magnoliopsida; order Ericales; family Theaceae; genus Camellia; species Camellia granthamiana. The sequence goes on along the minus strand of CM069909.1, from coordinate 40,181,595 downwards.
CACCTTTACATATATCCCTAATTACATCAATATAACATTTTATTATCATTTTCTTCTTTAACACCCATCAAATTATATCCCGATACACTCTATTATATACTTTCTCAAGGTCGATAAAAATCATATGAATATCTATTTTATTTGCTACCTAATAACAGACTACAAGGATGGGTTGGAAAACTAATTTTAGGAAAGAAAGGCTCCAAATGTTCATTGGACCATGAAACCTGGTTAGTGATGTTTAGATCAGTTGTTCATGACCAGAAACCTCTCGACTCCGGCCCTCTCTCTCTCTCTCTCTCTCACCCATTGACAGATGCCGGAGGAACCTTCCAAAGGCAAGGTTAGATTGGACTCTCTCTTGTAGAGTAAATCTGAAATATTTACAATCATCTGTAAATCACAAATTTCAATTAAGCACTGGAAATACTAGGAAGAGTAGAACCCAAAATTACCCGTGTATGATTTATCCCAACCCTTTTTATCATGGCAAATAAAAGAAACTTCGTTTCTTTACATCAAAATTGATAAAGGAAAATAATTGTTAAGCTGACAAATTTAGTTGAAACAAGACGATTTGAGTTGAAACAAAATATGCGTAATCTCAATAAATGCTCAATTTCAACTAGATTAGTCAATGTCAATAGAGAAAACAAATTCATCTTCACCTATATTTTTCTTCTATATACTTGAAAGCTACTTGAAGACATGAACATCACAATCATGTGAAGCTAATCAATATACACATATCTTAAGCATTGAAATACACTAATTCCCTTTTCCGAAGCACCCAAAAAATAAAAAAATAAAGAAAGAAAAAGAAATGCACTAATCCCACTTGCAATCCTTTGGTCCAATTAGGGTTTTAAACAATATTATTATATATCTTTTAAAAACAAAAAAAAAAAAAGAAAAAAGAAAAAGGGAAAGACAGTGAATCAATGAAGGTGTGTGCACTCATTATGGGACTCCTTTACCTTTACTAGCACATTTTCCATAGAACCCTTTTTAAGACTAATTTAAAGCTGTGATTTTGGGCCAAGTAAAAAGACTTAAAGACCGCAATGATAATGCATTAGCCTCATGCCATAATCAAGGGCTTTTATGTCATTTCAACCAATGAGGGGGACAACCATTTTGTTAAAAATAAAGAGTAGGCAGGTGAGTCGGACTTACTTACTAGTTTAAAATTAGAATGATGGAATCCAAGGTTTTTAAGCATCATATTCTTTCTGAGACACAATTTGACATTAGAGACAACCATTTAAGTTACCATTGCACGTGAGCTTGTATTCTATTTCTATGCATTTGTATCCCCATATTAAGTATATTACATGCACGTGTGCACTCATTTTATTTATTTATACCTAGGAAAAGGGTCTATGGACTCGGCAGTCAAGACACAGACAGACAACAAATTTCAATATTTTTTTTATTGATAAATTAAACTGAATTTCTTAAAGTTTAGAAAAAAAATACAAGTAGTATTATAATTTTAGTATAATTATATTGATCTCCCTTCTAATCTTATTAAAGAGACTAAACTTAATATAGACGGTGAAAATACAAAGATAAATAAACATCTCAGTGTAAAATATATGATAATATCATTTTCATTTATGTAACTAACGAATTATTGATGAAAATAGAATTACCCATTATGTGAATTAAGAGAACCATTTCTCTTTGTAAACCATTAACTAATGGCCATTACTTTTGGCAACCATGGTGGAAGCTGTAGAGAAGGAAAGGGTATTATGTAAAAGAAATATGATATATACCATCAATTTTCAGTTCTTCTAGTTGTATTAAAGTTAATTATAGAATTGGATATAATCCTCTCATATGAGTATGAGACTCATCTCGTGTAAGAAGGTTTTGTTCGATTCTGTGATTAGTTCTTAAATTTTTCATTAATTATTTTTGTCACCATTTTGTATTATCACCTACAGTGATTCTTGTGATTGGTTTGTCTCCAAATAAGTAAGGTTTGTCTCCAAATGGACTTAGGTGATTTAGTTAGCCTTTTGTGCATCCACATCAGGTTGCGTTCGATAATCCAAATCGTCATCTTGTTAATCTTGCCTGGAAGATTATCCATAAAAAATTAAGTTGATTAAACATTGGTATCTACATGATCGGATCACACAATCATGTAAAAAAATAAACGATTTATTTTTAAAATCATGCCATCCATTGATGATTTTCTCGATGAGTCCTACAAATTGAACATTTCAATTAGGCTTCGTTCGGGAAGTTGGGTTAGCTTTTTGACTATTTTAGTTCAGGTTAAAAAGTTCGTTTGGGTTAGCTTTTTTGGCTTTTATAACTTTTGTGAGAGAAAAAGTGAAATAATTATGGTGTGGATGCGATATTTTGTCTTATTAACTTTTTAACCTATATTATCTTTTTGTGACTAATTTAGTCAAAAAGCCAACATTCCAAAGACCCCTAGAGAGAACCCTGCTACTAAGGAAATAATGAAGGTAAATAATATCTTATCATATAAGTGATATAAAATAGTGAAAAATTCAGTAATATCTAACATTGTTTTAAGTAAAAATTTAAGGAGATCCATTATCAACTTGAAGGCATGAAGAAAAAAAAAAAAAAAAAAAAAAAAAAAATTTGGACTGCAAGTTGGTAATTGTCATGACTGTAAATTCTATATTTTGGGTTATCATAATAATCACACTTTCAATGATCATTGATTTATAACAGTAAATAATGATTTTCATTTATAATTTATTTTTTATTAGTTTTTAGTAAACCAAATGTGAAAATATGAAATGATTAATTCATTCCATCTTCATCTCTACAAGAACAACACTTAGGCTGGTTTTATGGATCTAAAATTTGAACATTAGTTAATAGTTATAGGAGTGTAATTGGACACCCACATATTCTGAGTATAACTTGAACACCTGTACCCATTACATTAAATACATTTGTTTTGTTTATTAATTTTTGAATTATAAGGGCATGTATGACTTGTTTCTTATCATGTTTAGGACATCATGAGGACACCAGCCCCTTTGGACAAGAATTGGGTTAGGTCAATTAGCACTACTCTCTACTGGCAGCTGGCCTTACCAGTTACCCCTAATTGAGGCCTCATTGTTTGTGTCTTATTAAAAAAGTTTTGGCAACTATTTATAATATTTAAAACATGAAACAACAACAACATGTATAATAATAGTATTGAGTAGCCTAGGATGCTCTTAATCTTCTGATTGTTGGGGTGTCAACCCATCCCACACTATATTGTTGTTATTAACAACAATGTAATGTGACCCTTGTATTTAAGTGGAACTGTGAGATCATGTGATTATCAACTCCACAGTGATTGATTCATTTGTCTTGGTAATTTCAAGAACTATAAGAAGCTTTTTATAAGCCAGATTGTCTTGGTTCAAATCCCATTTTCTATTAGAACTGTGTTTGGATTTACTGATTTGGGAATAAAAGAAAAGAAATGAATTTATCTAGTTCATATTACAATTTTGGGTAAATAAAGAGGAGAGAAATGGATTGTGATTCTTTCAATTACATATTTATAATGGAGAGGTTCCATTATATCATCCAATGGTGAGTGTAATGATCTTTTTTAATTTAAACTAATTATAAATTTTAATTCCTATTTCATAACCATCAGATATGTAATGGAATTTTTCCATTATGGAGAGGATCAAAATCCAAGAGAAATTGAGTGAGATGAGAAAAAATTGAAAGAAGCCCATTTTTCTTATAACCATCGTTGTGAATCTCTCCAAAATGAAGAGATTGGGAGAGAAAAACAATCCACCAAATTACAATTTCTTCATAATGCCCAACTGTCCCTTAAATATAGAAGAAATTAAAGAACTGACACCCATAAAAGGTTATTTTGATAATACAGCAAGAAATTATTTATTTATTTATTTATTTATTTATTTATTTTATGTAGTTTAACCAAACAAGATAGGAGAGAAATTATTATATTTTTTCTTCTTTTCTCTCATATCTTATGGAAAAACCTATTTTTTTTCCTAGGTTCCCAAACAGAGTGAGAGTGTCAAAAACAAACTTTAGTCACTGGATTAAAAACTGATTATACTGTGATTTTATTTTTTATTTTTAATTTTTCCCTTTTTCTTTTGGATTAATTAGACGGGCACTCTTTAATTATCACTGAATGTCACTTCATCCCTCAACTATAAAACTATATACTTGGAGTCCTCAATTATAAAATTGTACAATTGGGTAAATTTCAATATTTTTCTTTTATTATGTTTAATTTACAAAAATTCTACGTACACAAAAATAAATCACATAAATTAATGGATGTGAACTAATGAAAGTGTCTGTAGTTGGTTCTATAATTTATTTATGTATCTGTAAACTTATTGATTAACTAATGACCTTGAAATTTGTATTGAGGTGTCTTGAACTCTTTTATTTGACAGGACACCTTGCACCTTTGCTTCATGGGTCTTTGATACCTCCACAAATTTCTCATCTTGGAAGTTCCTTTTTGAGGTTTTGGCTTGTGGGTGTTAATGAGTTTTGGATTAAAGCAACAGAATTTGAAAAATATATATATATATTTTTTTCAAAAAGTAGTTGTGTACTTCAATGGTGGAGCTTCAGTCCTGTCCTAGCTTGGTCAATGATTCTGCATTATGTGGTATTGAGCAAGAAGTGAAAGGAGAGAGTGTGAATATTGTTGCAGAGATTTCAGCTGAACTACAGAGGGAAAGACAGAAGAATGCAAAGCTTATAGAGAGGATATCAATACTTGAAGCTCAAATACTAAAGAGAGATAACAACTCTCTACTCTCAAATGGACAAGTATGATTGCCTGCTTCATATTTGTATTTTTTCCCCTCAGTTTCTTAAAATGTCTTTAACTCTTTGGTTGCTCTGATAATGATTCAGTTTCAGCATCTAGATACGGTATTAATCATTTTTCCTTTTCTTTTTCTTTTGCTTTTTTTTTTCTTGGGTTCTTATATGCAAATTATGGGTTCAATTTGATGATTGTCTTCGTTATTTAGTTATGAATTTCCTAATCTGAAAAATGTTTATGTTTACTATTTGGTAGTTTTTGAGTCTTTGCCGGATTAGCAAGAGCTGACATGGTTACCATAACCATGAGAACATAGGAAAAAATGAAGCAAATAACCCATATTATTCAGCAAGCTATGGTTAGATAGAAGAGATAATACTCTCAATTTATTTGTTCAATTAGAGGGATTAAAAGATAAAATGCCGCATTCATGAAAATAAGATCGGAGAAAATATAGGTAGGATGATCATAACACTCAGAAAATGAATGCAATTTTTGTTTTCACTCACTCTGGTAGAAAATAGTAAAACTGTTCCCACATTATAAATACATGTGACACTAAATCATTTCAAATTTTTCTATACTGATGTCGGGCTATATGTGTAGTTTAGAAACTAGAAATAGCCGAATAACCATGTCCACGTACTGTGTCATCTTTGAAGACAATTTGGAAGTAGATTACTCTTATATTTGTATTTTTCTGTTAGACACTTGCATTTATTTTCTATATATGCTCATAAACTACTCATAAACTACAACACATCAGTCTGAAATTTCAAGGAATTATTAAAACACAATTTCTTGGAATAAGGCACAATTTCCACAATCTTTTGCATTGCTCATATTGGTCAACATCATTAATGTCAGTTCTTACGTGATCTCTTCCAGGGTAACTATCCCAGTGCAAAGGAAAGAAGCTTCAAGAAATTCAAGAGCCAAAAGACAGAATTTAGTAGCCAGAAAATTGAAGATGGAAACAGCAAAACCTTTCAGACAAAGCATGACACTCGATGCATGCCACCAAGAGAAACAAATCTAGAGAACTTCATAGTCAACCGGATGAGCATGGATGACTCCCAGTTTCTCCATCATGAGAAATTGAAAAATGGTGATTCTGTTGCTGATTGTGATAATACAGATGATTGTGATGATGAAGATGGTGAATACGTTGATGATTATGATAGCGATATTGATAATAGAGATAAGGAAAAAGGAGAAAATGAAAAAAATTCTACTGAACTAGAACATCTTCCAGAAGAAGGTCTCGACAAGAAAAGACATTTACCATACTTGGAAAGTTTCTCTAGTGATCATGTCGAGCCAAAATATCCACTTGAGAGTCAAGAATTGAACAAGGATATTATAAAACATAGTTTAGCACATGATATAAAACCCATCAATAACAATGGGGAACTAAAAGAACATGATAGGAAAGAATCCAAATTGATTGGAGAGTATCAAGTGTCATTACAAATACCTACTCCAGGGAGAATGTCAATGCAGAAAAAGTCCCCAAAGGTTGCTTTCTGTCCAAAGGAAGTTAAGAGGATACTTGAATCAGAAGTGCTTCAATTGAAAAATGCTCAGTCTCACACCATTAGGAAAATCATAGTTTTTGCATCTCTTGGCATAAGGCATGGGTGTGAAGAGATGTATGAATTAGACTTCAATCATTTTAGCATTTTACAGAAGGGCGAGCCGTACATGTCTTCAGAGAATCCCGGGGTAAACTAGTTAATTTCACACTCTTACTTAAATTAGATCTTGATAGTAGTTTACTGACAAAGTTTCTATCATCGGTTACTATTATTTGCAGTATCATCATCTGTTCGTAGTTGTCTTTATTTTTATTTTATTTTCTTTTCCAATTTCTTGTGTTCTTCAAGTCAAGCAATACAAAGAAATGGAGATATTAGTAGGTCATTTTAGATAAAAACACTTACAGATATGACTGTCTAAAACCAAATCAAGTCCTAATCTCCTGTATTTTCAATCTCCAAAGACCTTCCTGTCTTCCAGATTAGAATGGACATATCTTTACTGTTATTGGACCAAATTAGTGTGCAGCCTTATGTTATGTGGTTTTGTATGGATAGACATGATTCTTCTCTCTAAATCTTCTTAGCTTTTATTTCTAGCTATTAAGGGAATTCCTTGGTTATACTAGTTCCAAATGTATCATTAAATATACTTGCTATAGTATGAGTGGATAACATATCATCTCTGCAATTTCTTATATCAAGAATACTGGTTTTATATCATGTGACAAATCCATTGGAAATTGAACAACGAATCCTTTGGATGTCAGTGGAGATTGGATGAGTCTTGTTCTTGTATAGGATGTGAAATGGAAATGAGTTCACTGTGTTTTATAGCATTTGAATTGGCTTATCATTCATAATGCTTAGCTGAAACAAAGGTATTTTAGAATTATTAAAAATGAAACTCTATTTTTCTTAGTGACAATGTGTTAATGCCAACCTGTGTGCTGAAGCCTGAAGTGATGTATAATATGATTTGACCCCTTATGACATCAAAATGCCCATTCAACAACTGTTTTTGCTCTGCATTAAGCTCAATTAGCTCTTAACAAATTTAAAATCTAATCAGGAGCACATTCTATATGAGAACCCTGGTGTCCGAAGGAAGGTCTTCTATCCTAACCGACAGAACCCAACATTATGTCCTGTTCAAACACTTGAAGAGGAGAAGGCTATGCGTCCATCCGATGCTAGCTGCCCATCATGCTTATTTCTGTGCATTAAGTACGGAGGAAGGACAAGAAATCTTCCCCAAAATGAGTGAGTACTGTTTCCATTATCTTTTCATGCATTTGATCATACTTTTATGCTCTCATTTTTTTTATTTTTCATTATCATAGAAAAACCTTGTTTTTGTATGTTTCCATATTACCTTTATATTGAAATGCTAATCCAAACAAAGCTGGGAGTTCTCTCAGTTATAAAAGGTTCTATTCCATTAAGAAAGTTGATCTTGCAGATTTTTAGGGATTGAAGTTTTTCTAATTGAATTGTTGCAGATATGTCAGGCAGCGCATGGGAAGAAACAAGCTGAAATCTTTTGGACCCCTTATGTGTCAAATGGCAACGCTTGTCCACGTTCGAAGTGGAAGTTTCTTCTTCAAGGCCTTGGGTATCACACTCTTGTTCATGGCTGGTTTTCCTGATGATCAGGTTCAGAAGGAAACCAAATACAGAAACTTGGACCTCCTTCAAAAGTACTACAGGTACATAACATTTCATGCTTGTTGGACAAGGATTATTAAAAGTTGGAACTGGCAGCATAGCATTCTTGTTGGCAAGCTCAATTGTGAGATTATCAACGTAATTCAATTTTTAGAGTACTCTTATGCATTTGCTTGAGCCTTCATAATATATGATACATTAGAAGATCATAATATTAACAATTCATACCAATAATGACATATAGTAAACAAGCCATTTTTATTGATCAAATGGGATTGACATACAAAAGAACTTCATTTGTTCTTAACAATACATGAGAGATGTCTGAATTGGCTATGAGTTTAAAAATTTTGTGGCTTGTTCTCCATTTTCTCACGACTCTTAGTATGCTTCTTGATCTTCTTATTTCAGGACAGATGACGATGCTGAGGGACAGGAATTATTTCTTTCGCATCCATTGGCTTGTGATACTGTAAGATCTCTCAATTTGTTGAGCTTCTTTTGATCTGCTATTGGCTTAATCTGTTCCCGTGTAAATCAAGAAACCTCAAGAAACTTATGTTGCCCGGTTCATAATCTATATTTTTGTTGCCCAATGAATTCGTTATAAATTGCTCCACGAGATTGAAGAATGGGTTGTTAATGACTGCTCCCCCAAAACCATGACTAGTCTGTATTTTGAAAATTAATTGATTGTGTTCAAGCCTTGAGAGCACTTCCAATTTCAATTGGCAATAGTTTCTGAGTGGCAGCTTCATGTTTTTAATATTTCAGGGGGCTTGTTCCAACCCTCATCAGCCAACTGGGAAGCGAATTCCAGCAAAATCAAAAGGCAAGAAACACACAAATCCAGTAATCAAGCCCCATAACTCGCAGAAACCCTCAATTCAACAGTCTAATCCTTCAAGTTCTGCATTTACGACACAATTTGGGTTAATGGGCTATACCTCAATTCAAACTCATGCAACAGTTTCTAACCCCGTGGTCAGTAATACTGGTCATCATCGCATCTCCTACCGAAACCAAACTTCATATCCTATGTTTCCACCTCCACACCTCGCAAATTCTTTTGTGCCCGTGATGTATTGGCCACCCACTAATGCATTTCCTCCTTGTCCTTACCCATCATCTTCGTATGGTTACCGGTCTTTTCCTTCTACTGGGAATTACATCCCTGTCCATCAACAGCCTTATTACAGTCATACTTCAATACCGAAGGTGTCTGAAGGCCGGGAGACGAATGATGGAGCCTTGGAGAAATCTGACAGTGACTCGGTGAGTAGTTCAAGCAGTACAGAGCCAAAACAGGAAAGAACAAGCTTTGAGTAATGTAACTTCATGCATTTCTATGTCCCTTCTCAGCAACTAACTTAATCTTGTAGCTGTGAGCTTGAATATCTTGTGTCAGTTCAATAAGGAATTGAGAAGTTTATGATGGCATTTGTAGAGCAAATTCATATGAAAGACATTCCCAATATCTTGTAAAAAATTAGATTGATCATGGTTTCTTTGTTTTCTTTAATCCAAGTATAAATGGTGCCATTAACAAGGTGTGTTGATCACCAAAGGGAAGTACCCCAACTACAAATGTGCAAGACTGCAATGTGCAAGACTGTTTGCTCAGGTTCAGATGTCATGTGTATAGAGAGGTTGGTGGTTGTTGCTCCTATGGACTCATCCTATCAGATTGAAGCAGAAATCCCCCAAAGCCATAGTTCCAAAGTCTTCTTCCCATAATGTTATCTCTACGCCCTGGAGTGGTTTATTTAAATCTGAGATTGCTAAGAAGAAAGTAGTTAAAAGGCTTAAGAGATACTCGGTGGGTTATGAGAACGATCAACTTCAAATCCCATTGGAAATCTTTAAAATTGGGTTTAAACAATGAGAACATGCTCTTGTGGGTTATGATATTGATAGAAAATTGTCTTTCTTCCAAGTGAAGGCTTGGGCCTACAAGTTGTGGAGGAAAAATCTTGAAGAGGTTATAACCTTAGATAATGGCTACTTTGCATTCTTGATGAGGGCCCTGATTATATTGGGAGCAAATTGATTGTTATCAAGAAATGGCACCCCGGTATGAACCCTTACTAAAAATGTCTTCTCAAGTGTGCAGATATGGGTAAAATTTTTAATGTGCCGCTTGAACTTTGGACCGAGGAGGGATTGTAAAACCCAAGTTTTGTATATTATTATTTTTGGATAGATTAGTAATTAAATTAATTTATATGGGTCATTTAGTAATATCAAGGAATTAGTTATAAGATGGTATTATAATTTCTATATCATAGATGGGCAATTTTGTAAGTTTGAGAACTAGGTTAATAAACCCACATCTTTTGCTTCAAGTCTAGGAGAAGAACAAAAAAAAAAAAAACAGAGGGCTCTGGAGGGTTATTCCGAAGGCTGCGCAAGGTTATAAAAGTAGAAGAAGAAGAAAAAAAAAAAAAAAAAAAAAAAAGGAAAAAGAGAGGCGTGGTTGCTCAGCAAGGGTTTGATAAAGAAAAATTAAAGAAAACAAAACAAAACCAAAGTGAAGAAGGAGGATTCATAGAGTGGTGATTTTTTTTCTTTATTTCATCACTTAGGTAAGATTTATTTTGTTGTATTCCTATCTATCTATGATTTTAGTGTTAATATATCAATAGATGATTTTATAGGCATATATGTTTAAATAGTTATATTGATGTAGTCTATGTTGGGGTTCTTGATTTTTGCTCAATTTTAGAGTGTATTTTGCATTCTGTTTGGGTGGTTCGTATTTTGAGATTAATATGTGATAGGTTAGGTTTAATGGTGGGTGTTTGTGGGATACAAGATTTACTACAAGTAATTACAAATTTTTACATGTATATAAACAACAATAGAATAATATGGGTTGAGAATTTCTGAAGCTTTGATGGCTTTGTTTTGATGCTAAATCGTGGGAGTTCCTAATAGACTATTGGGTTAATTTATTCTATTGTTGTTACAAGAAGAGATGGATGGGTGCACATAATAATTGTTTATACGGTGTAATATTTTATTAGGTTTGTGAGATTGAGGTGGATCTTGGTAAATTGAGATTAGCTTGGAAAATATTATTTTAGCTGTTTGAGGTAAGTAACCCTCTATCACTGTTGGTTTATTTTTAATCCTATCGAATCGTTTAAAATCATAAATATTTATTCGTAGCTTTCCTGTTCTCTTAAAATAAAATATGGGTCAAGTATAAAACAACATCGAATATTATTATGAAAATTATTTGAATATTTGGTGAAACTATTCTGAAAATTATACTAAACGTTTATTCTGAAAATATCGAATGTTTTATCTAAAATTTGTGTATTGTGTGAATTTTGAACATCACTCTAGTCTGACTATGATTTGGACCCTAGCCAATGGGGGTTATTTATTGGCACAGAAACTAGTTTCTTTTGGGGCTTTACCACCGGCCTATGTGTGGTTCTGGGCCTTGTCACGGGCTAAGTGACCGTAGTCATTAAGACTTGGGTTTTGTGAATCAAATCATTGAACCATCTGAATATCGAACCATCGATTTGAACAATGAATTATTTTGAAGTATCTTGTTGGCTTTTCATTTAAAATGTATTGTACATTGTTTATTTTTAGCTATGAAACCGTCTTACAAATAATTGTTCATTTATTGATTTATATGAAAAATTTATATTTGTTGGTTATCGATTTATTTATTAATTTTTTTAATACTTGATCCAGCTGGTAGTGATGGTTGGTTATTTACTGGGCTTTCTAGCTTGCCCTTATTTTTTTTTCAGATTCTGAAGAGTAGAGCTGCGCAGGATTTTTTTTTTACATATGGGAGTGCCGAGAGTAGGACTATGAATTAAGTACTTGGATTATTGTTTTGTTAATGGATTTTATTAGTGGACTTGGTAGATAATTATCATAATGTGCCGAGAGTAAAACTATGATTTAAGTACTTGGATTAATTGTTTTGTTATTGGATTTTATTAGTGGACTTGGTGGATAATTTCATATGATAAGAATAATCAATTTTTATGGATCTTAACATTATGATAATTAAAGATTTAATTGGAGTATTTTACAATGTTGGTTATGTGTTAGACTCTTAGCCTTGCATGCTCACTTAAATGAGTGTGCGGCGTTGTCATGGTGCTTGGGGCGTGACAATTTTGTGGTATCAGAGCCAAGTTGTAATTTTAAAGGCTAGTATAGAATAGTGGTGAGATTGGGTAGATGTAGGACTGGGAACGCTTATAAATTGGTATAATGTTAATTTTATTTTTTTATGTTATAGGAGCTTGAGAATAGAATGAGATGAGGTTTTATTATTGGTGCATATAGGTTGCAATGGAACATGAGGAGACATTGGCAAATATGGCTAGGAATACACGCCAGGGTCAAACGAATCGACGGACTGGTAATAACAATCGGCGAGGGAATGTGGCTAATAATGGTAGTGGTTCTCAAGCAGTCGGAGGAAATCAGGGGCAAGAGCTGGAACAACAAGAACAAGCTGCAATCCCCAATCCAATTGGTATGGTTCAAGTGCTTCAGACTTTGGCCGGGGTGGTGCAATAACAAACCACCATAGGGAATAACTTGACTAGACTTATGGAGCAACAACAACGGATGCAACCAGGTGTTGGGCCACAACCGAGGCCACGTTGTAACATTACTGAGTTTAAGAAGATAGCCTTGGCATTTGACGGAGCCACAGACCCTTTGGAGGCTGAAAAATGGTTGACAGAAATGGAAAAGTTGTTTCCCGTTTTTGAGTGTACGGATGATCAGAAGGTGACCTATGCTACGTTTATGCTACAAGGGATAGCTAATGATTGGTGGCAGATGGAGAAGCGCATACACGAGCATGATCCCAACCCTTATACATGGGAAAGGTTTAAGAATGCGTTCAATGAGAAATACTTCCCTAGGAGTGTTCGTCTACAAAAACAAAGGGAATTTTCGAAGTTAGAGCAAGGGAATAAGACGGTTGCAGAATATGAAGCTGAATTTACGAAGTTGTCCAAATTTGCATAAGCATTTGAAGCAGACGAGGATAGCAGAGCACGAAAGTTTGAAGGTGGGCTAAGAACGAATATTATGCAACAGGTGGTTCCTTTCGAGTTACCTACTTTTGGAGCAGTGTTGAATAAGGCTTTGTTGGTTGAGAGTGGCCTAGCCCAAGAAGAGAAAGAAGAGAATTATAAAAAGAGGCCTAGTTCTTCCAACTTCCTAACTAACAGTTCGAAGGGCAATGCTAAGAGACAAAACACTTCTTCGGTTGGGAGTTGGGGAAGTCGAACTACGGGTAGTAGTGTTGATAAGAAGAATGATCGGGTACAATGCACTAGGTGTAATGGATTCCATCGGGATAGTGAGTGTCGTTGGAATACTGGGGCTTGTTTCTCTTGCGGGCAACAGGGGCACAGGATAGCTGATTGCCCTAACCGGAAGGGGCATGAGATTGAACAGAAAACATGGACAAATAAAAGAGCATCAACAGACAAAGGGTCTTCAGGAAGTCAAAAGAAAAATGGAGGTCATAAGCCAAAGACTCAGGGTCGAGTGTACGCACTCACGCAACAAGATGTTCAGACTTCCAACACGGTGGTGTTAGGTACTGTGTTAGTGTCTTCTGTTTATGCACATGTGTTATTTGATTCTGGCGCTACAAATTCATTTGTGTCTATGGGATTTGTTAAGAAACATGGATGGAAATATGTCTCTAGAGAGATCGACTTATGTGTTGAAACCCCGATAGGAGGGGTTATGGTTGCTGACTTAATTTGCAAATCTCGTGTGGTTAGTATAGATGACAGGAAATTGCTTGTAGACTTAACTGTTTTAGATATGCGGGACTTTGACATAATTCTTGGAATGGATTGGTTGGCAACCAATTATGCTTCTGTTGATTGTCGAGGCAAAAGGGTAGTATTTCAGATTCCTAATCAACCAGAATTTTGTTTTGTGGGTAGTGGAGTTAACACTCCTCTTCTGGTAATCTCAGCTTTGCAAGCTAGACGGTTGTTAAGGAATGGTTGCGAGGGCTATTTAGCTTCTGTGAGAGATACCCGTGAGACTGAATTGAAGTTAGAGGATATTCTAGTTGTGAAGGAATTTCCCGATGTTTTTCCTGAAGAGTTACCGGGGTTGCCACTAGATAGAGAGGTTGAGTTTGCCATTGAATTGATACCCGGCACGGGTCCTATCTCCAAGGCTCCGTATCGGATGGCCCCAGCAGAGTTGAAAGAGCTGAAGGAATAGTTACAAGAGTTACTAGATAAGGGCTTTATTAGGCCTAGTGTTTCTCCTTGGGGTGCGCCCATTTTATTTGTGAAAAAGAAGGATGGTAGTTTTCGCCTTTGCATTGATTATCGAGAGTTGAACAAGGTGACAATCCGAAATAAATATCCTTTGCCTAGGATAGATGACCTATTTGATCAGTTGCAAGGAGCACAAGTCTTTTCTAAGATTGACCTTCGTTCTGGCTATCATCAGTTGAAGGTTAAGGCGGAAGATATACCTAAGACAGCCTTCCGAACTAGGTATGGGCATTATGAATTTTTAGTGATGCCGTTTGGGTTGACCAATGCGCCTGCAGCTTTTATGGATTTAATGAACAGAGTATTTAAACCCTTCTTAGATCAGTTTGTGGTAGTTTTTATTGATGACATTCTTGTGTACTCGAAGAGTAAAGAGCAGCACGAAGAATATCTGAGAATAGTGTTGCAGATATTAAGGGAGAAGAAATTATTTGCTAAATTAAAGAAGTGTGAATTTTGGCTGGAGAGTGTATCATTTTTGGGTCATGTGATATCTAGAGATGGGGTGTCTGTTGACCCCAAGAAAGTGGAGGCGGTGGTAGAGTGTAATAGGCCTACTAGTGTCACTGAAATTCGTAACTTCTTGGGTTTAACAGGTTATTATAGAAGGTTCGTTGAGGGATTTTCCCGAATTTCTATGCCTTTGACTCGTTTAACACAAAAAGGGGTTAAATTTGAATGGTCTGATGATTGTGAGAAGAGTTTCCAGGATCTAAAGAGTCGATTAGTGTCTGCTCCAGTACTTGTAGTTCCGTCCGGAGATGAAGGTTTTACCATCTATAGTGAAGCATCGAAGATGGGCTTGGGTTGTGTCCCTGATGCAGAATGATAAGGTAGTGGCATATGCGTCTAGGCAGTTGAAAGCCATATGAGCAAAATTATCCTACGCATGATTTGGGAGTTGGCTGCCGTGGTGTTTGCATTGAAAATCTGGAGGCACTACTTGTATGGGGTGAAATGTGAGATATTCACTGATCATAAAAGGTTTTGAAGTATATTTTCACTCAAAAAGAATTGAATATGAGGGCAAAGGCGATAGTTGGAGCTATTAAAGGACTATGATTTGACTATCAATCATCATCCAGGAAAAGCCAATGCAGTGGCGGATGCCTTGAGTAGAAAGACCCCGAGTAATTTGGCTACCTTTGGAGGACTTGCAGAGGTTGAATATTGAGATTAGATGGCATAGCCATGGAGTGCAGTTGGCAAACCTTAGAGTTCAACCCACATTGATTGATAGAATTAAAGATGCTCAGGGAAAAGATCCTCAGTTGCAAAAACTTAAGGCTGAAATGGAAATAGGGCTACAGATGGAATTTTGTATGCATAAAGATGGAACCTTGAGATTTGGAGAGAGGTTGTGTGTGCCTAATGATTTAGAGCTCAAGAGAGAAATCCTGAGAGGAGCTCACAGTTCAGGATATACTATACATCCAGGGAGCACTAAAATGTATAAAGACTTGAAGAGGAACTTTTGGTGGAATAATATGAAGAGGGAAATTGCTCAGTATGTTGCTCAATGTTTGGTATGTCAACAAGTGAAAGTTGAACATCAGAGACCTGCAGGTAAGTTACAACCTCTTCCTATTCCCGAGTGGAAGTGGGAACATATTACCATGGATTTTGTGACAGGGTTGCCTAGGACCCAAGGTGGTAACAATGCTATTTGGGTTATCGTTGATCGATTGACCAAATCCGCTCACTTTCTTGCTTTTAAGGTAGGGTTCTCCTTAGAGAAGTTTGCAAAATTGTATATCAAGGAGATTGTGAAGTTGCATGGTATTCCGGTGACCATAGTGTCTGATAGAGATAGCAGATTTGTATCTATGTTTTGGAGGAGTTTGCATACAGCTTTGGGCACTAGTTTGAATTTTAGCACTGCCTTTCATCCTCAAACTGATGGACAGTCAGAGAGAACTATTCAAACCTTGGAAGACATGTTGAGGGCTTGTGTTATCGATCTTGGAGGTTCTTGGGATGAGCATTTGGCCTTAGTGGAATTCTCTTATAATAACAGTTATCATGCGAGCATTCAGATGGCACCATATGAGGCTTTATATGGACGAAAGTGTAGATCACCTATTTGTTGGGATGATGTGGGTGAAAGGAAGTTGTTAGGGCCTGAGATTGTGCAACAAACAGTGGACAAGATCAATCTTATTAGAGAGCGACTTCGCACGGCACAGAGTAGACAGAAAAGTTATGCAGATAACAGGAGACGTGATTTGGTGTTTGGGGTTGGAGACCATGTATTCCTTAAGGTGTCTCCTATGAAAGGAGTAATGAGGTTTGGTGTTCGTGGTAAATTGAGTCCGAGATTTGTTGGGCCATTTGAGGTTTTAGATCGAATTGGTGAGGTAGCTTACAGACTTGCCCTACCACCTTCACTAGCTGGAGTTCATAATGTTTTTCATGTCTCAATGTTAAGGAAGTATATACCGGATGAGCAAGGATCCTCTAGAGTTTTTTTTCCCTAAAGTTTCCTAAAGTGATGTGTTGTATGGTTGAGATTTAATGACAAGTCACATCAATTTTTTAGTATTAAATCTCAACCATACAATACATCACTTTAGGAAACTTTAGGAAAAAAAAACTCTAGAGGATCCTTGGTGATACCGGATCCTAGTCATGTGATTGATCATGCACCGTTGCAGTTTAAGGAGGATTTGACTTATGAGGAACACCCTATACGAATTGTTGATAGAAAGGAACAAGTTTTGAGGCGTCGAGTCATCCACTATGTTAAGGTTCAATGGAGCAATCACTCAGAAAGAGAAGCAACTTGGGAACTCGAGGATGAAATGAAACGAAAGTATCCACAACTTTTTGAGACTTCAGGTATGTCAAATTTCGAGGACGAAATTTCTTTTAAGGAGGGAAGGATGTAAAACCCAAGTTTTGTATATTATTAGTTTTGGATAGATTGGTAATTAAATTAATTTATATGGGTCATTTAGTAATATCAAGGAATTAGTTATAAGATGGTATTATAATTTCTATATCATAGATGGACAATTTTGTAAGTTTGAGAACTAGGTTAATAAACCCACATCTTTTGCTTCAAGTTTAGGAGAAGAACAAAAAAAAAAAAAAAAACAGAGGGCTCTGGAGGGTTATTCCGAAGGCTGCGCAAGGTTATAAAAGTAGAAGAAAAAAAAAAAAAAGGAAAAAGAGAGGCGTGGTTGCTCAGCAAGGGTTTGATAAAGAAAAATTAAAGAAAACAAAACAAAACCAAAGTGAAGAAGGAGGATTCATAGAGTGGTGATTTTTTTTTCTTTATTTCATCACTTAGGTAAGATTTATTTTGTTGTATTCCTATCTATCTATGATTTTAGTGTTAATATATCAATAGATGATTTTATAGGCATATATGTTTAAATAATTATATTGATGTAGTCTATGTTGGGGTTCTTGATTTTGCTCAATTTTAGAGTGTATTTTGCATTCTGTTTGGGTGGTTCATATTTTGAGATTAATATGTGATAGGTTAGGTTTAATGGTGGGTGTTTGTGGGATACAAGATTTACTACAAGTAATTACAAATTTTTACATATATATAAACAACAATAGAATAATATGGGTTGAGAATTTCTGAAGCTTTGATGGCTTTGTTTTGATGCTAAATCGTGGGAGTTCCTAATAGACTATTGGGTTAATTTATTCTATTGTTGTTACAAGAAGAGATGGATGGGTGCACATAATAATTGTTTATGCGGTGTAATATTTTATTAGGTTTGTGAGATTGAGGTGGATCTTGGTAAATTGAGATTAGCTTGGAAAATATTATTTTAGCTGTTTGAGGTAAGTAACCCTCTATCACTGTTGGTTTATTTTTAATCCTATCGAATCGTTTAAAATCATAAATATTTATTCGTAGCTTTCCTGTTCTCTTAAAATAAAATATGGGTCAAGTATAAAACAACATCGAATATTATTATGAAAATTATTTGAATATTTGGTGAAACTATTCTGAAAATTATACTAAACGTTTATTCTGAAAATATCGAATGTTTTATCTAAAATTTGTGTATTGTGTGAATTTTGAACATCACTCTAGTCTGACTATGATTTGGACCCTAGCCAATGGGGGTTATTTATTGGCACAGAAACTAGTTTCTTTTGGGGCTTTACCACCGGCCTATGTGTGGTTCTGGGCCTTGTCACGGGCTAAGTGACCGTAGTCATTAAGACTTGGGTTTTGTGAATCAAATCATTGAACCATCTGAATATCGAACCATCGATTTGAACAATGAATTATTTTGAATTATCTTGTTGGCTTTTCATTTAAAATGTATTGTACATTGTTTATTTTTAGCTATGAAACCGTCTTACAAATAATTGTTCATTTATTGATTTGTATGAAAAATTTATATTTATTGGTTATCGATTTATTTATTAATTTTTTTAATACTTGATCCAGCTGGTAGTGATGGTTGGTTATTTACTGGGCTTTCTAGCTTACCCTTATTTTTTTTTTTTTCAGATTCCGAAGAGTAGAGCTGCGCAGGATTTTTTTTTTACATATGAGAGTGCCGAGAGTAGGACTATGAATTAAGTACTTGGATTATTGTTTTGTTAATGGATTTTATTAGTGGACTTGGTAGATAATTATCATAATGTGCCGAGAGTAAAACTATGATTTAAGTACTTGGATTAATTGTTTTGTTATTGGATTTTATTAGTGGACTTGGTGGATAATTTCATATGATAAGAATAATCAATTTTTATGGATCTTAGCATTATGATAATTAAAGATTTAATTGGAGTATTTTACAATGTTGGTTATGTGTTAGACTTTTAGCCTTGCATGCTCACTTAAATGAGTGTGCGGCGTTGTCACGGTGCTTGGGGCGTGACAGGGATTGAGTTACATAGCAAATTTTATCGGTAATCCGTTGCACCTCGATGAATTTACTCAAAACCATAGCCGGTTAACATTTGCTAGAATTTATATTGAGATAGAATTCACTAAAGAGATTCCACCCTCCTTCGTTGTAAACTTAGGATATGGAGAACCGTTCGAAATCAAAGTAGAAGTTCCTTGGAAACACCAAGTGTGTGGAGAATGCAAAATATTTGGTCTTGCTACAAATTTGTGTCCAATTAAACCGAAAACTCAAGCTCCTAGTAAACTCAAACAAAAGTGGAAGGCCAAAGAAGTGGCCGAGACGAAGGTGGGAGGCAAACCATGTGAATGGGTTGAAGTGAAAAAGAAAAGAACGCAACAACGTCATTGTTGCTCATATGGGTAACTTTGTTCCTACACTTCCTCTATCTTCATTAAATACATTTGATATTCTCAATACTTGTGTAGCCACTGAGGATGTTTCTTTTTGAGCGGATTTTAAGAGCTTGCTTAATGTGAATTGCTCCTCTTTGAAAGTGAGTAACCCCTAAAAAAAATATTCCGAATGAAGAGGCTTCAAAGGAAGAGAAAGAAATTGTAAGGGATGTGGGTAATATAAATGTGTTAGCCCTTAGACGATCTTCACGTTCCAAAGGTGTTCCTCGATCCCTTTCGGATGGAACATACATTGTTCCATGGACAAACCCATCTTCAAAAGTGAAAAACAAGAAAAAGCTCCTTGAAAGAATTGTTAATCTTAAAGTTGCTCAAGAGGTTAGCCTCTCTATCAAGTCTAAGAAATCAAGTTGTAAGACTCCTATGAAATTATAGTCGTGTCCGTTGATTGTTGCTTGGCCTAGCTTTTGGATTTTCCTTGTGTATTAATCTACTTGTTAGATTTTTATGTAGAAGCTAGGCATGTTTTTGTTTTGTTTTTTTTTCTCTCCTCGAAGGGTGTGTTGCTTATGGGCGTGTAATGAGCCTTAATATCTATTTTTTGGTATAAAACTTATGATTTACCTACTAAAAAAAAAAAAAAAGTGTGTTGATACTTTCTATTTGCAAATAGAGGAACAAAACATATACATGAATGGACAAGATTTTACACAATTTTTTGATAGGGCCCACTTCAAAAAAATCTTGGCCGTTTATATACATAATTTATTCCATTTTGTAACTGATTTTTGTGTTAGTACTATTAGGAAATGGGGTGGCTGTTGTGCTCCAGGCACAACAGTCACTATTGTTCCCTCATATGGGCCTATTTAGGGATCCACTTTAATAATTTAAATCGTTCACTTTTTACAAACATCAAGTACAATATACTTGCAAAAATTCCAATTGATTGAATATCATTAACCTTTTCATCAGCTCACATTTTTTGTGATGGTAGACACCAGTATACCTCAGATATCTGTTGTTGAAGCCTTTGGTTGATCCAAAATGAAGTCACTCTTTTGGAAAAGATGCTACAGTATCTTTTTTCTTTTTAATGGTGCAATGATGTTCAACTATCAAGTACCATAAATTTCAAAAAGTTAAAATCTAAAACAAAGTAGTCAAGATGCATGTTCCAACAATTCAAGCTAAACAACAAAGTTGTTTTCTTCCATACGCCAAATCATGATAATACCATAATTCAGACACCCCAATCAAGTTCATATGGTAGGCCAC
Organism: Camellia granthamiana; assembly: GCA_036172215.1. Taxonomy (NCBI): domain Eukaryota; kingdom Viridiplantae; phylum Streptophyta; class Magnoliopsida; order Ericales; family Theaceae; genus Camellia; species Camellia granthamiana. Next base: position 40,160,736 of record CM069909.1, on the reverse strand, counting down.
GTCTATATATCCACCATCGTCCATTTGGGCTTAATCATCAAGTTTGAGTTAATGAATTATTGCAGAAGTCCCTCTCTCACAGTCTCTTCTGTCTCTTGCTCACAACTTCAAAGGGATCTCGCGTTTCAAAGCTCTTCTCCATCACACGATCCAACCAAACGCCCTATCCCAAGACTCATCGCCACCGCACGATTCGATCATTTTGACTGAATCAAGTGATATAGAAGCTTGGAGTAGAAGATTCAGAAAGAGGATATGGCCCCACTCTATGCTACTCTTTATCTCTTTGTCTGGATTTCAATGTATATAATCCTCTACCTACCAAAAGATATTGATTAATGCATAAATATGCATAAAGTCATATTTGCTTATGTAAGGGCATCTCCTTCACATGGGCATCTTCTCCTTCACATATCTAATTTCTTTGTTGTCATTTCTCTTACTTTGATGCAAGATGGGTCTTTTTCATTTATTTCAATACAATATGGAGCCCTCACTATTAACATCATGAAAGAGAGTGCATTACAGGCATGAATCATCATCAACTTTCATCATTACAATTCAAGCTTTACACACAATCACCACCATCCTTGGATACATCCATGCCAACATTAACATCACAAGGAGAAAACTACAATGAAAACATTACATACTACCGACATTGTCACCACCATCTTCAACCCGTTCAGCAACACTATTACATATCCAAAAAAAACTTAGAAAGGTGCTCATAATTTAAAATTTACGGATCAGATTCATTATAGGTGTGACCCCACAACAAGACCGCATATTTCAAAATTTGAACAATTTTCTGAATAGTTTTCCTGAATACATAACGCTTCTCCAAAAAGCAAACCCCCCATTTAGAAAAATAAAAATAAAAATAAAAATAAATAACCATGTTATTTAGTCACTCTTCTTCACTCTCTTCGCATAATGAGAGTGAGACTTGGTGATTCACAAAGCTTCTTCATCTAGTGGTGCTTGTTGGCAACATTGCATTGCAATCTGATCTCACCCTGAGTGCCAGTGAGGGGGTTGTTCTCAGACAGAATAGTGATGGCTCTTCCAAACTCCTTGAAGAAGTAGTCTTGGCTCTTTGCCATTTTCTTCACATAAGGCTTAGTCCTCTTGTCTGTGGCTAGTTGGTGATCCACTATCAACAACCCTTTGTTGTCCAATATGTTTCTGTAGTAGTTGTTGTCTAGTACCATGGGTGTGCCCCTGTCATTCCTCACATACTGGACTGCTTTCGGGTCGGGGATCGAGTCCGGGCACTTGTGGAGCATGTGCTCAACATGGTCAGGGTTAAGCACAGGGTCCACCTCTGGGTACAATCGGTGGACCAACTTGACACAGTGGGTTCGACCCACACTGTGAGCACCTATTGAGAGCAAAGAGGGCAAAAATCACAGAAACTTTAGGCACGCCTGCCTTATTGTCTATGCAATTTGCAATACACCCAATGCTTCTATAATTATGAGTATAAATGTGGACAGGATCTGGGGGGGTCTATGGCGGGCACGATGCTAATGTGATTTGCTCATTTTATAAGTTTAATCGTCCAAAAAAAAAAAAAATAATTCGATAATCACAGCGTTATTAGTTTTTATTTTATTTTTTTCTTCTAAAAAATGGACAACAAAAATGGTTTTGAAAACAAGTTGTCTACTTTTTTAAAAAAAATTTAAAGACAAATGTAACAAAAAATATGGCTACAATTATTAGATTAATCTGATTTTTTTCATAGACAATCTACCCATAGAAACTTACAAATGAGCAGATTGAATTATCAAAGTTTGGTGAACTGGACAGGCCAATTTACATTCGCCCTGTTTAGTAGGACTTATTTCCAGCTTATTTAAGCTTTTAGCTTAATTTAAGCTATTTTGATGTGTTTGGTTCAGTTTAACAATACAGCTTATAGCTTTTTGCAAGTCAAAAATCAACTTATTCTTTGAGTGGGGAAGGAGAGCTTAATTTATAAGTCAAAAATTAGCTTATATTCACAGCTATAAGTTATAAGCTGTTAAGGTGTAAGTTATAATCACTTTCTCACAGCTCTATATTGTACTATAAGCTCTCATTACTGTTTGAACTGCGCAGAGGAGTCCCCAAAATTGAGATAATGACATTTCAGTTTATACCGACTAGGCATGTGAGTGGATAAACAACTGTGCCTTTCTTTGTCACAAAATGCTGAGGGGTCGCAATCTTGACTATTGAATTGCTTGATCGAGTTCAAACCCAAGCTTGAATTACTCGATAAACCAATCTCTAATTTACATATGTAAATATAATATTAACTAATAATGTCTTCAAATTATACAGATTCGTTATATTTAGATATTTTCTTTCTGAAATCACTTTGCTCTTGGTTAGAGTTTTTCAAAAACATTTTTCAAAAAATTCTACTTTTTTGTTTTCCGTATTTTTTTTGTTTTTACTAATTTTTAAAAATATTTTAAGCAATTTTTTTAATTTTTGAACATACTTAACATAAATATACCTAAAAAGTAAAAAATTTATAAAAAAAACTTTTTAAAAATTCACTAAATACCAAAAATACAAAAAAAAAAAATTACGAAAATTCAGTACATTATTTGTATTTTTATGTATTTATTAATTTTTAAAATACTTTTTCATAAATTTTTTACTTTTTAGATACATCTAAGGTGCATCTAAAAAAATAAAATAAAAAAAGGTTTAAAATTTTAAAAATATTTATTAAAAACAAAAAAACATGAAAACCAAAAACTCAATTTTCAAAAAACTTAATCTAAAAAACTTAAACCAAACACACTATGATATTGTAGGCTTTTAGTGCATTAAAATTCCGTGTTTTACATATAGGTCGTAATAGGTAGATTCATTGTCCAATAGATTATACGATAATTAATGGTATTTTTCATCAAATATTATTAAAAAACATCACTACTTGTTAATTTTTATCGACAGTTTGAAAATTTTGTTACAAAAAATGTCACTAATTACAAATTTTAGCGACAATTTAAAAAATTGTCACAAAAAAAATCACGAATTTTCAACTTTCAGCACAAAAAACGTAACTAATTATATGTCTTAGCGACAATTTATAAAAATTGTAACAAAAAAGTCACAAATTATCAATTTTTAGCGACATGTAAAAATCATCATAAAAGGTTACTTTTAGAAATGATTTTACTAAGATTTATTTTCAATAGGAGTCGATAGAAATTAATTCTAATGAGCTATTGATGGTTGAGTATGTGTATGGTGGTTACAATAATATGATGAGAGATGTGGTATACCTAACAAGGCAACAACTCCGGGGGTGTCAATACCAATAGATCCAAACCTCTCAAGTACAACTGACATGCTCTCATTGTGATCTGGTAGGTATTGCTCTAGCACTTCTGCTCTGCTCTTCCTCCCATCTCTTCTTCCTGTCTTTAGAGGGATGTAAGGCCCTCCAAGCTGTGTAAAAACAAGTGTCAAAACATGATCAAAATTAGTATTTGCTTCCAAATTGAGTAAAATCCTGCCACAACTCATTACATCCTGTTTGGATAGGGTGATTTAGAGAGAAAATAAAAGGAAACAGAGTCTCTCCTCCCAAATCCCCCTGTTTTGTTAGCTTAATAAAGGATAAAACAGAGAAATGCAGAGTTTTCTCTTGAAACCCACTACAATTGGTGTGGATCTACTGATCGAGTGTATACATACACATGCAAAGAACAAATTAAGATGAACAAAGTACCCGCATTTCAGATCTATTATAAAGAACAGTTTGTGAGAAAAACACAGAAAATCAAGAGAACCCAGTAAGGGTATGGGGTGAAAATTGAAATATAAACTAAATATATTAAAGAAATTGAGTTACCGAAACAATGCCATCTCTACCAGACAAAACAAGGATATCTGCACAAGAAACAACTCCAGGGCACTCTCTCTCCACAGCTTCTTTGATGGTGTCAAGGTACCTAAAGTTCCTTAGTCCAAAGCTCCTGTCAGTCTCCTTCTCAGATAAGCTCCTTCTTGTTGAGTCCAGTAGTAGTGAAGCATCACATGACTACATATAAACACACCCAAAAGCATTTATATATAAATCACATAAAGAGAGAGAGAGAGAGAGAGAGAGAGAGAGAAAAGAGTTGAGAGAGTGAATTATATGTGTGTATATGTACCTGAACAGCACAGTCATGGAAGATGTTTCTGAGCCAAGAGAAAGCAGTGTTCTTGTGGCGCTTGTAGAGAAGCTTAACTTGTTCTTTGATGATGTCTTCAGCTTGAGGACATGAATCTTTGTAGAAGTTCATAACAAGACCTGTTGGGTCATTAGCTTCTTCATTTTCTGCAAAAGCTGATGTTACTAGTGAGAAAGAAAAGATGGCAAAGAAAAAGAAGAGAGCTTTGGAACCCATTCTTGATTTAGGAGACCTTGCTTTTGGATAAGTTGTGGCTGGCTAGCTGCTGCTTAAATAATGCAAAGAAGGATTAAACTACATAAAAATAATAGAGACAACCTTCATAAATTGGAGTTATGACTCTGATGCCATTTAACTTTTTTTTTATTTTTTTTATTTTTTACCTTTTCTTATATGGGGAATTATAACCCTATTCGAACGGAGAAAAAAATTACAAAAATATGTGTGGTGCAACTCACTCTGTGGTAAGGTGTAGGTGAAAAGTTGTGAGGGTTCTAGTGTCACTAGCAACCCTTCATGTTTGTGTAAATAAAAAAATATGTCCCACTGGGATATAATTCCCCTTTCTTAGATATATAAAGTGTCTCATGAGCATTGTTTAATCAGAAGCCTAAATTACAGAGATATTGTAATTAAATACTAATATTTATTCTTGGTTTGGTCCCGCAATAACGAGATTAAATATACATCATTGATTTAGAATTTTGAGCAAATTTATGGTAATTTTTAGGTTTGTAGAGTTTTTGTTGTTTAACATTCGGGATTTATATAAAAAATGATAAAAAAAAGTTAAAAACATATATTGAATTTAGCAAAAAGAGTATAGTGTTTTTCATGACCAAATGACTATTATTAGGGAGACCCTATATATACTACTTATACAAACTAATAAATTTTATGAACTTTATGATACTTATCATGCTATTGAAGTGAGTCTTGTTAACGCAGGAGTGGGTAGCATTGTGATTAAGGCTTAGGGTTTAAGCTCCAAGGTCACAGGTTCAATTCCTTCCTTCTTGGACCAATCTCTTGGGCGAAGCACAGTTGTTTAGGAGGTTGGTCCTTAAGTTGTCCGATCAGCACTTGGTGTGGGTTTAATGCTCCTCCACTGTGCGAGTCCTGACTTAAGCAGAGCATGTCTTACGAGGTCGGGGCAAGTTCCCAAGTTATAATCTCCTCGCTCGGAACGGCTAATAGGACACCCTAATGATCTCTGCAAGAGGCGCTACCTTGGACCTGCGGGAGGGTAGGGAGGATTTTCCTGTAACAAAAAAAAAAAAAAAAAGTGAGTCTTGTTTTATTGCTACATAACACATCAATTAATAAGAATACACTAATAAATTAAGGTTTAATGACCAAATCTAAGGATAAAATCACTTTTAAAAGATGAAATATCCTAATTACCAAAGGTATTATTGTTGTATTTTTAGATATAAAATTAGACATTTAATAATAAAATACTATCATTTGGAACTATTTGTTTGTCTCAAAAGGTAACCTTTTGCGAAGAAATTGTTTCATCTTTAAAATGCATTGATTTATTTACAACATTTTCAAAATCTTATCGTTAAAGATATATACATATATATTTTTTTATTTTTTGAATGATTTACATGACGACACGAATTAATTTCCTATTTTTTTTCAACTGAATTTTCACTTTTAAATATGAAATGTTTTAGTTCCTAACTATGTTATATATTGTAGTGATAATTTATACGATTTGTTAGTTTTTATAATAATAAATATATATGTATATTTATTTGCAAATGTAGCATTATTGCTTAGAAGACCCAAATGTCATTTAAAAATCTCAACTTCCATAAATTTTTGGTTAGTTGTTGGGTATTTATGAGATGACTCTCTATTTGAATGTGATTGATCATGTAGTAAGATTCATTATATTTATGTTATTATTTTTTCTAATAATATGAGGCGGTAATTGGTGATTGGTGTGAGATAACATGATAATGCTATTTGCATATACCAAAGAAATTTTGCCTACTGGTACTGGAATTCAGAGTTGCTATATATTACTTCGCTTTTTTTCCACCTTTGTATATTATTGGATATATAACATCATATTATTTGTTTTTATTGTTTTTTTAATGATTAAGAATCAATTATGAGCATCCATCCACATAGGTGATGATACAAAGGGTGATAAAAACAAGTGGCCAACATTTTTTTTTTATTGGAATTTGGTTTTGTTGATTAACACATAGGGTCAAGTTTGTGATCAAATTTTAAATTTATGTCAAATATAAAAAAAAATTAAATTTATAAAGGAATTTAAAATTTTAAAATTTATTATAAGGAAATCATGATATTGCAAAGTAGGGTAGGGGACTTGGAATTTCCTACATCTCTCAAATGAGAATTGGAGTGATGCCTGTTGAGATTTATACCACATCTCACCGACACAAATGAAAGCACATCCACGTATACATCAAATAGAAAAAACAATCACATAGATTTACGTGATTCGGCTCAAATTATCTACATTCATGGGAGAGAGAATTTTCACTATGAATAAAATAGAGAATACATGTGAGATGGTCAAAACACTCAAAACCTACACCACCACCTGAACCCCATACTCAAGGGTAATTGAGCCCTTACTTACGTAGTGCCCACGATATTTTTTCTCTCACCCCTTGCATCTTTATTTTCTTCCCCTCACTACTCTCTCAATCTCTCTCTTAGAGAAACCTTATAGTCCACGTGCCTATTTGCAATAGTCTACCCATGAGAATTCTAATTTTATATAATTAGGTAACCAAATCCTACACATATTAGGTTTCCTAGTAAATTCTGGACTTTACTATCATAACCCAAATATATGTATAAACTAACCTAATAACTGTATGGGACCCATGTTTATCACATGAGTGGACTAATCCTAACAATCACCCCTTCCATTCATGTGGGGTAAATATTATTTGCATCCTCCAACCTAAATGTCCTACTTTGCGTGATACACTCCACTTTTACCTAGAAGATGTTACACCCCTTTGAACCAAGTGCCCATGTTATTTGCACCTCACACAATAGTGCTCAAACGTGTCCTCCGTGGCTTTCTTTGTCCTTATGCTCGAGCCGATGAGATCCGCCACACCTCCTTAAGGTGTGTCCACAGTCACGAACCAAAATCTTTGTTAAGTTTTTGTTGTTGGCAATCCCCGTTTGACAAAACTCCTTTCAGTTGTAATTTTATTCGTTCTTATGTTTCAATGAGGATGTGAGTGTATAGATGCGAATCCAACTTGAATTGTGCCTATGCAGAAGAGTTTGTGATCTTGAGGCTTTCATGTTTGTCAATTCTCTGATTATGTACGGGGATCGAGCTGCCTGGTCAGCTCGCGGGGGTCTAAGGGTAGCTCCCCATGGCAAGTCCAAGGCAACGCCTAGGCGGGGTCGAGAGACAACGCCCCCAAAAGCTAAAGTGGCTTGACTATTCGAGTGGTCATTTGTTTGCTCGAGCAGTGAATGACATCATCTAGTACTTTTGTAGAGTACCTAAACTTCTAGGAAGAAAGTTTTACCACTTGAGTGGTTGGTTTATATGTTTTGCACCTCTTTTACTCACACTGCTCGAGCGATGAAATATGCGCTTGAGCGGTCTTCACGATTCAATTTACTATAATTGCTATTTTTAGGGTTGAAATTGTCCAAAATCTTAGAGAGAAATAAAAGAAAAAGTGTTTTCTATTGGAGACTATTTTATATGAGTTTCCTTGGTGTATAAAAGATGATCGATTGATCAACAAACTTCAGATTGTCAAACATTAAGGGTTGTTCTTATTATTTCATTCACAAAAGAGAAATGTGTTCTTCGGTGGATTCTAGGGAACTTGGGCCTGAAGCTTTGGTGGATTTCATAGTGACTCATTGTCGTGGATTTGACATCGGCGTTGTGGATTCAATGTTGGGCAAGACAATTCCGAGGTGAAGATTGTGGTGGAAGAGGCATATAGGGGTCGGTTCAATTCAGGCGTTGATTCACTAGATAACTGAGGGTACACTTATGCAATTCTTTTTTGTCTTCTTGGTGGATTGTTTTGTGACTTTGGCCCATGATTTTTTTTTATCACAATTGGAGGCATTCCAACTGTGGTTTTTCTACATTAAATCGTTGTGTCGATTTGTTTTGACTGTTTGATTAAAATTGTTGTTTATTGTTTAAATTGGAACATAATCACGAATCAATATATCGGGGATTTTAGATTTTTCAACCTTCATTGAAAGAGACAAGTGTCCTCCCTCAGCGTACACCTTTTTATTGCAAAACCATCTCAATTTTTATACCAGAAGCTTCATTCTGTGAATATCGAACAACTCGTTGTCTTCCTTTTGCTGGCCGCCAAATATCCTTACAACTATTGCTCACCACTGTTTACCTATAACTCATATTAGTTGTCTGATGCTTGACAGTAGCTCCTCTCTTGTCACATCATACTCCACGAGCATGTATAAGTTGCTAACCAACTGCCTATCAATGATTGGTCTTCCATCATTGATTGAACCAGATTGCTCCTAGATCACCTAGATCACAAGCAATCACCTTTGCTTGCCCTTAAATCTATTCAATCATTTTAAACCTGTTCAGAATTTGAAAATTCTAACTGTACTGGTGAATTCGCAAAAACTGAAAATCTTGGAAACTACATTCACCTTCATTTTTGTATTATATGTACACATCAGTATAACATAAATATTTTAAACCGTTGATTTTATGATTTTTGTCACACAAGATCATAACCCTTTGACAAAACAAAGACACAAAACCAAACCCTCAATTTGTGCACCCCACTGTGCACTGTGTTCTAATTAATCGACGCCTCCACTACGTTGATGCCTTCATCGTATTTTGATTTTTTTTCTATACCACCATGATTTCTTTCTCTCCTATGTGAGTCCTCCTTGTGCGGTAATCGCACCCTCTGCCAACTGTATCTAGGATTGACAACCTTAAGCTCTGATACCACTTGTTGGGATTTATACCATATCTAATCGACGAGAACGGAATCACATCTACGCACATACCAAGGAGAAAATCAATCACACATATTTATATGGTTCGGCCAAAATTGCCTACATCCACGAGAGAGAGAAAGAGAGAGAGAGAATTTTCACTATGAATAAAATAGAGAATACATGTGAAATAACCAAAATACTCAGAACTTACACCATTACCCGAACCCTGTACTCAAGGGTAGTTGAGCTCTTGCTCACCTGGTGCTCACGATATTTTTTCTCTCACCATTTATATCTCTATTTTTTTCCCTTACTACTCTCTCAATCTCTCTGTCAGAGAAACTTTCTAGTCCACATGACTATTTATAATAATCTATCCATGAGAATCCTAGTTCCATACCATTAGATAACCAAATCTTACATATATTAGGTTTCCTAATATATTTCGGATTCTACTATCTTAACCTAAATATATGTATAAATTAACCTAATAATTATACGAGACTCACCTTTATTGTATGAGTGGACTAATCCTAACAATGCCATCAAAGTCAAAAGTCATTGACATTTGTGAAAGAATTACGGAGGCAAAACTATGCGTGGAAAAAGCGAAAACTTCTAGCTTATATTATTCATTTTTTTATTTTTACTTTCTTTCACACCACAAATCAGAAAATAAATCTAAGATTTAAATATAATATAAAATTATATTTGAGTTATGAATTTGAATAAAAATTTAGAAAAATAAAATAAAAAGACAAGCAAAATAATGATAAAAAATTCATGATAGTGTGGATTCCACACCCATATAAATATTGTATAAAAAAATTGTAATTTTTTATTTTTATTTTTATTCCTAACATTGCTCAATGAAGATAGTGTAATAACACATCCAAATTCATGATTCAAATCACTTCTATTTTTATTTTCATCGCTTTTTCTTTGTCAAATTTCCTACCAAACACATCTAAATAGTTAGTTCAATAAACCCCAATGTATTATTTTTTTCCTGATTGGTGCATCAATATGCGCCCATTTCTCCTATTCACGTCCTGCAAAAACAAAAGAGTTAAATATAAGAGTAAATTACATGGATGTCTCTTGAGTTTTAAAAAAAAAAATAAAAATACACAACTAATATAAATAGTGTAAAATATAAAGATAAATAATGAATTACTTGTGAAAAAGAAAAGTGTTATTTGAATTAAAAATTTAAAAGAGTATAATATAATTATCTCAATTTTTTTTTTCAATCTCAAATTTAAAGATTATTTGAAAATTGATTTTTTTTTAATAATTTTTTATTTAAAATATTAAGTTTTCAAACATTAGTGTAATTTATCCAAAAATAAAGATAGTGTGAAAAGCAGTTATGGTCTTGGAACTTGCTTAGATGTTAGAACCAACAGCGCATTGCTGCCTTAGAGTGGTCCAATCCAACCAGTATTTGCTACTTCAAGAAAGGGGTCGCACCACCATTAGTCCTACGAGGAAAAGAAGAAAGCCATAAGGTATTTGCATGTTTCATTTTTTTTATTTTTTTGCAAATCTAAAATCCGAACACACCTCAACTGAGTAACTCATTGATATCAATTCAATCTATTTCACTAATTTTTGCTTTCCTTTTAGACTATTAAATGGTGTGATGTATATATGGTGTGGGGATATATTTCTGGGACTCAACACGTGGCAAGGGGATGCCGACGTGTCACCCGGGGTGCTATGTGTCACAGTAAGATTCTTGCCAAGGAACTCTACTATTTGCCGAGGTAAAACTCAGGAGACATCTCAATCTGGGCTAAAGGCCTCGAACCTCGGCTTAACATACAAAGGCCGAACTACCCGCAGAAGAGTAAGCCGAGGTTTATATTATAAAATATTATATTGGTTAGGTGGATGTCCAGCCTAGTGGAGGAAGCCACGAGGCCATCATTTCACCAACAAGCTGGCCTTGAGGCCATGTGAAATAGCCACGAGGCCATAGGCGGCCATGTGCAGAAAGAATGTGCTTTTACCTGGAAAGCTGCCAAAAGTGCTTTGGTGGGCTGGCAAGGCAGCTCAAAAGCTGTGAGCTTCTCCATCTCTATTCCGATGTATATATAGAGAGGGAGATTGGAACTGATTTCATTCTGAACAGAGCATATACAACTACGAGCCAATTGTAACATTTACAATTATATACTCAGAAAGTGAGAGTTACTGAGAGCAAAACTGTAATTCTTGTTATTACTCATAGTGAAACACCTCGGCACCACCCGTGGACGTAGGCAATTATTGCCGAACCACGTAAATCCTTCTTGTCTTTGTGTTATTGCTTGTTCCATCTATTCTGCCTGTGCTACTACTGCTGACTCACTAAGATAGGCAGTGTGGCCGAGAAAAATAACCCACACATATGGATAACTCTAATACTTACAGCATCTTCAAAGGAGGAAGTAAAAGTGCATTATGAGACATTTTTACTAGTGTAACTGGTTTTCTCCTCTTTCAAGAGGGCTTTGCAATAGAAGTAAAATGTCCATTTTGATTTTCGCTCTCTACAACTAGTCTTTATTGAGAGACAAAAGGATTTCCTGCTAAAATTACTTGCTCCCTCCATCATTTGAAAATATTTTTTTAAAAAATATTTTAATATATATATTTTTAAATAATCTAATTATATATTTAAAATTTTTTTGCAAATGCCACATCAACATATGCAGTATGTCATAAAAAGATTATTTATCTATTTATCTATATTTATAATATTTTTATTTTAAAAATTAGTTAAATTAGTTTGATTGATTAGCTAAAATAAAGAGTATAGTTGAAGTACACACTAGCTAAACTGGTTAGGTAAAATAAAAATGTACTTTTATGTGTTCTTTTGCAAGGCATTTTGCTTCTTACCTTTGGAGTTGCTCTTAAAGTTGCAATTCAATTGAACTTGGTTGAATTGAGAAAAACCCTAAGAGTTCTATTAAATTTTTTACCAAATATTTACATAAGTGCGAGATTCACATAAGTATAAATCTCACACCTATATAAATATTTGACGAAAACTTTAATATAACTCTTAGTCCGTAACATTGCTCATCCAAATTTAATTCGGAATATAAAAGAGATCTTTCGAAGCTCGAGTCCAATCACCATCCAAACTTGCTTGCCCATCGGGCCATCGTTTAACTCAAATATTTCAGATTAGGCTTGCCTTTCCTGAATGTACACAAAAATTATCTTTACTTATCCTAATCGAATGTATTACACTTCTTCAAAGTAGAGAATTCTATGGTAACCCCTCAAATTTTTTTTAATCAGATGCTCCAGTTACAATTTTATAATTCAAAATGTTTTTAGTTAAATCTTGTGTTGCGTTGGGTTATGATTTTTTTTTTTAATATATATTTAAGTTATGACTAAAGAGAATTTATTTATGACATTTGTAGTAAACAACACCACAAATATTATAATTTGCATATGGTACACACATCACTCCCTGAAAATTTAAATATGAAAATTCTATGGTACACACACCGTATGCAATTTTAGTTTCGACATTTGTATATTTCGTTATGACCCATTATGTTGTTCGTTATGACACATTGTGATATTGGTTATGATATTATTTTGATTATGATCCAAGAGTTATTTGGTTATACCTTATGTGATGTTTGGTGATAACTCAATTTTTTTTTATTTTTTTATTTTAGCCAGGACTCTCATAATATTGAGTTATACTATTTATGATAATCAAACTCATAAATAACATAACTTGTATATGGTACACACTGTTTTGAGGGTGTGTAACATAATATTACTCATTTAAATATATATATATATATATTAATGGTAACTCGTGCTATGCACGGAACTTTATAAATTTTAAAAAAAAAAAGTCTTTATAATTATCTTGAAATAATTTAATATTTTGTCTTGTGCTATACATGAAATTTATAAGTTAACTTTTATGTTTATAATTTTTTAAATCATTAGTTTAAAAAATTAAAAAATATATAAATCTATTTAGTGCGGTTTTGATAATTTGTATTAAAAAAAAAAAAAGTTAAACCTGATTAAATGAGCTTAAATCAGCTATGACATACCTCTTTTTGTTATGAAAATATAAAAATTTAAAAGTTATAATTAAAACAAATATACAATTTTATTATTAAATGTGAAGTGAAGTGATATTTAACAATAATTGATATGGTGTTTTTATTATTAATCCAATAATTTAAGTTATATATTTCTTTTGATTTCAATTTCATAACTAAAAATACAATATGAATATAACACGTACACATATTTTAATCTTTAAGAATAAGAAGGCTTTAGAGTATTTTCAACCATTCATCATTTTCTTTTAATTTTTTTTTATCTAATTTGATTTTAAATTTGAATAAAAAGTTTAATTTGATATGAATTACTTTAACTTTTTTATTAAATTTTTATCAATTTTTAAAAGAATTTTCATTCTTATCCCAAATTTTTTTTTCTTTTCATCAATTTTGATGAAAAAAAGAAAAAAATTCTAGAGCCTTCAGGCCAAAAATCCAAATTTGAAATCTTCTTATCTAACAGTCCACACGCAGAAATAGTATGTCCATAAGGATATGATTTTACAAAATGACCAAACTACCCTAGGTATATATATTATTCCTAAACCAAACCAAACCCTAACCAAAAAGGATATTCAGCGGATATTCTGATCCGCCCAAACTGACCGAACTGAACCGATCTGATTTGCTGCATTTTGGACAAATGCGTGATAACGAGTAGACAGCTGCGGATTGATTTTTTTCCAATCCGCCTAGTTTTGGACGGATGGCGGATTTGAGGTTCCTTTGACTGCAACCGAACTAGCAAACTGCAAGCACCCCTAATAATTTGTAAAACTTTGTATTTTCAATTTGTTTAGATATTCTGTTTGTATTTTCAATTGAAAAAGAATTTAGATATTCTGTTGTGTTTTCAATTTGGAAATCCTTTTATCAAATGACAAGTGTTAATATTTGATATTTTTGTGTGAAAAATATCAGACTTAATTTTGTCAATTTTTTTAAAATCAAGTTAAATAATCTTTGAATAAAAAAAAGTAATGAAATAGTTTTGATAATGCATGGTTTTCTTATATGTATTTATTATTGGTATTTGACAATTTACTTAATAATCTTTTGATTATGTTGAGTTGGATTGTTATCCAAAAAAAAAAATGTTGACAAGTTGTTATATTATATTCAAAATTTATAAAAGTTTAAACCGCCAAACCGATTCACATCAATTCGCCAATCTGCTCAATCTATATCCGCTAATCTGATGGATGGATGCGGATTGATTTTTTTCAATCCACCAATCCAACGGACGGATGACACATTGGAAGTTTCCCAACTGTAACCAAACCGCGAACACCCCTAACTCTCTCTCTCTCTCTCTCTCTCTCTCTCTCTCTGCTTCTTTTTCTTCTTCTTCATTTTGTACTTTACCTGTGCATCCATATACATCTCAGTATATATCATCTCTCTAATCATCAACCATCATCGTCACCCCACAATGAAGGTGCTTAGTGTAAGTCCCACGTATCATCCCCATCACAGTGCCCCTAGGCTGGCTCTAATACCACTTGTTACGAACTGAGCTCTAATACCACTTGTCACGGTGGTGGTGGTGGTGGCCAGTCTCCGAAGGCTCGCCTTCATTTCAGATTTGTGTACACACATACATACACACACCCTTATCTTTCTCTCTCTCAAACCCTCTCACTCTCACTCTATATACACACATACATATATTTGTATAGATAGAGTTGATGATGGTAGTTCCTGTGGTTTAACTCCTGATCTTTCTTCTGGTGAGGATCATCAGAGTCATAGTAGTAGTAGATCTGAGAATAAACTCAATTTTTTGTATAGATACACACATATATATTTGTATAGATAAAGTTAAGCCAATTTTGGAAGGTATAAACTCAATTTTTGGGGTTCATTAAATTTTTGGGGGTTTTCTAAGAATAAACTCAATTTTTTGGGATCTAAGCTCATGATGCAGTGTTACGATGGTTTGTTAATTGTCATGTGGATTGTGTAAAGTAATTTCTTTGTTTCTATTTGAACCTATGAGGACTAGAATCAATTAATTTAGCGAGTGTGACCTCTGGTTTAGAACATTGAGTAGGAGAAGTCTTCAATGAGAGAAGAGGAAGAGAGAGAGCAAAGAATTTCCATAGATCAATATTTGTTTGTGTTGGATTTAAATAGATAAAAAAAAAAAAAAAAAAAAGAATTCCAAAAGATCAGACATTGAACAGAAAAACTAAAAAGAAAAAAAAATTGTACAGATAAAATTGAATAGATAAAATTTGAACAAATAAGTTACAAAATCGAACAAATAGGAAAAAAATTTGAACAAATGTATATGGTTTGTTGTTGTTAGGGTTTGGTTTGACTTAGTACTGCAATAGATAGGATTAGTTGGGCTCTATATTTCAACAAATAGGATTTGCTTTGGCTTTGGAATTTCAACAAATAAGAATTCAAACAGATGACAATTCACATAGATAGATTTTGAATAGATATAATCAAAATTTCAACAGATACAATTTTGATAGATAGAACAGATAATAAACTTGGGAGAGATAGATTTAAACAGATAAATGAAAAATTAAATAGATAGGGAAAAAATTTGAATAGATAGGAAGTTTTTTAACAAATAAGGGAAAATTTGAACAAATAAGAAAAATTTGTGAATAAATAGGGAAATTTTTTGAACAAATAGTCATTAAAAGTCAACAGATAAATTAAGGGGGTAAAACTGAAAACAAAATGTCCATTAAAGCAAACAAAATGACTTCTCATCAAACTATTTTACAAAAGGCAGACCTATCACCAATAAAAAAATATATACTGAACCTAATGCCTTGTATCCATCCTAGCTTGGATTTTTCAACAATTTTCTCTAATTTCTAATGATTCATCTTTTTTAATTTTTATGAAATTATAATTTGATAAAAAAAAAAAAAGTGTTAAGGGATGGAGATTCTCTTAATTGGAATTATATTGAAATAGCATCTTGAAATAGTGAAAGTTTGAGTATGTGATTGGTTGAAATGTATAATTTGATTAATTCTCTTCTCATAATTGTATAAAAATTGACACTTATGACCACATCATTATAGATCGGATTATGAAAAGTTTTTTGAGGTGTCAAAAAATTTTCATTTGTAAATATCCTACCTATTAAAAAAAAAAGAAATATGTAGTTTTTGAATATGTGTTTTTCAATTTAGTTTTGTGGATATAGACAATTGATGTTTGAATTTAAAAAATTAGAAAGTAAAAAAAAAAAAAAATAGATTGGGCTTTTTGGGGATAAAAGAAACCATGTAACTCCTCCATATACTATTTAAGATGGACAATTTTAATCACATAAAAAAAAAAATTATATTTAGAGATTATCTCTATATATTATACTATTATATACAACTATAGCATTAACAAATTAATTATAATATATATGAAAAGTTATACTAACCTTTCATTTTCAATTAATTGAATTACAATTAATAAACTAACAAATAGCAGTAGTGATACAATTAGATAAAAAGAGGATAAAAATAAATAACACAATGATATTTAAAAAAGTTTTAAATTTATCTAGTTATACAAAAATCTAATATTATAGTAAAAATCTTGAATTTCACATAAATTTTCACATTTTTTATAAAATAAAACGCAATAAAAAATTTGATACCCATTTTTTTAAATTCAATTTTATGGTCTTCATTGAAGAAAACAAAATCCAATCAAAATCTATGGCATAGAATAGGCATAGATACTTCAATTGCAACTATCATCACTTATAATTTTTCTTTGAAAAATATTTAAGGGCCCTAATTTCTGTGGCTCAAATGACTTAAAATTGCCAAAACGACGTCGTTTTGGCAATTTTGATGTTGTTTTGTACTCAAAACGACGTCATTTTGGCAAATTCGAGCCATTTGAGCCACAGAAATTAGGGCCCTCTACCATTGTTGTTTTTCTTTACCATGCAAATCTGTAAATAAACACATAAGCCTCACTAAAACTGAAATCAAAACCAAAACCAACAGTAGAGAAAGAGAATCATAGAGGGAAAAATAAAATAAATAAATTTATGGAGTGGTAGGATGTTACCTTCCAACAACTTAGATCTCGTTCAGTCTAATCCGTCAGCTCCTCCGCTAGTGCTCGCGAAATCTAGGACTTTGGGTGGCTAATCAGATTATTCTTTAAATCAGACTTGAAAATTGATTAATTTGTCTCATTAAGTGATTTAAAATTTTGATAGATATACATAAATATATATATATGTATATATATACAGATAGTTATATTATTAAATCATAATTCAAATTTAGTTATTGTCATATCTTTTTGAGATTCATATCTAAATTTTTATCTTCTTTATTTTTGTGTGGTTTCTATTTTTTTTTCAATTTATTTAAGATGGAGTTATGAGTTTTTATTTTTTTTAATTTAATTTATCTGTGATTTATATATATATATTTTATTATTATTTAAATAAGTTATAATGTGAGTTAAATATGCAATAGTCATGTGAGTTTTATTGATTTAAAGTATAATGGTGAGAGATATTTGAAATTAGATTTATTTAGATGGATTTTAAAGATTTTTAAAATTTAAAATTGGATATTGAGAGGCAAAGAACGATTTTAACTAAATAAATAGAAATCAAATTTATTAATTTTATTTATTTGTATATCTAATTTTAATTTTTTTTATGTTATAATATAATATATAAGATATAATAAGATATAAATGGATATCCATAACTCTCATGAAAAATATTATATAATTTTTTTGGGAGAGAGAAGAAAGACAAGTTTTAATATTTTCTTTTGGAAATCGGTGAGAGAGATTAGGATTGAGAGATTATGAAATATTTTTGTTATGTTTCCATTTGAAATTCATAAATTAAAGGATAATTATTATTTCTAAAACAATTAAATAAATAAATCAGTCAATAGTTTTTTTAAATCTATTTTGTAATTAAAACATCAGTATTTTTAAAATAATAGTTTGGAACTCTTAAGAGACTTCTCATTAGAAACCTCATTTTCCTTATTCCATGGTAAAGACTACGGTACACCCCCCTCAAATATGTATTTCATAACTAAAGAAGAAAATGACATAACTTCATACTTTTTGAGTCATAACTAAAAAAATAAAAAATTATAAATCAAACATTACATAAGGTATAACTAAAGATCTTAAAATAATGTCATAATTAAAGAAGGAAATTGGTTATAACTAAAGAAGAAAATGACGTAACTAAAGATAGATATGATAAGGGGTATGTATTGTAGAATTCTCCATATATATCAAATAATACAAACATAAATCATAATAAAAAAAAATTAATTTGAATTATGTTTATTAAACAATAGAATATATTTTATCGTAACAAGATTTAATTTAGGGCGAATTGCACTAACAATTCCTATAGTTTAGGACTTGTATCACTTTGGTACATAACCTTTTAATTGTGATACATTTAATCTTGAATTTTGAATCATGTTTCAAATAAAGATAATTGAAGACATTGTTACACTATTCGAAAGGCAAAGTCATCATGCAACTTATTTTGCATTGATTAAATTATATGTTATTTGAAATATAAGGGTCTTTTTTTTAATGAATAATATTATAACTTATTTTGTTATAAAGTGTTATTTGGTTTGATTTTCAGAATTTATTTTCAGAAATTTTTTTCTAAGAAATTAAAAATTAAATTGGTGAAAAAAAAATTAAAAAACACATCATTTTTATATAATTTTATCTTTTGGGAAGGTAAAAATATTTTTTTTTAAAATAATGTTTTTTGTATTTATTTTCATTAAATTAGTTTTTATTTTTTCAAAAGTTAAACATGGTGACAACTTTGATATCATTATTAAATCAATCCATTAAATCAAAAAATTCAAAACTAAAAATATTTCATTTATTAAACATATCGATTATATATTAAAATCCTAATAATCATTCAAAAATATCTATTAACAACAAATACAATCATTTATTACAAAATAGCTATCCAAAAATATCAACAAAAATAATCACTCATTACATGATCATCATTTAACACAGACTAAAAATTAATTTGATAAAAAAATAAAAATGTAAAATAGTTATCATTTTTATATAATTCTATCTTTGGTGAGTAGAAATAATTTTTAAAAATTTAAAAATAATTTTTTGACATTTATTTTTATCAAATTAGTTTATATTTTATTAAATTGATGACTTTTTGCTCTTGAAATGGAGCAATAATGTCTTCAATTGTCCTTATTTGGAATGAGATTCAAAATTCAGGATCAAATGTATCACAATTGAAAGGTCAGAGACCAAAATGATATAAACCCCCAACTATAAAGTCCATTAGTGTAATTCACCCTTTAATTTTAACGGTAAGAAAATAATCAATAATTTATGTATATTATATATAATATATATTAACTATAGAATTCAAGTTGCTTATACTATGATAATCTTTATTCATGCCATGACCAAATTTTATTTGGACTGATAAATTTTGACACAAATCTTGACTAAATTAAAAACTATACCGTGTAAGTTTTAAAAAATTTTAAACTAAACTTCTAAATTGTTTGAGTTGAGCTGCCTAGGTTACACCCTACTCATACATTGATATATATATATATTTAAGGGGTTTGGTTTCTGTTAAGTTTTTGTTATTGACAATCCCATTTAACAAAACTCATTTCAATTGTAATTTTATTCGATCTTTTATTTTTGTGAAGCTGTGAGTATTTAGATGCGAATCAAACCCGAATTATGCTTTACAGAAGAGTTTGTGATTTTAATTCTTTCATGTTTGCCACTTCGATTGCTATGTTAGGGATCGAGCTCAAATTATTTGGCCGCTCAAGCAGTCATTTGTGCGCTCGAGCAAAGAAACAGATCATTTAGTATTTTTGCAGAGTGCTTGAACTTCTGGAAAGAAAGTTTTAACCGCTCGAGTGATGAAGTTGCGCTCGAGCGGTCAGCCTATATGTTTCACACTGCTCGAGTGGTGAAATGTGCGCTTAAGCAGTCTACGCGATCTTATTTTCTATAAAGTGCACTGTTCGCTGTTTCTAGGGTTTGAGCTATCCAGATTTTCAGAGAGAAACAAGACACAAAGTGTTTTATATTAGAGGGTACTTTCTAAGTGTTTCCTTGATGGTTTAAGAATGATTAATAGATCCGTGAACTTTATATCAATATCATCGAGGGTTGTTTGTTTTCGTTTATTCACAAAAGAGAGGGTTGTTTTTTTGTAGATTCCGTGAAACTTGGGCTTAAAGCTTTGGTGGATTCTGAAATTGACTCATCGTTGTGGACTCAACATCGGCGTTGTGGATTCAACGTTGGGTAAGACGATTTCGAGGTGAAGACGGTAGTGAAGAGGCACATAGAGTTGGTTCAATTCGGGTGTAGATTCACTAAGTAATTGAGGGTATACTTGTGTAATTCATTTTATCTTCTTAGTAGATTGTTTTGTGGCTTTTGCCCGCAGTTTTTTTTATCACAATTGAAGGTGCTCCAATTGTGATTTTTCCATGTTAAATCGTTGTGTTGATTTGAGATTGTTATTTATTGTTTAAAATTGATACAAAATCATAAATCAATATATTGGGGTTTTTTAGATTTTCA
This sequence comes from Camellia granthamiana, assembly GCA_036172215.1. NCBI lineage: Eukaryota > Viridiplantae > Streptophyta > Magnoliopsida > Ericales > Theaceae > Camellia > Camellia granthamiana. The sequence continues at coordinate 40,139,882 of CM069909.1, read as the reverse complement.
GTTTCTTTCAAATTGTTATCTTAATTTGAAATAGAGTTTGGACTTAATAAGTTCATTTTTAACCAATTTAGGTGATTCGAATCATTCAATTTTTAAAACTTGTTAAGTGGAATATTCATATAAAAAATCAAGATGATTGGATATCAGTAACTATATGTTTAAATCATATTTATTTAAAAAAAAATAGATAACAAATATAATTTCAATAATAGTTATCCATTTTTGTAATACAAATTTGATTCAAACATATAATTACTCATATCTTATCATCTTGATTTTTTACTTGAATATTCTACTAATGAATCATAAAAAGTGAACAGTTCATGTGGAGGGAAAAATATGGTTCCAGTCCCAATCTGTATATTTCAGCCCCAAGAAGGTAAAAGCCCAAAAACACGTTGGGACCAAAAAGAGATTGACCCTAATGGGACCCAAACTCTGGCGCGTGAGAATAGCTAAAGGGGAAGATATCCTTCTACAAGGGAGATCTTTGAAATAAAGATGACCATTAGATCAGACCTTAATTCGACGGATGAGAATTTATGTTAGGAAGAGCAGAGATATAGGCTGGGGCTAACAAGAAGGAAAGCCATCCGATCAGTTTCATCTAACGGTCACAATAAGGGACCAAGTTGGCCACTAACAACTGACACTATCCCTGCCGTCCAACAAGGAGTCATCTAACAATCAATAATGAAAGCAAGTTGGCAATTGGCCAAATTGGCTTCTGATGAGGGCAGAGCCCTCTAATCAAAGGTAGAATGGACAATCAATATTAACACTAAGGAGCTATAAAAGGAGAAACAGGTAAAATGCCAAGGACAAAGGTAATTTAAAAAATTCATTAAATATGGTCAATACCTATTTCTCATAATGGCCGATTAGTATACTGATTTGATCGTTGGAAAGTCTTCCCGACTTACCTAGGCTGGGGTATGACCACTGACTTTTGATTTTTTTTGCAGAAGTTATAGAAGGGACACGTCATCTTGCTTTTTCTTGTGGAGATAATTTCACATTTCACAATTCGGATCATCGAAATCAATTTTAAAATGAACTTACTAAACCTAGACACTTTCTCAAATTGAAATGAACAATATGAGATAAACTTAATGTGTGAGTGATTTTCCGATCACACCTGCCCTTCTTAGTAAATCAGCTGTAGAACACAGGCAGACTAGATGGCGCCTTGCTGTCCTGCACAAAAAGGAAAGGTTCCGGCGGTGGTTCTTCCACCCGGGGGCACTCCGACGATCAAGTCAGTATATTTCTCAAAGATAATCAAGTATTCAACTCACAAGCTTGAGTATTTAGAACATACCTTAGACCCAATGGGGGTGCCTTTCTTTTATAGCCAATACAATCCTAGTCCCAATAGGAGCCTAACTCCAATGGACTCAGGATTACTGCTAATCTGGAACTCCTAGTGGGATTAGGATAAACCCTCTAAGAGTTTCATCTTTACCCTTACCCAAACCGAAGTCTCCTCTTAATCTAGGACTTTTGTCCTTTATCCGCTTATCTCGGATTCCGGTATCTTCGGAGATAACCTCGGCAACTCCGAGATCACCTCGGCGTAACTACCATGACACGTGGCACCTCGGCTGACACGTCGGCGTCACCTTGCCATGTGTTGGTACTCAGAAAATATATCCCCACAACTGCCCCCTAGGTTCTATTACCTCGGCATTCTGAGGTGATGGAACCTATATTGATTCTCCTTCTCATACGTCGGTTGAAGAATTTCTCAGCCGAGGTCTTTTATTTCAGGCCGACATGTCTTCTTTCAAGAACAAGAATTCAAATGAACTCTCCATCGCGCATGAGCTGTCATGCATCATTTTTCAATCGTTTCAATTACGTGTTATATCTCTATTCGCCCGTGTCAGTGACGCGCTTGTAAGCCGTCTTCCAACTGTCTGCGCCGCCTGACGTATGCGTTGTTCTAGGCGTAATAAATGCCTTATTTTGCCACCATTACTCTTTTTCGACAAAAACTTCTTGCCTTTTTCCTCTACCTCTTCACCTTTTCATTTGTTCATTTGCTTTTTCTCTCTCTAAAGCTCTTTCTTCTTTGAATCTGCCATTGCTCTAAGCCCCAAACTCTGCAACTATCTTCATTCTGTCATTCCTGCAAAGCTTTTGCTACTGTTTCAACCATCGTCCGTCCTCGCGAATTTCATTCCGGCCTCACTTTGTCTGGTAAGCAACTGGCCCTTCTTTTCCCAATCCTTGATCGTTTCTGGAATTTCCTGTTTTTACTGTTCTGTTCAAGTATTTAATTTTGTAAATTATTCACCTGAATGTATCTTATTTCATGATTTTGCACATGTCATGAACACTTGCACTTGTTTCACAATGTTCTTGGCCTTCAACTCTTTGTATTCTTTAGGCTCTTGACAGCCGCAGCCTCGTTCTTTGATTCTGAAAACTTGTTCTTGTTTCTTGTTTTCTGTGTTTTTCCCAGATTCGAGCCTCCAATCTTTGCTTTCTTAGATTTAGGGTTGGGATTTGTTTATAGAACCTTCAATTCTTAGGAAAAACTGAAACAAACCTTACCAATATATACCTAGGTCTAAGCCGAAGGTCCCAGTAACCTTTTAAGAGCACTCTGTTTCTGTAGTCAAATACCTTTACACCAAAATCATGGTATGTGGAGACATAGGGTAAACACCCCAACCAAACTCGAATTCTTTAGGCAAGAGTTCTCTATTCCCGATGATGTTCACCTTAGGCTAGCTGGGGATGATGATTCCATCATGCCTACAGATAATACGATGCCCTTCCCTATTATAGCTTTTGTTGAATGTGGACTTCGGCTCCCACTCAATCCCCCTCTTTCGTGAAGTTCTTCACTATTACACCCTGAACCCTATGCAACTCACCATTACTCCTATAGAGTGCTTAATGGTATCATAGCTTTAGCTCGGGAGGAGAATGTTAGGATCACCCTCGCCGACATCCAATACTGTATACTATGTGCGCCCTTAACCTGAAAGAAAAAGGTTATGTGTATTACCTCAAGCCGAGGTCAACTGAATTCAAAATTGTAGCCGATCTCCTAGATATTAACAAAGGGGCCCGGAGATGATTATCTTATTGCTTCTGGAAATTGGGAGTTTGACCCAGACGAAGATGTCCATCTCTACCCTCTTCCTCGAACGGTTAAAGAGGGCAAGGGTAAGAGCCCAGTGTCAATCACTTAGTTGTTCTTTTCATATCCTCAAGACTTTGTCTGTCTCTAATGTCGTGTTCTTCTTTGCAGACGTTCGTAAGCCACCAAAGGACTTCCGCCAGTCCCATTTTCTTGGAAAAGACTTAAAGAAACTCCTAGACCTTCCGATTCACAAGCGCAAGGCTCCATTGGTACTGAATTTCATCCCAACATACAAATCCACTTTGCCCGACGTTCCAAGGAGGAAGAAAAAGAGCCTCTCTCCACCTACTGCAACAACTCAAACCGTATCCACATCACGAACTGACCAAGGATCTACATCTGACCCAGCAGACTTGCCATCAACTTCGGCCCCATATTTGATACCAATACCCGAACGAAAACGCCGGCGCAGGCTCGTCAAAATCACCGAAATGGTTCGCCCAAGGCCTGTCGCCCAGGATCTTCTAGCTGACATCCCGACCGACGTCGATGCTGTTCCAACCCAAACGATGCCCCCACCTCTGCCGAAAAGAATCAAGAAGGCCCAGCCAAAGGCCAAAGCCATTGAGGTTAAGGCTGAAGACGCCCTGCCTATCTCACAGTTGGCTGAGAGTAAGAAGACTTCCTCTACTTCTGCTAAAAGGTCTGCGGATGCTCACCCTTCTGAGTCCACAAAATCGAAGAAGCCGAGGTTGTCTTCGGCAACTACATCGGAATCCAAAAAACCAGATGTTCCTTGGGCCCCCCAAATTACTTTGGAAGATAGGCCAATAATGGCCAGTGAGAGTGCCGACGACATAAATGTCGGCGTGGCTCTTAGCACTGCACTACTTCTTCCTGGCGACTTGGAGCGAAATGCAGGATATAGTGAATATGAGAACTACGCTTTAATGCTCCAACACTCAGTTCAAGTAAGTGTTTCCAGTTTCGTATTTATTCTTTCTTTCTATTTCATACTTAGAATATTTTCTAACACTTCTGTTTTCTTTCAGGCCATCCAGCACGCCCATTCCTTTTCAATGCAGTCATTCAAAAATCGAGAAAAGTTGGCCGAGATGAAGAGGGAGTTTACCTCCCTTCAGAAGGCCAACAAAAGTCTTCAACAAAAAATGAAGAAGCTGGAAGATCAAGCTGAGGCTGCCACTAAGGCCCAACAGATAGCTGAGGAAAAGGCTGAATCTGCTGAAGCTATAAGGAAGGTTGCTGAGGCTGAGAAGAGGGAAGCCAAGGATAAAAAGAACCAGGCCAAAAAGGAGCTCCAGGAGGCGCTGGCCACCAAGGATGCCGAGATCAAGGAGGCTGATGAAAAGGGGTACGCTCAGGGTATGGCTGACGTCACTAAGGAATACAAACTACAGGTTAGGCAGGCATGCAACAGGGGCTTCTCCCTTGGTTGGATGTCCCTTGCCAAGAAGCTTAACATCCCAGATGACTCGCCATTGCGCAAAACTGATGCTATTCCTCTACCATTCCCTCCTCCTCCTTTCCCTAGTCAAC
>CM069909.1:39683379-40135028 GCA_036172215.1 Camellia granthamiana | reverse complement strand
GAAAAAACGTCACTAAAATTGTAAGTTTTAATAATAATTTATAAAATCTTGACAAAAAAATCAATAAATGTTAATTTTTAGCGACATGCAAAAAATGTTAAAAAAAATTATTTTTAGCAATAATTTTATTAAGACTTATTTTTAATAAAATTTTACGAGAATTAAATCTAACTATTAGGACTCATTGATAGTTTATCCTAATGTTAAAATGTACATCCTACAATGACCTCTTCGAGATATTAAAAAATTATAATTAATTCCACAATTTTGACATAATTACAATAGTTTCTCCTCCATTAGTAGTCAGCTAGCTAGATAGAGGGAGGTTCTATTTACACACACTAAACTCACTTTATACACACATTTTAATAGAGAGGATGTGTAAAAATATAGTGAGGGGAATGTGCAAAAAGTATATATTGTGTGTGCAAATAGAAGCTCCCCTAGATAGACTTAATTGATGTTATCCAATTACTTTTTTGCCCTTTTTATTTTTATTTTTATTTTTATTTTAAAAATAAAAATTTTAAAAAATGGCTCAACCCCTGTCCCTTGATGCACCGTTCGCCACCTCCACTTTCCTCGTCTCTTTTTCCCCCGACAACACCATCAGCGTAACATCTATGTCCAGACATCTTTTTTCCGTTCACAATGCTATTACCTCACCCCTCTCTGGGACGAAATCAATAAATTAAATTAGAAGCGACATTTAGGTGCCGTTTGGTAACACCTACGTTTTCAATTTTCTATTTATATTTACAAAATTTTTAAAAACTCAAATAAAAACTTGTTTGATAAAATTTTTGATTTATAAATCAGTGGTCTCAGTTTATAAATTTGGCCAAAAAATCAAAACACAAAAAATGTATTTCCGTTTTAAGTTTTAAGTTTTTTTTTTTTTACCACCCAACACTAGCCACCACCCGCCACCATTTTCCACCACCGTCTTCCGCCACTGCCACCCACCCCCCCACCACCACCTGCCCAACACTACTCACCACCCACCTGCCACCACCACCAGCCACCCACTCGCCACCACCACCCACTTCTCGTCACCACCACCACCCACCACCCACCACCCACCTGCCATCCACCCGCCTACCACCCACTACCCGCCACTACCATCCATCGCCCGCCACCACCACCCGCCCACTTACTTGCCACCACCACTCACCACCCACCTGCTACCACCATCCGTCACCTGCCACCACCCAGCCACCCGCCACCCACCACCACCCAGCCACCTGCCATCCACCCGCCACCCACCACCCGCCACCCCACCACCACCACCACCACCCACTCGCTACCACCTACCACCCGCCACCGTCACCCAACTGCCACCACCACCTGCCACCCACCACCACCACTACCACCACCCACTCGCTACCAACCTACCACCCGCCACCGTCACCCACCCACCCCACCACACACACACCTACTCGCCACCACCCACCAATACTCGCCATCCGCCACCCACCTGCCACCACCTACCACCACCCACTCGCTACCACCCACCAGCCGCTACCGTCACCCACCCACCCACCCACCATCACCACCCACCACCACCCGCCATCCGCCACCCACCTGCCACCACCTGCCACCACCACCCACTCGCTACCACCCGCCACCGTCACCCACCCACCCACCCACCACCACCACCACCACCCACCACCCACCCGCCACCACCACCTACCACCACTACCCACCAGCCGCCACCACCACTACCACCACCACCCACTCCGCTACCACCCACCACCCGCCATCGTCACCCACCCACCCACCCACCACCACCACCACCTACCCGTCACCACCCACCACAACCAGCTACCTACTACCCACCGTCACCACTTTCACCACCGTCTTCCGCCGCCACTTGCCATAATCTCACTCTTTTATATTTTTAAAATTTTTTAAACATTTTGTCAATTACCAAACACGTTTGTAATTTATATTTTTCTAAAAATAAACAAAAAATAAACAAAAATCAGTTTTATAAAATTTTTGTAAATATAAACTGAAAACGTAAACGTTACCAAACACATTATAAATTATAATATTAAAATTTGTTATAAAAATATTTCATATAAATTTTTACGATTGACTTCAAAAAAGATATATATATATTATTTGTAACTAATATATCATAGACTATATAAAAAAAAAAAAGTTATGAATATAAGTTTTAAAATAAATTATACAATGATAAAGTAATTTTTTATACAAAGTTTTAGTAAAAATTCAATATAATAGTAATACCACGTCATCATTGACATATGATATCACCAACCAATAGTAAAGAAACACATAGAGGATGAACCCCAAATATCAAATGTAGCTGTTGGCTTTTTGACTTTCGAAGGTTATTATTGTAATTTTGAGCGTGCCAGTAAGGATCAATCAGCCCTTACAGAATATTAATTGCCAACCAATTATCAGGTGATTGTGTTTTAGTTCTTTTAGCCTCAATGAAGAGAACTTCTACTGGTGGCTTTGTTTAGGAGAATTAAGCAAACAATGATTAAATAAAAAACAACTTGTAGCATTTTATTAAGTAAAATGGAAGACTTACAAAGATCCAAATGAGCCTCGTAGAGGTTTACAGCAACAAACTACTTGAAACTACTCCTATGAACGAAGTGCCAGTGCAGGAATTTGAAGTACAGAAATGTAAAGAATAAGAAATATAAAAACTGAAAGGAAAAATAAAGTAGATAAAATTGGTTTTTTGGATCTGAGTCTGGGGTTTCTTTCTAGGACCCTTCTCTGTTATTTGTACTTCTCAATGATAACCGTCGAAATGAGATTCTAACCGTCGAATCACCCCTCCATGATTGTTGATCATGTTTCCTTACAATTAGCTCCACTACGCCATGTATGCGGTTAGGCTTTCCTCCTGATATTTGAATTTTAAATATGAGTAACCGTTAAGGCCACGTCATCTTGCACCTCTCTGCTGATTCCATACTATATAGATCCACAATAACCAATACTAACTACCACGTGTATGATTATGATTGAAAAACTTGATTTGTTTTCCCGTATTGCCCTCATCCTACCACGTGCTGAACTGTGATTGGCTTGTACAAAATATGTATCTAACATTACCCCCCGCACTAATAAACCCAATATTTGGTGATATTAGTGGATCAAGGTATTTTACCCATGTCTTAGAATGTGCATGGGCTTTGCACTTTTCAGAAATGCAACCTTCATTCATCAATGAAACATTTGCATTAAATTCTCTTCTATCTCTTGATCATCCCCACACTATCTCGGTATTGGAAAGGACTGGTACATCTTTCATAGCCAAGCAAGTCTTTTCTTACATTGATCAAGCATACGAAGAGTTATTTGATAATGTTGTTCGTCCTTGAAAGAACCTTCATGCATTGATTAGCCACCTTTATCCGCCCCCATTTATACAAGTTATGAAAGTTTTCGCAAATCATCGAACCTTCGAACCAAGAACCTACTGCTTACGATTCTTCAGAACACAAATTTGAGACCATGGATACCGGAAGCTCTTCTTCTGCAACAAAGCCGTCCGCGTGGAATGAAGCTGCTGCTGCTTCTTCTTCTTCCATGACCTCTGGCTGGGAACGTGGCCTACTCCTACTCAGCGTCAGAAGAGGGAACGCATTCATCATCGTTTCCCTAAATTCCGATGGACCCTCTTGAAATCCCCTCATTCCAAATGCAGTTCTGTAGTATATATCCATATGTTCCTATTAACTGTAGACGCAGTCTTGAAGACAATCTGCTTACAGCATGTATACTTCTACCTTGCCATCTCGGATGGTTCGAAGTGTCCCACGTCCTAATGAAGCTCTAGGGATCAGTTCTGCGCTTTTAGCCAAAAAAGCAAAACTTTATCCCTCTGATTGGCTAGAATGTGTGTCCAGACCTGAATTTCTGGATTCGCTCAGGGAACCTCCGACTACTCCTCCTCTGCCTTCTAATCCACATTGGATTGATGAGTTCAGGCTCACTCTCTCTAAGAGCCAATCCTTCCCCCCTTACCGGGTCCTAGCGCCTCCAACTCCTTATCAGCAATTCAGGGCTTAGATCTTGCTTGCTGCATTTTCTCATTTATCCTTTAAAGTCCTTCGAAATGACATTCCCCACAAAACTTTCTTTGGGCTTGTGACATTATGTCTCGAAGTCATCTCCTTAACCTTGTGGCCCAAATAGAGGTCTATACCTTTTTAAACCAACTTCCTCTCCTGCTCAACTGCCACTTCCATGCTTCCATTACCAGTGAAGTTCTAGATGAAGCCATTTCTGCTCGAATCCAGGTTTAGTATGAGGTAGAGAACCTTCTTGATGAATATGAAGCCTTCAAGAGCCAGGATTCTGAGTATGGGGAGGATGCTGTGATGAATGAAGTGCAAAAAGAAGAGGAGATGGATGCCCGCAGACAAAGCTCTGAAGGAGATAGAATTCGAAGTGAAGGCCCAACAACTCTCTTCTCAATTGAGGGCTTACCAATTAGATAAACCAAAATCTAGACAAGATAGAAGATAGAGTAGGAAAAGAGTATTCATTTATTGAATTTTGTTGGACTAAATTTCATGACCTTGTAACTTTCTTCATTCCATACTTCTACAAAGTCAAGAATGTAATCAAATAAATCCCAGTATAAACAGCATTTATCAATACAACTGGGCTCTTCGAATTTCATTTATCAGATTCTGATTTACCACTCCAATTGTAAACTGCATGGTTGATGTGCTTTGACTCCATTCCAACTCAAACTCTTCCAAAGTATGACATCTTTTCTTTTGAGAAAAACAAGTATTGCCTTACATACTGATTCTAGGACTAACATAATTCTTCAACTATTAGCTTCGAATTAACCAACTCTGTCATTCGAAACTTGATTTGATCATACCCAAACATATGGTTAATACGATCAAGTAATTTCAAATCAACTAATTTTGTTTCAAACAAACAGTCTATATTTTCCAAAATAAGGAAACCTCTTTTAAGGACTACAACTATTTTTGTTCTAAAAAAGTGATTTCTTCTGTATACTATCAAACCAACTACTGGTTTGAAGCTCAGGACAAACAATATCTAACCGTAAAGTATTTCAAGTTTTGCTTCGAAGGATTTTACTTTCACTAAAAACCTAAAAACAGGTCTTTAATCCTTTTGAAGTAAACAAATACTTGAGCATTCTTGCATCCTTAGGTGTAGAGTGTGCTTCGAAGTCGACTTCCTGCCTTCGAAGCCGTTTGTTATTTGACTTTGGCGCCAAAATTTGGCTTCGAAGCCAAATATTTTATTTTGAAGCTGACATCAATATTTGAGATGCGTTTCCCTCCATAACTATCAACATTGAAAGAAACTTTTCGTATCCGTACCTTCAGTACTTCTTTATGAATCCCACGATTGGGCCATATTTTCGAACACAAAGGTTTAAAAACCTTTTTATTCCGTGCTTTGAATTCACTCGTTTGCCTAACATACAAACCCTTCATCTGCTGTTTGGCTTTCTCTTTCCTTTTGCTCTCTTTCTCGACTTTGTCTTCTGAGAAAATTCTCTAGCAATGGCTTTTTTCTTCCTTGAAAATATCGGTTGTGAGCGCGTGAGTCCATCTGTAGCCTTGAAAAGGATCATTGATGAAGAGTGCGAGAAGTACAAGGCTGGTGAGAAAAGTGTCATTGACGGACGCATCTTCATTCCTCGTTGTCATAAGCAGCAAGAGTATGTGCTTGGGCCCATCTTCAAGGAGATTCCTACTGAGATTCTAGCTCTGTATCCACATCTAAAAGATCATTGTCTCCTTTACGATGGTGGTCTTGACTAGGGAAGCTGGAGGATGAACCGCCCCCATCGCGGCTGACCCACAATGAGACCAGAGTAGGAGGAATGGTATGAATCGGGTCGTCCCTGACAGGACTCTGGATCTTCAGGAGCTTTGCCTCTTCGACACCCTCCAATTTTCCAGGTTCACCCATTTCGGAGGACCCATTCTTAATACTTGCTGCCCTTTGCTTTTTGAAATTCTGCTTTTAATTTCTTTCATTCAGATGTGGGATGATGGCTCCTACTATTCTTGACATCTACCATTTATTAGGATTGTCCCATACTGGTACCCCCCATTAGTCTAGATTATCCTAGACCTTAAAACCCCTTTTTTCCCTTTCCTCTCTTAACTCATCCTATAGTGACTTTGTCCAAGGTTGAGAATAAAAGAGAGGGCCTTGTGACTGATAGGGAATTCTTTTCTTTTATAGTATGTTGGCTTTACAAGTTCCTTTTCTGCACCTCTTATCAGAGGATCATGCTGAATTTGCCCCTCTTGCCAAAGCCCTTGTCTTACAAAGAAAGGTGGCCTTAGCTCCATACGTTCTAGGTCATGTTTATAGAGCTTGTTCCCTTTTCTGTGAAAAACCCTTAGATGCTAATCAGGGAGGTCCATTTTGGATACTTCAACTTTGGCTTTTTGCATGTTTTACCGAGTTACAATCTAAATACCTAAAGTTTTTGGAACCAAACCCCACTATTTCATGGCATGAATTTAGCCAATGTTTCACTCTATCCTTCCAACTTTGTTTTTTACTTTTCTTTCTTCCACAGCTCCCAGCTTCCCCTTCTTCTCACAACTTCCATCCCTTCGAACTCTACTAATATTGGCCCATCCTAGTTGAGGACCTTTTTGAGTGATAGGTCTTTGCTCAACACCTCAACACAAAAACACGTGGGCCCTCTATTCTGATTCCCAGAGAATTATTCATTGGGACCATGAACCCTAGAGCTTACAAATGCATTGCTGAGCCCTATTGTCCTGCCCAATTTGCTACGCAATTTGGCTTTTCACAAGGAGTTCCAATACCCCCTTTGCCAGACCAATTTAAGCCTTACCAGCAGGGATTGGAAGAAGCAACTTCCAAATTCATCCAAGATTTCATTAACTTTGAGTACTTCCCTTTCATACCTCTAGGCAACATATTAAAAAGATGTCAGAACTGGTGGATGGCCAATATGGAGGTACGCTTAGCCATTCCCTCCTCAAAACCTATTAATGGTACTAGATGTGCCTCAAGCCAAGCCCAAAGGGGCTGGAGTTGTTACCTCTTCCACTGATCCTGCCACTTCAGTTCTTGCGCCTGCCACCACAAAGCCTATCCCTGCTATCTCATCTCCCTTTAGAGTTACTCGAGCTGCCTTGAAGAAAAGTATGTACTGCTGTTTTTTTTCCCCTTCTCCTCTATGATGCTCTTGTCCTTACTTATGACTCTTTCTTTGGTGTAGGTGGTGCGGGTGCCTCTAAGAGAGATTCTCCCAAAAAAGTCCAAGTTTTAAATCTCCTCAAGAGTAAACAGCAACAACAAAAGAGAAGAAAGCTCTTACTTGATCTTGAAGATGAGGCACCTGAGGTTCATGTAGAAGAAGAGGAAACAGAAAAAGAAGAGGCAGAAAAAGAACAAGAGACACCCTTGAAGAGAAGGAAGAAAATGACTGTCTCTCTGTCTAATTTTATTGGAGACCCCGTTCACGAGGCATCTGCTAAAGTAATGGAAGCAGAACATTCCAAAGAACTCATTGTATTTCAGAGGGCTGAGAAGAGGAGGCAACAACAAATGCTTAGGGATGAAGTTGCTACTACTGATGCACTTCAAAGAGAAATTGTAAGAAAATAACAAGCTGCTAGACATTATACTCTTCGCAGTTCCCCAATCATAGTCACTACTTCTGAAATTAGTAATTTCTTTCATGCTTCTATTCTCTTTTCTCAAATTCTTAGTACTGAGACTTGACATTACTTTGTATTTCTTCTTTTGCAGCAACAACTACTCTGCCTCATTCTTCAACAAGGACTCCTTCAATCTCATTTGAAGTTGAAAGACCTCGAATTGTAAAGCCAATTCGAGCAATACTTCTACCTTTTGGTCCCATATTTTCCATACCCTTCTTGAGACCAAGTATTTCTGTATCTCTTTCTTTTGGCTTAACTCCATACCTCCCTTATTTATCTTTCAACTCTACTCAATTTGCTCTCCTTTCAAGCCTTGCTGCTCCTTCCCCTCCTAAAGAAATTCCAGCTGTTACTTCATCTTTAATGATAGCTGATTCCTATAGAGAATGCACTGGTAGCTCTCCAATTCTTTGTCCGTTATCTCTACCTAGTTTTAGTTCCTCTTCTCTTGACCTATTGGTAACCAAAACCATGGAGACTGCTAGGGATGCTTCATCTTCTTCCCCTATTCCTATGCAACCATTTCTTCCTTCCACCAGAGTTCTTTCTACGCCTTCCATGTCAACGGATGAAGTAGACATCTTCGAAGCTAGGCTAGCTAGTCTCTTTGACATGCCTTCCACCAGTCCAACAGCTAGCAATGAGACTGAGCCATTAGTCCTAACTGATTCTTCACTGGAAATTTTTGAGAGATCTTCCTCCAGTGGTAGGGCTTCCTTGTCTTCAATAGACTTAGACAGCTGTTTGGAGTTGCTGACATCTTTCTCAAGGATTCCTTTCGAAGCCTTACAAAGGCCTATAATCAAGAATGGTTTCCTCCAGTGCTGCAAGATTGTTGAGCAGTCCAATATGACTGTTTCAAGTCATGTATCTCAGGCGGCAGCCACCATTGATTTTTACATCAACATCTGCCATGCTGCCAAGGTTGCAGAGGAGAAATTGCTAAGAGACCAGAGTTTTTTTTCCAAAATACATGCTGAAGTGTCAGAACTAAAAAAGCAACATTTCTCTGTCTCCTAATTTCAAGCTCAACTATTGAAGAAGAAGGCTCAGCTTGAGGAAGAGTTATCAGCAGTCAACCAAGCTTTAGATCGAACTGCCACCAAACTGCAAATTACTAATCAAGAACTGGCTGATCGAAAGCAGGAGATGACTACAGCCATCCAGCTGTTCCCATCTCTTAGGAGTAGAAAATCTATTGTAAAGGAACAACTGAGGCATTGTACTGACTTTTGGGCCAATCTATGGCTACATGTATTCAACTCATTATGAAATAAAATCCTTATTTGAGTATTTTCATGTTCTTTTCATCTAGTACTTATTCTATTCCTTGTGTTTCCCACACGGTTGGATAATAAGGCTTCAAATATCTGCCATTAATCTTCTTAGGATGTACATATCCATTCAAATTTTTCAAATGATATGCTCCCAAAGGTAAGACTCTATGAATTTGATATGGTCCTTTCCAGTTAGGTGACCATTTACCAAATTTGTGGCTTTTAATCCCTATAGGGAATATTGTTTTCCATACCAAATCACCTTCATCAAAGCTAATGTGCTTGACTTTCTTATTATAGTTTTTGGCTGCTTTCTTCTTTTGGAAAAGAATGCTATTTAATGCCAGAATTCTAACTTCATCTATGCTTTCTAATTCCAAGCACATGCTTTGATGGTACTGCTCAAGATTTAACTGATCCTGGCACCTTACCCTCAAATACTTTACATTAATTTCCATAGGTAGCACTGCATTATGCCCATATACTAAAGCATAAGAAGTGATTCCTGTACTTGACCTTGGAGAAGTCCTATAAGCCCATAACACATCCAACAGCAAGTTATGCTAATCTCTGGGATTGTCCTCCACAACTTTCTGTATTCCTTTTTTCAAAGACTTATTGGATGATTCAGCTTAACCATTGGCTTGTGCATAATAGGGAGTAGAATTAACAAGGCCAATTCCAAACTCTGCCACAAAAGACTTAACCATTTTCTTATCAAATACAGTCCCATTATCAACAGTTATAGTATGTGGAATACCAAATCTGTGGATCAAATCTTTAATGAATCCAATGACTTGAGTCTGGTCTACAGCCTTATATGGCTTAGCCTCGATCCACTTAGTGAAATAATCTGTGGCCACTAAGATGAAACAATGATGCTTCGAAGAGGGTGGGTGTATTTTCCTTATCATATCCATAGCCTATCCTCTAAATGGCCAAGGCTTCACAACCGCATGCAGATCAATTATGGGTACATGCCTTATTGTGCCATGCTTTTGGCATGCCTAGCAACCTCTAGCATACTCTATGGAGTCCTTAAGGATGGTTGGCCAGTAGTAGAAATGTCTTCGAAGTAGTCATTTGATCTTCACACCAGGCTGATGAGCACCACAAATGCCTTCATGAACCTCAGCCATGGCTGTCAATGCTTCCTTTGGACCTAAACATTCCAATAACAACCCATCTGTCCCCCTTTTGTAAAGAGCATTACCATACATTATGTATTGCATGGATTGCAATTTGATTTTTCTGCTGGCTTTCGAAGATGGGCCAGCTAGATACTGCATTATTAGATGCCTGCAATCTTGTTCTTGTAAGTCATTATGATTGACCTCTAAGACCATATTCCTTTTATTCAAAGGTAGTATTATCTTTTGATATGTTGTTTGGCTTATGTTCCTTTGAGTGTTTTCCATTTTTTTGAAATTCGAAACTTTTTGAGCCACATCATTAGCTTTATTATTCAAGAATCTTGGGACATAAGTCACATTTGCTATCTGAAACTAAGAAAGCAAATGTAATGCAACAACATAGTATGGCAACATGCTTACACTTTGACATTTGAAAATCCCTTTCACCTGGTTAACCACCAATTGGGAATCTCCAAATATATCAACTACATGAGCTTGTAATCCAATGAGTATTTCGAGTCCCACTATTAAAGTTTCATATTCAGCTTAATTATTGGAATAAATAATTTCATCCACTCTGAAACCATGTGTGGTTTCTACCCCTAGTGGTGACTTAATCACCACACTAATTCCAGTTAGACAATTGGCTTTTGATCCATCGAACCACATTTGCCATGGTTCAACACTGACCATACCAAATTCCATTATTTCTTGGCTTTCAGTTTGACATAGATGGTCTGCCAAGAAATTGGCTAAAACTTGTCCTTTTAATGCCTTTTGGGGGACATATTATTGATGAAATTCTGACAAAACTAACATCCATTTGCCAATTTTTCCTCTCAACATAGGTCTAGATAACATATATTTAACCAAATCAGTGGTTGCAATTACCAAGACAGTTGTAGGCAAAAAATAGTATCTTAATTTCATTGCAGCAAAATGCAATGCAAGACACAACTTTTCTACAGCTGAATATTTACATTCACAAGAATTTAGAAACCTACTAAGGTAGTAAACTGCTTACATTTTGCCTTCTTCATTGTCTTAGGTTAAGAAAACTCCTAGTGAATCTTCTGCTGCAACTATATACAACTTTAAGGGCTTATCACCCTTTGGTAGCATCAGCACTGGAGGGTTGGCCAAGTAAGCTTTGATTCCTTCGAAAGCAGTTTGATGCTCTACTGTCCACACAAATTCCTCTTCTTCTTTTAGCCTTAATAAGAAAGAAAATACTTTAGTTTTCCCTTCAGTATTAGAAATGAATCCTCGAAGAAAATTAACATGTCTAAGGAATTTTTGTAATTCTTTCTTACTTGATAGAGGTTTGGCTTCAATGATAGCTTTGGCTTTATTCTGATCAATCTGTATTCCCTTATTGTGTACTACATAGCCCAAGAAGTTTCCAGCTAATACGCCAAAAGCACATTTGAGAGGATTAAGTTTCAACTTGAACTTTCTCATTCTTTCAAAAGCTACTTCTAAGTGAAACAAATGTTCCTCCATGGATTGAGACTTTACTACAATATCATCAATGTAACACTCTAAATATCCTCCAATGAGATCATGAAAGATAGTGTTCATAGCCCCTTGATATGTAGCCCCAGCATTCTTCAGGCCAAATGGCATTTTAACCCATTCGAAGGTGCCAATATTCCCAGGACATCTGAATGCTGTCTTGTGGATATCTTTTTCTGCAATGCAGATTTGGTTATAACCAGAGTGCCCATCCATCATTGATAAAACTTTGTGCCCTGCTGAACTGTCCACCAATAAATCTACTATGGGCATAGGATACTCATCTTTTGGAGTTGCTAAATTCAAGTTTCTAAAATCGATGCATACCTCATTTTACCATTCTTCTTAACTACAGGCACAATATTAGATAACCATTCAACATACCTAACTGTCCTAATAAAGCCTGCCTTGAGGAGTCTAAGAATTTCTTCCTTGATCTTCTGAATCGCTTCAGGACTCATCCTTCTTGGTTTTTGCTTATATGGCTTGAAATTAGGCCTCATACGGAACCTATGTTCTACTAATGACCTATCCAATCCTGGTAGTTCATTATAAGACCATACAAAACAATCTTTATATCTCTTTAAGACCACCACCAACTGGTCCCTGTCAAGAGCATTCAACCAAGCACTGATATAGGTGGGCAGCTATATAGAACCTTCCCTTAAATTTACTTCTCCAAGGGGTCTTGTATTTGAGAACTCACTGATGCTCCTTTTTTGATTCTTTCTGACTTCGAAGCAATCTCCTTGCTTTGTCCTGCTCCTAGTTTCTTTGATTCAACATCTTTACCCTCCTCTTCATAGACAAAGTCTGTCCACAAGGCTTCTTCTTCCTGTATCTCCTGGACTTTTGTTTCAATGTCCAAAGCACAGTATTTATCCAAGGCCAAAAATTTGACCTGTTGTTGTTTCTGTTTACAACCAATTATCATGACTTCTTTCTCTTGCTCTTGCTCTTGCACTTGCACTTTCTTGACTATTGATTTTACATCAAATACTGAGAACTTAATTAAAGCCAAAGATTTGGCCTCCTGAGTTCCATCTCTTTGCCTACAACCAGGCATCATTGTCATCCTTAACGACAAACTCTTCATCAGCACTTTCCTGGACTAAGTGCTTCAGGTGTGCTAATTCCTTATCAGCCATCACTTCGGCTGATCCATCAGGTTTTCTCAGTATACTGAGTGGTGTCACCCCTTCAGTATATAATTTGGCCTCTGCAAAATCTACATAAGCTATAAAGGGTTGAGGGTCTGCATTGATCTCCTCTGTCTCTCCATTGTACAAGGCCATCATGATCTTCTGATGTAAAGAGGAAGGCATACATTTGTTGGTGTGAATCCAATCTCTTCCAAGTAGAGCATTATACTTAGCATTGCTGTCGATAATGAAGAATGCCGTCATGCAGTCCCTGGTTCCCACACTCAAGTTGATGGGCAAAATGCCTTGGGCCATCTGTTTGTCTCCAGCGAAACCAGCAATGGCTATACTGGTTGGGATTAGTCTGGGGTTTTTCTTTCCTAGTTTCTTCAAAGAAGATTTTGGAAGCAGGTTTACTGTTGCCTCATTATCTACCAATACCCAATTCATCTGTATCCCATCGAAGAAGGCCTTGATATACAAGGGTTTGACATACTGTGTCATGGACGTCGTGGGATACTCAAAAGGGTATGAGAGGTTAATACTTACCTCTTTCTCACTCTCATCTTCAGTTTCCATTGGTGTGGCCACTTCGGATTCGTCTTGCACCATACTCACTTGTGAGTCTTCACTAGAAACTGGAACTGGGTCAATCTCCTGACCTTGGTTTTCATCTTCAACTTGAAACTCATGTGGTAGTATAAGTACCATATTCACTGACACAGGAGGAAATGAGCCAAATTGGACGACTGGCTGTACCTGCTTCTTTTCCTGGCCAACTTGTTCAATTACTTCAGAAGCGTCTTCCATGCTACATTCTGGCACTTCATTATTAATAACCTCCTTCAAATGGTCTGCTTCTGCTGGTTTTTCAACCAAAAATTTCTGTTCAGCCATGAAGGCTTCAAACATTTCTTCCTCAACCATCTCCTTCTTTTGGCCTAGGTCGACTTCTTCCTCTGTCTCACTATCACTTTCCATCAAAGCCTTTTCTAATCCTGCCAAACTAGATCTTTCTTTGGCTTTTAGTTCAAAATGAACTTTGGCCAATTGTTCTCTGCTGCAACTCCTTTTGTCTTGAAGAGTCGATTTTGGATCATGATTTGACTTTGAATTTTCTTCTCTCTATGCCTGGTTCTTTGGCCGAACCAATGAAGAGCTTTCTTCACTTTCTTTCAGATCCTTCTGGTACTGAATGCACCTTCGTTGAATCTTCCTTTTTTGGGACTAGAAATCACTAGGACCATATTTGGTTCCTTTGTTTTTTGGTGCTTAAGTAACACCCAATTGTTTGGAGCCACCAAAGGAGGTTTAACCATCCTACCTTAGTCTCCAACAATATTTCTTTGGGTAGACATCTTCCTAGATTTGTTTTGCATGACAAACCAATTTGGAACTCCAGGTACTCATGAACCCACTAGCCTAGTTGTTGAACTGTCTCTTTCTTCATTCGAAGCCAGCTTCGAAGCTGACTGTGAAGGCCACTGCCTAGCCTTGACTACCTATCTTGGGCCTAATTCAAGTCTCCTATGAAGATGGCCACTTTCCTTTTTGTGTGAGGTTGGTCTAGCGGGCCAATCTCTGGCTTTGATCCCATAACTTGAACCCCTTTCAGGTCTCCTTTCAGGATGATTGCTCTTCATTCTGTAATAGTTAGGTGGTCTGGACTCATGTAGAGGTCTCTTACCTTTAGAGTGCACTCTAGCGGCTGTTGGCTCAGCCATTAATGGCTGCTGCTTAATACTAATTGGATATGGCCTTTTGTTATAAGCACTGGTTGGTTTAGGACGTCTCTGCACATCCTTGTAATATTGCTTCCCATTGATCGGAAGCCCTTTCAATCACTTGTAGCTCAACTTGCATCTAGGACACATTCTTTGTATGACAACTGCCTCTAAAGAATCATCATCCAATGCCTCTTCATCAGAGTCTTCCCTCTGGTCTGCAAAACCTTGTCCAATAGCTGGTAAACTTCTAGCATCTTTCTTGACAGTAGTCTGGCTGGCAACATGCATTTGCACATTGATCTCTTCTAATTTTTTCAAGAACAAGTTTTGGGAGTCTGGCACAATAACATTGGCTGCCATTTCTCCAATTTCTGAGAATGGATTAGTGTCAATCCCCGTGGCCTTTTCTGCTTTAGCTGGGAATTTCAAACTCCCCTTTCGAATCTGCTCTTCGATCCTGTCTCGAAAAACAATGCAGTTTTTAATTGAGTGAGACCAAGAATTATGCCATTTACAATACACTTTTCCTTTAAGTTCCTCTAGAGATGGAATTTTGACTCCTTTTGGTAACTTTAGGAAGTTTGTAGCAAGCAAATGATCAAAAATGTCATCTGCCTTTGTTAAATCGAAAGAGTATTTCCTATGAAGGTCTTTCTTTTTAAACTGCTGGTCTATTGTTGTGTCTTTATGAATTAATGCTTCACAGATCATAGGTTTTTTCCCTACAATCTCTGCCACATCAATCTCATAATTAGGATCTCTATAGTATGTCTTGTATGATGCATTATTTCGATATTGTTCTTCTTCTAGTAATGCTTCATACCTAGACACCTTATAGGTCAGTTCCACTAAGTTTCTAAACTTAGTTGAGTCAAACTTCTTTCGAAGCCTAAACTCTAGACCATTTTAAGCCAATCTCACAAACTCAGGTTCTGGTAGGACAATCCTACATTTGTTTCGTGCTCTTTTGAATCTGGCAATAAATTGAGCAGCATTTTCATCAGGCCTTTAACTCAACCTTTCCAAGTCTTCCATAGAAACCTCTGGCTCCGTTTGGAAGAATTGGGCATGAAATGCCTCCTCTATCTGCTGCCAAGTTTGGATGAAGCCAGGTGTAAGGTTAATATACCATACAAAGGCTGCCCCAGTTAGAGAATTTGGGAACAATGTCAACTTCATGTAATCATTATTGGTAAATTCACCACATTGAGCAGCGAACCTAGCAATATGCTCCACCGTTGACTGGTTTCCATTCCCATAAAAAAGAGCAAAGTCTGGTATCCTAAATCCTCCTGGGTATTCATGTACCCTATCTACCCATTCTGGATATTGTTTCCTATACATAGGAGTTTGAACTCCCCGAGCCATCGGTCCACACATCTCTCTAACAATGTCAGCAATTTGGTCCCTATGAACCATATTTTGTGCTTGTTGAACCACTACTGGAGGAACAAACACAGGATTTGGTGGACAACCTTGTGCCTGAGGTCCTCTTGGTCCATAGGGTGGCACATTTGACACTGGTTGTCCCTGTGGTGCTGGCTGCTGTTGAGGGTATGGGTAACCCTTCTGAGCTTGTCCTGCGAAAGGACTTGCGAAAGGTGCTGAAACAGGTGTTGTGTCTCTTCCAATTGTAGGGCACCCTTCCAACCCCCCGGATATAAATTCGAACAAAGGATTAGTGAACCCCCTTGTGCCAGGTATGACTTCGAACATATGATTTGGAAACATCCTTATACCATTTTCTTGTGTTGGGCTAGATCCACCAATTTGCATGGCTTCACTGTTAAGTAATGAGGCATTTTGACCTGTCACAGGTCTTGAAAGAGGTTCATACCAAGACTGAGGTGATGGTCTTTCTAGTTTTGGTTACTAGTTTGACCATTAGAATGTCTATTATTTTGCATAGGCTGTTTATCTCTAACCAATCTTTGCTAAGGGATATTTGAAACTTCCTCCATATGTCTTGTGTTTGTTGATTGATGGGTATTCATTCGATCCATGAAGGATGTTGCCCATCTTTCCATTGTATTCATTAACTGTTGTCCTATGGCATCTACTAGGCTACCCCATGGATTTATTGGTTGAGTAGATGGAACAGTGGATGGTCCAATTCCTTGGCCTCATCCAATATTTTGAACATGTGGTACTTATTCCGAAGTGCTGGTCTGTTCGACCATAGGTTCTGATAAAATAAGTACTTTCATAGGATATGTTATCACATTATCTTCTGGATTAGGCATTTCTACCTCTCATTCCACACCTTCTCTCAAGCGTTCATTTTCTTCTTGTCTCTTACGTCTAGCCATTTCAATTAGTCCCACTGGGCGTGCCAAAAATATATGTTGGCTTTTTGGCTTTCGAAGGTTATTATTGTAATTTTGAGCGTGCTAGTAAGAATCAATCAGTCCTTACAGAATATTAATTGCCAACCAATTATCAGGCGATTGTGTTTTAGTTCTTTCAGCCTCAATGAAGAGGACTTCTACTGGTGGCTTTGTTTAGGAGAATTAAGCAAACAATGATTAAATAAAGAACAATTGTAACATTTCATTAAGTAAAATAGAAGACTTACAAAGATCCAAATGAGCCTCGTAGAGGTTTACAGCAACAAACTACTTGAAACTACTCCTATGAACGAAGTGCAATGCAGGAATTTGAAGTACAGAAATGTAAAGAACAAGAAATATAAAAACTGGAAGGAAAAATAAAGTAGATAAAACTGGTTTTTTGGATCTGAGTCTGGGGTTTCTTTCTAGGACCTTCTCTGCTATTTATACTTCTCAATGATAACCGTCGAAATGAGCTTCTAACCATTGAATCACCCCTCCATGATTGCTGATCATGTTTTCTCACAGTTAGCTCCACTACGCCATGTATGCAGTTAGGCTTCCCTTCTGATATTTGAATTTAAATATGAGTAACCGTTAAGGCCACGTCATCTTGCACCTTTCTGCTGATTCCATACTATATAGATCCACAATAACCAATACTAACTGCCACGTGTATGATTATGATTGAAGACTTGAATTGTTTTCCCGTATTGCCCTCATCCTACCATGTGTTGAACTGTGATTGGCTTGTACAAAATATGTAGCGAACAGTAACTAACCATTCAATAAATTTCATAACTTCATTGAGATTAATTATAATTGTATGTCCACAATGATATGACTTATCGTAATATTTTTATTTTGAATAAAAAAACAAATATTATTATTCTCATAATTTTTAAAATGTCATTGATATTTCACTCTAAATAATATTTTATAATTTTTTTATTTAAAATATTTTTTTATGTTGGTAAAAAAAAAAAATTTATTCCGAAACCCAAAAAGGACACGTGACCCCCTGGACTCACCGTGGCTCCGCCACTCTATTCTTCCACAAGTACTACTACCCTTCACCCTCTAGTCCTCATATGGAGCATTCCCACTATTTGTTTCAATCTACAATGCCATGCCTTCTACCTTCTAGTTACCATATATAATGCCACCACTCCCTACCCTCCCCTCAGTGCCCTTCTATGAAGCCAAAACTCCATCATTTGTTCCTCATTTTTTAGCTGCTACCTCATCTTCTCTTCTCCTTCCTTCAAAAGTGCCATCATGCGTCCTCACCAGAGTGGGAGATCCTGTTATGTTTTATGACACAACAGGTAGCTAACACTCTAAGAGGGCTTATCCCAAGTCTTTTTTAATAATTCGAACCGTTCATATTGTAAAATTTATCGATTAGACCATCTATATAAAAAATCAGTTTGATCAAACATTTATAACCTCATAACAAAAGCACATTTATTTTTTAAAAAATAAACGGTTAACACTATTTTAATAATTTTTTTTAAAAAAATTAAGACTTGATCATGGGACTGCAGATATCCGATTAACTTAATTTTTTTTTTTTTTTTTTGTGAATGATATACTCAACGAATTCTATAATATAAATGCTTCAGATTATCAAAATAACTCATAACAAAAGGATGTTGTGTCTTGAGACACAACAACCCTCGGTCTTACCTTGAACAAATCAAAACCATAACAAAATCCAACAAAATCAAAAAATAAAAATAAAAATTCCAACCTTCCTTTTGAGAGAGAAATAATGATGGTTGAGCTAGTGTTCGAAACATTAAGGAGATGGTAGTGGCATGCGAAAAGTTAAGGGAGAAAGGAAAAGGGCGAGTTAGGTTTTTATTTCTAAGATTTGTTGATACTTGTTATAAAGAGAAAAAATAGAAAAATCATTTTATATTTTTACTAATGTGGTGATCAAACTGTTAAAAGACTAACGGTGACTTAACGAGAAAGATGTGGTTGATATATAATGGGGGTGTTTGTTTCAGTTTTTCAGAGCCAACTTATGACTTTTAGCTTTGAAAAAGTTATTTTGGACTGTTTGGTTAAACTTATTTCAAATAGCTTCTGATTCTAACAGCTTATTTTAACTAAAAAAAAGCTGATTCTGAGAAGCTGCTCACCGCTTGCTTCTGATTATCAGCTTCTGCTGTGGACATGTTAATTTATGGTTATATTATTAAATTTTTTTTTATTTTTTTAAAAATAGAAAAAGACTCAAATGGACTATAGATTATTATTATTATTTTTTATGAGAAATGTAGACAAATAAAAAATAAAAATTAATTAAAAAAGCTATTTCACAGCTTATTTAACAAACACTACTCAGCAACTTAAATCTATAATCCAACAGTTACACCAAACAGATTAACAACTTCTGATTAAAGTCATAATCTATAATCTGTTAAGCTATAATCTATAAGCTGTTTTAACAGCTACACCAAATGGGGCCAATATATAATTTAGGGTATTTAGTGTAAATACATTAAAGTTACGGGATTAAATATAATTTTACCATATTTTAATGGGTGTCAATGCAACTACCCTTTTTTTTTTTTTACAAGGAATTATACTATTAATTATTAATTTATCCTGGTTACACTAACAAATTCATTTATAATGAATTACACTAACAAATTCATTTACTTGATCCCAATTTAAAACAAAAATATATTGATAAATTAAAATCTTTATTAATTCATTCTGATGATAAACCTAAGATTGATAAACCTATTATCAGTTTATCTAAGACTTTAGAAAGATTTAAAAATAAAACTAAAGAAATTACACTTCAAGATTTACAATCTGAAATCAATCAAATCAAACAAACTATTAATGAATTAAGACAAAAAGATCGAAAATTAGAAGATGAAATTATTACATTAAAACTTAATAAAAGTTTAGATAATTTCCACAACTCAGTCCATGACTCTCCTAATGAATCTGAACATAATTCTGACCCTGATTCTGATCACACTAATCCTGATAAATTAATATTTGACAATAGATCACAATCTCATACTCCTGACGATAACCGATTAAATCTAATCAATAAAATCTATATGCAAAAATGGTATTCACGAATTAAGATAGTTATTAATGATTTTGAATTAAACTTAATTGCTCTAATAGATACTGGTGCTGATTTAAACTGTATACAAGAAGGTTTGCTCCCTACTAAATACTATGAAAAATGCCATGAGAAATTAACCTCTGTTAATGGTAGTAAAATGCGTATTAAATATAAATTACCTAACGTTCATGTTTGTCAAGATAATGTATGTTTCAAAACCTCATTCGTTTTAGTAAAAAACATGACTGATAAAATCATATTAGGTATCACATTTATACATTTACTTTATCCATTTACTACATCTGCTGAAGGAATTACCACTCATGTTTTAGGCCAACCTGTTACTTTTAAATTTTTATTTCCGCCTGAAATGTTCGAATTAAAACTGTTAAAAGATTGTTCTATTTCCCATACTATTAATCGCTTAACTAGGCAAATCAATTTTCTTAAAGAAGAAATTAATTATAAAAGAATTGATCAACAATTAACTGATCCTATTATTATTTCTCAAATTAATGATTTTAAATTAAAACTAGAATCCACTGTCTGCTCCAATTTACCTACTGCATTTTGGCATAGAAAAAAGTATGTAGTTACTTTGCCATATATTAAAAATTTTAATGAAAAACACATCCCTACTAAATCTCGACCTATTCAAATGAATTATGAATTACTTGAAATGTGTAAGAAAGAAATTAATAAATTATTAAAAAACAGAATCATTAGTCCAAGCAAATCACCATGGTCTTGTCCTGCTTTTTATGTTAATAAAAATGCTGAATTAGAACGAGGTGTCCCTCACTTAGTTATTAATTATAAACCACTCAATGCTGTTTTAGAATGGATTAGATATCCTATTCCTAATAAAAAAGATTTGATTAAAAGACTTAGTCAAGCTGTTATTTTTAGTAAATTTGATTTAAAAAGTGAGTTTTGGCAAATACAAATTCACCCTAAAGATCGATATAAAACTGCTTTTAATACACCCTTTGGTCAATATGAATGGAATGTAATGCCATTTGGTTTAAAAAATGCTCCTAGTGAATTTCAAAATATAATGAATGATATTTTTAATCCATTTAGTCATTTTTCTATTGTTTATATTGATGATATTTTAATATTTTCCAAATCCCTTAATGAACATTGGAAACATTTAACTGCATTCTTTTATACAATTAAAAGTCATGGTTTAGTTATCTCAGCTCCTAAAATCAAACTCTTCCAAACTAAAATTAGATTCTTAGGATATGATATTCACCACAATACTATTCTGCCAATTAGTAGATCAATTGAGTTTGCATCCAAGTTCCCTGATGAAATTCTTAATAAAACCCAGTTACAAAGGTTTTTAGGTTCCCTTAATTACATTGCTGATTTTTACAAAGACCTTAGGAAGACTTGTCAACCATTGTTTGATAGATTAAAGGATAATCCTCCTCCTTGGTCATATGTTCATACTTCTATTGTCCAAAACGTCAAACAATATGTTAAGTCTCTCGATTGTCTTGGTATTCCTACTGAAAATTCATTCAAAATTATTCAAACTGATGCTTCTGATATTGGTTATGGTGGCATTCTTCTCCAGAAAGTCACTCCTCAATCATCTGAACAAATTGTTCGTTATCATTCTGGTGTCTGGAATAAAGCACAATTAAATTATAGTACTATTAAAAAAGAAATTTTATCTACTGTTTTATGTATACAAAAATTTCAAGATGATATTTTAAATCAAAAATTTTTACTTCGTGTTGATTGCAAATCCGCTAAATATGTTTTGGAAAAAGATGTTCAAAATCTTGCTAGTAAACAAATTTTTGCTCGTTGGCAATCTATTTTAAGTATTTTTGATTTTGATATTACCTATATACCTGGTTGTCAAAATTCCCTTCCTGATTTTCTTACCCGGGAATTTTTACAGGGGGGTAAGGGATGAGTGCTACTCCACATATTCCATATTTAAAAACCCAAATTACCTTTTACCAAACCCTGCTCAAACAAGTTAATCGCCGTATTAACCGCCTCAAATCCGCCAAACCAACTACTAAAAGAGCCCAATACATCATTCACCAACAGATTCAAGCCCGTCGTATTTTACGACATGATTATTACAACCATTTACATTATTTCCAGAATTATCTAGATCTCCTTTCTAGTTGTTAATCTCTGCTACTGATCATTGTTTCTTGTTTCAACAGATGTCTCGCCCAAGGCCTCCTTCTAAGGCTTTGGTTCCCTCTAGTCAACCTTTTGTTCCTCCTCCTTTGGAGTTAGTAGGACAATACCCTCAACCCATTCAAATGATCAACCATTACCAAATCCTTGGTAATATCCCCAGGCCTAATTACTCAACTGCTTTGGCTACTGATCCTTTTGCTCCAAGCCAATCAGTCTCAGTTACTCCATTCCCTGCTAACCCAGTCAGGTCATCTCGATCTGATTATACCAAATCACACACTACTAATCTGTTCTATATAGAACCCAGTCACCCTAAAGGCCAAGTAATCCATGAAATTGCTAAATCCCATTTTGGCTCTGGATGCCATTTCATCCTCCCACATCCAGAGAAAACACTCACCTATTACAAAGATATTTTAATCCATCATCAATCAGTCTTGATTAAACCCATTTATGATCGAACCTATGCAAGCAAGGTTCTGTATCATTCCATTTACATCCATAGTATTGTCTCTCAAGCTGAATGGAGACCTCCTTATCAGCTTCGAGATTTACTTGGTCACTCCATTTAATACAATTACCATGATTATGTTGATGCCTGGTTCAAGATCTTCTTGTACCAAAATGAAACTTTTAGTCACTCCTGGTACATTTCCTTTGATCAAAAATTCAAATCTGAGTTCCCAACCTGGTTTCTGAGATGGTGGACTCATTATGGTGCCATTTCGGACATTCTCCCTGGTGATCTCATTGAACTAATTAACTATTTCTCCTTTGTTTACCCATTCACCACTCATCAAAGACAATTTCCATCTTTGTTAATTTTTATATCCAAATATAAACTCCCATGGATATTTAAATGGCATTATGGAATTGATGGTAACATAATCATCCGTCAACATTCAGTCAAATGGTGGGCTAAGTTCAATGTGCCCAGAATTTTTGAAATTGTTCAAGAAGAATTCCCCATAGATCAATGTGCTCCAACTCCTTCTATGATCAAAGCCCAGCAGAACCCAACTGCTGCAATCAGCCAAGGAAGTCAGCCCAGTCTTCCTCCAATCAATCTTGGAAGCCCCTCATCTAGTGGTTCCAAGCCTAAATCATCCAAATCCAAATCAGTTCAACCGGCCCAATCAAAATCCAAGGTGAAGTCCAAAGCTCCTGCAATTCCGGACCAGCCCAAGGAACATTCACGGCCCAAATCAAAATCCAAAGCTAAGGCTAAGCCCATTTCACCTCCTGCTCAGCCCAAAGCTAAATCCAAGGTCAAGCCCAAGATGTCCAGAGATGAATTGCTTCAGTTAGCCCGTTAATTAACAGATCAAGCTAAAGAAACTCAATCAACCAGTTCAGAACATTCAGAAGGCAGTTCAGACCAGTCACAATCTTCTGAAGGATCAACTACTCAACCCATCTCATATGGCAGATCCGAGTTCCAAGATGCTCAGGACCCATATGCCTGATCAACATAGGATTCCCTATAAATATAAATTAGCTTCAATCAATACTCTTTTGAGAAAAACTGCTAATTTGTATCTATATTGAGTCCTATATTCACATGATGAATAGTAAAAGTTACTGTTCTCTTTTACTGTTCACCGTCACTATTCACCCAATCAACTTTTGTTAAAGCTGCATATTCGTGCAATCACTCCACCGAAAGTAACCGACAGCATTTGCTTTGCCTTACACACTGCCAGCTGCTTTCAGCAATCAAAGAAGTCACATGATTACTGTATTCAAAGAAGTCACATGATTACTGTATTCAAAGAAGTTACATGATTACTGTATTTTCCTTTTCTATATATAGCAATGTATTCATTCAGAAAGCTTCAAGTTTTCATTCTTCAGTCTTAAAAAAAAACAGAAAGCTCTAAGTGACAATTACTCCTTTTCATTTGTAACCCAATCAAAGATCCTTGCAGTTGCTACAATTGCAATTGTAAGTTATTTTCTGTATTTTAAATTATGACGTTTTAATATTTACTTCAATTATGTGCATTCCAAATCTGTTGTTCAATTTGTGTCATATTTGATTTCGTAATCCATGTTCTTCATTCTACTTGCTGCTTCTGCGGTTTGGTATCAGAGCCTTATCAGACTGCCGATCCTCTCACTCTCCAAGTACCGGTAAAGAGAGGCTCTCCTGCGGTAGGTGCGGGTGCGCTCAAGTGCTAGTGCCCGTATGCTTTGGTAGGTACGCGATGTTGCCGTCCGCCCCTGAAAAGGCCTGGCATCGTGGGATTAGGGGCGTAGATTAAGTAAAGGTTGATCTAAAGGTTGTGGTTTAGTAGATGTAACAGATTCTAAATTTGTCTCTATTTTATCTAATTGTTTACCAATGGTGTTTAAACATTGATTAGTATAATTATTTTGTTCAATGACTTTTTTGATTTCAACCTCATCGCCAGGTAATTTGAAAGGAGAAGCAGGAATGTCAGAACCTTGTTGTTTGATAATTATTTTCTCAAGAGGAGGGTGACTAGAACTAACAGTTGTAGATTCAGAAGTTTTCCATTTGTATTTGGTGATTGTATTTAGTTTTTTGTAATATTTTTCAACATATTCTAAGAGAGGTAATTCAAAACTATATTCAATCATAAAATTATACCAATGTCTAGTGATTCTGGATTGGTGTTGTTTATCATAGGTATCATAATAAGCATGTCGGAGTTTTTTTATTTTTAAAGGACTTAAATTCAATGAATAATTTATTAAGATCAGGTTTAAAATCCTTTTTAATGGTCATAAGTTGAGGATTGATTGGAGGTATAAATTCTTCAAAATCAGTTTGAGTTGGAGAATTATTAGAAGCAGTTTCTTCTTCAGGTAAATGTGTGTGTGTAGAGTAAACAGGTTTACTAATTTGAGAAGTAGCAATATTATCAACACCTTTTAATTTAGAGGTTTGTCCTAAATAAAGTTGACTATTTTTCCGAAACAGTGGAGTATTAAATATTTCATCTTCAGTTTCAATTTCAGAAGGTACACTAGAGGTGCTATGTCTGGATGATTGACTACGATTAAATTTAATACGAACTGTACCATCATTGATTTGTTGAATGTCTTGAATATCTTGGATAGATGATTGTTGTTGGTTATGTTTGTAATGTTCATTGACAGTGATCCATTGATCGGGTAAATCTACATTTTTCCATTCAATCATTTGGAGAACATTTATATGGGTATCAGTACTACTACTTTGGATTAGTAAAGTTTTATCTTTAGGGGACTTGTGCAATGCGTGAACATTTAAATTAGTTTTCATGCACTTATAATGAACACGATAAATTAAAGCAATATTATGGGTTTTATTCATCATATTGGTAAATGAACCATATAATTGTATATTTAATGTTAATGCATGTAAAATATTTGGATCTCGTAAACTAAGAGTAAAATCAGGAAAACAATTAAAATGTACTGGACCTTTATGAAGACCAGTTTCCATCATACCCATTAAACTATCATTATAATTAAGAAAACGAGCATCTCTTAAACATAATAAAACAGAAGTATTTTTTCCTTGATGAGTTAATGGTTTGACACCGACTTGAATTAAACCTATGTGAATAAAATTGTAATCGCTTTTTAAATATCTTTTTATGAGATTAGCATCAAATAATTGACAGGTTTCCCTGGGTTTTTCTAAAGCATATACTTGTTCAATTGTCTTAACATGCAAAGTGATTTTGAAAGTATTCTGTATAAAAGAAGTTTTATAAATGTCTTTAATTGGCAATTTTGGTATATTCCAGTCTACATCAATTTGATCATTTTGTATTTCTACATCTTCTTCATTAATTACTAATCCTTGATTAGGTATTGAGGGCAAAGTGGTTGACCTAGAACTGACTAAAGAGTTACTTCTAAATAATCGATTAATTGTTCCTTTTTAATTAATCAGTTTTACAGATACCTTAATACATACCCTATTCTTATCCAATTTACCACATACCTTGTAACTTCACAGACCTGTGTATACATACATACCCTATCTTTTGACCCCTAAGTCCGACACTACCTAAACCTAAGGACTTACTCAGGACTGGGAAGAAGTGGGTGACTTAAACGCAGGTGGAATAAACGTAACAAGGTGGATAACACGGATCGAGCTTGTGGGTGATTAAGATGAACTGAAAACTAGATTAATCAAATAAACAATGGAAAAGATTAACTAGAAGAAACAAAAACAGTTAGAAACAGGACATCATTACAGCAGACATCATTACATCCTAGATTAATATTATTGTCAGAATCGTCACTAGGTGAATGATAATCAGATAAAGTTCTTGGATGATCAGAAGAGGAGTCGCTAACAGATTGATTTAATTGGAAGATTTCAAATGACTGATTTTTGGAATTATCATCAATTTGAAGTTGGTTAACTCTATCCTTTAATTTTTGCTTTTCTTTACATTTATTTGAATAATGTCCTTTTTGACCGCAATTATAGCATGTAATGTCTTTATTGAATTTAGATTTGGGATATGATTTTTTATAATATTTCTTTTTGGGTTTAGTATAAAATTTATCATGAGATTTGGAAGGTGAATAATCTTTGCGATATTTATTAGAAGAGTATTTGGATTTATGTTTATGTTTGGAGTACTTGTGTGATTTCATACGGGAAGGTGCAACAGGAGGTAAACCATATTATTCACAGAAATTTCCTAATTCATATTTAGCTTTATGTTTATCCTTAGTGGCTTTTTGACTAAGTTTTAAATCAATATACATTTTTAATCCTTCTTTTTGAATAGTGCTAATTATATCACCATAGGTTAAATTGTCATATTCAATAACACCAGTAAGTTGACTAAGAGCATCTCTAATTTTGTGAGCAAATAGACTAGGTAATCCATTAATGAATTTTTCTTTCCAAAATGATTTAGTACAGTCTTCACGTAACATAACTCTAGAGGTAAATACATCTTTATACCATCGAAAATCACTTAAAGTTGGGCAAGTAAGGTTACTAAGCTGATCATGTATACGAGAATAAATATTAGTAGGTGTACCAATAAAATGTCGAACAATAGTATAAATTAATGTATTAATACCATCAGGGTGGCAACATCCAATAGTTTCATCAAAAATAGGGAGACCATTATCACCAGTTTGATTAGCAGCAAGTATATTGATTTGTAATCAAAAATAGGGAGACCATTTACTTGTAATTAATTTGTCAGTGTAATTCATTAGAAGTAAGTGAATTTTTTAAATATAAGGAGAGGAACTGTATTAAATAAAAATCTCAGAAGTGTAATTTACCCAAAATCTATTGATAATGTGGTCTTATGTGAATTTTTATGCTTTGAGAGGAGCCCCCTCAAGTTTCCCAGTAAGATTAAGTGGTTCTGCGAGTGTGATTCTATACTCCTTATTTCCTCTCTTTTAAAGCTTTATATTTTCATAGTTGGGCGGAAAATATTGGGTAAATTACAATGCCTCCCCTGAGATATGGCAAAATTATTGCATATTATCTCACATTTTTCACAAAATTACACTGCCACCCTCAACTTTTTGAAATTGTAGAGGTCTATCATATACGCTCTTCTTGTCAAAGCCTTTTCTAAAAGGGCTTGGCTTCTGTCCAGTCCTTAATCGGACTGGACTATGCTGTTGGGCCCGTGGAGGCCTACCACGGGTCCTATTTTGATAATCTGAATCGTTCAATGTGTAGAACTCGTCGAGTACTATAAGCTTGTAAAAAATCACGTTAATCGGATATCGGTAGCTATGTGATCAAATCAGTTTTGTATAAAAAAAAAATGGACGGTGAATAAATTAACGGTTGACAAAAATCTGATTTGATCACATAGCTACCAATATCCGATTAACGTGATTTTTTACAGGCTTATAGTACTCAATGAGTTCTACACATTGAACGGTTCAGATTATCAAAACGGGACCCGTGGTGGGCCCCCACGGGCCCAACAACACGGTCCAGTCCGATTAAGGACTGGACAAAAGCCAACGCCTTTCTAAAACCTTGTTTGTTGGAGATTTGAGAAACTGACGAATCAAAAAAAAAATGGAGAAACCGAATTGGTATAACCAATTAGGTCTTCTTTTGTGTGTGTGTGTGTTCAATTTGAGTTTATGATCGTGTGATTTTCGTTAGTATGGTGTTAATTTGTGTGATTTTTCTTTTACAGTTTCAGACTACTTCAGCTAAAAATTGGAACTGTAAGTTTGGTTTGTGTTCTGCCCAACACACTAAGGGTGCGTTTGTTTGAACGGACTAGATAAGAGGGGATTGTAGTCCATCGGACTATTAGTCCTGGGATATATTGTCCCGAGACTATTTGGTTGGACTAAATTTGTATCCTATGTTTGTTTAGTCATGGGATTAGATGTCTGGATTTGACTATTTTTAGTTATCCAATATTTGTTTGGAATATTATAGAGAAAGATAAATGCTCAAATGACTATTTTATCCTTTTCAATTATTTACTAAATAATAACAATATTAAACATAGTTTTAATATTTTAATTATTTTTAGCTAGATTAAATAAAATTTTATTTTATTTTATTTTTTGCACAATATTTTAATTTATTATTTTCAATTAAATTAAAAAAATTTAATTTAATTTATTAAACATAGCTTATTATAACACTAAACATAAATTTAATTTAATTTATTAAACATAGCTTTAACAACACTAAAAAAATTAATTTATAAGGCCATAATTTATAATTTATTATTTTTAATTAAACTTAATTTATAATTTATAATTTAAATTTTTTATTTAATATATAATTTTAAATTAACAACACTAAAAAAATAATTTATAAATGTTCAAAAGACTATTTTATCTTTTTCTAATTGTTTGCTAAGTAATAGCATGGATGGTAAAATGGACACTTCACAAAATAATCCCATGGGATACCAATCCCATGGTTTTTATTCCACCCTTCTCCATGGGATAGGATAGTCCCATATTTGTGGGACTAATAGTCCGGGGAGACTATTAGTCCGGAACAAAAAAAATGAAACAAACAATGAAATATTTATCCGGTAAGACTAATAGTCTAATCCCACCCCCTAATCCTTCAAAACAAACACACAATACTTGAAGGTCATGTTTGATTCACAAGACTAATAGTGAAGTATTAATAATCCTATTAAATTAGTGTGGTATTCACTATCCAATTGGATTAATATCCACTGGATTAATAATCCCACCCCTACCCCATTACTAATAATCCTACAAATTTGTTGGATTAATTATCCGTTGGATTAATAATCCTAAATCAAAATGTTAAAACAAACATGAGATAATTGGGTCCACGGATTAATAATCTCAATCCCATACTCTAATCCACCAAATCAAACATGCCCGAAAAGTTAAGTGGTTTTGGCACAACATTGAGAGAGAGCTTTAATTGACACAGATGGAATCCAATACTATGCAACGAACCTTAAAATTGAAGTCTGAATTTTGAAGTTTAGATGCAGAGTAGATTGTAGGCTTGTAGCTATGAGAATATGTCGATGCAGAAATAGTTTTGATTGTGCTGGTACTAGTCCAAAAAGGAACAAAAGAAAAAACATACATGTATGCCTTTCTGTGAATAGCAATTATTTCATTTAGAGAGAGCATAGATATGGAAAATTATACTGTGCTACACTCAAACCTATATATTATGCTACAAATCACACAAATTTCTCATCATATCAATTTGTTTTCTCTCCAAATTTTAGCATTACTATGGTGATGTTTAGTGCAATTTATTGTAAATTAAAAATTGAAAATTTGATTGGTAATTTGAAAGCAAAAATTAAAAACACCCCTCATCCAAATTTTAAAATTTTGTATTTTTTCTTTTAAATTATTTCTTCCTAATAAGTTGTAAGCAGAGACTATACCAAATAGTTTGGCACAGACTTTCATAATAGAAAAGCTATAAGCAGTTTAGATAAATTGCATTAAACCACCCCAATCTACATACATAATCCAACAACGAGGTAGGTTTGGATTCGCTCCAATCAGACATCTCAGCTTGAGAGAGCGTTTGGATTTGGTGAGTTCATTTTGGGGTCAACCTTAGTAATTCGAACTATTCACTTTTTAGGACCCGTTAAGTAGAACATTCACGCAAAAAATTAAAATGATCAGATATTAAAAGTTATATGTTTGAATTACATTTGTATTACAAAAAATAAATGACAATTCTTGAAATTATAATTGTCGTCTATTTTTTTTTTTTTAAATAAATGTAATTCAAACATATAACTATTAGCTACCGATATTCAATTTTCTTAATTTTTTGTATGAATATTCTATTCAATAAATTCTAAAAAGTAAACGATTCGAATATCAATTTTAAAATGAGCCCAATAAACTCAAACACTCTCAAAATCCTAATAGGAGTTCATCGCAACCTATTTATTGGCAGAGTTAATGTAATCTAACTTCGGCTCTGATGAATTTGCCCTACAATGAGATTTTAACGCTAGCACAAATTCAAGGATGGATTGATAAAATGAATTAAAAATCTGGTTTTGCAAATTAAATGGAATAAACCTATTTATTGCAATTTAATCTTCTACATTACAATAAAGCCCATATTTTAGCTATAAAATAAAAAAAAATACAAAAATACAAATTACAAAAATAAAAAATAAAAAATAAAAAATAAAAAACGAAGAAGAAGACAATAATATTTGTGGTCCGTGTAATTTGCCTCTTGTGTCAATTTTATTGATGTATTTTTAATTGTAACAATGCTACATCCCTCTAATTTATTACTCCTAAACCACCCCTAATGAGGTGTGGTATTGAGATTACCCTATATAATAGAATATTTGACAAATTAAAATTTGACACTTGTCAATACATTATTAAGGATGATAAATTAAAGTGTCTCAAGTATTTTTCTTTTAATTGTACTAATTTTGGCAATTAGTTTTTCATACTATGTGAATTTAGTCTAATTGAAAACATTCAATAACAAATTAAACAAAGATCGAAAACAAAATAGTTGACATAAATGGGACATCAACATATTAATCATTAGTAGAAGAATTGTTTTGCAATTGATATAGTAACGTTATCAATTAGATTAAATTGACAAAATATAAAAATTTTAAAGATGAAATTAATATAATTAAAACTATAATAATTGAATTCATAATAAATAAATTACCAGAACTATAGATGTAATTTGTCCAAAAATAAAATAAAACCTATGTTCGAATTAAAAAAATAAAAATAGAAATCTTAAAACTACCTTAGTTAATCAATGTCATTAGGCTATGCACCGCCTACTGAGTGATCAGACCAATCATATCATCATGAAGGAAGAAAATTCCATAAAAGAGCACCGCCTAATGAGTGATCAGACCAATCATATCATCATGAAGGAAGAAAATTCCAAAAAAGTAAAGCATTGTTAATTACCAATCTTATGATTCTAACGTTGAAAAAATGTACTCTAAACTTGCATTATTGTTTGATGTTGCTTAGTTGAATTTAGTTTTTATCATTCATTTTTAATCATTCCAACTGTAATCCTTGCTGATTCACACAGATGGATTAAAACAAGGAAAAAAAGACGAGAGAAATCAATCATGACACCCAATTCTCAATCTTTTTTAGATCTTTCGACAATTTTGTATGCATGTGTTCATCCATCCATCCAGCTAGGCACGAGTGCGTGGTGTAAGTTGTAGGTCAAGTCCTACTTTTAATTTTTTAGATAAAATCACTACAAAAAAAAGTACTATTAGCGACTAAAAAATCACATTTCGTCGCTGAAAGTATAACATTTGGCGACTAAAAATGCATTGGTAGCCAAAAGTAAAGATTTTTAGCGACTAAAAAAATTTAGTAGTCAAAAGTATAGGTTTTGGCGACTAAAAATCTGTTTAGTCGCCGATATATGCTTTTAGCAACTAAAAAAATTTTAGTAGCCAAAAGTAAGGCCTTTTGGCGACTAAAAAAAATTTAGTAGTCAAAAGTGAGGCATTCGGCGACTAAAAATGTGTTTGGTCTCCAAAAGTGAGGCTTTTACCGACTAAAAAAATTTTAGTAGCCAAAAGTAAGGCCCTTTGGCCACTAAAAAAAAATTAGTAGCCAAAAGTGAAGCATTAGGTGACTAAAAACATGTTTAGTAGCCGAAAGTGAGGCTTTTTGGCGATTAAAAAGAAGTTTAGTCGTCAAAAGTGGTAATTTTAGCGCGGGACATTTTTTTTTAACGACTAAAAAATAATTAGTAGTCAAAAGTATAGAATTGGCAACTAAAATTATGTTTAGTCGCCAAAAGTGGTGTCTTTTTTTTTCTACTAAATAATTTATTTTTACATAAATTATGTTCAATAAAAAATAATTATGTTTATATATATACTTTGATATTAATACGGGTCTAAGTACTATATAAATAATATATGTTGCATATATAATCATATGATGTTATGGAGGCATAGTGGAAGGAGTGTGTTGGATAAGATTTATGGTGTGGGAGGTTGATGTTTTGACTCTCCACAAGAGTAGGGTGTAATTTTTATTTTTTTTTCGGAATGAGCTTTTGGCGACTAAATTTGTTTGGTCGCCGATTCCTTGAGTATTGGCGACTAAAACATTAGTTGGTAAATGTATAATTTAAAAAAATATAATTAACTATTGGCGACTAAAAATTTAGTCGCCAAATGTATAATTTAAAAAATATAATTGACTATTGGCGACCAAAGTTTTGGTCGGTAAAGACTTTCTTTTTGGCGACTAAAAGTTTTTTAGTCGCCAATACCTTTCCCGACCGTTTTCCAGCGACCAAACCGGCGACTAAAAAATTTAGTTGAGGAAACTTAAAAACCGACTTTTGGCGACTAAAAATTTAGTCGTCAAATGTGTTTTTTCTTGTAGTGAATTTATTTGAATTTTTTAAAATTCTTACAGAAAAATTTAATTATGAAACTTATTATTAAAAAATTTGCAAGAAAATTTTTGAATTCGAACAAACACCACTATGCCTATAAATTCAGGCTCCTCCAACAGTTCAATTCATTCAATTTCCTTCTCTTTTTTGCTCTTTCCTTGGATCATTCATCATACTAGTTTTTAGAGAGATTTCAGAGAGTGCAGAACTGTAACAACCCCGAACCCTGATTAACGTTAATCCATGGTTAATTATGCTTAATTGGTAATTAGGATGAAATTCTGAATTAAACTGCATATGTGTTGCATAAAGTATGTCTCTATCTGTTAAACGTAGGAAAATTTGTTTATGTTTTCTTTGGATTTGCGAATTGAAAGTCTTATCGGCATCCAAATCAGAAATTTACTTGATTTATATGCTAATTAGGATTTATAGAATTTTATGGTAGATTTAATTAAAATTCGGTTCGGAACGATTAAATTAGATTAAATTAATGCCTTTTGATTAATTTTGATTAATTACTACATTTAGGGCCATTTTGACCCCACTAAGCTTACCTTTTCATTTCATTCTTCCTCAATTTGATGCTCAACGTGAGAGAGGGAGAGAATTGAGGGATTTGGGTCCTAGGTTCAAGAATTAAATTCAACAGGGGGGGGATTGCAAGAAGAAAGGAAGAAAACTTGAAGATTTGTCCATCTAGTTCAAGATTTTAGCACCCAAAGCCCAATTAAACATATAAGGTAAGAAACCAAGCTTTTAGTCTTGAAATTGAGTTAATTCATACATGAATTCAAGTAAATTGAACTATGAGATGTAAGGATTAAGCTTGAGGAGTAGAGAGGGAGATCAATCCATACATGCATATACATTTTCTCTCAAATTGAGCATGATTTCAAAGATTTCATTCATGCATGTGTTCATCTCACTTACATTTTGAGAATTCATCATGTTTTCTATTAAATTGCCAAGTTTGATCATGTTTTAAAGAGGTTGTATTCAAGAACAATTCATGCATGTTGTGTTCTTCAAGTATTCATAAGGTCATGCTGAAATTTTGTATAATTGACAAACTCTTAGGCCATAATTTTATGAAATGATCCTCAATTCTTCATGTTTTACAAGTTTGCTTTGTTGTCTCAAGTTTTGGGGCCCAAGAGGTGTGTTTTGAAGAGTTGGAAGCATGTTTTGAAGCTTAGAAGCAAATATGGAAAATCTAGAATTTTGCTTCCACGCTCGAGCGACCATGTTTGGTTTCATGCTTCCGCTCGAGCGACAGAAGGCTCGCTCGAGCGGAAATTGCAAGCTCTCAGAATTTTTGCGTGTGTAGAAGCACGCTCGAGCGACAAGACCTACGCTCGAGCGAGGAACTGTGTCACATGCTCGAGCGAACATCGAGCGGAGATTTTCAGCAACCAGTACTTTCCACATTTTGGCAGATCGCTCAAGCGAAGGAATCTACGCTTAAGCGAGACCTTTGTTTCAGCAAATTTTGGCTAAGTGTTTCAATGTACATTGTTGCATCCACATTCCATCCAAGGCATTCCTAGGCCATGATTAAGATTCCATAGTGAGGTTAATGGCTAAAAACACACTAGAACAAATGAAGTAAGTTATGTATAATGCGAGCCTATGTTTCAAGTGTGTATTTGTATGTGTGTTCGTATAGGTCACGCGCCTCAGGATAAATGAAATGCCATCTTGCCATCTAGTTTGGGTGACCAATTATTTGTGAGTAATAACTTTGTAAAGATATGTTCAATGTTAAGTATTTCCTGAGTATTATGATATGAAGTAATTAGTTTTCTGAAGTGCTATGCTACGTTTGAAACGAATGAATGATTGTCCAAAATTCTAAAAGTTATTTGTGGCATCCTTAGCATCATACGATATGCATCCCTTTATGGGTCATCAGGTCCCTTCATGGGTCTTCAGGTCCCTTCATGGGTCATTAGGTCCCCTTATGGGTCATCAGGTTCCATTATGGGTCATCAGAAACATCTTTGTGCACATGAGTCATTAGAAAGCCTTCATGCTGTCCCTTATGGGTCATCAGATTTGCAATGCTAATGGATGTGTCACGCGTTATAATGATGCCTGTACAAGCTTTGAATACGAATGTAACTATGCCTATGAATCTTCTCTGTTATGATAACTAATTATGTACAAGGCTTTGTTTCTGTATGGACATTATTCAGTAAAACCTTTACTTTGTTATTATTCACAGGACTTTAGTTCACTATTTATATTATGTATGTAGGTGAGCAAGCACATGATCAGGCCCAGAGTTGATGGCCTACACTTTAGTTTTGTCAGCCAACCATTGTGCCTCCTAAGGAGATTCCGATTGAAGTCAAATTTCATGGCTGCTTTTGTAATCATGTTAGGCTATGTTATACTATGTTGTGTTTGGACAAGACGCCTGGTAATGTGTATCTGGAAGTGATGTATAAAGTTTGTATTACTGTTATAAAAATTTTAAGTTATCAGTTCCATATATGTCTGCACAGCTCTATGGACTATGTATGTCTTGATTAATTGCTTTCGCAGCCCCTGCTATATGTCATTATGCCAAGAGGCCTTTGGTAATACAAGGATTACTGGCCGGTTACGATGCTAAACCTATAGGGGCAGGTTTGGGTCGTGACAAGAACATAGGTTCTAGTTCGTTGAATAGATTGTTTGAAGTACTTCTACAATCTGCGTTTGATCATTGTATCTTTAGAGATAAACACCATTAAACCTGTGAGTACCTGTGCGGTGGCAAATCTATCTTAAGAACAGAGTGTTTTGTTTTTGTTTTTGTTTTATACACAGAAGATTGTTTCAACATTCCTAAGACAGATTCAAATTATTCTGTTTATACAGAATTTCTCGTTTGTTTTCTTTTTAAATATTTTTCTTATTATAGAAATTATTTTCGGTGTGGGTTTTTCCAAAAATAAAATAGGTCTTCATTAATTAAAATTCTGATTTTTCAGTGTTATAATTTTTGAGTTTTCAGTTTTACAAAAGTAAAATTCTGTATGGAATTAATTTGTTTAAGTAAAATTTTATTTTATTTCAAAGTAATTTAAGTAAAAAAAAAAGGTTACAATTTTGTTTCTTTTATTTTTTATGGAATTTATATTTTGTGGTTTATGGTTATAATTTTATGTGTAGTATAAAATTCTAATTCTAATTTTGTTTTATAATTTAGAGTTCATAACTACGGAAACTATTCAAACCAATGTTCAAACCAGTGTTGTTAATGGTACTGTGACTGCCCCAACTCCTCCTACTGTTATAACAATACCGGTGAATCACATGAAAAAGATAAAAAAAGTTCTTAGCAACTAACTTTAAAAGATGGCAGCAAAAAATGTTGTTTTATCTTACGACTCTAAATTCGGCTCGTTTCCTTCGTGAGGATGCTCCTACTCTAAAAGATGATGAAACCAACCAACAAGTGGTTGATGCGGTTAATGCTTGGAAACATGCGGATTTTCTTTACTGTAACTACATCTTAAATGGGCTATTGTACAATGTTTATAGCCCTATCAAGACAACAAAAGAACTTTGGAAATCATTAAAGAAAAAGTACAAAACAAAAGATAATGGCTCAAAGAAATTTGTGTAGGCAAATTTTTGGATTTTGTAATGGTTGATTCAAAGACTGTGATCAGCCAAGTTCATGATTTCCAACTTATTATGTATGACATTCATGTAGAAAGTATGTCGCTAAGTGTGTGACGACTGGGTCTTTATTTTCCTTCATTTTCTTTCCTCTTCACTTCGTTCTCTTTTTCTCTCGTTGAATTTAAAACATTCGGAAATAATTCTTGAAATTAAAGTCCTTATTCTTGTTGTGTTCGATGTTGAATATCACTTGTTCCGGGAGGTGCGGGGTCAGGTCCGGAGTGCCTTAGAGCGAAGCGAAAAATTTCTGGGTTGCTGGGCCAGGGCCGTACGTGCGGGGAGTGAAGCCGCACGTACAGTGAGGGTTGAGCTTCAGAGGGTTGCATTCTGTCTAATATGCACGAGCGGAGTGAGGTGCGAGAGAGGAGCACCGCATGTGCGGGGATGAAGACCACGTGTGGGGGAGGTGCTCCGCACGCGCGGGGAGGTGCGCCGCACGTGCAGCAGACTGGGTAGCCGAATCTCTAGTTTTTTTTACCCTTTTGGCCGAAGTTGTATCACACTTTGAGCATTTTTCTCTCACTCTAAACCTCATTTCTCTCCACCTTCTCTCTAGAAACCCACACCAAAACACTAAAACACTTTGATTCTTGTAATCTTTGGGTCTAGATCAACATCATTTCTCTCTAATCTTGAAGATCCAAGTTAGGGCTCCTCTTGGTGTGGTGGAAATTGAAGAATCAACCATTTTGACTCTAGGGTTTCAACACTTCATCATCAAACATTGAGGTAGGGATTTCTTGAATCATATATACATGTTTTGCTATATGAATGTTGATTTAAAAGTTTTCATGAGGCTATTGTGTTTATTTTGATTTTTCTCTAAATGTAGAGAGAGTTTTGAAAGGATGGGTTTAAATCTCAACCTTTTTGTTTATTTCCATGAGGATTCTCTTCTATAAAACTCAAGAAAGGTGATTTTGGTAGGATTACTTCAAGAGAATGGGAAAGGTTTGTCTTTGATGAAAAATCCTAGAATTTTGGGGATTTTGGAAAATAATAAAAATGTCTATGAAATTCGTTATTTGTCTTGTGTCAAGAGGAGGAATGAGAGTAAATTTCAATAAACGTTTAGCAAAATACCAATCTATTTGATGTATGAGAAATGAGATGTTATTTTAACATATTTGTTAAACACTTGAACATGTATTGATGGGAAGTGGAGAACGGTTGTATACCATGGAATGTAAGAATTGTAAAATAAATCTTGGGGTTTAATGTTGAAAACATCACATGTAATCATGAAGAGGCTAACTTGTTATGAATTGTGCATGGTGAGAGATTGTTGTTGCTATGAGTTGATGGCTTATGGTTATTTTGTGAAA
The DNA here is from genome assembly GCA_036172215.1 of Camellia granthamiana. Classification (NCBI taxonomy): domain Eukaryota; kingdom Viridiplantae; phylum Streptophyta; class Magnoliopsida; order Ericales; family Theaceae; genus Camellia; species Camellia granthamiana. The sequence goes on along the minus strand of CM069909.1, from coordinate 40,097,032 downwards.
TAACATAGAAGAGAAGAAGTGAGAAAACGAGATTAATTGATATTGTTGTAGAGATGTTTGAAATGGAAAAATGTTATGAGATATTATGTATTGCATCATGAACTCATTTGACTTATTATCATTATTGCACATCTTGAAATGAGTTGGAAAACGTTTACTTTGAGAAAGACTATGTTGTAATGAGAACTATGGCAATGCTTAAGAAGTAAATACGTAGGTAAGTCCGGATAGGAGGTGTAGATAAATTGTTAAGTTGGCCTGAGTGTCCGAGGTGAAAGACCGAAAACACACGCGGAGGAGGTACCACTTCCCTTCTGGTTAGCAACCGATAAAGTGGGGTTATTGATAGTGCTTGTAGAGCCGGTTTGCAGACACCAACCTAGGGATTACCTGTGTCATATTTACCGCCCCTATTGATTGAAATTGGAAGTTTTGAAATGTGTTGAGATTGCAAATTTTTATTGAAAAATGGTAATCTTTAAGAAGAGCATGAAATAAAATCTCTTTAAGAGAGCATGGCATGGCATTAACATTTACATTTTTATTGAGAGTTTTGCATAACTGTATATACTTTGTAAGAATTCTCTACTAGGCTTTATGCTCACCCCTATGGGACTTTGGCGCTGGTAAAGATGTGGTGATCCCGCCGAGTTAAGGGCGTAGGTTGATTTTGCGAAGAGTATATTGCTTTGTTATTTTTGTTGTTAATTTTTGTGAGCCAAAGGCTAAACGTGTATGGGTCTGAGAGACCATTTTGTGTAACCGGGCTATTGCCTTGGAAGATGTAAGCTCATAAGGGCATTTTATTTGTTTTGAGACTAGATGCTTCACATGCTATAGATTCATGTATCCTTCTTATCATTGAATGTATATCCGCATGTGAAACTTTTGTATAAAACTTTGGAGACTTATGATGTAAAGGTTGGAGAATGGTTATATTTAATTAATGAATGTGGTTTGATGTAATATACATGTGGGGTTTATTTCGGGGCGTGACAAAGTGAATCATTCCAAGTTACTATCTTAATTGAAAAATTACCACAAGGCTAGAAGGAATTGAAAAACTATCTCAAGCACAAACCAAATAAATGATTTTGGAGGAATTTATTATGCGGTTGAGGATTGAGGAAGTCAATCAAACGTTTGAGAGTGGGTTGGAAAACATCTTATGGAGTCAAAGACAAATATAGTGGAACATGTACCAAAAGAAAAGAAACGCAAATTTGCTAGAGAAAATTCCTCACAATGCTCTAAATTAGGGGACACAAAGAAGTTCAAATTTATTGGCAAATGCTACATCTGTGACAAAGAGAGATATCGAGCCAAAGATTGTCGTAGCAAGCAAGAAACTTGCTCAAGCTAATGTCACCGAAGTGGATAGAATCTCCAATGGTATTGATGACATAAACCTTTCGGCAGTTGTTTCCGAGGTAAACCTTATTGAAAATCTCAAAGAATGGTGGATGGACACCGGCGCTACTCACCACATTTTTGCCGACAAAAAATGTTCGCCTCCTATTCTGTGGTGGACAATGGAGAACAATTGTTCATGGATAGCTCCTCGACTTCTAAAATAGAAGGACAATGAAAAGTTATTTTGAAGATGACATTTGGAAAGGAACTCACGCTCAACAATGTGCTGCATGTATTAGACATTCGCAAAAATCTTGTTTCTAAGTCTCTACTGAGCAAAAATGGGTTTAGGCTAGTTTTTTAGAGTGACAAATTTGTACTTACTAAAAACAGGATGTAAGTAGAAAAATGTTACATATCTGATGACCTTTTCAAGATGAATATAATGACTATTGTATCATTTATTAATAATAAGAACGTATCTTCTTCTTACTTGCTTGAGTCTTCAAATTTATGGCATGGTAAATTAGGACATGTTAATTATGGATCTTTGCATAGATTAATTAATAGAAAATGTTTACCTAATTTTGAAATTGATTCAAATCATATATGTGAAATTTGTGTTGAAGCAAAATTATCTAAAACTCATTTTCATTCAATTGAAAGAAATTTAAATTAATTCACAGTGACGTTTGTAACTGTAAATCAATTCAAACTAGATGTGAGAAAAAAATTATTTTATTACTTTTATAGATGACTATACTAGATATAGTTTTGTTTATTTAATTTGAACCAATGATAAAAATTTGGAAATTTTCATTCAATATAAGAATAAAGTTGAAAATCAACTTGGTACGAAAATCAAAATTCTAAGAAGTGATAGAGGTGGTAAATATGAATCACCTTTTGGTGATTTTTATAAACAACGTGGAATAATTCATCAAACTACTGCTTTCTTACTTATCTTAGCAAAATGGTATTGCTGAAAGGAAAAATATAACTTTAAAAGAAATGATAAATGTTATGTTGATAAGTTCTGGATTACCTCAGAACTTGTTTGGAGGGAGGGAGGGGAGAGCAATACTTTCTACTAATTATATTCTTAATAAAATATTTCAAAAAAAAAGTGAATAAAAAATCTTATGAAATGTGACATGGGACAGTACCATCCTACAAATATTTAAAAGTGTGTGGATGTTTGGTTAAGGTGGCTATTCCTAGTCCTAAAAAGACTACGATAGGTCTGAAAATCGTTGATTGCATATTCATCTGTTATGCCAATAATAGTAGTGCATATTGGTTCTTGATTCATAAATCAGAACACTTAGAAATTCATGTAAAATACTATTATTGAGTCTAGGAATGCATTGTTTTTTGAACATGTGTTTCCTAATAAAACTGGATAAAAGACTAGCACTAACAAAAGATCTTATGATTCTATTGCCGGTAACAATCAAGAACAAGATCAAGTACTAGAGCAAGAGTTAGATCAAAATGAAGAAGAAGAACCTAGGCATAATAAACGTGCTAAAACCTTCTAATTTTTTGGTTAGAAAATGAGCCTTCAACTTTTAAAGAAACAATGTCCTGTCTTGAGGCTCTTTTATGGAAAGAGACTATAAATAGCTAAATTGAATCCATCTTGAAAAACCACAAATGGGAACTGGTGGATTTGCGATCAGGATGTAAACCTCTTGGACACAAGTGGATTTTCAAGAGGAAAATGAAGGCAAATGGATCAATTGACAAATATAAGGCGAGACTTGTGGTCAAATGGTATAAACAAAAGGAAGGTCTTGATTACTTTGACACATATTCACCGGTTGCCAGAATAACATCCATTCGAATGCCAATTGCCATTACAGCATTGTATAATCTTGAAATTCAGCAAATAGATGTGAAAACAGCTTTCTTAAATAGTGAATTAAATGAAAAAATTTACATGAAATAATTAGAAGGATTTTTTGTTCCAAAAAAAGTAAAAAAAGTGTGTAAATTGGTTAAATCATTATATGATTTAAAATAAGCGCTAAAGTAATGGCATGAGAAATTTGACAATGCAATGATGTCAAATGGTTTTAAGATTAATGAATGTAATAAATGTGTTTATATTAAGAACACGGACAAAGAGTATGTCAAGTGTGCCTTTATGTTGATCACATGCTAATCAAAGGAAGTAATAATGACATGATTAAAGCTACCAAGAAAATGTTGAATAAATGTTTTGATATGAATTATATGGGAATTGCTGATGCAATTCTTAGTATGAAACTTACCAAAACATCAGAGGGATATGCCTTGTCACAGTTATATTATATTAAGAAAATACTTGAGAAATTTAGCAAAAATGATTATCATCTTGCTAGAACACCTGTAGATGTTAATCTATTTCTTTCTAAGAATGTACAGTAAAGTATTTCTTAATTAGAGTATGTCCAGATTATTGGAAGCTTAATATACTTAATAAATTGTACTTGGCTAGATATGCCCTACGCAGTAAGTAAACTAAACAAATATACAAGTAATACAAGAGTAAAGCATTGGAAAGCTATTATAAAGGTTTTGAGATGCCTCAGATTTACTTATAGCATTGGATTATACTATACTCAATATCCACCAGTACTTGAAAGATACTATGATGCAAATTGGATATCGGATATAAGAGAATCAAAATCCACTAGTGAATATGTTTTTTCTCTCGGAGGTATTGGATATCGGATATAAGAGAATCAAAATCCACTAGTGAATATGTTTTTTCTCTCGGAGGTATTGGATATCGGATATAAGAGAATCAAAATCCACTAGTGAATATGTTTTTACTCTCGGAGGTGTGGTTGTATCTTCAAAATCTTCCAAACAGACTTATATCGCTAGATTTACTATAGAATCAGAGTTTATAGCTTTAGATAAAGTTGGAGAAAAAACATGATGGCTTCGTTATTTTCTTGAAGATATTCCAGTGTGGTCCAAACTTGTGCTTGTTATATGCATACATTGTGATAGTCAATCGGCAATAGGTAGAGCACATAATCATATGTATAATGGTAAGTTGCGATACATCCGTTGTCGACATAACACTGTGAGACAATTACTCTCTAATAGAATCATTTCCATTAAATATGCAAAATCTAAGAACAACATAGCATATCTACTAACCAAAGAATTAGCAAGAGAGTTAGTTGAGAATTAATCGAGGGGAATGAAACTTAAGCCTATTAAATAAGAGTTACCACAACAACAACTCAATCTAGTTGGCTGGAGATCTGAAGATTTAGATTCAAAGGGATAACCGAGTTGTGTGTGATTCATAAGGATTACTAGGGATGTCAAACTCCTACTAATTTTTATGATGAAATAGTGATATTTGCAGCGTGTTAAAAAAAGCAATACTTTTAATGATTGTTATATCTAGAAATACTTAATGTGGACAGCGTATCTTTTTTGATTTTAAAGCCTATTCCCACACAAGTGTTGTGCAAACTTGTTTTAATTAACAAAGAGTCGCTACTTAATTTTTAAAGAGGAATCAAGAAACTTTAAACAATGAAAACTAAATTAAGAACCGATCCGTTATAACCAGAAAACCTTTAACCAAAAAACTAAATTAAGAAACCTAATGTTTCATGTTATTAATTTACAAAATTATACTTTTATTAATTTATTATTAAGATAATAATTAAACATAATTTGTAGTAAGAGTTAGGGGTTAGTGAACAAGTTTTTTTTTTTTATTTATTTAATTTTTTTTGTTAAAAATAAGATAAAAAAACTAATATATTTAGAATAACTTTTTATTTCTTACAAAAATATGTGCAAGAAATTGAATGAATAATTTTTTTTTAACTTTTTAAAATTTAATATATTTTTTTTAAAATTTTTAAATTACAGTGGAGAGTTTCCAAATAACCCCTTATTTTGTTAAAAACTATTTTTTTTCACCACCAAAGGTTGTAACTGGTCAAGCCTAGGACTTCATGTTGTTTTCACTGGCCCACACATTTGGGGACACGCACACAATGGTAATGGGGACGCTACTCTCTCTCTCTCTCTCCTTAACATTTTATTTTATTTTCTTTATAAAAATAATAATTAAAATTAAAAAAAATAAAAAGATTTCTTTCATTGGAGGCTTACCACGGATGATTTACTAGTTGATTACAAATGGGTGAATTACACACCAATGGTGTGTTAGAATTTTTTTTATTATACAAAAATGATAAACTTTATAAATATTAATAATTATAATTATAATTTTTTGTTATTAATATTTTTTAAAAATCCTCGTGAATAGTAATTTTTCCAATTATTGGACTGCTTTGAGCCCGGATCAAGTCCATCTTCAAGTTTTAAACCAACGGTGACAGGTTGGTCTCTAATAAGAGATTGACAAGTGGACCTGACCCACACCGATGTTTTCTCGAGAAAATCCTAGATTGTTCCAATATATATATATATATTAGAATTTGGTACTTAAAATTTATTCGTTAAAATTAAATTAATAAAATGTGAGATCTACATATAAAATTAATCTAAGCTATTTAATATGAAATTTTAGATAATTTTTAAATTATTATATCTAAATCTATAATATTATTAATGTCTCTTTCCATCAATTTAGGCCAAGTTTGGAAAGACTAAATAAGTGTACTTTTGACTTTTTATGAAATATGGGTTGGATTTGGATTGGGTTTGAAGTGATGTGTTAGAAAAGTGATGTGATTTAAATAAAATGATGTAACATAGTGACTTTTTGAATTTTTTAAAAAATGCTAAACTTGACCTTAATATGAAATTTTAGATAATTTTTAAATTTTATATCTGAATCTATAATATTATTAAAGTCTCTTTCCATCACGTTGTCACCACGTCACAAGTCCCCACTCATCGTGTCAATCCTTGTTGATTCCTCCCTATCAAATTTTGGAAGTGGGCGTTGCTGCGCAGCTTGCGCAGTAGCATATGTTGCGTGGCGATTTAAGCTTATTTCAAAGTCTATTTTGATAATTTGAACAGTTTATATTTTAGAATACGTTAAGTAGAATATGTCTGTAAAAAATTACGTTAATCGGATATAGTTTATCCATTCATTCACTTACATTTATATCCACAAAAATAAATACAAATATATTTTAATTTGATTAAAATGAATATAAATATGAGTGGATGAATAGGTAAGCAATATTCGATTAACTTGATTTTTTGAAGGTATGTTCTACTAGATGTATTCTAAAATGTAAACGGTTCGAATTATCAAAATAAATCCCGAAATGAGCCCAAATCACGGCACAGCAGACGCTGCTATGTAGCGCAGCAGCGTCCCCACCTCCGCAAAATTTCACCTCTTAAATTCCACATTTCTCAAAAAAAAAAAAAAAAAAAAACTCTCAAAAAAAGTAAATGAACAAAATAACTGGAATATATAAACGTCACAACAAAACTCAAAAGTCCTCTCAATCAACACAGTTCGATCTTCGTCACCAAAACTTATCAAAACTAATCTAGACTGATCAAACAACTTTAACCGTTCAAATTTTTGCACACAACCCAATTCAGTGCACCGCGAATACACAAGATCATTAGACTTAGTACATTTCATTTTAGAAAGATGATAAACAATTACTATTTTTAGCCTCACTTTATAAATTTGATACTTTTAAATTTAGTAATATGTTAAAAAATAATTAATTAATATATTATTTTTTTGACATATCAAGCGAATCTAATTTTTAAATTTTGAATAATTATACTCTCCATTTTATTATTTCATTTTTTTTCATTAAAATTTAAAATATATATAGAGACCCCATATAATATGTATGCACAGAAATTGTTGAGAGAGATAGAGATCAGCGAGAGAGAGAGAGAGAGAGAGAGAGAGAGAGGGGGGATGTTCCCAACTGATTGGTGGTGGTGACGAAGAGAGGCAGACATTCTTTGAGAAAGGGTCAGCCATGGAAGTCCCTTTGCAAGTACAGAAACCTCTCTGTTGCAGAGCAATCTTCACTCCCAGAACCCACTTCAGGATCAAACCTTTTCTTGGCTTCTTCCCTCATGGAACTACCAATCAATCTCCACAAGTAAATCTCTTCACACTGTGAATGTATGAGTGTTATGGATTTTCTGTTTCAAATATTCAATGGGTGGTTTTAGTGTTTGTTGATGAACTGTTAATGTATGTACTCACATATATGTTTTGTGATTTGTAGCTTCAATGCTCATTTGGGATTGTATTTGATGTTTGATTGGTTACTTCTCTTTCTTTTATCTCTGAGTTGAATTATGAATTGATTGAAAATTAGTTGTGCAAATATTAATTGTTGTTGATAAATTTTGGCCATGTTTGGTTTGTATTTGTGAAACAATTTTGGAAAATAATTTTGTTTAAAGAGTTTACACAATTTGAAAATTTGTTTGGTTGTATGTTTCGAAAATAGTTTGAGTTTGGGATGATTTACTTTTTTTTTTTTTTTAAAAATTGAATTGACGGGGGTAAAAGAAAAAGTGATTGATTGATGGGTAAGAGAAGGAGAAAAGAGAGAGAAAAAAAGTGATTGATTGATGTGTAGTAGAGAGAAGTGTTTTTGAATTTTTTTTTCAAAAATTTTCAACCAAACAAATTTGTGAAATTTTTTTCTTAAAATTTATCTTTCAAGAGACAAACCAAACAAGGCCTTTTATGTTTTGATTATTGGTTATCAAGTGATTTCGTTAAGGAAAATGGTATACAAGTTCACTTTCTAGACCTATTTTTCAGACTGTAAAAGAGGTGATTGGTTGATAATTAGAGAAAATATGAGAAAAGAAAGTTGGCTTAGATATTCTAATAGACTGCCCTATTATTTGGGCTGAAAATGGGTCTAACTTTTGGCTTAGAGTAGCATTACTCTTGTTAAGGACCTGCATGGAGAGATTCAGTAAGTACTTGTTTGTTTCAGTAATAACTGAACACTTGTATGTCTTTAATATATTCACATTCATCAAGTGATTTTGGGCTGTGTTTTTGTACAATTTTTTTGCCAAAAAGTTACTAATGGGAATAGTTGAAACAATTGTGAAAATATGCTTTTGTTTGGGTAAGTTTGGTATGAGGATAAGCATTACACAGCTTCATTTTTGTTTCAATTACTCAACACCAACTGAGGTGTTCGATTTATAGTATAGTATAGAGAATTTGTAAGCAAATTAAGGCTATAGGACAATAATTTCTGTTTATTTATGAATTTTCTTCAGTCTTCTTCATGGCAAAGAGACTTCACAGTGGCTCGGGTTTCACATCAAATAACTGCAAGTTCAGGTTAATTACTTGAAATTGAAATGCTCCTGTTTGAAGTTTAATTTTTTTTTTTTAATAATTTCTCAATTCAATTATTTAACATGTATATTGTGTTTAATGTAGATTTTTCAAGAAGACCTAAAAAAATGTCGACTCCAAGGTCTAAAGGTTCTTCTCCAAAAGGTTTTATGCCAAAATCAGAGGTGGGGACAGGTATTCAGAAGCAGGATCAAAGGAATAATGAAGAGAAAGAACGGCAGAGTGCTGCTAGGTCCAGCGAGTATGATGGTCCGAACAATAAAACAGTTGAAATGAAAGTCAATACTGATAAAGAACAGTCGGTCGGAGTTAATCGAGCAAACAAAATTGAAGAAGATCAAGAAGGTTTAGTTGATGGAAAAGTTAAAGAGGCTTCGTCGATAAGAAAACAAGTGGTGGCTACAAAAGTACATCAAGTGGCCGAAAATGGAAGAATTGCTTCAATTAATGAGGACTTTACAAGGCCACCTGTACAAAAAACAATTGTAAAGACTGTTGAGGATGGGGTAGATAGAGCTGGCTTAGAAGGAATGCCCTTGGATATTGCCAAGAGTGAAGTTGTGAAGCACAATGAAAGGATTGAAATGGATGAGTCAAAAAAAACAATTACGACTGCAAAGAGTGATGTTAGAGATGCATTGAGCAGAACAGATTTAGAAGGAAAACATTTGGATGGTCTTAGGAGTGATGATCTCAGAAAAAAGGAAAGCATTAAGATTGACAAAGATAGCACCCAGAATCAGTCTAGGAAATCAGAATCAGTGAAGGAAGTCAACATGTTAGACAGTAAAGAAAAAGAGAATGAGATTTATCAAAAAGAAAAAGAGAATGAGGATTCTTCTCTAAAATTGAAGTTGGAGATGGAAGCTATCATGCGTAAACAGGTGCTTGAGAGGCTTGCTGAGGAGAACTTCTCAAAAGGGATTAAAATGTTATACTATCCTGAGGTAGTCAAACCGGATCAAGATATAGAAGTGTTCCTTAATAGAAGCCTCTCCACTCTACATAGTGAATCCAATGTAATGATCATGGCAGCCTTCAACGATTGGCAATGGAAATCTTTTACTGCAAAGTTGAACAAGTCTCATCTCAAAGGGGATTGGTGGTCTTGCCAGGTTCACGTTCCTAAAGAAGCATACAAAATGGATTTTGTTTTCTTTAACGGAAAGGATGTCTATGACAATAATGACACAAAAGATTTCTGTATAACTGTGGAAGGTGGAATGGACTCATTTGCATTTCGTGATTTCTTGCTTGAGGAGAAATGGAGGGAACTTGAGAAACTTGCCAAGGAGCAAGCTGAAAGGGAAAGGCAGGCAGAGGAACAGAGGCGAATAGAGGCAGAGAAGGCTGCAAGTGAAGCTGATAGAGCACAGGCAAGAGATGAGGTTCATAGGAAAAAAGAAATTTTGCAGGAATTGATGAAAAAGGCCGTAAGGTTTGTTGATAAAGTCTGGTACATAGAGCCTAGTGAGTTCAAAGGTGAGGAAAAGGTCAGGTTATATTATAACAAGAGCTCAGGTCCTCTTGCTCATGCTAAGGATCTGTGGATGCATGGAGGTCACAATAATTGGAAGGATGGTTTGTCTATTGTTGCAAGGCTTTTCAGCTCTGACAAAAAGGATGGTGACTGGTGGTATGCTGACGGTATGTGTGAATATAATTTGATATGCATGACATTCATAATGCTCTAGTAGAAAATAAAATGTCATATGGGTGGCATAAAAATAGTGATTTACATGCATGATGAAGCCGTTGGAACTGTTTGTTGGTGAAAAAAAAAAGCTTATTTAGCCGGCTTAAGTGGTTGGATTTTGTGCCTTATGTAATGTACAATCTGGAGTTTTTTGACATGATAAATTATTATGTTAATTAATTATAACTTCTAAATCTTTTCTGTTTTTTGGGGTTTGATGAACAGGGATAAAACTTGTACTAGTTTTTGTGAGATTGCAACCATAATTAAAAATTACACCTGTATACTATATCCACTGATTCCTGACATATAGCAAGAGATAGTATTAATGTGAGTAAGGGTCAATCTGATAGGGGTATCTACCATTATGGTTGCATTGATAACTATTAGAAATTATATCAACTAGATAGGAAAATTGCAGAAGCCAATAAGCCTATGACTAAGTTTTGTTTTATTTCCATTTTTGTTATACGATATATTCCTCTATTGGCATGTTCATTAATTTTGTTTATTCTTCCTTATGAAGAGTAGTTTCCATGCTCTCTTTGAATACTAGGATGTATTTGAAAGAAATTTTTTTTTTGGAGTGTGTTTACTCAGTTAATGTAAGTCTTGCACTTGATTTAAAGTGACATGGAGTCTCCCAATGTTGCTTTTCCCCCACCCCTCCTTTTGTTGGTAATATTGGTGGTTGTCAAAAATTTTACTTGCTATGGCCTATTGTTCCATTTTTTAGCTGAATTTATTTATTTATTTTTAAGTTGAAAAAATAAGAGCAAAACTGGTTTTGGTGTTATAGTTTTTCAGTAGTGACTGAAGCTATGTTGAAACTCAGCTTCTTGATTTACTTGATGGAATTATATTAAACTAATTGAAAAAGGAACAATGGATTCTGTATTCTAGCAGATATCACCATTGCTTGATTGTATTTTGTGCACTATTTTGATTCAAATGATTTTCTACTAAACTGTCAGTTGGCTTAGCTTCTTGGACAAACTAGTGAGAGTTTGCTCTTGCTAATGCAGACTTTTCATAGTGAAATTCAAACCTCAATCCCTGAGGTGATTCATGTGTTATTGGTGATTTTGGGAGAGGAGATGACAACCAACTTGTTAATGCGAAGTTAACATAACCAGTCTGTATAACTTTGTTAAGAATTGAATTATGTAGTTGACTATGATAGTTGGCATTTATTGTCCAATGCATATATGGAATCTCTTTGTTTCATCAATTGCCTAACAAGGTGCATGTTATTTAGTCACTTGGCCTACGCCATGGCCCAGGGACAAGATGTCTTACTTTTGACTCTGCCCAAGCTTACTAGTTGCCAAAGTTAAAGGGTGATTGTGTTCATCCATGGAAATTGGTATCGACTTTGAATGTGTTGGGCTACCCGTGAATCTTGGCAAACACTATGAGGGAGATTTGACATCTCAGAATTCAAGACACATGCTCATTAAATGTCCCTGTACTAATTTGCTAAATAAGAGATTAGCCTATACTTTCTGCTCTAGTTATGTCCCTGCTGCATTTCTCTCTAGTATTTGAATTTTTTAGCTATCAATATCACCGACCAAAATAACTTGGAAGTGCTGGAGAATTTAAGAGGATACTGGGCTAGTTCGGTAATCCTCTCAGCTTGTAAATTCATAATTATGGAGGGTCAGACGTTAACTTGTGTAAAATGTGCAAGAATCATATTCTGGCTAGGTTTTAAATTAATCCACTTCTTTTCCTAGTAGACATGAAGTAAAATTGACTGCCACACTTGTAGCAGTTTTTGTTTACCGATGTGAATGATTGTTGATGGCAGAAAGTGAATAATGGAATGTCAAAATAGGATTTATGAAGCCAACACCAAATAGTTAGGATTAGGTGATTTTGAGTTGGATTAGTTGTTTAACATTAATTACTTGTCAAAAAAAGTTGTTTAACAGTAATTAAAATATTTATATATTGCTTCATCATTTGTCTGTATCTTCAAAACTTTTAAACTGGACGGACATGCCGTGGTGTAATGATCTTCTCTCAAAATCTGTGATAGATTTCCCATCTGTAATAAGTTCATGCTCTTTTGTTACATATATTGCATGTTGGACAATGACATTTGTTTGAACAACTTTTTATTTTCTGTAGTTGTTGTACCTGATCAAGCCCTTGTTTTGGATTGGGTTTTTGCTGATGGTCCACCTCAGCAGGCCATGCTTTATGATAACAATCATCATCAAGATTTTCATGCTATTGTCCCCAAAGGCTTCCTTGATGAACAGTATTGGGTTGAAGAAGAACATCAGATCTATAGAAAACTCCATGAGGAAAGGAGGTTAAGAGAGGAGGCAATACGCGCCAAGGTCAGTTATTCATGCAATCACATTCAGAGTGATCATAAACTAAAACACACACAGCAGCAGCAGCAGCAGTAGCATTCAGCAACTAACAGATATAAAATTATATCCTCTACATCTTCAGAATTTTGGTAGAAATATTCGAAGCCATGCAGCCTTGTTCTTGGCAATTTTATCTTCTTTCTCAATGAAAATTGACATGCCCGCTACTTGTAAGTTTTCCCCCTGATTTCTCCATCCCTCTTTTCATCTTTTCTTTGTTTTTTCACAGGCTGAACGAGCAGCACGTATGAAGGCCGAAATGAAGGAGAGGACTTTTAAAAGGTTTCTGCTGTCTCAAAAGCATATAGTGTACATGGAGCCTCTAGATATTCGAGCAGGAAGTAACGTGACAGTTCTCTACAATCCTGTGAATACAGTTCTGAATGGAAAACCTGAAATTTGGTTTAGAGGCTCATTTAACCGTTGGACCCACCATATGGGCCCATTGCCACCACAAAAAATGTTGCCTGCAGAGAATGGTTCTCATGTCAAAGTCACTGGTGGGTAGTGAGGTTTCAATTATTTTAATTCTAATCTGTGATTAGTTAAGAGGTTTATGAGAATTGTTCACATTTAGAAATGGGGTTCGAATTTCTTTGACTTTGAGGCTCAGGATCTTCCTTGGGTTGAACTTTCTAACTCATTACAATATATCTCTCAATGTTACTTTGGTTGTTGTATTTCCCAAGTTTGTGCTTACAGTCTCTCTAATTTATATACATCACACAAGCTTTGCATAAGGAGACATAAGCACCAGGGACCTGAACTTGGAAAAGAATAAGGCTGATGAGATAAGACAATAATGTTTCCCATTGGTTAATAGCATTGTTTCCTTCATTTTTATTTTTATTTTTTGTTACAAGTGCCTTTTGGTGACCAGTGAACTTCTGTTGTCAAGCCAGACTCATCGCGCCTAGCAATTTGAGGTCCTTTCACCCAATAATGGGATTTTGGTTCACATTTTGACATACATTAAGTGGTATTATGTGTGTTACTCATGATGAGCTTTGTGGTTGAAAACTGTGGGCTTTTGTTAACCAGGTACTTAGTGTAGATTCATCTTATGAGGATGTTCACAATTTATCTTCAAGTTTTCTGGTTGGTGCAACCGTGCAGCTATACACCAATTGTGCACGCCAACCATGCCCATTAAGACATGAGTTTTTTTAACCAAGTGTTTTTTGCATAGGTTAACCTCAGCAAGGCCAATAAAATTTCTTGGTAAAGTGTGTGGTTGGTGGAGCTATATGACATTGCATATACAAATATTGTCCTTTGAATCACATGGGTGTTATCCATATGCAAAGAATTACCTTTAGTTGTCACGTATTTTATTGGCAAATGTTGATAAGATGTGTTTTGCAGTCAAGGTTCCACTGGATGCATATATGATGGACTTTGTGTTCTCCGAGAGGGAAGATGGTGGAGTGTTTGATAACAAAAATGGTATGGACTACCACATACCTGTGTCTGGAGGAGTTCTGAAGGAGCCACCTATGCACATTGTGCATATTTCTGTTGAAATGGCACCCATTGCAAAGGTTACTTTTGGTCACTGACCTATTTTGTGATTATATAGATAGTTTATTTTATTTTATTTTTCCTCATGCTTTATGTTAACATGATTATTTTCGTCTGTATTGCATCACTTCAAACCAGGCAGAGTTTCTTTTTGTCATACTTTCTCAGAATTGCGCAAGTGGGGCATAGTTGTTGCACCAGTACTTTGAAGCAGTTCCACATTTTTAAATAGATTTGAATACTTCAATCAAACTGTTTGAGTTTTATCTGTGTTACCAACAGGAATTATACAGCCTGATGGCTAGAATGAAATGGTGCAGTTTGGTGTTTGGTTAGTTTTTCTTCTGTTGCAGACAAGCAAAGAAGAAAAAATTTGAGGGAGTTGATACTTCTTTAAATATCTTTAATTTTAATTAATGTATGGATTCAATGATGTCAAGAAGTAATCTTACTTGTGGTAATGCAAGAGATTATTTCTTGAATCCAACTGTGTTTTTGGCCAAAGGTGTTAATCATTTGGACTATCAATGATGGGAGATTGATGTTTAAGTTAACCACTAATAAAAGCTGATTTAAAGATATACTTGGAGCAAGTTGCAAGACCGTCTTTGTCTGTTGTATTTAGTTATTGCTGTGAGTGGCCTGTGACAGTGATGTATGTTCAGAAATTTGTGGAAGAGCAATCTTTTGCTGTTGTACGAGTTATTATTTGTTCAGTGTGATTTGAAACTAGTATTGAAGGAAGAGAAGAGACAAAAGATGTATATTGTGCTTGTAAAAATCGTGGATGCTGCCTTCGTAGAGATATCCTTGACTTATCATTATTTTTCTAAACTTTTTCTTATCGTTCCTGAGGTGTTGTCTGGGAGGTGAATCTCTTACCTAACATGACATCATTGACTCTTCATGGTAAACAGGGTTGTCTTTCCAGATTAGTCCTTGCAATCCTTATGATTTTATTTTCTATTTATTTATATTTTCATCATTTTGTATATTGTCTTGTTTATAACAAATTTCATTCAGATAAAAAAAAAAGGGTTGTGATATTTTTGAAGGCTTTAGTAATATCAGAGAAAATGGAGTGTTTGAGGAAAAAGAGCCTGCTATATTAACAAACTTCATTTAACATAGGCACCCCATAATTGCTTCCTATTTCAAAGGATGGCGTATGTTTCTGAAGCATTTATTGAAGTTTCCTTCTTAAATAATAAATTGTTAGCAAATGATAAGTTTTATATGACCTAACCACCAGGCATTTCTGTGTCTTTTTTTTGTTCGTTTGCTTGCTTGCTGCTGCATCTCTACTTCATTTTTTTTTTTTTTGTTGCTCGTGTTATATTCAAATATTTTGCAGGTTGGCGGCCTTGGTGATGTTGTCACTAGTCTTTCCCGTGCTATTCAAGATTTAAACCATACTGTTGACATTATCCTTCCAAAGTATGATTGTTTGAACCTTAGCAATGTAAGCTTCAATTCTGTTGCTTTAGTCTTTTTCTTATTTCATGTGCTAGATTTTTGATGAAGTAGAGATGCTATCCAAGTTTTTAATGTGTGGTACTTAAGCTATATCTCTTCAAATTCTATCTCTTGGGGACTTATGGATAGAATTTATTTCAGAAACATGGGTATACAGGATAAACCTCCTCCCTTGCACCCCACCCTGGTGCTGCTAGACCTTTCTTTTCTTGGGGTACTTGTCCAAAGCATCAATCAATTTGCATGGGGTGACCTTGTACTCATACCACACGACCAATGAAGTGGGATTCAATCCTAAGTCTTATATTGACTGCCAGGAGTCTTTACAAACTAGGCTGGTTGGCCCCTCATTTGATTGTTAGCTTCCCTCTTTTCCCTCTTCGGAATCTGCTACTTGAGAAATATACATTAACAGTGATATTGAAAATGATTGTTAAATATTTTAGTTGTAAAAGAAATGTGGCTTTAGTAGGAGATCTATAAAACTTACAGATTGAAGTTAACATTTTTTTTTTGCGCCCTTCTGGATCATGTCATGGTGCATCTTGTAAATTTTACTATGTTTTTCATTCTTTTCCGACTAGTCATACACAAAAACCCGTGTCCCACTTAGCTCTGTGTCATTTGTTATATTTCCTATCTTTTGTGTGTTGACTTTATTGTAACAGGATTATTATTTCCTACGTACTTAAAGCCACTTAGATTTTTTGCTTTTATACACTAATAAAGTGGAGTATCTTATATGTGGTGCTAGAGTTAAAGATTCCAAGTCGGATAGTTGATTGATTGCCTTCAACTGGGACAGGTTGAGATTTGCATATGGTTTGGATGTGTTTAGGATTATATATGCAGTAGGTACAGATTATTTGTCTTATTAAACCCTATAGCTAAAGTAATGTCAAGCATCATATCAGGGATTGTAAAGGCATGCTACCATTATTACTCAATTTTATTTATATATTTTTTGTGATACGTAAAAATCCACTAAAAACACCAAAAGGGGTGCAACCTCTATAAAGGAGTATACTTTTATCACATACTTTTATTACTCATCTGTGTTAAACTTCCATATATGATATAGCACATAATTTATCTCTATCTCTATCTCTCTTTTCTTTTCTTTTCTTTTTTATTTATTCTTTTTAAAATGGTTGACAGAGAAATAACTGATGTCATTCTGAATGTTTAATAACTTGAAAATTGTGTAGTGAAGAAAAGTTAGTTTGGTTAGTTGATTTTTAAATACTAGGATATTATCATATGTTTATAGTTGTGTTTATTTTGTTCTCTTTGAGCTTATAATTCTGCATTTATGTTTCTTAGTGACATTTTAACTGAGTTTTTTCTTTTAGTTTCATGTGTTTACTTACCTAATAAACATGTTTTGAGATAGGTGAAAGACTTCGAGTTTCGGAAAAGCTATTCTTGGGGTGGGACTGAAATAAAAGTCTGGTTTGGGAAGGTTGAGGGCCTTTCTGTCTACTTTTTGGAGCCTCAAAATGGGTAATTCCTTATTCCTGCCCATTTTAAACACGGCAAGGCTGCAATTAATGATTGTTCTCTAGATCAAAAGACAATCACATTCCACTGCCTCTTGATACATTTTGAAAGCTTGGTATTGTCATGCTTAAATTGAAACTTTGGTATGACTTTTCCCATAATGTGCGTTTGGTTTGGATCACGGATTTGGATAGGAATTTGGAAATGGAAAGAGAAAAGGAAAGGTGAGGATAATATGAATGAAATATAAGCTAAATCTTTTCTTCATTTCCCTTGCCATTTCCTTTCCCTTTCCAAATCCTTACCTAAACCCATGATCCAAACACATCCTAAAGAATTTAATGTTGTACACTTTTTCTTAGCCCTCTTTTGAGATCTTGACCATCTAATGGGTGGCTTACTATGGATATGCTTCATTTTGGTATCTATGACTGATTTTGGTGGTATCTAACTTTACCAAAGTCCCCGTGATGATATTGTGGCATTCTTCAATGCATGGCTTCACATTTTTCATTCTACATTGAGCTTTACTTGCATTAAATGTTACTCTTTTGGATTACAGTAATTACTTGGATTCATCTCTCTCTCTCTAGCTGTCCCACTCTCCATGCCCCCTTCTTTTAATTGTTTTGGTGGTCTGTGGTTTCATTGGGTCAAGTGTTTTGGCTCCGGCAGAGAAAGTTGTTAAAAGAAAGCTGGGCCAAGGTCAATGCACTAAAGGGATACAAATTACAATAATGTTACTTGAAAGTTCCAAACTCCAAGATGAGAACTCAAAAGAAAAGGGTCACAAAATCTGGAAATTCATTCTTTGGATGTTCTGTCCATTTTACTAAGAGTTGTGTCATGGCCAAAATGATTGACTTTCCATTTATTGTTTTGCAATGTCCAAACCAAGAAAATTGTGATAAAAATATATTAATGATTATAACTGAAACAAACGTAACTCCAGAACACAATGATTCCAAAGATCCATAGAACACAAGAGACTAGTGCAATGATTTGTTACAAGAATTGCATAACAAATTTGGAGTTATGGATTGTTGTTTTCATTTATACTTCCGTTTAATGTGGTGTAGCATTTCCAGAAGTATATCCGCTCTGCATGATTCCTTTTGAGCACCTGTTCACCTGTTTGAATTTCAGTTGCAGAATATGATTAAATCCATGGAAAACTTATAATAGATATTTGTTAATATTTTTTTTTTCGTCTCGTAGATTGTTTTCGACAGGGTGCATATATGGTGGTAAAAATGATGGGGAGAGATTCGGTTTCTTTAGCCATTCTGCTCTTGAATTTCTTCTCCAAAGTGGATTTCATCCTGTAAGTTGTTTTATGGTTTGAATTGTATGAAATGGGTTATTTGTAACATATTTATGATCATTTGTTTGTTGGCATAATGATACAACCTTAAACTTGAAGAATCTCTCTCTCTCTCTCTCTCTCTCTCTCTCCATGTAGCAGATATAATTAAGCACTTCTTTCACAATCGCTAATTTTATTGCTTCCTTGTCTGTCTATGTATCACTATTTTTAAAGGCCTTTTCTCTACATTTGGCAGGATATTATCCATTGCCACGATTGGTCTAGTGCTCCAGTTGCATGGTTGTTTAAGGATCATTATGTGCATTATGGTCTTAGTAAAGCTCGGGTTGTCTTTACAATTCATAACCTCGAATTTGGAGCACCATTAATTGGGAAAGCAATGGCGTACTCAGACAAGGCTACAACTGTTAGTTCTTATTTAATTTCTTCACTAATTTTCTTTTTGGCTTTGAGGCAGTTATTCATCAGCTTTAATGCTCTTTCTGTTGCAGCATGTTATCAAGTCACTGAAGAAATTGAAAATTTGCTATTATCAACCAGATGCCAAGAGTTGATTTCTTGTAATATTTATTCTTATCCCATGGATATTTAAAAGAAATTATATTTATGTTTTGCAGGTTTCACACACTTACTCAAAGGAGGTTTCTGGAAACCCTGCAATTGCTCCTCATCTGTACAGGTTCCATGGTATATTAAATGGAATCGACCCTGATATGTGGGACCCATATAATGATAAATTTATTCCAGTAAGTGGTTTACAGAATTTTCTCCTTTGAATGCTTTCTCCCTTTTCTGTCAATTTTCTTGATGAATTGTGGATGAGTAAGCATGGCCACTTCAATCCACACTTAAATTATTTAACTAACTAGGACTAGCCCTGGTTTGGTTGTCACAATATCGTCTCTGTTTATTATTACTAATATACTGTAAATTGCAGAGAATGAATTCCTTTATTTATTTAATTCATGAGAACTATCTATTGATATTATAACTTCAACCTTGTCAACTGATACTGAAAGAACTAAATCTAGGTAAATACCAATACCTACTATGGGTGAAAAAAATAGAGATTGAAACACATAACTCTCGTGGTCTAGAATAAAAATATAAGAGTTTGGAACATTAAATAACTTTTATTCATAGAACATCTGCGAATAAGTGAAATAGATCAACCATTATCATGATTATATCTATTTCACTTATTTAAGATTGAGAGTATTGAAATGCATTAATTTTCTATGCATTGACACAATCTATAATACTATCAAGAGTGAAACAAAAATTTCTCTCTTTTATGATGATGAAATGCGGTTCTTATATAAAACTTTATTTGAATAATGATGTCAAATTAGGAAATTGTAAAGGTGGAAACATGACCAGATATAATTTAATCGTTATGAACAAATCCAAACTCTTTGTAGACAGAGCTTGTCATTAGTGTTTGTTTGATGAAAGACAAACTTAAGGGATGACTATGATATCACTCCCTTTTATATTAATCAATCAAAAATTATTACAAAGGAAACTAAGGCACCAATTAAGGGAATCACAATAATCTAAATAAGGAAACAACAATCATAATAATTCTAACATATATTCTAACACTCCCCCCCTCAAGCTGGTGCAAAGATATCTCTTATTCCCAGATTGCCAAGAATATCATGAAAAAGTTTACTTCCAACTCCCTTGGTGAAGATATTTGTAAGTTGTTCACTAGTCAATCTCAACATGCTTTGTCCTATCTGTTGAACCGGATTGTGAGCTATGTTGATAGCAGCCTTATCATCACAATATAGCCGCATGAAATCTGTCTGGCCAATTCCCAGATCATGCAATAACAACTTTATCCAAAAGAGCTCACACAAACCTTGTGCTAATGTGCCATAGATCTAAACTCAGTTTCTGCATTAAACCTGGCAACCACATTCTGTTTCTTATTTCTCTAAGTAACCAAATTACCTCCAACAAAGGTACAATACCCTGAAGTGGACCTCCTATAAGTTATTGAGCCTGTCCAATCAGGATCTGTATAACCTTCACACTAAGATGATTATATTTGGAAAAATAAAGACCTTTTCCAGGAGAAAATTCAATTATCTCAAAATTTTCATAACTGCATCCAAGTGTATTTCATGAGGAGTATGCAGGAACTGGCTAACCACACTAACGACAATATCAATATCTGGACGAGAATGAGATAAGTAAATGAGTTTATCCACTAGTCTTTGATAACTCCCCTTATCAATGGCTGCTTTCCCCACTATCATTACTAAGTTTTTGATTGGGTTCCAGTGGTGTGTCGCAGGTTTTGCTTCCAAGCATTCATGTTTCCTTCAACAGGTCAAGGACGTATTTTCTCTAACAAATGAAAATCCATCTTTGATCTAGCCACTTTAATCCTCATAAAATACTTCAGGTTCCCCAAGTCTTTGATTTTAAATTCACTTGCCAAATACTTCTTCAACAAAGGAATTTCTTCAACATCATCTCCTGTAAGTACTGTGTCATCCACATATACAATGAGAGATATTGTCTTACTACGAGAGAAGTCTTTAACAAACAAAATATGATCAGCCTGACTCTGTCTGAAGCCATGTTTTAGCATTGCCTAAGTAAACCTCAAAGCAAGCCCTAGGGGACTCTTTGAGGCTATATAATGATTTCTAAAGTCAACACACCTTTTCCTTGGCTTGAAGAGTTTCAAAGTCAGGAGGAATGTCCATATACATCTCTTCTAGGTCACCATGTAGGAAAACATTCTTCACATCAAATTGATGAAATGGCCAATCCAGATTAGTTGCCAAACAGAGAAGAACTCTGACTAAATTCATCTTTGCAACTGGAGCAAATCTTGGTAGTCTATCCCATAGGTCTGAGTAAAATCCCTTGCCACAAGTCGAGCCTTATACCGCTCATTTGAACTATCTGCCTTGTGCTTCACAGTATACACCCATTTGCATTCCACAGTTTGTTTGACCCTAGGCAATTCAGTCAAATCCCAAGTGCCATTCTTAGGAAGTGCTTTTATTTCCTCTACTATGGCAAGTTTCCACTTAGAGATAGCAAGAGCATCCTGAAAATGATTATGTATACTAATAGAGAAAATTTTTGACACAAAGGCCTTATATGAGGAAGACAAATAGAAGTAGGATACAAAGTTAGAGATAGGATGATGAGTACAAGATCTTACACACTTTCGTTTTGGCAATAGGTGTATCAAGATCAGTAGGCTCAGGAATAGTAATATTAGTGGACTCAAGGGGAACACAAAGGTTACCTGGACTCTCATCAGGACGGCAGTGGATAATCAGAAATGGTCTTTTGCATCTGGTTGTCAATGAGTGTGGATTCTCGGATTCGCTAGGGGCGGCCCTGGTTTGATTTGCAAATTGTATATTGAGAAGGCGTATGATAATGTTAACTGGGAGTTCCTCTTGTATGTACTGGATCGTATGGGCTTCGGGGCGACTTGGTGTCAGTGGATCAAGTTCTGTATCTCGACTGTGCGGATGTCGATGTTGATTAATGTGACTCCGGTGGGTTTCTTTTCAGACTCATCGAGGCCTTCGGCAGGGGGATCCTTTGTCCCCTCTGCTATTTATCTTAGTGATGGAGGCGTTGAGTCAATTGTTGGTTAAAGCTGTGCGCGAAGGCTTCTTGGAGGGTTTTGTTGTGGGGTCACTGGCGGGGGTTCCTTTGGGGGTTTGCATTTGTTATATGCGGATGACGCCTTGATCTTCTGTGGTGCGGAAGCTGTGCAGGTTGGTTATTTGCGATGTGTTTTGCTTTGTTTTTGAGGTGGTTTCGGGCCTTCGTGTTAACTTGCGGAAGTCGGCGCTCATTCTAGTGGGGGCGGTTGCTAGGTTACCTGTTATGGCTGCAGTTTTGGGGTGTAAGGTCTTGGTTTTGCCAGTGTCCTATTTGGGTTTGCCTTTAGGGGCTTCTTTTAAGGCAAAAAGGGTGTGGGATGGAGTAGTGGAACGGGTCCAACGTCGTTTGGCAGGTTGGAAGTGCCAATATCTTTCGAAAGGCGGCCGTTTGACATTGCTTAAAAGTGTGTTGAGTAGTATCCCCACTTATTTCATGTCGGTCCTTGTTATTCCGGTGTCAGTGGCACATAGGTTAGAAAAGCTTCAGAGGGATTTTTTGTGGGGGACTGGTGGTGATGATTTTAGTATCATTTGGTTGATTGGGGTCAGGTTTGTCAACCCAAGCGAGTTGGAGGGCTAGGGGTACGTCGGTTGGTGACTTTTAACCGCGCTTTGTTAGGGAAGTGGCTTTGGCGTTTTGCTTTGGAGCCTTACAGATTGTGGCGGCAGGTGGTGGTGTCTAAATATGGGCTGGGCAGAGGGGGTTGGGTTTCTGGATCTGTGACCTGTACTTATGGGTGTGGGTTATGGAAAGGAATTTGGTTGGGAAGGGTAGAGTTTTGGAAATGGATAGGGTTTAAGGTGGAGGAGGGGAGTAGGGTGCGGTTTTGGAAAGACTTGTGGTGTGGGGAGTTGGTGTTAGAGACCCGTTTCCCGTTGATTTTTAATATTGCAGTAGATCAAGATGCATTAGTGGCTTCCTATTTGGATGGTGGGGGCGTGGTAGTTTGGAATATTCAGTTACGGCGACAGGTTCATGATTGGGAAGTCGCTCAGTTGGTGGAGTTGTAGGGTTTTTTATATGGTCTGGGTACGGTCGGGGTGGGCCCCGATGTGTTGGTATGGACTAGGTTGGGGGCAAAGGGGCGGTTCACAGTAGCCTCATTTTATATCGGGGGTTGGTGGGAGATGCTGGTTGGGTCTTCCCTTGGAAAAGTGTTTGGGTTCCGGGGGTTCCGACTAAGGTTGCCTTTTTTATGTGGACAGTAGCTTTAGGTCGGAATCTTACTTTGGATAATTTGATGCGGTGGGGGCACATCCTTGTGAATCGGTGTTGTATGTGTTGCGCGGATGCGGAGTCAGTGAATCATGTATTTCTTCATTGCTCGGTGGCTTCGCATTTGTGGGGCTTTGTTTGTTCACTCTTTGGCCTTGCTTGGGTTCAGCCACAAGGGGTGTTTGATTTCCTTTGGGCTTGGCGGGGCGTTCGTCTTGGCCGATGGCGGCGCTGAGCTTGGTTATTGGCTCCGTTTTGCTTGATGTGGTTGCTTTGGTTGGAACGGAATCGTCGTACCTTTTTAGCGGTTACTCATAGTGTTTCTTGGTTACAAAGTCGTCTTCTTATAGTTTTGTATAGTTGGTTGGAAGGGAGGGTCGATCCGGATTTATTTGTATTTTTAGATTTTCTAGATGAGGTGATTGGTTAGTTCTGGTTTTCTTGGTTCCCTTTCTGGGTGGTTTTTCTTGTATTGGTTGCATCGTCTTGATGCTTTTTTAATAAAATTTGCTTATTTATCAAAAAAAAAAAGAAATGGTCTTTTGCATCCAAGTAACTTTCTATCTTTTTTTGTCCCTGACATAGACTTGCCCTTCCTTGTCCTTGATGACATTAGATTTTGTATTGATAGTAACATTTGGTCCACCCTAGACAGTCTCCTCAACTGGTAATGATCCAGGGGCAACAGGGACAATAGGAATCTCTTCATACCAAGACTCCCCTTGAAGGGGATGATTGGGACACCGGACAGGACAAGAAGTAGGATTGGGATTCGAAGAAGGTGACATCCGTGGAGACAAACTACTACGAGATGGAGGGTGATAACACTAATACTCCTTTTGAGTTGGTGAGTACCCTAGGAAAACACACTGGAGAGAGCAAGGATCCAACTTACCCTGAGTAGGGAATGATTATGGACAAAACAGACAACCAAAGATCTTAGGGGAAATGGAAAACAGAAACTCGAAACCTAAAAGAACCTGGAGTGGAGCTTGTTTTTGCAACACTTGGGTAGGAAGACGATTAATGAGATATGCGGCGGTGAGAACGACCTCGCCCCAGTAAGATCGAGGCACATCCAAAGAGAAACACATACAACGAGCTATATATGACGATTCTTGCGCACGGTAACCCTATTTTGCTGAGGGGTGTTGGTCTAAGAAGTCTGATGGACAATATCATGTGTGGAAAAATATCTCGCTAACCCTGAATCAATATATTCACCCCTATTATCAGAATGCAAGATTTTTACAACTGCGCCAAATTGAGTACTAATCATTTTATGAAAATTTTGAAATACAAAAAAAACCTCTATTTTTTTTCATGAGATACACCAAGTAGTATGAGAAAAGTTATCCATAAAAGTGACAAACCATCTATGACCTAACAAACACACAACATGAGATGGACTCAAAACATTAGAATGTATTAAGGAAAAAGGTACTAAACTTTTCTTAAGACTAAGAGCAAAAGAAACTCTGTGTTGTTTACCAAGTTGACACGACTCACAATGAAACTCAAAAATGTTATTTTTGGTAAAAACAAAGAGGAATAAATGCCTAAGTAATAAAGAAGACAGATGCCCAAGACGCCAATGCCACAGTTATAAGTCTTCCTTGGTGGTCGGAACCTGGACAGAATGATGAGCCAGCTTGTCTGTCTAATCCAGGATATAGAGACCATGTTCCATTCTACCACTGCGAGTCATCCCCCTCATGATAAGGTCCTGAAACAAACAATGATCATGGGAAAAAGTCACACTACAGTTCAAATTCCGAGTATGACAACTCAATGATGAAAGATCAACAGAGAAATTTGGAACATGTAAAACAAATGGCAAATGTATAGGAGTGGCATGAATTAAACCTTTCCCAGAAACAGAAGAAATAGTACTATTTGCAATCCTAACTTTGTCTTGACTAGAAGCGGGCTTATAGTTTGAGAAAAGATCGGACGATGCAGACATATGATTTGAGGCACCAGAATTAATAATCCATGGTAAAGACTTATGGGACAGAAAAGCACTAGGAGAAGAGGCTAATTTACCTATGTGGGCAAAAGAAGAGGAAAATGCACCTGTAGGAGTAGTGGAGGACCAACGATCTAGCAAGTGACACAAAATATCCTCAAGTTCAAAAGTAGACATGCTAGACATAGCATCAGAAGTCTAAACACTCGGAGCACCTGTCTGAACACCCGGAGTAAAGTCATGTGAGTCAACTGCACTAGACTGATAGGCACGGGAGTTAGATCCACATCCTTTAGACTGGCCTGATCTACCTTCTCGATTACCAGAGCGATCACTATGACCCCCTGATGGAGCACCATGAAGTTTCCAACATGTCTTGCGAGTATGTCTTGGCCGGCGGCAGTAATCACAAAATAGATTATCCTTCGTGGAAGGTTTAGGAGTAAGAGGCAGATTGGTCCCATTCCTAGAAGGAGCAAAAAGTAAGGCAGAGTGTTCTGTAGCAGCAGATGGCATCATAGCAGACCGACGACTCGCTTTATTCTGTACATAAGCAAAGGCCTCCTGAAGAGAGGGAAGAGTATCCATGCCAAGGACATGACTGTGAACCAGATCAAACTCTAAGTTGAGACCTTCTAGAAACTTGAAGACCTGTTCCTGTACAATAAACTTTCTGTATCCAATTGAATCAGTTGTGCAGACCGGTTTATAGTCCTGCAAGTAATCAAGGTTTTTCCATCCATTATTCAGAAAAGTAAAGTACTGAAGAACAGTTTGCTCCTCCGATCTATTGAGCGCTCAATAGATCGGCGCAACTCAAAAGTTTGTGAAAAATTCCCTTTCGGGAATAGGTAGTGGCCACAGTAGCCCAAATATTTTGGACAGTCTCCATGGACAAGTAGCTTTCACCAATATCCGGGACCATGAAATGTATGAGTCAACCCATAATCAAGGAGTTAGTAATCTAATCTCCCATCGGTCATAACTAGGATCAGTGATTCCTGGTGCTTGGACTTGCCCATCAACATAACCCATCTTCCCCTGAAAAGTGTCAGAGACTACGACCACACAAGGTAATTTTGACCATTAAATAAAGAGGTAGTGATTTTGAGGTTAGGATTCTGGTTCTCAGATGTAGTAGTCATAACGGGACTCTCCTCTTTAGGTAGGTGAGAAGTAGTAGTAGATTCATTAGACAGGTCAGCCATTTATACTCAACTATCACAACCAAAAAATTTTGCACTAATCACAATGATAGAAAGATGGAATAAATTGAAATCAACTAGACCAAGCAATATCAATCACAGACCATGAGCAGAATTAGTCAAAGCTGAGCCCATAAATTGACCCAGAAAAATAAGGAACAAATAGAGAAGAGAAACCTTCAATCAAAACAGTGCTTGGAAGAAACTCAGCAAACAAAAGGGATTCCTCTAATAGAAAAGAAGAGCAGATGGTTTACTCAAACCAGGCCTAATCGAAGAAGGCCGTGGGATTGGGTGAAGTCGAGAGGCAGACCCAAGGAGTTGGGTGGTGTCGCAGGTCACGCCAGATAGGCTAGTTGAGGTTGCTAGTCCCTCCAAAGGTGGATGAATGTATCATGATGAAGACCGAAAGAGTGTGGGTCAGTAACGATGAGGATCAAGAACTGCGTGAGACACGAAGAGAACCAGGGCTGCTTTGTAACCCCTAACAGGGCATGATAGAGGCCCGAAACTCACCTTGATGGAGTCGAATGGTGATGGGTGACCTCGGAATGTTGTAGAGTGATGATTGATGCTATCGGCTGGTGTTTGGTGATGATGAGTGTTGACGTCTGGTGATGAGAGGTAAGAAACGAACCCTAATTCTCTAATACCATGTTTGTTTGATGAAAGACAAACTTGAGGGATGATTATGATATCACTCCCTCTTATATTAATCAATCAAAATCTGTTACAAAGGAGCTAAGGCACCAATTAAGGGAATCACAATAATCTAAATAAGGAAACAATAATCATAATAATTCTAACATATATTCTAACAATTAGTTCCCACCTGTGGAGCAAATGAGTCCAATACATAAACCAGTTAATAGAAGGGGCTATTTACAACTAGCCAATACTAGCAATGCATCAAAGATGCAGTCATCAGTTCTTCTGAGATGCCACAGTTACTGTGAGCAAACATATTAATGACGAGGAAAGCATTTTTGTCATGCTACTAATGCGTGTACCTGCTCTGCTATTTTGCATATAGAATGGATTAGGGTAATCTATACCTAATACGGAATAAAAGTTGACAATTGGTGCCCATAATTTAATTTTGGTTATTCCTCTATAATTTGTTCCATCTTATCTTTCTTTCATTTCCCAGTGAGTTGGAAGTTTTTAGATGCAACAGTGCTACAGGTTTTTTCCTTGACTCAAACATTGTGGCTAATTCTTGTGTTACATTTTCTTGCAGGTATCATATACTTCTGAAAATGTTGTTGAAGGCAAAAGGGCTGCCAAGCAAGCCTTGCAGCAAAGACTTGGGATCAAAACAGCTGATCTGCCTCTGTTAGGAATTATTACTCGTTTAACTAATCAGAAAGGGATCCACCTCATCAAGCATGCCATTGGGCGCACCCTTGATCGCAATGGACAGGTAATCAATCTTTTTCTCGTTCTTTCTTTTTGAGCGAAAAAACAATCAACAGTCTTACCTAGGATGTGTAATTTTTACTTTGATGTAGACCATCCATCTGAAAACTGGAAATGGGCGGGACCTTCTAATTTTTTTTGAAGTTTGTGACTGTTTCTTAAATACTTGCTAATCCTCTCTCTCTCTCTCTCTCTCAATGCTCATGGAATGGATCATGGCAGGTTGTATTGCTGGGTTCTGCTCCAGATCCTCGCATTCAAAATGATTTTGTTAATTTGGCAAATCAGTTGCATTCTTCATATGGTGACCGTGCACGCCTGTGTTTGACCTATGATGAGCCCCTTTCTCATTTGGTATATTCTCATGGAACTCAGATTTATAATTTTTATTCCTATTCACCTCTTATGCCTGTGATATGGCTCTTGTGTTACTGACTATTTTGGATTATTATTGTAGATATATGCCGGTGCAGATTTTATTTTAGTCCCTTCAATATTTGAGCCATGTGGATTAACTCAACTCACAGCAATGAGATATGGTTCAATACCTGTTGTTCGTAAAACTGGAGGTGTGTTCACCTTTCATATTTGTTGGTTTTCTTTTTTCTTTTCTGGTATAATTACGTTTTAAGCAATATTGTTGCCTGTCCTGACTACTGAGACATTGTTTTATTTGAATGATCTCTTCATAATTTTGTGCTGATGTTCCACCTTAAAGCTGTTATAGAGTAATCCTCCCTGTATTTGTATTTGTATTTGTATTTGTTTTTGTTTTTGTTTTGTTTTTTTGTTTTTTAGTTGTTTTGTTATTTTCTTTTTTGTCTTTTGTTTCGTGTGAAAGCCTCAATGTTTAGTAACTGATGCACAGTTCTTTGCTTGTCTCAGCTTCGGGAAATGATCTTTTCCTGTTTGAATTTGATTTCTTTTCCTGTTTGTAACACAACTCTTTGCAATTTTTAGATTCAAATTTCACGACTTATTCAGTGTGCATATAAATCCTGATTCTTTTTGTAACATAGCTAATTCACGTAAACCCTATATTTATTTATTTATTTATGATAACCTCCATTTTACATCAAATTTTCGTCGCGACCCTGTCTCTGGCATGTGGAGGTGCATACATCTAAACATGTAGAGAAACATTATGCGAATAGGAAACAAATGCACACAGAGATACTTGAAGCCAAGACCTCTCCTACTTTGTGCTCGGATACCATGTTAATTTACTAGTCCCAAATGCTCAAGTTGTTAGAAAAGATGACCCAAAAATTCTCATCACTGAATTCTAACAAATCCCTGATTTTTGCAATTGCTTTAATGATTTTTATACTCTTTTGAATCAGCATGATACAACACTGTACAGTAATCTTTGGCATTTTGTTCCTTCATTGGGCTTAAATGTTTGATATTGTGTTTAACAGTTATTACAACCCTTGGTTCCTCCTGTAGGACTTTACGATACTGTATTTGATGTTGACAATGATAAAGAGAGAGCAGAAGCTCAAGGTCTTGAACCAAATGGGTTCAGTTTTGATGGAGCTGATGCAGCCGGTGTTGATTACGCTCTTAATCGGTGAGTGGACTTTTATCTTTGTCACACAAATTACAGAAATGTTCTTTTCTTCTTGTTTTGACAATTTCAGTATTTTAGCTTTTATTGGGAAATTTGCTCACTCATTTTTTTTTAACCCAACAAGTCAATAACTTTGGGTATGAGTAATGAACATAAAAACATCATGTAAGATGATCCTATGGTTGAGCCACTAACACGAGCAAATAATATTTTACACTTCTTCTATCAGTCCCTACCTCTCATGAGGGAAATTATTCAGCTTCTCTTATTTTCTTTTCTATGCCCTTGAATTGTCAGAGCAGAAATCAGAGGACTGAGGAGAGTTATATAGATAAATAACAAAATTATCTCTTCACTTCAGCTTCATTATACAATACAATATGCTCGACCTATGTTACCTGGAACACAATCATTTCGGTATGAGGACTGGGAACCAGAACACAATACACTACATGCTTTAAAATATGGTACAATAAGGATAAACTTGTTTAAATTACACTATTAGAAAGTTGCATTTAATTATTAGAGCAATTTTCCCTGAACAATTTTTGAAGTGTATTATAGCCCATTTTGTATATTTTGTTCCACCAAAACTCCATTCTCCTTGAATTTTAGTTCATTTATACTAGATTTTTTTTCATCCTAAGCGAAACTTTAAGAAAATAAAGGGAACTTTTGGAATCACTTTGGATCGCTAAATTCACTATTTTGGAATGAAAAACATGTTCTAAACTTAAATTTCTAGGGTATTAACATTTTCTGGTAACATTGTGCTTGACCATGCCCTACTCCTCTCTCTCTCTCTCTATATATATATGTATATATATGGTTTCCATATGTTTGTGAGTACATAGAGGACTTACTCGGCAGTTATTACGTTACAGAGCAATCTCTGCTTGGTATGATGGTAGAGATTGGTTCAACTCGATATGCAAGCGAGTGATGGAGCAGGACTGGTCATGGAACCGGCCAGCTCTTGATTACTTGGAACTTTACCACTCCGCTCGCAAGTGAAAAACAAGAAACTACTAAGGAACAGATACATGGCTTAAAAGGGAGATGCGACGTACCATGATCCTGTCCCACAATTGTACAGGTTCAGTGAGATTAAATTTTGTTCCTGTTTTTGTTTGTCTAGATGCTGAAGTGTGTGCATAATAATAATTCGCCCTAATGTGAATAATGCAAGGCAATAATAGCAGTTGTAGAGCCTGATATTGTTTTATCCATTTTGTTTCATCATGAATTCATAGCTTAGCATCAATAATTACAGATGACTGTTGGAGCATCGCTAAGTTCCAAATTTATTTTGTATTTGTTAATTTGGAGTTTTATATGTCCAAAAGGATCAAATCAGAGCAGTATTTTCATTGTAATTTGCCAATCTTCCTGTCATTGATATTAGGCTGATTTTTTTGGCTTCCAAGTGATTCTTACATGTCATTTATAAGAAGATTTTGTTGAAGATACATTTCCTTATGAAGAAAAGGGAAGATTTTTCATGGAATCCGAGGCCTCGCGTGATGGCAAGTGCTACTTGTCCTAATATTGTGGCACAGGATCGAGTCATGAGAATCAAGTCTCTTCGTAGAAAAAGTTGGGAAATGTTGTGTACCTACTATTTTCATACTCTTGCCTAGAGTGCTTGCCTTGATTATGAATGAGGTGAAGAAATTAATTTTAATAATTCCTTTTAACTGCTTTTGGATTGACAACAATTTGTTTTTCTGAGAACACTTTTTCAGATAGTTTTAAAATTGAATTTTCTAACTATACTTGAGTTTTAATACATTGATCTTTCATTTCCTTTATATATATATATATATATGTATATATGAGGGTGCCAAATTGGTAATCCTTCCGTATGTTCAGTCCACTTTACCTAATCAGATATGGATTCGGTTTCCCAACAATTTTATCATAATAAATACAATACAACTTCTCATAAATTTTTTAATAGTCATTTCAGTTCAATTTGGTCTTATAAAATTGTTTCAAAATTTTTGCAAATAATAAATAACAACATATCAATTTTGACATGTAATCAATGATTTCATTGAATAATAAATGGTTATAAGACAAACTAATCAAAAATTTAGTAATTTCAATTCAATTTCTTCATTTCCTTTCAAACTTTGAAAAGATAAAAAAATTCTCACAATCCTTGGACAGTAAATGATCAAGAAGTTCAGTTAGTGAGTATTTATTTTTTTTTTTTCCTTTTTTTTTTTTATCAATAGATATTTTCATTAAAGTATAAAAGTCAAACAACACTTGCAACGAATAAAAAGTTTTCAAGAAGTAGATAGAATTATGTAATTGGTATCAGAGCTTGGTGAAGAGCTTTTTAAAGCAAGATTAAGTTATGTAAGTATTTCTATCTATGTATAAATTTTAAGTTTGTATGGTGTGTTTTATGTTATAAAAAAAAAAAAAAAAAAAAAAAAAAAAAAAAAATTTAATTAAAAAATTTTCATCTAAGTTTTTGTGAATCCTTCGTATTTTATATCTTCATAATTATTTGTTTCATTTTTAGTTGTTGTAAAACCTATATGCTTAGTGTATATCAAAGCCCATATACTCATTAAGATCTTTTGACTATTGGCCATAATTAAGTCTTTAAGATCATAAAGAGAGGTTTTAGGCACCAGAAAATACACTAGGAGGGTCTTAGGTACCAACAACAATCTAAAATGGCAATTAATTCTGACGATATAATATGTTTTGGAAATACAAAAAATAATGTTAATAATAAATATGATCATAGTTTGAATATTACTAAAGAGTCTGCAAATATAAATAGTGTGTGTTCTAGTTTAAATAATATTACTGATATTATGTGTTCTTGGTTTTCTAAATTAGATAAAAATCAAAAAATAAATCAAAATTATTTAGAGACTAAAGTTGAGTCTATAGAATTTAAAATAGATAATTTGGGTTCTATAATAAACGTTGACTTAAATAAAGAAGCAAAAAATCAAATAAATAATTTGGTGACAAAATTGGAAACTATATCCTTCATAAACAATGATGAAATGAATAGTCCAGGAGATAGTGACATCCCTAGGCTATTTTATGGAACAGAAGATATTATGGTACTTCAAACCAATACCTATAATAGAACTGAATATGAAAATATTGTTGAAATATTGGATTACTGGAGAAAATTATATAAAGACCCAGATTTAGGTATTGATGAAAGAAATAGGCTACTAGATCAGATAAGAGAAACTTATCTAGAAAATGAAGCCCTTTTACAACATTTTAATTATGATATTAATATGTCAACTAATGATGATGACAGCCAATCATCCTCACCTGAAGAATCCATAGATCAAGATATTTCATCAGAAATAAATAAAGGGAAAAGAAAGGCAGAACAACCAATTGATCCCGAATTATTTGGTACATGGGGAGATGGAGAAAATTGTGACTTTATTCAAACAAATGAAGTTAAAAATGATACTAATATGGGAAGTACCTCCAATCCTACACCTGAATCAGTAATATCTAGAAAAGATAATAATTATAAGTATCCAATAGCTCAAAATGGTACTTATTTAGACTTGTCTCATGTTCCATTTAAGGATCAACCACAAGCAATAGATGATTGGGCACAATCCTTGTCCATCATTATTACCAATTATAAAAATAGTTGGTCAAAGAAAAATTCCTTGATTATATTGCAGCAACTCTCCAGGAAGATGTGTTGCAATGGTTAAGACAGTGGGAAAAATCTGAAATTGGAAAAAGCCAAAAAACGGCTTTATTAACAAATTTTCTCACACTTGACACAATTTTAGCTGAATTTGCAAAACTCATAAAAGAAAATTTATGTGGGTTTTATGGAGATACCAATTTGCAAGCAGATGCAAATTATATTTTGGCTAAATTAGAATTATGTAATATTTGTCTTTTTGAAGACTATGTTCAAATTTTTAAAAAATATTATTATCTTATTGATCCACCAGCAAATCAACCTTGGTTAGATCAATTTTTTCATAAACTCCCTAGTCCATGGGATGAGTTATGTATTAAAAACTATCCTGCTTTTCTCAAAAAAATGGGGAAGGAAGAAAATATCGCATTAACTTTGTTCTAAGAGAGATAGCAAATCGATGTCTAGAAGTAAAGGCGAAAAAACAAATAAAAAATCAAATTTCCAACTCACAATACGGACAA
This sequence comes from Camellia granthamiana, assembly GCA_036172215.1. Lineage (NCBI taxonomy): Eukaryota > Viridiplantae > Streptophyta > Magnoliopsida > Ericales > Theaceae > Camellia > Camellia granthamiana. The sequence goes on along the minus strand of CM069909.1, from coordinate 40,063,246 downwards.
AAATGTTGTGATAAAATTTTAAAAGAAAATTGAAAAATTGGTTGTAATACATTTCCTAAAAAGAAAGGATTTTCCAAAAAACGCAGAAAATATAAATGGAAACCTTGGAAAAAGAACAAAACTTTTTTAAAAAAGAAAAAATATATTTGAAAAAAGAAACCAACAAGTGTTTCAAAAAAGAAAACTTGTAAATGTTACATTTGTAACGAAGAAGGTCACTATGCACCCGAATGCCCAAAAAGGGGAAAAAGTGCAAAGAAAATGATCAAAGTCCTTGAAGAACAAGATTTTGAAATAATATATGGAGAAGAAATTTCTGATGAAGAAGAAATCTTATATGAAATTTCTAGTGATGAAGAAAGTTCAGATGAAAAACTAATCTTCATGATGACTAATAATAGTCAAGCAATATCTCAAGAAGTAGATAATATATCTCAAGAAGAATTGCAGGCAATTCGACTTGGAGATGTAATCGGGGAAGAAAAAACTTTTACCGACGAAGAATTAGCAAAATTCGAAAAAATGCAAGAAGTTGCTATTCCAGAAATTTATAAACTTTCAAAATTCAACTTCTTTTCAGCAAGAGTGTTTGAACAATACAGTGGTAACACTCAAGCAAAATGGTCAGAAGAAGGAAATATTGATATTCCTTTTTTTGATAAGAAAAAGGTTGCAAGATGGAAAAAGAAATATCCTGAAATTCAATATATTCATATTGGATTAATTCAAGTAACCATAACAGCTTTATTTCGCCAAGGGATAGATACTCCTATTTTGGCAGTAATTTTTGATAAAAGATTTTCCGACCCAATGAAAGCAATCATTGGAGGAATTCAGTCTAATTTGGCTAATGGAGTAGTTTGGTTTAATGTTAGACCAAATTTCTTTATTTCCATAAATGATCATAATCTTGAAGATACAGTCAGAATAAGAATTAAAACACAAGGATTAGGAATGAAATCAAATTCTCATGATTTGGCTATCCGTTGGAAAACAATTCACGAATTAACTAAATTTCCTGAAACAAAAACAAGAACAAACGATAATAAAATCGTTGAAATCTTTGAACCAAGACCATTTGACACGGTAATACAACCTCGTCTAATGAATTGGAGTGATTTAGAAGTCCCTCGACAATGGTTAATCTAAGACTTAGTGGGACAAGGAGAATCTTCTAAAACAAAAAAACCTGCACAATTACAAATGCAGGCATCAGGAAAAAATTTATATATTGAAAATACAATTCCAAAAATTAAAAGAACAACTTCTGTATTTGAAAAAGATTTTACTAATAAATCATTTTCAAAGTTAAGCATTGGAGAATCAAGTAATAATTCTAATCAAGAATCTATTACATCCAACAATGTTCAGATTCCTATTTTTCCAGGAACCAGAAAACTTGAACATATTAAATCTGCATATATGTATCATTTTCAAACAAAAAATGAAGATATTATTTTTTCTCCTAGCCAAGGAAAAAGAAGATATACATATGTATTGGGAACATTTAACTTTGCAGGTTATAAACCTTATAGCCTCAGTGTTCTCATAGATACAGGAGCCACAATTAGCTCATGTAAATGGAATGCCATACCAAAAGAAAAATGGACATTAATGAAACATCCAATTTTGGTTACTGGAATAGATGGCAACCATACTTCTATACAATTCAAGGATAAAAATATAGCTATTTGGTTAAATGACAGCAAATTCATTATACCAAAAATTTTATGTTTTCCGTATATGCATGGAGATTTTCTTCTTGGAAATAATTTTATATATAAATACCTTCCAATGCAAATACAGGAAAATGCTATTTCATTAAGCATAAACCATGTCTTAATTCATATTTCCTTGTTAGAACAACATAAATACATTTGTGATAAAGAGTTTACGCCCGTGCCGCGTGGTGATTTAACTCCCATCATCAAAACCATTGATGAATCACACTGGATTTATAAAATTTTAGAAGAAAATTTTAGTGAACATCCATTAAAACTATGGCAACGTAGCCCACGTTATTGTAGTTTAAAATTGAAAGACCCTGATGTTATCATTAGAGTAAGACCAATGATCTATACTAGACAAGATATAGATGAATTTGATATTCAACTCCAAGAACTTTTAGACAAAAAGTTAATTGAAGAAACCAAAAGCCCTCACTCTAGTCCAGCTTTTATGGTAAGAAACCATGCTGAAATTAAAAGAGGAAAAGCCCGAATGGTAGTCAACTATAAACGGCTAAATGAAAATTTAGAATTTGATGGATATTTTATTCCACGAAAAGATGTTTTGATTAACTTAACCAAATGATAAAAAATCTTTAGCAAATTTGATTGTAAAAGTGGATTTTGGCAAATTCAATTGACTGAAGAGTCAAAAAAATTGACAGCCTTCAGTACACTTAGAGGACATTACCACTGGAATGTTATGCCTTTTGGGTTAAATATTGCACCACAGGTATTTCAACGGTGGATGGATACAATTTTTAAAGACCTTAAAGATTGTTGTGTAGTCTATATTGATGATATACTTATTTTCTTTAAAACCAAGGAGGAACATAAGAAACATTTAAAATTAATTTGTGAAAAATTTCAAAAACATAGAATTATTTTGTTTCCAAAAAAGATTGAACTAGAAAAGGAATCAATTGAATTTTTGGGAATAATTTTAGACCAGAAAGGTTTAAAATTACAAGAACATATTTTGTCCAAAGTACGAGATTTTCCTGATACTCTTGAAAATATAACACAATTACAGAGTTTATTAGGCATTTTAAATTATGGACGAAATTTTATTAAAAATCTTTCAAAAATAGAAATTCCATGGTTAACCAAATTAGGGAAAAATGTTATTTTTGAATGGACAACAGAAGATGTTGCTTTAATTAAACAAATTAAAGAACATGTTAAAACTTTACCAGATGTTTATCTTCCTAAAACAGGTGATAAATTAATTCTAGAAACAGATGCCTCAGAAGCATGTTGGGGATGTGTTCTTAAAGCTATACCCTGTAATTTATGGCATGATAAAGAGATACCTTTATCAGAAAATGGGATTAGACCAAGAAAAAATTCAATACCCATAAAATTACAAAAAGAAGAATTAATTTGCGGATATAATTCTAGAACATTTAAACCCAATGAACAGAAATATATTATTTTCGAAAAAGAATTACTTGCAATAAAATTGGCAATAAAAAGTTTTCATATTTATTTAGCCCCAGAAAATTTTATTGTACGCACTGATAATAAGGCAGTAAGAGATTTCTTAATCAATAAAAAACCTATTGAACAAGGAAGACGACTAGCCTGGTATAATAAAATTTCTGAATATACCTTTGAAGTAGAACATCTTAAAGGTACTAACAATTTTCTTGCAGATTTTCTTAGCAGAAATTGTTTCAGAAAATTAAATTGCTAAACAAGTAAATTTAATTTTTGCAGAAGACCTCTAGACCAAAAGGAAAACAATGGATAAGGGTAAACAACCCGCTCAAGGAGATTGGGTGACAATTGCTAAAAAAGTAATACCCCGAGAAGAAAAAGTTTATGTTGTGTTTTCAGGAAGACAACCTGGAATTTACACAAACTGGAACGAAGCCAATCTTCAAGTTTGTGGATACTCAGGAGCAAGCTTTAAAGCATATGATAGCATGACCAAAGCTAAAAAAGCTTTTTACAGTGCACCAGCCATGCCTATTTTTCAAAGGAATCAAATGAGAACTAACCCAGTTCCAACTAATATTCAGACATCTAGACCAGGTGAATCTGAAATAAAAGATTTTTTCAACCCTGATATATCCAGAGAAATTTATACAGAACTCAATGGAGTTTGGAAAACTTACATTATAGACAACAAAGTAAAATTTCGAAAACACATGGGAGTTTTGGCCAACAAATTAGCTGAGCAAACAGCTAAACTAAAAGATTTGCAAAATCTTTGTTTCAATATTCTTAAACAAATGAATTGGAATGAAGATTTTAATTTTGAAAAAATAAACAATTTTCTTCAACTATCAGACCTCATATCAGATGAGTTTTCTGATCCAGTTTTTGAACAAATAAAAAGAATTTGTTTTTTTGAAAAAGCAAGAACTTTGCTTCCAAAAGAAATTTTTATGTTAATCAAAAATCGAGTTGAAGATCATCATGATAAGATTAGACAAATCTTAGAACGATCTTATGATAAATTAAATTTGAAAGATGGAATTTCCAAAATAACCATCATGGCAAACCATGACATGTGGTTTTTTGAGGATATAGATTGGGGAATAACTAATCAAGTTATTTTTCAAATTCTAGATCCAATCCAATGGATAGATTTTCCAATGATCATCAAAGCAATGCTCTCATGGATAGTAAAAGGCTTTCGATGGAGCAAATATTTTACTTTTTGGATTTCCAGCACTATTGGTTGGCGAGAACGAGAACATTTTTTCCAACCATACCAGATTTGGTATCTTAAAGAAACTGAAGATTTTGAATTTGAAGATGATTATTAAGATGAAAATCACCGGAGAGAGCGATTGGAAAATATCCAAAAACTTTCTTTGACAGAATATTGGATAGACAATCTAATATCTGTTTCACAAGCAGCGTCCAACATCCATGGCTCAGCAAAATTGCCATTCATGGTTACAGATGGAAGAATATTATTTGTAACCCATTTTCCTATCACATATCAAAGGTCTCCAACGCAAATTAATGAGGCTCTTGACATGTTAATAAATCTCAAAAAGAGAAATAATTTGGATCTTCCGTTGGAACTAGCCATGACTGCGGATGATGTAGAACATTTCCGGAACGAGCAATACAGCCAAGATCCGGATTCTCCTCCATCAGAGACTGATGAAGAATATCATAATCTCATCAACAGGATGGAAGCATAGTGGACCCCACTATCAAATGCAGTTGTATCTTGATCGACTCCAACCTTATCCAGGACACGTGAAGCAATCTGCATTATTTGGCGGAAAGTAATCAGCCTCATCCTTTCAGCCGACGCTACACGACAAATCAGCTTAGCCAAAGCTTATCTCCAACAGTCTATCTCTTTGAAAACCGGGGAGGATAGACAGTGTGTATCAGTGTATATAATTGACAAAACTGTAGCAAAGAGCAAATAATTGTAGTCCTTTTGTATTTATTTTTGTCTCTTTGTATTTATTTTTAGGTAAACTTGTCAAAAAGCCTATGCCTAGGCTTGCCTAAAGAGTTGAACTTTTGCAAACTTTATACGAAAAGTCTTGCAAAGTTAGATACAAGTTAGATATGCATTAAGTTGTATTGTTTTGTTTGTATTCACCTTGTAAGTCTATATATTAATGGAAAGGAGCTTTTTTTCTAATTTTATTATGGAATTACGGTGGGGTTATGGAATAAGAAAATATGCTAGAGAATTTAGACACAAAGGAGAAAGCACAACGATGAAGAAAACATGGAGGGAATTTACATGTCTTATTATCTTGGCATAAAGGCCAATATATAGACTTACAAGGTGAATACAAACAAAACAATACAACTTAATGCATATCTAACTTGTATCTAACTTTGCAAGACTTTTCGTATAAAGTTTGCAAAAGTTCAACTCTTTAGGCAAGCCTAGGCATAGGCTTTTTGACAAGTTTACCTAAAAATAAATACAAAGAGACAAAAATAAATACAAAAGGACTACAATTATTTGCTCTTTGCTACAGTTTTGTCAATTATATACACTGATACACACTGTCTATCCTCTCCGATTTTCGAAGAGATAGACTGTTGGAGATAAGCTTTGGCTAAGCTGATTTGTCGTGTAGCGTCGGCTGAAAGGATGAGGCTGATTACTTTCCGCCAAATAATGCAGATTGCTTCACGTATCCTGGATAAGGTTGGAGTCGATCAAGATACAACTGCATTTGATAGTGGGGTCCACTATGCTTCCATCCTGTTGATGAGATTGTGATATTCTTCATCAGTCTCTGATGGAGGAGAATCCGGATCTTGGCTGTATTGCTCGTTCCGGAAATGTTCTACATCATCCGCAGTCATGGCTAGTTCCAACGGAAGATCCAAATTATTTCTCTTTTTGAGATTTATTAACATGTCAAGAGCCTCATTAATTTGCGTTGGAGACCTTTGATATGTGATGGGAAAATGGGTTACAAATAATATTCTTCCATCTGTAACCATGAATGGCAATTTTGCTGAGCCATGGATGTTGGACGCTGCTTGTGAAACAGATATTAGACTGTCTATCCAATATTCCGTCAAAGAAAGTTTTTGAATATTTTCCAATCGCTCTCTCCAGTGATCTTCATCTAAATAATCATCTTCAAATTCAAAATCTTCAGTTTCTTTAAGATACCAAATCTGGTATGGTTGGAAAAAATGTTCTCGTTCTCGCCAATCAATAGTGCTGGAAATCCAAAAAGTAAAATATTTGCTCCATCGAAAGCCTTTTACTATCCATGAGAGCATTGCTTTGATGATCATTGGAAAATCTATCCATTGGATTAGATCTAGAATTTGAAAAATAACTTGATTAGTTATTCCCCAATCTATATCCTCAAAAAACCACATGTCATGGTTTGCCATGATGGTTATTTTGGGAATTCCATCTTTCAAATTTAATTTATCATAAGATCGTTCTAAGATTTGTCTAATCTTATCATGATGATCTTCAACTCGATTTTTGATTAACATAAAAATTTCTTTTGGAAGCAAAGTTCTTGCTTTTTCAAAAAGACAAATTCTTTTTATTTGTTCAAAAACTGGATCAGAAAACTCATCTGATATGAGGTCTGATAGTTGAAGAAAATTGTTTATTTTTTCAAAATTAAAATCTTCATTCCAATTCATTTGTTTAAGAATATTGAAACAAAGATTTTGCAAATCTTTTAGTTTAGTTGTTTGCTCAGCTAATTTGTTGGCCAAAACTCCGATGTGTTTTCGAAATTTTACTTTGTTGTCTACAATGTGAGTTTTCCAAACTCCATTGAGTTCTGTATAAATTTCTCTGGATATACCAGGGTTGAAAAAATCTTTTATTTCAGATTCATCTGGTCTAGATGTCTGAATATTAGTTGGAACTGGGTTAGTTCTCATTTGATTCCTTTGAAAAATAGGCATGGCTGGTGCACTGTAAAAAGCTTTTTTAGCTTTGGTCATGCTATCATATGCTTTAAAGCTTGCTCCTGAGTATCCACAAACTTGAAGATTGGCTTCGTTCCAGTCTGTGTAAATTCTAGGTTGTCTTCCTGAAAACACAACATAAACTTTTTCTTCTCGGGGTATTGCTTTTTTAGCAATTGTCACCCAATCTCCTTGAGCGGGTTGTTTACCCTTATCCATTGTTTTCCTCTTGATCTAGAGGTCTTCTGCAAAAATTAAATTTACTTGTTTAGCAATTTAATTTTCTGAAACAATTTCTGCTAAGAAAATCTGCAAGAAAATTGTTAGTACCTTTAAGATGTTCTACTTCAAAGGTATATTCAGAAATTTTATTATACCAGGCTAGTCGTCTTCCTTGTTCAATAGGTTTTTTATTGATTAAGAAATCTCTCACTGCCTTATTATCAGTGCGTAAAATAAAATTTTCTGGGGCTAAATAAATATGAAAACTTTTTATTGCCAATTTTATTGCAAGTAATTCTTTTTCGAAAATAATATATTTCTGTTCATTGGGTTTAAATGTTCCAGAATTATATCCGCAAATTAATTCTTCTTTTTGTAATTTTATGGGTATTGAATTTTTTCTTGGCCTAATCCCATTTTCTGATAAAGGTATCTCTTTATCATGCCATAAATTACAGGGTATAGCTTTAAGAACACATCTCCAACATGCTTCTGAGGCATCTGTTTCTAGAATTAATTTATCACCTGTTTTAGGAAGATAAACATCTGGTAAAGTTTTAACATGTTCTTTAATTTGTTTAATTAAAGCAACATCTTCTGTTGTCCATTCAAAAATAACATTTTTCCCTAATTTGGTTAACCATGTAATTTCTATTTTTGAAAGATTTTTAATAAAATTTCGTCCGTAATTTAAAATGCCTAATAAACTCTGTAATTGTGTTATATTTTCAAGAGTATCAGGAAAATCTCGTACTTTGAACAAAATATGTTCTTGTAATTTTAAACCTTTCTGGTCTAAAATTATTCCCAAAAATTCAATTGATTCTTTTTCTAGTTCAATCTTTTTTGGAGACAAAATAATTCCATGTTTTTGAAATTTTTCACAAATTAATTTTAAATGTTTCTTATGTTCCTCCTTGGTTTTAGAGAAAATAAGTATATCATCAATATAGACTACACAACAATCTTTAAGGTCTTTAAAAATTGTATCCATCCACCGTTGAAATACCTGTGGTGCAATATTTAACCCAAAAGGCATAACATTCTAGTGGTAATGTCCTCTAAGTGTACTGAAGGCTGTCAATTTTTTTGACTCTTCAGTCAATTGAATTTGCCAAAATCCACTTTTACAATCAAATTTGCTGAAGATTTTTGATCCTTTGGTTAAGTTAATCAAAACATCTTTTCGTGGAATAAAATATCCATCAAATTCTAAATTTTCATTTAGCCGTTTATAGTTGACTACCATTCGGGCTTTTCCTCTTTTAATTTCAGCATGGTTTCTTACCATAAAAGCTGGACTAGAGTGAGGGTTTTTGGTTTCTTCAATTAACTTTTTGTCTAAAAGTTCTTGGAGTTGAATATCAAATTCATCTATATCTTGTCTAGTATAGATCATTGGTCTTACTCTAATGATAACATCAGGGTCTTTCAATTTTAAACTACAATAACGTGGGCTACGTTGCCATAGTTTTAATGGATGTTCACTAAAATTTTCTTCTAAAATTTTATAAATCCAGTGTGATTCATCAATGGTTTTGATGATGGGAGTTAAATCACCACACGGCACGGGCGCAAACTCTTTATCACAAATGTATTTATGTTGTTCTAATAAGGGAATATGAATTAAGACATGGTTTATACTTAATGAAATAGCCTTTTCCTGTATTTGCATTGGAAGGTATTTATATATAAAATTATTTCCAAGAAGAAAATCTCCATGCATATACGAAAAACATAAAATTTTTGGTATAATGAATTTGCTGTCATTTAACCAAATAGCTATATTTTTAGCCTTGAATTGTATAGAAGTATGGTTGCCATCTATTCCAGTAACCAAAATTGGATATTTCATTAATGTCCATTTTTCTTTTGGTATGGCATTCCATTTACATGAGCTAACTGTGGCTCCTGTATCTATGAGAACACTGAGGCTATAAGGTTTATAACATGTAAAGTTAAATGTTCCCAATACATATGTATATCTTCTTTTTCCTTGGCTAGGAGAAAAAATAATATCATCATTTTTTGTTTGAAAATGATACATATATGCAGATTTAATATGTTCAAGTTTTTTGGTTCCTGGAAAAATAGGAATCTGAACATTGTTGGAAGTAATAGATTCTTGATTAGAATTATTACTTGATTCTCCAATGCTTAACTTTGAAAATGATTTATTAGTAAAATCTTTTTCAAATACAGAAGTTGTTCTTTTAATTTTTGGAATTGTATTTTCAATATATAAATTTTTTCCTGATGCCTGCATTTGTAATTGTGCATGTTTTTTTGTTTTAGAAGATTCTCCTTGTCCCACTAAGTCTTAGATTAACCATTGTTGAGGGACTTCTAAATCACTCCAATTCATTAGACGAGGTTGTATTACCGTGTCAAATGGTCTTGGTTCAAAGATTTCAACGATTTTATTATCGTTTGCTCTTGTTTTTGTTTCAGGGAATTTAGTTAATTCGTGAATTGTTTTCCAAGGAATAGCCAAATCATGAGAATTTGATTTCATTCCTAATCCTTGTGTTTTAATTCTTATTCTGACTGTATCTTCAAGATTAGGATCATTTATGGAAATAAAGAAATTTGGTCTAACATTAAACCAAACTACTCCATTAGCCAAATTAGACTGAATTCCTCCAATGATTGCTTTCATTGGGTCGGAAAATCTTTTATCAAAAATTACTGCCAAAATAGGAGTATCTATCCCTTGGCGAAATAAAGCTGTTATGGTTACTTGAATTAATCCAATATGAATATATTGAATTTCAGGATATTTCTTTTTCCATCTTGCAACCTTTTTCTTATCAAAAAAAGGAATATCAATATTTCCTTCTTCTGACCATTTTGCTTGAGTGTTACCACTGTATTGTTCAAACACTTTTGCTGAAAAGAAGTTGAATTTTGAAAGTTTATAAATTTCTGGAACAGCAACTTCTTGCATTTTTTCGAATTTTGCTAATTCTTCGTCGGTAAAAGTTTTTTCTTCTCCGATTACATCTCCAAGTCGAATTGCCTGCAATTTTTCTTGAGATATATTATCTACTTCTTGAGATATTGCTTGACTATTATTAGTCATCATGAAGATTAGTTCTTCATCTGAACTTTCTTCATCACTAGAAATTTCATATAAGATTTCTTCTTCATCAGAAATTTCTTCTCCATATATTATTTCAAAATCTTGTTCTTCAAGGACTTTGATCATTTTCTTTGCACTTTTTTCCCTTTTTGGGCATTCGGGTGCATAGTGACCTTCTTCGTTACAAATATAACATTTACAAGTTTTCTTTTTTGAAACACTTGTTGGTTTCTTTTTTCGAATATATTTTTTCTTTTTTGAAAAAGTTTTGTTCTTTTTCTAAGGTTTCCATTTATATTTTCTGCGTTTTTTTGGAAAATCCTTTCTTTTTAGGAAATGTATTACAACCAATTTTCCAATTTTCTTTTAAAATTTTATCACAACATTTTTGTCCGTATTGTGAGTTGGAAATTTGATTTTTTATTTGTTTTTTCGCCTTTACTTCTAGACATCGATTTGCTATCTCTCTTAGAACAAAGTTAATGCGAAAACCAAGATTATCATTTTCTTCCTTCCCCATTTTTTTGAGAAAAGCAGGATAGTTTTTAATACATAACTCATCCCATGGACTAGGGAGTTTATGAAAAAATTGATCTAACCAAGGTTGATTTGCTGGTGGATCAAGAAGATAATACTATTTTTTAAAAGTTTGAACATAGTCTTCAAAAAGACAAATATTACATAATTCTAATTTAGCCAAAATATAATTTGCATCTGCTTGCAAATTGGTATCTCCATAAAACCCACATAAATTTTCTTTTATGAGTTTTGCAAATTCAGCTAAAATTGTGTCAAGTGTGAGAAAATTTGTTAATAAAGCCGTTTTTTGACTTTTTCCAATTTCAGATTTTTCCCACTGTCTTAACCATTGCAACACATCTCCCTGGAGAGTTGCTGCAATATAATCAAGGAATTTTTCTTTGACCAACTATTTTTATAATTGGTAATAATGATGGACAAGGATTGTGCCCAATCATCTATTGCTTGTGGTTGATCCTTAAATGGAACATGAGACAAGTCTAAATAAGTACCATTTTGAGCTATTGGATACTTATAATTATTATCTTTTCTAGATATTACTAGTTCAGGTGTAGGATTGGAGGTACTTCCCATGTTAGTATCATTTTTAACATCATTTGTTTGAATAAAGTCAAAATTTTCTCCATCTCCCCATGTACCAAATAATTCAGGATCAATTGGTTGTTCTGCCTTTCTTTTCCCTTTATTTATTTCTGATGAAATATCTTGATCTATGGATTCTTCAGATGAGGATGATTGGCTGTCATCATCATTAGTTGACATATTAATATCATTATTAAAATGTTGTAAAAGGGCTTCATTTTCTAGATAAGTTTCTCTTATCTGATCTAGTAGCCTATTTCTTTCATCAATACCTAAATCTGGGTCTTTATATAATTTTCTCCAATAATCCAATATTTCAACAATATTTTCATATTCAGTTCTATTATAGGTATTGGTTTGAAGTACCATAATATCTTCTGTTCCATAAAATAGCCTAGGGATGTCACTATCTCTTGGACTATTCATTCCATCATTGTTTATGAAGGATATAGTTTCCAATTTTGTCACCAAATTGTTTATTTGATTTTTTGCGTCTTTATTTAAGTCAACGTTTATTATAGAACCCAAATTATCTATTTTAAATTCTATAGACTCAACTTTAGTCTCTAAATAATTTTGATTTATTTTTTGATTTTTATCTAATTTAGAAAACCAAGAACACATAATATCAGTAATATTATTTAAACTAGAACACACACTATTTATATTTGCAGACTCTTTAGTAATATTCAAACTATGATCATATTTATTATTAACATTATTTTTTGTATTTCCAAAACATATTATATCGTCAGAATTAATTGCCATTTTAGATTGTTGTTGGTACCTAAGACCCTCCTAGTGTATTTTCTGGTGCCTAAAACCTCTCTTTATGATCTTAAAGACTTAATTATGGCCAATAGTCAAAAGATCTTAATGAGTATATGGGCTTTGATATACACTAAGCATATAGGTTTTACAACAACTAAAAATGAAACAAATAATTATGAAGATATAAAATACGAAGGATTCACAAAAACTTAGATGAAAATTTTTTAATTAAATTTTTTTTTTTATAACATAAAACACACCATACAAACTTAAAATTTATACATAGATAAAAATACTTACATAGCTTGATCTTGCTTTAAAAAGCTCTTCAACCTGGCTCTGATACCAATTACAAAACTAAAATGGAAAGGAGCTTTTTTTCTAATTTTATTATGGAATTATGGTGGGGTTATGGAATAAGAAAATATGCTAGAGAATTTAGACACAAAGGAGAAAGCACAACGATGAAGAAAACATGGAGGGAATTTACATGTCTTATTATCTTGGCATAAAGGCCAATATATAGACTTACAAGGTGAATACAAACAAAATAATACAACTTAATGCATATCTAACTTGTATCTAACTTTGCAAGACTTTTCGTATAAAGTTTGCAAAAGTTCAACTCTTTAGGCAAGCCTAGGCATAGGCTTTTTGACAAGTTTACCTAAAAATAAATACAAAGAGACAAAAATAAATACAAAAGGACTACAATTATTTACTCTTTGCTACAGTTTTGTCTACCCCAAACCAAGAAAAAAAAAAAAATCAAATGAAAGCACGAAGGACTAGCTGTGAGAAAAACATGATGCGAAGCTCGTACTACAAAATAGAGTCAATCATAAGAGTTCGACAATAAGGCGAGTCGGAGAAAAAATCATAGGCTACATCCACAAAAATGGGTAAGCAACAATGAAACACCGATGAAAACCTAATCACACAACCAAACACCAAAAAACCAAAAAAATTAGGAGACTACCTTCAGACCTAGGACACATGGAGAGACGGTGACCACACTGGCGGCCTGGTCAGATTTGGTGGAGCAAAGAAGTGGAGAAAGGGTGGAGGTAGATTTGAAGTGGGTGGGACCATAGAGGCAAGGAGAAGGCAGATCTGGTGGCAGATCTAGGTTCAGAATGTCTCTAGAATGGAAGCCAAAGAGAGACCTTTTTACTCATAGTTGGTGAGTATGTTGGATAGCTGGTTTTTGCACAATAAACAATTCACATGGGACTACAAAATAATCAACAAAGTCACTCTATAAAATTGCAAAAGAAATTCAACACTGGAAAAGAACTTGGATCAACCACTATATACTATTTCATCTCTTTCTTGTTAGTTCTAAAAATATTAAAATAATCGAAGGAACTTAACAATCTCAAGAAAATTAAATAACTATAAAATTTTCTAATGAATCTCTTTCTATTCTTCAATCACCACAATGATCCATATTTGATCATAACCAACTAAAATTGGAAGTGTCACTACGAAGAAAGTGAAGCATTTTTGCATTTACGAAAAAGAAAAAAGAAAAAAAAAGAAGAAGAAGGTATTCATTGGGATTATTTGAAAGCCTAGGGGTGCCATGGAACCCCCACCTACAATATAACTCTGCCACTATATATATATATTAGCGATAGATGTACACGTGATGCATGTGTAAATGTACGTAATTTAAGAATATTTGAAATTTTCAAATTATTTGTAAAACTTTGAATATTTGAATAAATTTTCTACATAAGTAATTTTCAAGCTGTCGTGAGCATTTTTGAAAAATAAAAAAGCGTGACATAGAAGTATTCACACCAAAAACTTTATAAGCTTTTATGAAATAGTGTGTATATACAAGGGAAATTACAAAAAAAGATTAAAAAAAAAAAAAGAATCCTCGAATTTGACCTTTCTAATAAAATAAATATTAAATTTTTAATTTTATTAATTTAAATATGAAATTGTTTATTTATTTTTAATACAAACTATTTGTCTGTGAAAGGTGTCTTACATATGTCAAACTAATAATCAGTAAAAATGGGAAAACTCTCTCTTTCATGCATATATATATATATATAAAATTAAAAGTGAGTATCTTACTTGGTGTTTATGAATTTCCTTCTCTCCTTTTGCAAAGTAACATTCTCTTCTTGCGTCAAGTGTCAATTTCTCCATCTAAAAGGAAAGAAAATAAAAAATAGTTAAAAGAGGGACACAAGATTTGAACCTAAGACTATTCACTTAACTTACTGAAAATACTTTTATTAGTTAAACAATATAGAAAATCTTTGATCAATCAAAATTAAAATATATATTTTAAACACACCCATCTAATGGGCTCACACCCCTAATATACATATTCAGTGATAAACAACATTTCTCATAAATGGCTGATTCTTTCTTCAATCTTGTAAATATAAATTATCTTGTTATTAGGAAAAATATATGATTTCTTATAAGTAAATCAATTAATGAGAATAAAAATTAATGTGAAAAAATTAAATCAACAGCGACACAAGAATTTTACTTGATTTTCTCAATGTGAGGTACGTCCACGGGATCGAAATCCGATTTCACGATCAACTAAAAAGTTTCCAAACGATTACAAACGAGACATAGATGGTCTCACAAAATAATCTTAGGTGAATTCCAAATAATCACAAATAAATAAGAAGAAAGATCTCACCAAATAAATGAACAAAATTTTTTAAAATTTAGTTGAAAAAGACCCAAAATTATAGACCTAAATTAGCCGAATAACTGAACATAGACAAAACTCTCAAGCCTCTATCAAGATATCACTGTTGCAGCACTCGCCGAAAAATGCTTGACTCCACCGAATTGAATTTCCAATTGTCTTACTGCAGTCACTCTGAAACATAAACAATATATTCTTGAATTTTATTATCAAAATTTTAATTGCTACCAAACAGATTATTAAATATTATTAAACTTAAAAATTAGATATAATATATTAAAAATATATTATAATTAACATAAAATCAAATCAAATTAATTGAGTCTTATACTCCAATAAAGAGATATTTCCACAGTTGGTTATTTCATATAATTGTAGTGGCTCATCATTGGCAAGCTTTTGCCACCCTATATGCCCAATACTATGCTAATAATAATTAAAGTGATGGTGACAACTTGTAGCCATGAGTTTCTTGCTGCACAACCCAATCAGTCAAGCCTCTTATTCTTCTCTCTTTATCAGCCTTGTATAAATCTTGAAAAATGATTTAGACCTCTAAAATGAGAATTTTAATGGCGTATTAATTTGTCTTTTTCGTTCTTATATTTTATCTTTTATCTCACTGTTTTTTTTTTTTTTTTTTAATATGGCCAGCTTATTAATTAGAACTGCATTGTAGCAACTCTAATTAGGGCTCTGCAGCACTGCCGATAAACCTTTGATGCATGTCCCTCCCTCTCTTTTGTTTTAAGACTCTGATTGAATTTAAGATTATAAAAGAAATTTATGCGTTAAAAATGGAATGAAAATAATATATATATATATATATATGCTCTAAATTCTGTCCTTTTTTTTTCTCTTATTGTTTGTTTTCCCTTCAAAAATTCTTTTACAAATATAAAATTCAAAACTCTCAAACTATATTTTGGCACATTAGAATATCTAAAATATTATAATTTTGTATTCCTTCTCTAATAATATAAATATCATTTCTTTTACTTTTGCACGCAATGTCAAATGAAAAATATTATTTGTGAGCCCATCATGATAAAAATAGAGAGAAAAGTTTTGAAAAAAATTGATAAGTATATAACAAATTGTTGAAGAGCTTTTTTGTTGAGCTCAAGTAGGTGTTCCTTTTTTAAAAGAAATCACTAACTGGATCGCCCAAACCACATTCAGTGCTCTACGACTCACCTCGCACACATATTATTGGAGATTCATCACATCAGATTGTGTTTGGATCCTTTATTTGGGTATAAATTTAGAAAAATAAGGTAAAAGATAAGTGAAATATAAATAAAATATAATTACATTTCACAAATATTTTTCATTTTCCTTTCGAAATCTCTATCTAAATTTATATTCTAAATACAACCTTAATGCTAAAAATACAAAATTAAAATACAAAATGAATCAAAGAAAATACAATAATAGACTAGATTTATTGAATATGAATCATTCTATAATTAGGTATAGTCTCAACTTTTTATTACTTTTTTTGTGATCCATTTTTTTTAATATGATCCATTTTTTAGATTGGGCAGGGATTTAGAAAAATAATAATAAAAGGTAGGTAAAATGTGAATGAAATATAATTATATTTCACACATATTTTTTTTTTTTTTCTTTCAAAATCTCTATCTAAATTCATACTCTAAATACAACCTTAATGCCAAAAATACAAAATTACAACACAAAATGAATCACATAAAATACAATGGGTTCGTTTGGGATGTGGATTGACTATTGGCTTTTTGGTTATTTTAGCCTAGGGCTAAAAAATCTCGTTTGAGATGAACTTTTTGACCTTTTTTGACTTTTGTGAGAAAAAAAATGTAATGATTATGGGTTGGATGTGATATTTTGTCTTATTAAACTAAAAATTCTATTTTATTTTTTTTAACTAAAATAGCCAAAAAATCCTGAGCTTTTCTTCTCAAACGAATCCAATAGACCAGATTTATTGAATATGGATCATTTCATAATTAGGTATAGTCTCAACTTTTTATTACTTTTTCTGTGATCCATATTTTAGATTGTTGATGCTCCAATATGCCCATTAGCAACATGTGAATGGAAATCCATCATGGGCATAAGAGGATGTAAAGTAGAAATAGATGTGGTAAGGATTCCTAGTTCATGGTCACATCTTGGGAGTTATATAAAGGTCCCAAGTTGCCAAGTCTAGTTAACTTGGCTTATAGCCACCTAAATTGCTCTATCTTTGGTTGGCATTGAAGAGACCAATACTTGTAGAAATGATATATTTTTTTGTGTGACAATGAGTTATGGTTATTGGGTAGATAGTGAGATTGAGTATGACCGGAGGGGACCCTTTTTTTTGTTTTTTTTGACAAGGACCAGATGGGACTTGGGAGCATATTTAGTGGACCAAACTTTATATTCTTCACAAAGATAAGGTGGGTGTCTATAAAGTGTGATTATTATTATTATGTCTTATGTAATCAATTCAAGTACAGTCCTCAAGTAAATATGCTTTTGGATGGTTGCATAAGAGTTCACTTATCTTATGACAAGAAGGGATTGATAGATTGATTTTTTATCCATCCAACTTGCATTTTCACTTAGCTCATGTTAAATTGGATAAGATGGGATAATTTATCTTGCAATAATTTAGATATTGTTTCCCACTAATTAAAAAAGCCTCTTTTTCTAATTTTTTTTGGGTTAAATTTTTTAAAATTTGTGTCAATTTTTTACTTTTGAAGATCATTTAATCTTGATCTTAAAAGTAAAAAATAAAAAAAAGTTCACTAATATTTTATTTTAGATTAAAAAATGTTTACTTATATTTTATTTTATTGTGGTTTGAGTGGTTTTTTTTTTTTTTTTTTAAAATTTTTTTTTTTTTACTTTTTATGTATGTCTAGTCAAGTAGTAGGACTTAAAAATGAAAAGTCTTTTCAAACATCTAAAAAAAATTTACTTAAAATGAAAAAAAAAAACAACAAAAAAGAAATTACCAAGCTCACACTTATTCTGATGAATATATATTAACCATTCTATGATAAAAATCTAATTTCAAAACCCGGTTTGGTATTGACATTTTTTGAATAAAATAATCAAGAGAAACAAAATATATTAAAATAATTAATAAGATAAAATATCATATTCAAATCATAATTATTTAATTTTTTTCTCCCACAATTATCAAACCAATTAAAAAATGGGTGATGCACCAATAAATCATAAATTGCAAACTTATGAACCATTTAGTCCTGAAAGACTTTTTATAGACTGAAAAGTCCCATTATATCGGAAATTACCAATTAGGGCTATTGTACTGGGCGTGTGTGTTACAAAGTAGTGGGTGTAAATGGTATTACACATATCGCGAAATTACGAAATTGAGGCATTTGCATTCCCTTTGTGATCAATGTTGAAGCTACAAAAATGGTGAGATTCTGGGGATTGGGGATTGATGTTAAGTTGGAAAACGTCGTAGAAGTTGAAATGAAATGGTAATGTTGACATTTTCGAGAGTGAAGTGAGGACCCCCTAAATTCGGAAAACCCTAATACATTACCCTCAAATGTGACATCGATTCGGCCGATGTGCATGTGAATGTGGGTGCGTGAACGGCGATTGGGCGACTGTGATTGTGGATACGTCAACACGAGTTGTTGAATGAACACTGTTGATTGCAACAACACAACGCGAAGGTTTGTAGTTTGGGGACATCGTAACATGACGAAAACACAAGAAGGTATGTATTTTGCTAAATGTTTTGCGTTTTCGTTGGTGGTGTTGTTTGGTTTACATTTACGTTCTACATTTTAGTGATTGTTTTTATGATATTGATACATGTGCGATATTGGTTTGAGATTGTCGGTTGAAGCGGGAAGTTGAGTATAGTGTTGTGGCAATGTTATTTGTTATGTAATGTCGAATCATTTGAACACTGGGAATGTGGGATTTGTTGTTGTAATGTTATGTTTGGGTCAATGTTAATATGAAGGTGAGATTTGTTGCTTTTAGTGGTATATTTCTACAATGCTCTGTTTTTTGTTGGTAATTTGTATGTTAGATGTGTTTTGGTTTTAATGTCATAAACATTGGTTGTATTTTTAGGGCACATAATGTGTTGTGATGATGGTATGTACTGTACCGGGTGTCAATGTAACGTAACGTACATGTTGCAACAATTAATTGTGAATGTAAAACATTACCCTCTGCATTATTATGCACATATCAGAATAAAGAATCATACCAAATCCCACCAAAGGATAAATATGTAAACTCCACACATGTTAAATTAAAGAAAAATATTCATTACCAATTAAATAAGATCAAATGATTCATAAAAAAAAAAAAAAAAAAAAAAAAAACACAAGACTAAATGAATCAACATTTTTCAATTTGAGATTTATCAATAATTTTTCCTTAAAAAAAAAAAAATCATCAACTATCACCACAAAGATAACTTTCACCTAAAGCTAAATTCTCAAACGGAGCTAAAATATTCCATCTCCCAAGACAATAATTTTAGTGTCTTAACTGACCATGATGTCTTGACATTCCTCGTTATATAGCTTGGCCAATAAATTTGTATTTTTTAACTTTTTATCTTAAAATAATAACAACATATCATTCGTTTGGAAACGGGATTAATTTTTAAAATTTTAAGTTATTTTAATTTGGGTTAAAATTTTTTATTTGAGATAAGTTTTTATTTTTTTAATTTTTGTAAGAGAAAAAAATAAAATGATTATAATTTAGATATGACGTTTTACAGTATTAACTTTTTAACTTATTTTGTTTTTTTTTTAAAACTAAAATAGCCTCCAACTCACATACCAAACATAGCCATACTTTAGGGTTAAAATAGTCACAAAAAGGCAAAATAAACTAAAAAGTCAATAAGACAAAACATTATATCCAAAGTATAATCATTTCATTTTTCTTATAAAAGTCAAAAAAGCCAAAAAGTCTATACCAAATGAGACTTTTTAGCCTCATACTAAAACAATTAAAAAGTTAAAAAGCCAATCCACATCCCAAACGAAGACCAAGAGAAGGGATGCTTTAGTAAAACTTTTCTTGTCTTATTAAAATAAAGACAATAATACACAAATGAAAATTTTATTAGGAAATTTTATTTTTTAAGTATTTATATTTTAATTAGTCCATAATATATTATTATATTTTAATAACTTCTATTATTTGGACATTTGATCTATTAAATCTTAATTCACATATTTAAGTATTTTATGAGTAGTTTTACCTTTACAAATATTTTTTGAACCTCAAGCAATTTGATGATGTAAATATTTATATTTGACAGTGTGAATGTTTACATTAACATGTAATATTTATATTAACAGTGTTAATATTTTCATTACGAAACATTCACATTATCAATATGAATATTAATGCATGTTTCACCTTATTATTATTAGGGTTGTGGGGAAGTGGTTTGGAAATACTCCTCAAATCCTGGAAGACGCCAATGATCCTCAGTTAGTCACCTGCAAAGATACAAACACTCCGGACGGGGGTGCCGGAATTAGCACTCCGACGGACAAGTTAGTTCCTGTACTCAAGAAAGCTTGTTTACTAAGTTTTTAGAAGTGATTCTTACATACCTCTCCTAGTTCATTGCCATTATATTTATACTCGTTTTTTCAGATCCTCGGGGCCAGGGCCTACTTTTTCAATCATTATCTTTTCCAATATTCGGCTCCAGGGATCCTCCCCTATTCGGCCTATTTATCCTATTCGGCCCCTTATCCTCGCGAGATATCTGCCGGCTAGCGTCGATCTTCTGATATGTGCCTCCCCTATCTTCGCCAATTATTCGGCTACCACAATTGCCCTCCGAACTCCCTATTGATGGCAGTTGATCGGCGTGTTTGGTTCAAAATTTGAGAAGTTTAGCGTCAGGCGGCTTCGCGTGCCCCAATATGTCAGGAGGCGCATGCCTTTTTGCTTATCATTACGCTTTCCCGCTCTATTCATGTGTAACTCAGCATTTATTGCGATTTGAAACTTTGGTCCTTTCGAATTCGCATTTCGTCGATTTTCTGAGACTTTTGGATCGCCAGTGTATATCCCTCCGTGACTCGCGTTTTCTGCAACTTTCTTCCCGTCTTCCCTTGTCTCATCTGCTCTTCGTAAGTGTCCTTCTGCCTTTTTCGTAATCCTATTTTCTGTTTGCTATTTTAGCTTCGGCGAATATTTAGTTCTTTGCTAAGATGGCCAAACATTTGAAAGACCTCCTTTCTGAGGATTGTATTTCCGGTTTCCGGCAACATTTTTCTATTCTTGACGACGTCCATTTATCCCTTGTAATGGACAACGCTCTCGACATGGAGAGGGAAGATCAAAACACGATCGTATTCCCCCTTTTATCCATTGCGGAGGGCGGGGTTCGTTTCCCCCTACACCCACTTCTTAGGGCCGTTCTCCGCTATTGGGGTTTGATTCCTTCTCAACCCAATGTAAATTTCTTTCGAATCATCATGGGGGTTGTAGAGTTGAATCGACGCCTTAGAATTAACCTTGGGATTCCAGCCATTCGGCATTGTTATGCCTTAGCCAAATCCTCCGGTCGGCTGGGGCGATATTTTCTCAGGGCCAAAGATACTGACCATCACTTGGTGACTATGCTTGCCAGTTCCGGTAAGCGAGTTGATGACGTGATGGTCAACGTCCGAGGTAATTGGGAGTTCGCTGAAGGGGAGGATCGCCTGGACCCTATTCCCAGACATAAGGGTGACCCAGGTTGCCACACAATGTTTTATGTTTGTTGGTCTATTTCTTATTCGGCTCTTTTCCCTAAATTGCTTTTTATCCTCTGCAGGTAATAGGTTGAAGAAAATTCTGACTTCGGTTGACGACGTAGTTCTTGGGGAAATCAAGACTGCACTCACATATTTCGGCCGCCCAAACGTACAAAAGCAAGGGAGAGCCGCCCATATTCTCCTTCGGTACGAACCCACTTACACTACTTTCTCGGCTGCAGACAATATTCCGATTCCATCCGGCAATCAACAGCTCTCGGCCCTTATTTTCCCCAGCTTCAAAAACCTTAGGCAGATCGGTCTCGTAGCTTCTGATTCGGGGGAAGACGCCGAGCCGGTTGTAGAGGTGGTTGCCGATCCGGTTGGGGAGTCCACTGAGGGGCTTGTAGAAGGCGAGGCCGTACGCTCGGCATTTGAGGCCGCCGAGCCATCCACCTCAGGACGAGCAGATTTCTCTTCTGGGGATATTTTTGCCAATTTGGGGGATCTACCCAGCGATTTTTTTGAGGGTATGGCGAAGGAAAGCCTAACGCAGATGGCGCGTAGAAGAAATGCCTAGCGGATAGCCGCCCGAAAGAAGGCTGAATGCGCCGAATCAGATCCCAGCTTGATCAAGCCCTTCGTACCCGTTTCTGAGGGGACGGTTGAGGTTGCTGTGTCCGACACGGGAAAAGAGGGCGGAGAACAGGCCGATGGGGAACGGCTGATTCCGGAGCAAGGCCAAAAGCGTGGTGCCGGGGGAGAAGCGAGTTCAGAAGTTGGCCCTGGTAGCAAACGGCCTCGGCTTAAAGAATCGGACGTGGTCGCTCCGTTCGTTATTCAGCCAAAGATCAGGGATGTGCCGATTTTATCCGATACTTCGGCCATTGAGGATCCAGCCGTGGCTCTGAGCCTGGCGGCTTCAGTTTCTCTGCCGGCTGACAAGAAAACTTTCGGTGCCGTGCCTGATATTATGGCCGTTGCCCTAACTGCTCAATCGGCACTCCTGGTAGGTCACCTTTATTTCGCTCTTGTTTGTTAAATGCGTCTGATCATACCGAATTGTTTTGCAGACGATTGGAAGGATCGGCGACTTGGGTCGCCGCCTGCGTGATGCTCTCGGGAGAATTGACAATTTGCAAACAGAGGTACAGGGTCAGAAAAGTAGGGCCGAGTTCGAAATTATGAGAGCTGAAATGGAGAGTGCGCGAGCCGAAGCGGAGAAAGAGAGGGTTCGCGTCGCCGAACAGCTTCGTGTTGATGCTGAGGATAGGGCAAATGCGAGCGAGGAGTCGCTTAAACTTTGCAAGAAAGCACTTGCTGAAGCGGAAGCTCAGTTAGAGGAGCTTAAGGCGGCCTGCGAGAAAGCCGAATCGGAGGCCTTTGAGGCAGGAAGAGGCGCCGCTCTGACGGAATATGTTGAAGAGGTGTCCAAATTTGAGAATCGCGGGTTCAAACATGGATGGCTGAAAGCCCTTGCTGCCGCTGAGGTTACATTGGATTTGCCAATTCCTTATGAGCAGGTGGATGTTGAGCCACTTGAATCCGATACCGACGAGTGATCTGGGAGCCGTTTACTGAACAGGCGTCTTTTTATTTTTGTTTTTCTTCTTTTGGACAGTGCTTTGTGGTTCAGGGTAGTTTTCATGTATAAATTGGATAGCGCCTACGCGCAATTTATTAATGAAAATTTCCTTGTAATTTTTGCTACCACCACACACTTTGTATGCAAGAGTTCTGTGGTTTAATTTTAATGAAAGAGTTCTGTGTTTATCAATGCATTTGGTAAAATGGGATTGCATATACTGTGGGGAAACCCTGATTTGTGAGTTTGCCCTTGCCTCAGGGGGTTCATGAAAAGAATTCTAGCTAAATCAATTTGTGAGCCGGCTGGGGTACTTGGTCCGAATAGATTGATAAATCTGCTCTTGCCAGCTAGCGCGTGAGCCGGATGATTTTACTGTGGCACAAATGATTTTATCTAGAACTCTTTTAAACAAACCGTACATACAATATCGTGTGTCCAAACTTTAGTTTGTTCCTTACTTGAATCTGAAGTTTTCATCAACAGTTCTTTTGTTTTCATCACCACTGGAGGTAGAGAGGAAAAGATTGGTCGATATTTGGGTTCCTGCAGACTCAGTACATATCCCATCAAAATCACCATTTGCAATTTCACTGCCTACTGATCTTGGACCCTTAGGTTGATGAATCTGCCCTTGCCCCAGGGGGTTCATGATAAGAACTCTGGCTCCAAATCGATTCGTAAGCCGGCTGGGGTACTTGAGCCGAATAGATTGATGAATCTGCTCTTGCCCTAAACAACTCGTGAGCCAGCTGGGGTACTACGCACTTAGGCCGAACATATCCCATCAAAATCACCATTTGCAATTTCGCTGCCTACTGATTTTGGACCCTTAGGTTGATGAATCTGCCCTTGGCCCAGGGGGTTCATGATAAGAACTCTGGCTCCGAATCGATTCGTGAGCCGGCTGGGGTACTTAAGCCGAATAGATTGATGAATCTGCTCTTGCCCTAATCAACTCGTGAGCCGGCTGGGGTACTTGAGCCGAAAAGTTTGTCCTGCCGTCAACTTAGTCGGCGTCAGGCGATTGGGTTTCGCGATTAATGAACGTGCCTCGATCGTGCTGCCGCTGGGAGTGTTAAGTGATCAGAGGTATAGCTCTTAAGAGTCTGGTAGGTATCTGTGTCAAACTCCTGAGAGAAAATCTATTGTGCGAATGTCGAACAAGCTCTTCTTTAACAGCAGAGGGGAAGCCAAGACATTAGCTGAGCTTGGCGGTGATATGAATCGAAGTGAACACCGTGGTGAACACCGGAGTGAACACCGTGCTGGGAGTAAGAGTTCTATGGGTCGAGAGAGGCGTCAATCTCCTCGACGTCGTAGTAGGTCGCCCAGACGGGATAGGCAATCCCAGGGCAGATCGCCACACGCCCAAGGCGAAAGGAGATCAGACGCGAATCCGTGCCCGTTAAGTTTTGCAGTATTTGTGAAGAATAGGCCCATGACGGAAGCGGACTCGATCGTGAGAGATCCAGACGTGGCGGTCGAGTTTGCTCGACAAATATTTCCTCCGGAAGTTCAGCAGTCAATGGTTGGTCGTCAGGACTACGAAGTGTTTCGCGAGGGCATTCATGGGGCGGTGAAAGGGCTCTATACGGCTTATGAAGTCGACATGCGTTTGCGCACCGCCCGCCGAGAGATGGAGAAAAAGGAAGAGCATATCCACAGTTTGGAGACTCGCCTGGAGGCGGCCAAACGTGAGTTAAGAAAGATCAAAGCGGATCAGGTACAACCAGGAGGGCCGGTGAATCCGATCGTGGAAGAGAGGGTTACCAGTCGGCTTATAAGCGCTGCCCTTGCCGATCGTGAAACGGCGAGCATGTTCGCATTGGAATCCGCAAAGGGGAGGTCTTATGAAAAAGGTTTTCACGAAGGGCGCTTGGTTGGAATCAAAAAGACCAAGGAGAAGCTTGCCGAAGAAGTTTGCCGATGTGAAAATCGTGGGTTTAGGCATGGTTGGATCAAGGCATCTCAAGTCGTCGAATCTCTTCGCTTGTCGGGAATTGATTCGGCGTCACTTCTCTACCACAGCAAGGACTTTCCGTTTTCGGCTTTCGAGGTTGAGAAGAGTGAGGATGAGGGCGACGCCGTATGACTTTAATTATTGTAAGATTCAAACGCTGGTCGCGTTCAAAGTTATGTAATTTCTTGGTTTTTTTTTTTTGAATAAAAGACACTTTATTGAAAATATCAAATTGTCTTCCGCATTCGGCGTGTCCGTGTTTAATTTTATTGGATAGATGTTTGGATAGACATATCATGTTAAATCGATGTGCCGATTCGTTGGCGTGATCGGCCACCATGTAATGGCCGTTTACTTTTGAATAAGCCATTGCGGCGTGTTGTTGAAATTTGAAGAAGCCGTGAGCCAGGGACCGGAGGGGTTGCGGCATTTTTGCATTTTTAGACTTAGCTCGAATGCCGGATGTCTAGCCGATTGGGCTAGATAATTTGTGCCCTTGCGTTTTAGCCAACCGTTAGGTTAACTAGGTCATGGAGAATGTTGACCGACGCCTGTCTCGTGGGGTTTGGTGTTGATAAAATCACTTCGGGATTTGGGCCTCGAGATCGCGGCCATTGATGAGAATAAAAAGCGGCAGGCGCCTTATGCAATCAAACATGTTTGGCTCACGAGCATCTATTGCGTGGGAAGCTCAAGAGTTCTCACCATCAAATGGTGATGATAGTTGTAGGAGCTCAAATTCCGGCCGAACTTGGCGCTCAGATGGTTTGCGGCGGAGGATTCTCCGGTGTGGGAGGTGGACCGCTGAAAAGAGAAATTGGAAACGAGTCAGCCTCCAAGTCGTTGAAGCGGATCGCCCCGAAAGGAGACACAAGGACCGCTGCCCCTAACCTCCCTTGTCTTGGATCTTGGCCTTGACATTGTCGATGGTGTCAGAGGCCCGGCGACATGCCGATTCGGGCGCGGTTAGATCGATGCGTTTTGAGTCGCGATGGTTGTTCAACTGACAAGAGTTGGATCGATCGGTTGATTTGTTTTAGAAGAGATAGATATTGTAATGTTCGAACGCGGATTGCGTCTATGTAACAACTTCTTAATCAAATAAAAAGTGTTATTTCATATAGTTGAGTCTTACTCTGAAAATCTTTTGTTTAGCCGTGCCGGATGAATGTTCCTGATCCCAACTTTTAATGGTTAAGCACGTCAGTTCGTATGGTTTAATGGTTTGCTATTAGTTCGCTATCGGAAAGTTTGCTATCAGAGATTTTGTGTAGCTTAAATATTTTTCCTGTATTCAGGGATCGGCCCTTGCCTTAGGCGGGATGGGAGTTTGACCGGAATGGGTCGTACTCGTGGGCCGGCTAAGGCACACCTTGTCCGGCGAACCATATTAGTAATTTCGGCTAAATTACTCGATTAAAGCAGGCTCCGGATCCGAATCCGGAGGCTTATTCGGCCCTACGGTGTCGTGCACCAAAGGGCGCTCCGAATCCGGAGGCTTATTCTGGCCAATCGTGACCTCCACGAAGGGCGCTCCGAATTCGGAGGCTTATTCGGCCCTAAGGTGTCGTGCACCAAAGGGCGCTCCGAATCCGGAGACTTATTCGGCCCTAAGGTGTCGTGCACCAAAGGGCGCTCCGAATCCGGAGACTTATTCTGGCCAATCGTGACCTCCACGAAGGGCGCTCCGAATCCAGAGGCTTATTCAGCCCTAAGGTGTCGTGCACCAAAGGGCGCTCCGAATCCGGAGACTTATTCGGCCCTAAGGTGTTGTGCACCAAAGGGCGCTCCGAATCCGGAGACTTACTCTGGCCAATCGTGACATCCACGAAGGGCGCTCCGAATCCGGAGGCTTATTCGACCCTAAAGGCTTGAGGGAGAGTTTGCCAAAGAAAATCGATTTTGATTAAAACGTAGGTACCAGTACAAGCATCAGATCCCACAAGTCGGGTCCATAAATGGATCTTCATAAAGTTTACGTTCGCGCGGATTGTGGTGAGCCACGGATCTCTTCAATGCCACGGTCTGTCGGGAAGCGCATAAGTTGATGGTAGGTGCTTGGGACATCCTTCATGACATGCAACCAGGGGCGCCCCATGATGACAGTATACGGCGATGGAAGCTTCACAACCAAGAATTCCACGTCAACCGTTTTTGAGCCCGCTCGAACAGGTAACACGACCCTCCCCAACGGGTATTCTGGATTTGTGTTGAAGCCGAACAGTGGCTGAGACGACGGTGATAGGTCCGACTCGTTGAGGCCGAGTTCAACAAAAGTTTTGTAATACAAGATTTCCGAAGTGCTTCTTGGGTCTATGAGAATGCGTTCAACGCTGAACCGACGTATGCGTAATTTGACGACCAAAGGATCGACGTGGCTGGCCACTGCTCCGACGAGGTCGGCGTCATTGAACTTAATTGTGGGGGCTTCTCTGGGCCTGCCGGTTGACATGTTACGTGTTTGGGGAGCTGGGTGCGATTGAATCGTATGCACGGTCGGGGGTGCCGGCAGACCGTAGATTATGTGGATCACACCAAGCGGCGGTGAATCCTGTCTCAAGGCTAATGCTTTGGTTGGCCTTCTCTTGCTCACGTATTGCTGCAGTCGACCATCTTGCACCAGTTCCTCCAGATGGTCCTTCAGCGCATAACAGCTCTCGGTTTCGTGGCCATGAACTTTGTGGTATTCGCATCGTCTGTCTCTCCTCCGTGTGTCGGGAGGTCCCACCATCTTCGACGGCCACTTGAAAAATGGAAGGTGCTGGACTTTGGTCATTATGGCCGCGATCGGCTCTGTCAACTCCGTATACTTCTTGTCGGTTCGCCTTGGGCATCTGTTGTCGACTTGTAGTTGTTCGTTCGTTCGGTGGGAGCACTGATCGCTTGATCGGCGGGATTCCCGCCTTTTGTCTCGCTTGGTTCGTTGCCGGGGCTCAGGGCTTGGTGGAGGCACGGAGCTTATTGGTCGAGCAATTTCGGGGAGGGCCGTTTTGCTGGAGATTTGTCCGGCTTTTATCCTCAGGGCATCATCTTCGACTTTGCAATATTCTTCAACTTTCTTCATCAGCGCCCAGACTGTTTTGGGGGGCCTTCTGGTTAGGGAACTGCGCAGAGCACTGTCAGGATGTAAGCCCATTTTGAAGGCGGTGATGGCCATGGAGTCGTTGCAAGCGTCGTCAACAAGGTTGAAGCACTCCCAATATCATGCCGAGTACGCTCTGAGCGTCTCTCCCGATTGGATCTGCATAGCCCAGAGGGAGTCGGCCTGTTTCGGTTGTACCTCGTTGGTGATGAACCTGGCCCTGAAGGATTTCTGCAGTTGGCGGAAGCTTTTAATCGAAGCTGGCTCCAACTTGTAATACCACCTGACGGCTAGTGGACTTAGGCTGCTAGGGAATATTCGGCACATGAGGGCTTCATTGTCTGCGTGAAGCGTCATGGCCTGTTTGTAATGACGGATATGATCAGTGGGGTCTGATTTTCCGTCATAAAGAGTGAATGATGGAGCTTTGAATTTATTGGGCAGGGACGCCCTTGCGATCCGTCGCACGAAAGGATCGTGCTGGTCTTCCTCGTTTGAGCTGCTTCTCCTGCGCTTAATCCTTGTTCACAGGTCCTTGTCGGAGGAGCTGGAGGTTTCGGATCGTCCCCTTGCATCGAGCTCCGTGGATAATGAGTTGGAGTTGCTATCGGTATCCTTTGGTCGAGCCCGAGGTCTTTGCCCGTCTGCCCTCGGAGGTCGCTCTGGTTCCTAGCCCATGGCCTCTCTAGATTTTGCTACCTCCAAGGCCAACTCTTGACGGAGTCGTTCGTTCTCAGCGATCATGTTCTCGAGCCTTTGTTTGTTCTGCTTTGTTTGTTCCATGATAGCCTGCATTGTTTCTTGTGCTGAAGTTGTTGGCGAATCAAAGTTCAAGGCGCGTCGTGCCGCGATAGTTTCTTTTCAGAGCATATTAGCTGGGGTGAGGTTGTCTTGCTGTGTGATCTCATCGGTGGCTATCGGAGGATCTTCGGTCACGCCTTCCATGGATGTATTTGAGTATTCCCACAGACGGCGCCAATTGTGGGGAAGTGGTTTGGAAATACTCCTCAAATCCTGGAAAACGCCAATGATCCTCAGTTAGTCACCTACAAAGATACAAACACTCCGGACGGGGGTGCCGGAATTAGCACTCCGACGGACAAGTTAGTTCCTGTACTCAAGAAAGCTTGTTTACTAAGTTTTTAGAAGTGATTCTTACATACCTCTCCTAGTTCATTGCCATTATATTTATACTCGTTTTTTCAGATCCTCGGGGCCAGGGCCTACTTTTTCAATCATTATCTTTTCCAATATTCGGCTCCAGGGATCCTCCTCTATTCGGCCTATTTATCCTATTCGGCCCCTTATCCTCGCGAGATATCTGCCGGCTAGCATCGATCTTCTGATATGTGCCTCCCCTATCTTCGCCAATTATTCGGCTACCACAAGGGTTATTTTAGTAACTATATCACTCATAAAACTTATTAGAATATAAAAAAAAAAAAATTGAATAAGTAAAACATAATAAAAAAATTGGAGAGAAATTTATGGATAAAAGTCCATACACAAATTAGTTTTCACATACAAATTTGGAAGATATATATTTTATCTTGTAATAAAGCATAAAAAACAAAAGAAAAGAGGGAGCTATACTTACAAATTAAAAATTACTTTTTAAAAAAAAATTCAGAGAAACATGTTATAAACGATCGAGGGAAGTTATTTGGTGATCGTAAATAATACTTCATACCATTTATATTGTGACATGAGTTCAATTGTTTCATAGAAATGAACATAAATCTTTTGAATCTTACTGCTAAAACTAATAAAAATCATATGAAAACACGATATATATAGACTAGGCAAAGTCTCAAATTTAAAACTTTCTAGGCTTCGTTTGGTAAGTGACTTTTTTAATCAAAAAATTATTAAAAAAATCAAAAAATCAACAATTTATATAAAAAATCAAAGATTCTCTTTTCTCTCTATTTTTTACACATATTTTCGTAAAAAATCAAAAAATCATCCCTAAACATATTAGTTTTTTTTACGTTATATTTTAGCCAAAAAATTATTAAAAAACTCTATTTCCAAACGTGGCCTTAGTTGCACATAATTCTTCTGGACCAGTCCTCAGCTTTAATTGAGACGTCGCTAATAGACGGTCAAATTGATCCCCGAATTAATTGATTCAATGTACTGAATGCCATGCTATTAAAAAAATGAATCAACAACCGCTCTATACACTTGCATCAGACTACTATATTATATTTTCCGGGGCGGAACTATTACTATAAAAAAAATTAAAGTTTTAGAGATCAAAATTTAAAGATAAAATTATTTTTTAAGAATTAAATATTTTTGTTACGAAAAGTGTCGTCATTATATTTTTAGCAATGAAAATTAGACATTAGTAATAAATTATTGTCTTTTTGGGATCAAATTTTTTGTCTAAAAAAATAAACTATTCTGAGTCCAAATTATTTTGTCTCTAAAACTGTATTTATTAGTGACATTTTCAAAATTTTGTCGCTAAAAGCCTTATTTTTTACTTTTCGGGACGACCTTTTAGCGAATATTTTCACGACAATAGAAATTGATCTCTAAATGTCTTTTACAACAAATTTTTTACTTTTAGAGACTGAAAAATTGAATCTCTAAAACTCTTATATATTGTAGTGTACAAATTTGTATGGGAGGAGCCAACGTATATGGATAAAAAATTATTGAGTTAGTTTTGGTACATTATTAATTAAACATACTTTCTTATATAAATGCTACGAGAAAACTAAATAAATCCAACAAATAAATTTTTCAATTTTTAAAAGTTTGAAACTATTGATTAGATCTCAGTACACAATTCGTTAAACTGTTGTTTTAAACTTTTTTTTTTTTATCAGCCAAAAAAAAAAAAAAAAAAAACTTTATTGATGAAAGGATCAAAATACAAAACAAGACAATCATCAACAAAGTAGGGAAGTGTAGAGAGCATCAAAGCTAACCTAAACAATTTCAATTAGGTTGGCACCATAAAAGAAGCATAATCATATGCCAGTACTTGACCCCAGATTGGTGAGGAACTAATCAACAAGGAAACGAGGAAATAGAAAAGAACAAACAACACCTAAGAGTAGAAACAACCACACAAACCAGCCAACAATAACAATACAAAACCAGTGACAGCATAACCACAGACCACTGCAACTGGAGCAAACTCCCCTATGACATAACCAAAGATAGCAGTTCAGAACAATTGCAAGATTACAACACCACCATGTTCTCCAAAACCACCCTAATCAACCCAAAGTCCAACACCCACTAACCCAATTATCTTCCAAATTGCTGCACAATAAACACCAACTCATACACTGCGTAAAGCAATCTACAAACTCTGTTTTACCCCAAACTGCAACTCTTCACAATATCAATACACTCAACTCCACCAACCTAGAGTACTTTCCATAAAACACACACACAAACCTAAACCACCATATAGGCCATAAAGTAGCCAATGCATCAACAACCCCAATACAGCTGCTTCAGAACAACACACAACAGAAAAACACCACTACCTTACAGTTAGACCAGGACAACTGATATGCTAACATTTAAACCAAACCAAAATCAGCAGCAACAACAACACCAATACAGCTGAAACAGGGAAGCACACACCAATAACACACCACTACCAAAGCACAACATTTCTCCAAACACATACCACCCAAAAATCAGCACACCACACATTGCTACATATACACTGATAAAAACCAACCAAAACCAACAGTAAAGGGAACCACTACCAGCAGCAGGCCATAGCAACACAAACCATCAGCTGTAAACAGCACCACAACCTCAGAAGCAACTACGGATCAGACCCAAATTGGAGATGAAATCATGAAATGAATACATGTTGCCAATATGATGATTCTTAACCCAATAAGCCACTCTGACTTTGATTAATTCAGATGTAGCCTCCAAATTTGGTTGAGCTCCCCTAAATAAACACTCATTCCTAAGCCTCCATAAGGACCACACCACAGTAATAGGAATGGCATTCCAGATCCTAAGTTCCTTCTTCCCGAACTTGAACCCAAACCACCAATAAAGCAACTCTTACAGAACCAGGGGAAACCCATTGAGTTTCCCACCAAGCAATAACATCAGACCATAACTTCCAAGAAAAAGGGTAGAGCAACAAAATATGATTAATATTTTCAAGGGCAGAATTACAAAACAGACACAAGGAAATAGAATTACCTCTCAGCACACCAATTCTATGGAGGAAATCAGCAGTCTTAAGTCTACCTCTCCACACCAGCCAAAATAGAAATTTGGCTTTCGAAGGAGCAATATTATTCCAAATAAATTTTGATAACTCCACAACATGACCCTCATCAGCTTGAAGCCATCCATACAGAGATCTGACTTGAAAAATCCCAGAATGAGAAGCTAACCATCTAATCTGATCCTCATTGTTTGCCCTCAGTTCAGGACCCTCACCTAGAATCTGTCATTCTAAACAATTCCTCCTCTTCCCAAGCACGAAGGGGTTTTCTGAAATTCGAAATCCACTTACCATTGGCAACCTTTTCATCAACATATCACTTTAAAGATCCAAGAGGCTCAACGGATAAACCAAAAAGCCTAGGAAATTGATTCTCCAAGCTTGATTGACCAATCCACTTATCACACCAAAATAAAATCTTACTACCATCTCCAATAACAAGATTGATATTACCCAAGAAATATGTAACTACATTTGGCATTAGAGCAGCCACAGACATTACATCTCTCCAAATCCTAGACTCATAGGTCAAAGCATCAGAAAAGGGTAAAAAGGATCCATTCAAATGACTATAATTACTACTAATCAATTGTCTCCACAAAGCCATCTTTCAAACCCAAACCTCCACCACCACTTAACTAACAAGTAAATATTCACCATTCTAATATTTCTGATCCCTAAACCTCCATGATGTAAAGCCTTTGTCACCTCCCCCCAACGTACCAAATGAACCTTCCTATGATTATCTGACCCACCCCCTATGATTATCTGACCCATCCCATAGAAAAGAGGCTTGTAATTTGTCCACCATCTTAGCCACACACTCAGGCATCTTAAACAAAGATAGGTAGTAAACTGGAAGATTTGACAAGACTGACTTGATCATGGTAACTTTACTAGCAAAAGACATCAATCTCGTCTTCCAACTTGCAAGCCTTGCTTTGATCTTATCCAAGATAGGCTTCCAAGTTGATTTCCTTCAAGGATTTGCACCCAAAGGTAAACCAAGGTAAATCAAAAGGAAAGGTTTGATGAGAACAATTCAGCCTATCAACAAAATCCTTGACTAGCTGAGCAGGAGTTCCAACTCCACAAACAACACTTTTTTGAAAATTAATCTTCAACCCTGAAATGATTTCAAAGTATCTGAGGATCCTCTTGAGAATAATAAGTTCACTCCAATCAACTTCACAAAACAAGATAGTATCATTTGCAAATTGCAGATGGGAAACAACTAAACCATTGGGACCAATGGTAGCACCTCTAATTAGGCTCAGCTCCTTAGCTTTAGAAAGCAAAACATTCAAACCCTCTGCTATGACATTAAATAAAAAAGGTGAAAGTGGATCACCTTGCCTTAACCCTTTCTGAGGATGAAACTCAACTGTAGGAGAGCCATTTACCAACACCGAGATACTATGAGAAGTTACACAGGCTTTAATCCACTCTATCCATCGAGCACCAAATCCAAATTTTTTAAGCATATCTAACAAATATTCCCAATTCACAGTATCATAGGCCTTCTTAAAATCCAACTTGAGAAGAACACCCTTGGTTTTTATCTTCTTCTACCAATCCACAATCTCATTTGCAATGAGGACCCCATCTATTATATTTCTACCCCCTAAAAATGCAGATTGATTCTCACTAATCACTTCAGGTAACACCTTCATTCTAAATGATAATACCTTAGCCAAAATTTTGTAAACTACACCAATAAGACAAATAGGACGATAATCTGAAAGACTTAATGGGTTGAGCTTCTTTGGAACAAGAGTAAAGAAAGAGCATTTTAAACCTCGGACCAACCTACCATTGTTATGATACTCCTTCATGAAATTCATAAAATCATGCTTCATTACACTCTAACATTTCTGTACGTAAGATAAATTAAACCCATCAGGACCTGGGGCCTTGTTCCTATCACAACTTTTAATAGCAGCCTACACTTCAGATTCAGTGAATTCCACCTCCAAATCAGCAGCTGAATCAGTGTTAATAGATTTTAACAGACCAACCAGCTCGGGCCTATGCACCAAACTCTCCGTAAACAAACACTTAAAATGCCTTACTACCTCCTGTTTCACCTTATTGGGTTGAGTAATATCTCTTCCATTGACCTGAAGACAATCCAACATATTCTTACATTGTCTAGATTTTGCCATTACATGAAAAAATCTAGTGTTCTTATCACCCTTAAGTGCCCAGTTCAATCTAGATTTTTGAAGCCATATCCACTCCCCCATTTTTCTCAGCCTCCATACATCTCCAAGTAGATTTCTTCTTTTACTAACTTCCTGATCATTCAGACCTCTGCCTTCAGTCTCCAAATCTAGAGAATGAAGCTCAGCTTTAGCAACTTTTAATTTGGAATCAACATTACCAAAAACGTCAATATTTCACTCATTCAGCTTTGATTTGAGGATGAGAAATTGCCCTTAACAACAAAACCTGCCCACCCAAATACCTGTGACTTCACCCAAGTTTTTTTAACCAAAGGTAAGAAGCCAGGATGCAAAAACCAAGAGTTAAAAAATTTAAAGGGCTTTGGACCCCAATCTCTTTGGTCTTCCATAAGTAACAATGGACAATGATCAAATAAGATTCTGGGCAGACCCTAGACTTTAAGATCAAATAGCTCATGCCACTCAAGATTAAGAAGAAATCTATCAATCCTACTCCACCTATCACCATCAATGGAATTACTCCACGTATACTTTCTTCCCAACATTGGAATATCAATAACTTTCATTTTTTCAATAAACTCCCCAAAATCTCGCATCCCTTTATCTCTCCGTAAACACCATTTTCTCTTACCAATGGATCTAATCTCATTGAAATCTCCCCTCCCCAAGCACCATGGGTAGTGGAAAGAGTCCCTAAGGTTGCTTAGCACATCCCACAGAAACCTTCTCTTGGCTACGTCATTCAGCCCATATACATTAACAACCACGCAATTAAAAGAGCTACAGAAAATTCCTAATAGCATAATGAAACTTCTGTTGTAGCAATAATCAACCATGGCAAACACCTCAGGTTTCCAAATGCAAATAAGACCCCCCGCACTCCTTTCTGCATCCATAGACAAGAATTAAATTGATCCCATGGCCACATAGATTTAACAAAATGATTAGACATCTCTGTTCTCTTTGTTTCTTGTAACATTACCATATCTACACCCCTTTCTCTAACCGACTCTTTTATCTTCTGTCTCTTACAAGACCTATCTAAACACTTAACATTCCAAGTTAAAATCTTCATTACAATCCAAAACAATACACCAAAATCCCCTAATCACACTTCTTAAGGCTGCTTAGCCGCCCCCTTCATAGCCTCTGCTCTCTCCAAATCCTTCTCTTCAAGTTCCATTAATTTATCAATGACTTCATTTTCCTTTTCTTTGAAGTTAATTCCCAATAATTTCCCAATTTGCATGGTTGCCTGGGCTTTATTCAGAAGATACCTAGTCCTACTCGAGCTACTCCCTTGCGATTTAGAGTAGAAAACAGCAGCGATTGCTGCTTGAATGATCGCACATTTATTAATCTTACTTCCAGAAACTACACCTTTCCTACCGATTTTCTTTGTGAACTTAGCTTTACACTGTGATGTATGCTAAGCCACCACTACTTTCCTTTTCCTTTTGTTCTGAACATCATTCCTTCGTGAAGAATTCACCTCCATCTCTGACCTGTCCATCCGTAATTGCCCAGATTGAATGAACAATTGACCTGATCTATTAGCCTTTGAAATCATGTTATCCACCTCCAGGCCCAGCCCAATGAATTTTGGATTACTATCTTGATCACCACACACACTATTTAAAACCCCATTATCATGGGCTGGTCCAATGACAACTTCAAGATTAATATTGGACCGCTCCAACTCAGACCC
This sequence comes from Camellia granthamiana, assembly GCA_036172215.1. Taxonomy (NCBI): domain Eukaryota; kingdom Viridiplantae; phylum Streptophyta; class Magnoliopsida; order Ericales; family Theaceae; genus Camellia; species Camellia granthamiana. The sequence continues at coordinate 40,026,750 of CM069909.1, read as the reverse complement.
ACTCAAACTTCTCAAGTAGCCCACGTTATCATCATGCCTAACTACTTATTGACTTCCTTCATTATCAGACTGAATTTGAATATTAGACAAACGCCTCTTCATCTCCATGTATGTGCCACCCACACCACCGATCCCCATGCCACAAACTGATTCAATTACTCTGGAGACAGTTGTGGCATTAAAATCCTTTGCCTTCCCCTCCACCTCATTACTGTTACACCCCTCTCCATGTGGTGCCAGCATAGCTTCATTGTCTACCACACCTGCCAGGTCAACCTCTACCTCTTCCTCCTTACCATCCTCAGAGTTACTGCAGCACCCACCATTTTCGTCACAAGAGGTTTTCACACCCTTGTAATACGATGACCCTTCTCCCATTTGTGGATCCTCTCGACTAACAGAACTAACTGTGATAACTTGTTCCTCACAAATTCGAATAGGATAAGACTTATCCTTACATCCTAACAAAATCACTGTATTAATAGACTCCATCACCTTAGTAGCTATTCTTACTTTACCACACTGTAACGATGTCATTTGCAGAGTATCATTGTCAATATCGATTACCTGGCCCCATAACTTTCCAATGTTTCTAAAGGTGATTGAACTCCACAAATTAAAAGGTACACTGTAGCAACTTAACCACATTGCTCTTTCCTGTTCAATAACCATATCATTCTTCCACTCCGATACAAAGTCACACCATACATAAATCCACTCCTTCATCCTACTAAATTCAGACTGCATCTCCTCTTTTGAGTTGAACGTAATTACCACCAATTTTCCTCCACCTTCACCAAAAACAAGATCTTTCACTCCTCGTTTCTCACATTCCTGTTTGAACTCTGGCAATATGCAATACAGTTTCAACTTAACAATTAGACTCTCGTATAGCCAACCGTTGCTAGCTTTCTCTATTCTTACAATAAGATTCTTGCCTCCCCTATCTTCATTCCCTTTAACAATGTCAGCATAAGATCGTGACTCCATCCTTGTCTTACTGTTGATTCTAGTATTATTCACTACCCTCTTTCCCCACTCTTGAAAAATTGGTTGACCCTCACTTGGTTGATCCACCCTACCAAACTCTGTCATTTTCATTTTTAGGTTCCTATTATCAACCCATAACCCATTTGCTTTTTGGATCGCCATATCAACTGCCACCGAGCAATCGTATCTCACAAAACTGAACCTAGAACGCGTTACTTGTCTTCTCTTATTTGGAATAAAGGCGTCTTTGACCACCCCAAATTTGGAGAACAAAACAAACAAACCTTTTGGGTCCATAGATTTCGGTATATTGTCCAAAAACACTGTGAAAATTCCTTGAGCTTCCCCATTTCGTTGTGGCCTTCGCTGAAGAACTGGTATCCAACCTCCCTGCGCACCTCTCGCTCCTCCTCTCTCCATCCACCTTCTTTTTAATAAGTTTCAAACTTGGAAATGGAAGCTTATTTTGAAATAAGTTTCAAGGAAAATGATTTTTCGTGTTTTGCTGGTAACTAAGCATTTGAAAATTAGAAAACCAGATGAATTTCTCTGGGTACAACTATTTTAAATTATTTTATCGATTAACAAAACTAATAAATAAAAAGTGAAAAATGTTTCAAACCACTAAAAATGATTCTTAAATTTACTTTTAATGACATTAAATGTTATATATTAGTTGATTTGTTAAAAAAATAATAAACTAAGGCTTAATCCCTATCATGTCATTATAGATAAATTTGAAAGTAAAATTTTAAATTTTCTAACATTACTCATAAAAATTTATATATACCATTTGATTTTAAAAATTAAAAAGTTAAGTGACATGTACCTATTGTATTAATAAAATTAACTCAATAAAATTGATACTATTATTTAAAATGTAAAATAATTAGAAATCATTTCATTATATATTGTGAAATACTAATAAAAGAAAAAGAAAATAAAGTAATTCTTATGAAATTAGGAAATCATTCTAATAATATTACAAATACTCATAAATATAAAATTAATAATAAATAGTTAAAAATCGGAGGGTGATTGGGCTCTACCAACCACTACACAGTTCCACCCCTACATATTTCCATGACAAGGGTGCCATTATCTTTTTTTTTTGGATTAAGTAAAGGGTACCATTGGGGTACTACTATTTACACATCACATTTAGTTTTAGGGTAAACTACCAATAGGTCTTATTTTGGAGATTTATTATCCATTAGGTCCTACTTTGGAGATTTAATACCCATTAAGTCCTATTTGATAAATTTATTAAGTGATAAAGATAAATTTATCAGTCTTTTTTTTTTATGAATAAATTTATAGTGATAAATTTATCAGTCTCTTTGTTTTTATGAATAAATTTTTAGTGATAAATTTATCACTCTCTTATTTTTATAGTGTTAAATTTATTAGTTAGGACCTGTAGGTAAATAAGTCTAGTGAATAGGACTAATTGGTAAGTACCCCTTAGTTTTAAGGCACATTATTACTCAATTCATATCTTTAATAATTTGAAAAAATATAATTTTTCTCAACACACACCACTACATTCCGTTTTTTTCCCTTAGTCCCACATCACTTAGTACACACCTCAAATTAAAAAAAAAAAAAAAAAAACTAACTATTAGATACTTACCACCAGCGGCAGCAGCCATCACCGGCAACCACCATCAACGCCAACCATTTCACTGCCTTTCTCCCTTACTACTGCCAACCTCCAACCATCACTTCAGCCACCGATGACTTCCACCGCTGCGAACAACCGTACTCTTTTTGCACCACTGCTAACAACTTCGCCTCTACTGTCGCTGTCGTAATCAACCCCATCGCCCAGATCTGCCATCGCGATCCATCTCTGCCTCTATTGCAAGCCTTCATCCACTGTAGAAAGACAAAGACAGATCACGAGAGAGAGAGAGAGAGAAAGAGAGAGAAAGGTGGCGATAGTGGCGGCGATGGTGGCAGTGGATGCTAGGGTTTTGAGACGAGGGAAAGGGAGCTGGAGAGGGTTCTGCGACAAAAGGGAAGGGACGGTGGCGAAAGGATGAACCGATGACAAAAGGGCTACGACATAAGGGGGAGAAGGTTGTGGAGGAAGAAGAAGCAAGGAGAAGGGGAGAGTGGTTGGGGAGAGGGTGGCGGCGGAAGAAAGGGGTAGTCGACGCTGGTTAAGGTTAGGGTTCGGACTTCGACGTCGGTGTCGGCGATGGAAATGACGGCAGTGATAATGATTTGGGGTTAGGATTAGGGTTAGGGTTAGGATTAGTGTTTGGATGTGTATTCAACTAAGGTGTGTATTCAGTTGTGGTCATTTTGGTCATTTTAGGTAAGGTCATTATTGTAATAAAAAATAACTAATTAATAGTGTGCCTTCAAGTCAAATATGAAATGTAAATAGAGGCACCCGTGCCATTGTCACTATCTCCAAAGGCCATGTTAGTTTCATTTCATATATATGATTGGATTAATGAAAATATGGCCTCAATATAGATCATGTTTGTTTGGTGGGTAGAAATCATACGGGGTAAACAGTCTTATAAGACTTTGAATCTCTCTATGTAGTGGATTAATATTTATGTGGGAGGAGTAGAATTGTTAATCTAATAATTAGGTGTGAAAAGATTATTTTGTTCTTATTTTACAAAAATAATAAAATTATCTTTTTTTACAATGAAAATTTTTACATATTTTTTTTGAAATTTAATTCCAATTAATTAATACAACTATAATAATACACAATAAAACACAGTTTATATTAATAAGTTTATTATTCAATTTTATCATACTAATAATTTCATTTAACTTAATATGTTAGAAATTATAACTTAGGGTTATTTTGAAAAATTGATTAAAAGTTAACTTTTTGATTTTTTTTTTAAAAATACGTAAAAAAATAAAAATAATAATATAACTCAAAATAAATTAAAAATCAAAAATCAAAAAATAACTTTTAATACTCTAGCCAAAAAGGCCTAAGGGTCTGTTTGTTTTCAGAAGTAGAATGGAGGTGATTCATAGTAAAGGGATTAATAGTGAGGAGAGAGGATTGATAGTGAGGGGATTAAGTAAAATTGTATTTGTTTTGATGATAGTTGTTGGTGTAGAGATTGTTAAATAATTTTTATATAAGATAAATATAAATAATAAAACAAATAAAAAAAATACAAAAATATTAAACATTAATGTTTAAAAAAAAATGCCCAACACGTAAAAAATAAAATCAATAAAATAATAATTTTCACTTAACAAAAAATACAAAAAATTAAATATTAATGTTAAAAAAAAATAAAAAATACCCGATATGTAAAAAATGAAAAAATATTAAAAAAATAGTCGACGGACTATTTTCGAATACTAAGTCTCAAACCTACATCTTAATATCCTTTTCAATACCCATCCTAATTCGGAGGGAATTATAAATTTCCTTGCTATCTCTTAAAATAAATATAATATTAATAAATTTTATTTTTATCTCAATCTTAAGTCCCTCTATCTCTGAAAACAAACAAGAACTTAGGCTTCGTTTGGGAACATGCTAATTTAGTAACTTTTTGGCTAATTGGCTAAAAAGGTAGCTAAAAAAAACTTGTATGTTTGGGATGACTTTTTGGCTAATTACAAAAAGACGTGCAAAAAGTAAAGAGAAAAGAGAATCTTTGACTTTTTGATATGAATTGTTGACTTTTTAACTAAAAGAATAACTTTTTGACTAATTGACTAAAACGATGGCCTTAAATAATTTGGCCTTCGTTTCGATGAACGATGGCCTTCAATAATTTTCAGCCTTACAGGGTAGGGGGGCCATTCACCATTAGGGTTTTACATGAGGCAATGATTGTCTTTTGGCTTTTCTCTCTTTGCGTCACCTTATTGATTGAATGGCTATATACTTTGCCAGTTGGTCTAAAAGATAACATATTAAAAACTTTTCTCATTACATAATGCAACACTATAATTCTGATTATTATCATCACCAAACATCAGATTCAAATATTCTTTATTTAATTGTACGGGCTTGATCTGGTGGATAAAACCTAAGATTCGAGAATTTTCTTCCTCTAAAGTTTTAAGTTTGACTGTTTTTATCAATAAATTTTTTTTAAGATCACAGATTGGAGGACTTAACTCTCGTTTGAAATGAATTAATTTAATTTCATTTTTTTATTATTTTAATTTGAGTAAAATAGTTATATTTAGGATAAATTTTGACTTTTATTTTATAATTAATTTGATAATTGTGAATAAAAAATTAATTAATTATGATTTAAGTATGATATTTTATCTTATTAACTAAATTAGTATGTTTTATCTTCGTTGGTTAATTTAACGAAAATAACTCATGTCACCTACTTTAGGAAACTTATTCGGACAGTAGAGACATAATTTGATACGTGCAAAATGACTCAAGATACGCTATATAACAAATATATATATACATAAAATGATTTTTTATTTTTATTTTTATGATTAATAGTTATGAAAAAATCTACTTGAATAAACTTTCATTTTAAATTTAGAGATTAGGTTCTTCCAGTTAGCTATTTTAACTGAACAGCTCAATTTGACCCACTATGGGTCTACCTCAAGTTCCTCTTTTACAATTTGAATTATTCATTTTATAAAATCTACCAAATAGATTATTCATATCCAAAATTAAGTTGATCAAATATTAAGAATCACTTAATCAAATTATATTTGTCTAAAAAATATTTAACAGATAATATGTTTTTGAAAGTATTCTGTCTATGCATTTTAGACAAATGAAATCAGATCAGTGATTACTGATATTCATCGATTGGGCTCCATAACGCAAATCTCCCCAAGTGTGAAGCCTGTCTCTAAATTTAAAAAAACAAATTAAAAATAATTTTTAAATTTTATAATATGTTATAATCTTGGGCTGATTTAGGGAAGGACATGGGTCACATGTCTTCCTCAACTTTTAATAGTCCCATAGAGAGTCAAACATGAGGGTATAACGCTAAAGATCTTACCACTCAACCATACCTTTGAGTTAATTCTTATGATGATTGTCATATTAATATCTCACATGTTGACCAAATAAAAAATGATAATAAATTACATGTTCAATTTTAGTGATAACTTGTTATGAAAAGAAAAAATAAACAAATATTATGATTAATATGTATAGCAACCTTAAATTCTTAGCTCCGCTAGTGGTTATCTTAATTTTATCCATGAAATAAAAATATTAAAATCTTAAAAGTATGTTGATTTGGTTTGATTTTTTAAAAATTATTTTTCAATGAGTTTTTATTTATTTTCAATGATTTTTTTTCTTCATATTTTAGTCAATTCTTTTTATACTTTTTAGATGTACCTAACCAATGAAGATGCATTTAAAAAGTAAAAAAAAAAATTATCTAAAATATTAAAAAAATACTAAAAATAAACAAAAATTCAAACAAAAATCTATGTGCATTTTTGTTCATTCATTTGTTTTTTGTGATTTTTTTTTTCTTCATAATTTGCTTAATTTTTTTTACTTTTTAAATATATCTAAAAAAAACTAATATATATATATATAATTTTTATTAAAAATAAACAAAAATTCGTCTAAAAATAATTTATGAAATTGAAACCAACAAAGCCATCACACAATAAAGAAGAGTATTAGTGGAGTGAGCTTTTTAATTTGGAATTATCAAAAAAATATAAAATCAATGAATATTGGGGAATTTTAAAAAATATATGTTTTAGTTTTTGGGTGTTTTTAAAAGGAAAATTGCATTTAGGTGGAGCACTAACAAAAAAAATATTTTTTTCATGATGGTACAACTCTCACGTGTGCATGGTGCCTCGGTGTAATTCTTGTTGCGTGTCAAACTTGCATAAAAAATATTCCTATTTGTAGTGTAATTATTTTGTGATTGCCCTATCTGTTTACAACTTTTTCTTTTTAAAAGCTTCCTTATTTTTCTTTAGAAAGTTTGAAATAAACTTGGAAACTTAAAGAGAGTAAAAGATTGAGTTCTTAATAAAGAGTTACATGAAGTATTTTTTTGGATATGAAATTGTAGAATGGATATTAGCATGCATGCACTCACACCAGGGGTGACACTTTGATGCACTTAGCATGGACACGCAGTATCTTGGTTTCTTAATCATATCAAGAGTATTTTGATCTACCTAGGAATAGTTATTTTAATTCGATCCGCAGAGACCTGCCCATACTTGCTCGAATGTGGCAGATTTTACCTGCCAAACACTTATGTGGGGCAGGGGTGGATAATGTTTTGGTCACCCATAACGAGGGCGGGGGCGGGGGTGGGGGCGGGGGGCGGTTATTGCTTCTCCCGATCCAAACCTGACCCGATATAATTAATAATATATAAATAAATAATATATGGATATATATAATACAATTTGATATAGGAACATAATATCAAAAGTTTATGATTTTGTTTAAATATAAATAAATAATAATCTTAAAAGTCTCACTATTTTTATATATGAAAATAAAAAATATTGTTTAGTGTACTAAGAATTTAAATGGTTCATAATTTTTTTTGACTATTTAAAATGTGATTAGATATCCACGGGTATCAGGTATCCGTGGGGGAGAAAGTGAGGTTAAAAAATTCCACCCGTAGCAGGGGTGAGGCGAGGGCAGGAGTGGGGGTGGAATTTGTCAACGGGGGCGGGGAATGGCAAACTTGTCCAATGGCCATCCCCAGATCTACCCATCATTTTGATGGCGTGAAGCAACAATTTTTTTGTTTAGGGTAAATTAAACTTACATCCCCTGAGATTTTTGACAAATACAGAGATCTCTCATGTAATTTCAATAATTACAGAAACTTCCTCTACTGTTGCTGACAATATCAAGATCCTCCTAATTTGTGGCTGAAGTTACCAAAAGTAACAGAAACTGCTGATGTCATTAAATATAAATCCTGAAATGCCAAGAATACCCTTAGATGTCTTCAACTCATCTATATATACCAAAGCTAATTGAACTCCACTGCCAGAAAAGTTTATCTCCAGCAAAATTTAATAAAAATAATAATAATAAAATAAATATTCAACCGTTAATGAAGGTTAATTTAATAAAAATAATTTAAATGAGATAAATAAAGATGGAGAAATGGATTTTAGGTGTCATACATAACAAATTAATTGAGTATTTTATTATTCTCAAATAATTTTTTCATTTAAGTAAAGTTTAATTGTTTGAATTATTTATTATTCTCAAATAATTTTTTAATTTTTCATTCCCTATCAACTAATTGTAATTTGAATTTATTATACTTTTTATCCCCAAATTATCGCCAAATTGCCTATTTAGTTCTTAAAGTATTGATTGAGTTTACTTAGTTCCTAAAGTATATAAATCAAAATCTATTTAGTTTATAAACTATCGACTGAATTTACTCAGTCCCTAAAGTATATAAATCAAAATCTATTTTGTCCTTAAGTTATCGATTGAATATATTAAGTTCATAAAATATTTAATTCAAACTTATTTAGAAAAAATTAAAAAATTAAAAAATAAGCTCATAAATATTATAAATTAGTAGTAAAAAAAAAAAACCCTATAATATTGGTGAATTTTTCTCATATAATTTTATTGGCAAGGCTGAGAAATCAAAATTTAATACTAATTTAAGCACACAATAAAATAAAACACTTTTTAAAGAAAAAAAATCAAGATTTTCTATAACAGAATTTTAATTAGATGATGTCTTTTACTAATTTATAATACTCAAGGGTATATCTTTTATTTTTATAATATTTCCAGAAACTAAATATATTTCAATTAAATACTTTAGAGACTTAATGAAAACAATTGATAGTTTAGGGTTAAATAAATTTTAATTTATAAACTTTAAAAACTAAGTAGATTCAATCAATAATTCAAAAATTAAATATACAATTTGATTATAATTTAATAACAAGAAGTACTCCCTCTCTCCCAAAATAATGGTCTCTTTTGAGGAATCTAACTTTTTTTGGTAGTATAATTATTGCATTATAAAAAAATTGATTTTTCAAAATTACCTTTTGATAGTATATTTTTTGAAAAATATCAATATCATAATTGTACTTTTTATGTTATTAACGAATTTAAAAGAACAATAAAATAAAAAATTTATATTATTTTTATATTTAATTTTTAAAAAAGACTAATATTTTGAGATAATAAAAAATAAAATAATAAATTAATATTTTAAAATGGAAGGAGGCTCCTGAGGAAAAAGTATTTGATCACAGCCCTCTCATGCGAGAATTTATTGGTTGATGACGGTTAGGTGATGTTTAACATTATTGTAGTTGATGGAGAAGATATATAATTTTATAATAGGTGATTAAAAAATAAAAAGAAACATAATACATTATAATTAGTGAAAAGTATCGCATTTTAGAGCATCAAATAATTTTGATCCTCATGCACTAGAATAAAGGACAGGTTTTTCTTAGCCTACTTTGTGAATTGGAGCATACTATTAGATTTGTGGGCATTATGAATTCCGTTTTGATGATTTGAAACTTTTAATGTGTAGAGCTTGTTAAGTAAGTCATGCTTGTAAAAAAATTACGTTGATCAGATATCAATTGTCCCTTAATCAGAACATGTTTTGTTAACAATTTATTTTTAAAATTATATTTACCATTAATAAAAATATGTTTCAATCAAGAAGTTATTAATATCTAATCAATATAAAATTTTTACACATATAAAATATTAATAAATTTTACATATTCAACGATTTAGATTATTAAAATAAGATACGTAATAAATCTTATAAATCCAATGATATATTCTAATTTACACAGCAGATTGATCAAATAAAACGTTGACCCACATAGTTTAGGGGTCTCTATCTCTTTACTTTATGATTATAAATTTGAGAAGTGACCCCTCGCCCCTACCACCCTGACATATAATTGCCCTCACATTCATATACATCCATCGCGCTCGCGCTCTCTCTCTCTCTCTCTCTCTCTCTTTCTCTCTTCCTTTCTTTATTTACTTTCTCTCTCCGCTACACTGTCTTCCAACTCCTCACTCAGCAATAATCCCCAAAACCCAGGAAGCATTGAATTGAAGAATGAAGAGGTTGGTACTACAAATAGATAGAAGCTCTCAGTCACAGTTATATCACTAATAAAAACTCACCTACACAAATTTCTATGTCTATCAGCCAACCAACCAATTGCTTTTACTCCATTATCACCCCTTCCTAGGCACCCTCTCTCCTCTTTCATTTTTCGGCGAGATAAAATGTGGATATATATGAGGAGGAGAGAGAGTGCTGTTTCTCTCTCCTATTTCTCTCTCTGGCTCTCTCAGAGTAATGCCGCATAAGCTTTTGTTGTGCTTAATGTTACCGAAATCTGCGAGCTTGGTTGGACCAATCGTTGCTCTCCACTTCTCCCAATCAGCTCTCAGCCTTTTCAGAATACTCAGACGCAACCTCAATATAAATCAATTGAATTTTTTTATATATCAACAACCACAATAACAGATTATTATTTTCTTTTCTTTTTTTTTTCCTTTAAAAAATAAAATACCTAATTCAAGAAACCTGTCTCTCTGTCTATATTTATATATACAAGCTTTATCTAAAGTAGGCAAGAAATTGGTCTTTGAGTTTTCTTTGTGCCTCTTCAATCCCATGTTCTCTTTTTTTCCTGTGGGCGTTTTGGGCTTTTTATTAAAATCCACATTTCAGGTTTCCAACCATTTTCAGGTATGACAGTATAGAAGAAAACTCAATGAGAGAATGAGATTCTCATGAAACTCAACCCATCATTTTCTTTTGCCTTTTTTTAAAATTTTTTTTTTTTATAACCTTTTCCAGCTTTCATGGTCGAGAAAGTTTTTTAAAACTTATGTAATATTTCTCTGTGTTGTAGTTATCTCTTTTCTCTCTGATGTTGCAGGTGATCCCCTTTTTAAAGCCCCTTGAAATCTGTGATTTTAGTTTGGAGTTTTGCGTAGGCACAGAAGGGTAGTTTCTGGGTTTTCACAACACTTTTGTGTTGCCTTTTTTTGGTTGGTGTTTTTTGGGGGATTTCTACTGCACTACTCAGGGTACCCAGTTGAGAAAAACTTTGAAAAAAGGATTTTCTTTTCGAAGGTTATTCTCTTACACCTTTTTTTTTTAAACCATTTTGATTCCCAAGGAAGCAATTTTTTTTTCCTCAAAAACAAACAGTCCTTTTGTTCTTATCTATATATTGTGGGAGGCGGGTTTTTGTTGTTCAAGTTTTTTGAGTTGGGTTTTTGGGAGCTCATAAGCAATGGCTAGTGGGTATTCAATGAGAGATGAAGATTTTCAAGAAGAAGATGTGTGGGGCGTTATGAAGGAAAGATCAGAAGATTTAAGCCCAAAGGTGAGAAAAGTGAGGGACTACTCATTTGGTTCAACATCTACTCCAAGAATGATCATCCCAAGGGCTAACAACAGTGAGGCAAAGATGGCTCATCAGCAATCATCAGCTCCTGTGAACATCCCTGACTGGTCAAAGATTTATAGGAAGAACAACAAGAACTCAAAGCAAGGTTCATGGGTTGATGATGGTGGTGATGATGGAGATGATGTTGATAATTATGATTATGATTATGATGACGAGATGGTCCCACCACATGAATATGTTGCCAAGAAGCTTGCAAGAAGTCAGATCTCTTCACACTCCATGTGTGAAGGGATTGGAAGGACCCTCAAAGGAAGAGACCTCAGCAAAGTTAGGAATGCCATCTTAACCAAAACTGGTTTCTTAGAGTGATCTCTCTCTGCCTATACCATTACCACCTTCTTCTTCATCATCATTATCATCATCATCATCACCATCACCACCAGCAACATCAACATCATTTTGTGGAATCATAACCACCATTGAATCATCTTCATATGTCATTGTCATCATGTTCATCATAATCTTCATCCTCAGCCAAGGGTCCCATTTAATCATTTTTTTTTTTTTACTTTTACCATTAATTATTACATATAGCAGCATGTAGTGTACTGGGGTGGGTAGAGCTATATGGCATTGAGTTTAAAAGTTGTCAGAGCTGCCATTTTTGAGTTTTGGATTTCTTTCTATTTTTCCCTTTAGGGGTAAAAAGAAAAAAGAAAAAGAAATCTCTTGGCAGCCTCTGAAATTTGTCAGGAAATTCAAATGTTCTATTGCAGATGGAATGCAACTGTATCAGGATATTATATGAAGTAAAATTAGTTTATCATTGCATTCAAATATTATTTTCTTACACAATAGATTCTTTCTTGTGGAATATTAAATAAACATATAGAAAACTATTATAGATTAATGGAATGGAAATGAAAATCCAAGACCAAGTGAAAACAAAAATGTTAGTGATAACGAAAAAATAGATTACAAAAATATCTCAAAACTGCCCTTGGACAATCAGAAAAATTTGAGATTGATCGGCCTGTCGTTTGGAAAACGCTTTAAGATGATTTTTGCCAAAAATGTTTTTGTGATCCGTAACATTGCTTAAGTAAAAATTATGTCTTTGTACATGGAAAAATTGTAACCGGTGCAAATAATTATGAAGTTTCTTGTACGAACATTTTTAATCTTTTATATTTTTTTATCAAATTTAAATTTAATAAAAAATATTCAAAAATAATTTTCAATCATTTCATCTAACTATTCATTGAAACAAAGCAGTATTTTTTTTATATTAAATTGAGAATTCATCAAATCTTTTATCAAATTTGAGTTTGATAAAATTTTTAAAAGATGAAGCAGTGAGGATGATCTTTTTTCATCTAATTTGATGAAAAGAAAAATTTGGGATAAAAGAAAAAAATTTAAATAGTTTTTAATGAAATTTGATGAAAGGATTAAAGTAATTCATATTAAATTAAGTTTTTAAACTCAAATTTAGAATAAAATTAGATGAAAAAATTGTTGAGGAATTGGAAATGCTCTAACTAGTCTTTTGTATTTCTCATTTATATGACAATCCCCCTACCTTTTTCCATTTTATTTTTGTATCTTTTTTGGATTATTCTTCAATACAAGCAAAAGTATGAGCATATTTTACCATGAAAAGTACTATTAATTTACCAAATATTAACTTTGTGGCTATTGAGGATTATGATGGATCGGGGTTTGACTCGCACAATGACACTTAACAAAGAATTAGGGTCTATTGGAGTAAGGCCAAAATATGATAGTATTATAATTTGTTAGATGTAATTAACAAAAATAACAATGATAATAGTTTCAATTTCTAATGCCTTTCTGAACTTCTGAGCTCCTACCAAGACCTGTACATAATGCTGCCAAATTCACTAAAATCCGATACGCATTGTTCTATCTGTTAATTACGAATTAAATTTTAAATTTTATAATTTATTTTTGAAATTGCTCCATTTTGTTATAATTAATACAATTATATTTTTTAATATCTAATAAAATATCAAAGTAATAATGAGTGTGTGAGATATCTAAGACGTAAAATTTGTTACAAATTAGTAGTTTTATATATATATAATATTATGTAAAATTAGTTTGTACTATATATATAAAAAATATTATGTAAATTTCTATTATATATTATGTAAATACTTGATATTAGTTAAAATATTTTTCAGTCCGTCAATTCATCCCAAACTACGATTTGATTATATGTCAATCTGTTATTTGATTTATAATTTTACTCTCAAACCACCCAAATGCTCTGCGCACACACCCATTCCTACCTAAGGTTCTATGGTATGTTCCATCAACTAAATAAGTATTAAAAAAAATTCGTCTTTCAAAATGTTTTTTGTTCGGATAAAAATTTAAGAAAAATTATAGAAAAATAGGGGAAAATTACATATCATTGGAATATTTCCCAAAATTACAATGGACATGAAAAATTAAAAAATTAATTGCAAAAAAATGTAATGATTCACAAAGACAAAAATATCCTATCCTTTCCTTGCCTTTTCCTTTTCCCCTCCCTTTCTAACTGCCCGTCGCCAGCTATTCTTCATCATCCATTCCCTACCACCGCAGTCCCTACTAGCATGTCACGACCTAAACCCGCCCCTATGGGTTTAGTATCCTAATTGGCTAGTAATTTGTGATTACCAAAGGCCTGCTTAACAATAATAACAATTATACAATAAGAGGGGTCGGCGGAAGATTGTAAATATTAAAACATAATGTCCAAAGAGCTGTGAGGACTTAAATGAACAACACAAGTTTCATATCCTTATATATGCGCACAAACACTTAAGTCCATAAGACGCTTATATACAAAACAAAACAGAAGTTAGGGAATTAAATCTCAAAGCCAAAACAAATCATAACAACATTTACTTGACTTCATATAATCATTCAAAAGAGTGGATTTAGATCACCCACAAAGCCTTGACAGTAATAGTTCGGAACCTCGAGGTGAGGCACAATAGGTTGGCGTGACAAAACGAATCAGGTTGACGCCGCTAACTTTGCTTCGGTGCATAGCCACCTATATATATATATAATAAATTGTGAGTTAAAGCCTAGTGAATAACAAATGTGTAAAGGGGTTAAGAATGAATGTCCTTTCAGTAATTAAAATACTCAATTGCATTAGTAGATCAGTTATTCAATCAATGTCTCATATTTCATGTTATATCAGTCATTTAGAAATCATAGCAATCATATGTGGTACATCCAATAGCAGAACAGTACTGTAGGTCTTGATAGACCGAGCAGTCAGTTGATAGCCATCAATATAATAACAGTAGTTTCAAAGATTAGAACTGATCTCTGTAACAGTAGTAGTAACAGTAATAGTCAGTTGCTATGGATGCCAAGAGTACAATTCATAAATTAGGACAAACATTCATTCAGTAAATAACACCATTTCAAAAAGCAGTACAGTTAATCATTCAGAAAATAATCATAATTGAACATAACTTTACAACATTGTTACTCACAGTAGGATCTTCGATATACGTGCTTAGATGCACTAAGGAAGCGGCATCCAACCTAACCAAACAAATTCAAGCACAACAATTCAATTACATTCATATCTTTAGCCAAATCTATTGATTCGGTTGTTTTCCTATTTAATTACCATGTAGTATTACTCGATTGGTTCTAATGTTTCAATTATTACCTCTAATGCACTCATGAGATGCAAATGGTCATGAAAACACTTTAAAACCATACAAACGGAGGCCCGGAAGGTAAAAAAAAGGAGTGGCAACAAAACTGGGTCTGCCTAAAAGGGCCGCATGTGCGAGGGTCCCAGCCACACGTGCGGTGGCCATCTCCGCACTTGCTCCCACAGGTGCAATTTAAGTAGAATACTCAACACCACTGCCCTATTTTTCGCACGTGTAGGGCCCTAGGCTGCACGTGTGATGATGCTACAAAACCAATCCGAAAACTGCCCTATTATGGTAGTGGGTTCCTTTGCAAAATCAACCCTATTTCCATGCAATTCACTTCCAAAAACTTAACATAACACCTTGAATGAAACATATTTGGCTTGGAACAAAATTCATGACTTCAATTGAAGCTTCAAAACCATGCAAGGAGTTCAAATTCTTGAAGTGTAAACACAAGTTCATAACTAATACAAATTGAGCTCCAAGCCTTTAAAATGCATGGAGTTTTCCTCCCAAATGTTGAAACTCAAAAAAGAAACAAGGAACAATTAAATGATCAAGAGTTTCATAGAAAATATGCCATGCATGTTGCTAATTCAAGTTAATCTCCATAATTCCTTCTTTATGTAATCATATGAATTCCTAACATCAATTTCACTTCAAATGTTGTAATGTATAATCATGAAATTTGCAACTTTGAGCCAAAACTCTCAACTCCCATAGAGTTTCTCTTCAAAGTGGAAATTATATGCAAGAAATTGAATGTATGATCATGATTATGGTAAAATCTTGCCATGCATGTATCCATATGAACTAAACCGTCCATTAAACTTATATTCTTCTTACTTACTCTGAAATTCTTTAGCTATGAGCATAATTCCTCAAATACATGAGATTAGGGAGGAGAATTTTTACCATTAATAAGTGAATTGTGAAGATTAGAGTGCAGTTACAAGGTTTCTCAAGCTCCTCTTCTCTTTTCTCTTTCTTTTCTTCTTGAGTTCAAGTGTTCAAAGCTTTCTTATTCTCTCTCTCTCTCTCTCTCTCTCTCTCTCTCTCTCTCTCTCTCTCTCTCTCTACGCGTATAGCTTAAAGGTTGAAGACCCACCACTTTCCTATTCTTAATCAACTAAATGGTGAGTAGGACACATGTATAGATTTATGGTTTTCAATTTTAAATTTCCTAATTTCATTTACATGGAATTAACTTAAATTAGATTATACTTCATTATCTCATAGTCTTAATTACACTAAATTAAATTATACTAAGGTGAATTAGGCTCTAATTCCTATCAAATTTCTTAATTCTAACTTGTTAAAAATTAACGAATCAGATAGGTTTAATCCATATCTCTACCTATCTGTTCTCAATGAAAATATCATATACACATATCACACACGACACACATATCACACATGGCACATATATCACAATTAACACATAAGCACATGATCAACACTAATCACATAATTAACTTCATTAATTTACTTAATTAAGGAGGCGATTGTCACATTCTCTCCCTCTTAGGACGTTTGGTCCTCCAAACTCAATTACCTTCCTCCGGAAAGAATATAGGATCGAGTGGGAAGAGGTTTGGATATCTTTTTTTCATATCATCTTCTCTTTCCCAAGTTGCATAGATACCACCATGATTTTGCCAATCTACTTTCACTAACGAAATTTCTTTGTTTCTCAACTTCTTGATTCGCCTATTAACAATCTGAATGGGCCTTTCCTCGTACGAATAATCATCACTCAAAAGCACATGGATAGGCTTAATAACATGAAAAGGATCCCGAAGATAATCCCGCAAAATTGAAACATGAAAGGCATTATGCATATGTTCCATTTCGGGAGGAAGTGCTACCTGATATGCCACCGGATTAATCTTTTCAATAATTTCATACGGCCCAACATAACTCGGTGCTAACTTGCCCTTGGTTCTAAAGTGAGTCTGTCCTTTCATTGGTGTCACTTTAATAAAAACATGGTCGCCCACCTCATATTCCTTGTCTCGCCTATGGACATCCTCGTAACTTTTCTATCGACTTTGCGCAGTTTTCAATCTTTGTTGAATTAATTTCACTTTTTCTGTTGTTTCGTGCACAATCTCAGGCCCAAGTAAAGGCCCATCTCCAACTTCTGTCCAACAAATAGGAGACCGACATTTTCTGCCATATAAAGCCTCGAAAAGTGCCATACCAATGCTTGAATGGAAACTGTTATTGTAGGCAAATTCGGCTAAAGGCAAGTGAGTTTCCCAATTCCCTTGAAAATCAAGTACACACATACGCAACATATCCTCTAGAGTTTGGATTGTTCTTTCTGACTGGCTATCGGTTTGTGGATGATAAGCACTGCTCAATCTCAGTTCGATTCCCAATGCTGTTTGTAGACTTTACCAAAATCTTGATGTGAACTTCGAGTCCCTATTAGAAACAAGTGACACAGGCACTCCATGCAATATAACAATCTCATTAATGTGAATTGTAGCCAACTTATCCGCATTATAAATTGTCTTAACAGGTAAGAAATGAATAGATTTAGTCAAACGGTCAACAATAACCCCAATTAAATCCATATCTCTATTGGAGCGAGGTAGTCCAACAATAAAATCCATAGTGATGTGCTCCCATTTCCACTCCGGTATTGGCAGTGGTTGGCGCAATCCAGCGGGTCGTTGATGCTCGGCTTTAACTTGTTGGCAGTGTAAACACTTAAATACAAATTCTGCAATTTCTTTTTTCATTCCCGACAATCAGAAATTAAGTTTCAAGTCTTGGTACATTTTCGTATTCCCGGATGGATAGAAAGTTTTGAATTGTGGGCTTTGTGCAAAACTCGCTTCTTTAACTCAACATCATTTGGTACACACAATCTACCTTAAAATTTCAACACACCATTTTCAAAAGCAAAATCTAGCTTCGGTTTGGATTCCCGTTCATCAATAATCCTCTTCAAAAATTCATCTTGTTGTTGTTTTTCGTAAATTTCTTCTAGAATTCTCAGTTGAGCAGAAATAGCAGCCAATGTTCCGCCATGTTCTTGCAAAACAATTTCAACTTCAAATTTCTCAAGATCAAGTAACAATTCTCTTTGCCTGGTAAGTAGGCAAGCCAAATTTGCAATTGATTTTTGACTAAGTGCATCGGCAATAGTGTTAGCTTTCTCGAGATGGTACAAGATTTGCAAGTCATAATCCTTTATCAATTCCAGCCATCTCTGTTGTCTGATATTCAACTCTTTCTGGGTAAATAAATACTTTAAGCTCTTGTGGTCTGTGTAAACCTCATATGTTGCCCCATAGAAGTAGTGGTGCCAAATCTTCAATGAAAATACTACTATGGCAAGCTCCAAATCATGAGTCAGATAATTCTTTTCATGTGGCTTTAGTTGGCGGGAAGCATATGCTATCACTTCACCATTCTGCATCAATACACACCCCAAATCCTTATAAGAAGCATCACTAAAAATAATAAATCCATCCGTACCTGAGGGTAAGGTGAGAATCGGTGCAGTCACAAGTCGAGTCTTTAGTTCTTGAAAGGATGATTATTTCTGATCGGTCCAGTCAAACAGTACCTATTTCTAAGCCAATTGAGTCAAAGGCAAAGCAAGTTTAGAGAAGTCTTTCACGAATCTTCGGCAGTATTCGGCCAAACCTAAGAAATTCCGAACTTTGGTAACATTAGTCGGTCTAGTCCAATTCACAACTGCTTCTATTTTCTGTGGATCGACAGAAATGCCATTTTTGCTTATCACATGCCCCAAAAACATAACGCTATCAAGCCAAAATTCACACTTTGTCAGTTTTGCATATAATTTCTTCTCTCTCAAAGTTTGCAAAGCAATTCTTAAATGATGTTCATGTTCCTCTTTACTTTTGAAATAAATCAAAATGTCATTTATAAAAACAACCACAAATTCATCGAGGAATGGCTTGAAAATTCTGTTCATAAGATCCATAAATGCAGTAGGCGCATTAGTAACTCCGAAAGGCATAACAAGAAATTCATAATATCCGTACCTCGTTCGGAAGGCAGTTTTTTCTACGTCCTCATCTTTGACTTTTAATTAGTGGTATCCCGATCTAAGATCAATTTTGGAAAAGACTTGTGCACCTTGCAATTGGTCAAATAAATCATCAATATGAGGCAACAGATACTTGTTCTTCACTGTCACTTTGTTCAGTTCACGGTAGTCTATGCAAAGCCTCAACGAACCATCCTTTTTTTCACAGATAAGACTGGAGCGCCCCACGGTGATATACTAGGCCTGATAAATTTCTTGTCCAACAACTCTTGCAACTGGATTTTTTATTCTTTTAATTCAGTAGGTGCCATTCGGTACAGAGCTTTGGAAATTGGCTGTGTCCCCGGTATGATCTCAATAGTGAACTCAATCTCCCTATCAATCAAATCCCCTGGCAAATCATCTAAAAAAACATTTGGGAATTCTCTGACTATAAGAATATTGTCCACATTAGCTTTGTTTTTAGTAGGCACAGTCATTACACAACACAAATACCCTTTACATCCATTTTTAATCAATTTGAATGCTTTCATAGATGAAATCAGGTATAGGGGAGGTACGACACCAACTTAGTTAAATACAAATTCAGGCAATCCCGGTGGACGAAAACAACTTGTTTTGTTACACAATCAATGGAGGCATGATATTTTGTTAACCAGTCCATCCCCAAAATTATATCAAAGTGATCAAGATTCAGAGGCAATAAATTAACATATAAAACCACATCCCCAATAACAATCTCACGTGCAGGATACACATAAGCATAAGTCATGGACCCCTTAGTAGGTGAAGATACAACCAATAAATAATTAATGGGTTCCAATGGTCTAGATAATTTTCTCAAAAAAGCATACGATACAAATGAATGCATAGACCCCAAGTCAATCAAAATATAAGCATTTTGGGCACAAATAGGGAGTATACTTGACACCACTATTTCAGTATTTTGCACATCCCCTGGTACAAGTGCAAACACCCGGCCTTGCCTTAAGGTTTCTCTCCTGGTAGCTTTAGAATTGGGTTTTGGTGTAGCGGTTGATGCTGCAGCACTTGCTATGGGTCTACTAGTGCCTTGCGATGCGAGAGGGAAAGCTTTGACTATGTGGCCCACCTTGCCACACCTGTAACATGCCCCAGAAATTTTGTAACAAACCCCTTTATGTCTTCTGCCACATTTTGGACAAGGGGGTATAGAATTGTTCCCCTGACTAGAACTGCTAGTTGACCCTGTATTCTGTTTCTTACTCAGTGAGTTATTTCGGCCCTTTTTGAAATTAAAACTTTGTCTCTTACCCCATCATTCAGTCACCAGTGTCTTAACCTGCTTCAAGGCTGCAATGTTTGCCTCGACCATGATAGCTCGATCAAGGACATCCACATACTTAAGTAATTTCAGAACATTGATCTGGTCAAGTATCTCCACATCAAGTCCTCCCTCAAAATTTTGAGGCTTTTTGATAGTGTATATCTACCATGTGTGGGGCATAACGCGCAAGCAAAGTAAATTTTGCTTCATATTCAACCACAGACATAGTACCCTGCTTTAATTCCCCAAACTCGGATACTTTACGGTCACAGACACATTGAGGAAAGTATTTATCATAGAATGCTTCCTTGAATTAAGCCAAAATCATCCTATTATTACTTTCATGCACAAGTATCCACCATCGCCTTGCCTTCTCTTGTAAAGTAAAACTAGCCAACAACACTTTCTGTGCTTCTGAACACGGAAACACTTCAAACAACTTTTCAATTTCTAGGATCTATGCCTCAGCTTTCAGTGGTTCCAGTCCTCATTGGAATGTCGGTGGCTTCATTTTGTTAAACTTTTGTGTTAAAACAATAACATCATCATTAGCATTTGGTTCAGGTTGCACTGGTGGCGGAGGAGGAGGTGGGGCTGTTTATTCTGTTGTTGTCTTAGAGCTTCAGTCAAGAGTTCAACCATTCTTTCCAATGTTGCAATTCTTGCTTTGGATGATTCATTTTCATCTGTATTTCTTGCATTCTCCATTGCACTATATAAAACATGGTAATAATAAACATAGGGAAAAAAAATAGTTTTCACATTCATATTACACATATACATATAACATGTCCACACACACTTATTCATGCTCATGCCATGCCCTAATTGCTTTTCTAGGACATCCTACAGCTCATTTGGACACGTGTGTGCGGTATAACTCATGCTCTGATACCACTCTGTCACGACCCAAACTCACCCTTATGGGTTTAGCATCGTAATTAGCCAGTAATTCGTGATTACCAAATGCCTACTTAACAATAATAACAATTATACAATAAGAGGAGCTAGCGGAAGCCTGTAAATATTAAAACATAATGTCCAAAGAGCTGTGATGACTTAAATGAACAACACAAGTTTCATATCCTTATATATGCGCACAACCACTTAAGTCCATAAGACACTTTTATACAAAACAAAACAGAAGTTAGGGAATTAAATCCCAAAGACAAAACAAATCATAATAACATTCACTTGATTTCATATAATCATTCAAAAGGGTGGATTTAGATCACCCACAAAGCCTTGACATTAACAGTTCGGAACCTCGCGGTGAGGCACAATAGGTTGCCTTGACAAAACGAATCAAGTTGATGCCGCTAATTTTGCTCCGGTGCCTGGCCACCTACATATATATAATAACAAATGTGTAAAGGGGTTAAGAATGAATGTTCTTTTAGTAATTAAAACAAACAATTGCATCAGTAGATCAGTTATTCAATCAATGTCTCATATTTCATGTCATATCAGTCATTTAGAAATCATAACAGTCATGCGTGGTACATCCAATAGTAGAATAGTACAGTAAGTCTTAATAGACCGAACAGTCAATTGATGGCCATCAATATAGCAACAGTAGTTTCGAATATTGGAACTGATAGAGATCTCTATAACAGTAGTAGTAGCAGTAACAGTAACAGTAGTAGTAACGGTAATAGTCAGTTGCTATGGATGCCAAGAGTACAATTCATAAATTAGGACAAACATTCATTCAGTAAATAATACCATTTTATAAAGCAGTACGGTTAATCATTCAAAACATAATCATAATTGAACATAGCTTTACAACATTGTTACTCATAGTAGGCTCCTCGATATACGTGCTTAGATGCACTAAAGAAGTGGCGTCTGACCTAACCAAACAAATTCAAGCACAAAGATTCAATTACATTCATATTTTTAGCCAAATCTATTGATTCGGTTGTTTTCCTATTTAATTACCATGTAGCATTACTCGATTGGTTCTAATGTTTCAATTATTCCCTCTAATGCACTCATGAGATGCAAATGGTCATGAAAACACTTTAAGACCATGCAAACGAAGGCCTGTAAGGTAAAAAAGAGGAGTGGAAACAAAATCGAGTCCACCTAAAAGGGCCACAAGTGCAAGGGTCATAGCTACACATGTGGTGGCCATCTCCGCACCTGCTCCCGTAGGTGCAATTTAAGCAAGATACTCAACACCATTGCCCTGTTTTCCGCACGTGCGGGGCCCTAGGTCGTACGTGCGGTGATGCTACAAAACTAGTCCGAAAATTGCTCTGTTATGGCAGTGGGTTCCTTTGCAAATTCAATCCCATTTCCATGCAATTCACTTCCAAAAACTTAACATAACACCTTGAATGAAACATATTTGGCTTGGAACAAAATTCATGACTTCAATTGAAGCTTCAAAACCATGTAAGGAGTTCAAATTCTTGAAGTGTAAACACAAGTTCATAACTAATACAAATTGAGCTCCAAGTCTTTAAATGCATGGAGTTTTCCTTCCAAATGTTGAAACTCGAACAAGAAGCAAGGAACAATTAAATGATCAAGAGTTCCATAGAAAATATGCCATGCACGTTGCTAATTCAAGTTAATCTCCACAATTCCTTCTTTATGTAATCATATGAATTCCTAGCATCAATTTCACTTCAAAAGTTGTAATGTATAATCATGAAATTTATAACTTTGAGCCAAATCTCTCAACTCCCATGGAGTTTCTTTTGATCCGAATCTCTTTCTTTTCCTATATGATTAGTTAAGCGGTACAAACGACCTCTCTCCCCTGACCCTACATGTTTCTCCATGCATATATTACCATCTCTCTCGAAAACATCACCAGCAATTGAATCAGTAACCATTGAGATTGAATTTGAATGGCTAACTTTACCAGCCAAACCGCCTCCACCTTCGAACATGTTATTCACCTATTGGTCCACCTCATTAATATTTTCCACATCAGCAATGGTTGCCAACCTTTGGCATTCTGGTCCAACGGATGAGTTCTCGGATCGAACTGAACGAAGGTGAGCCATACCCCATTTCCGATCCATCTCAAGTGCAAAATCAATACCCCCTGCCTTATAACTACTTTTCCCAACCCATATATCATTGTGAATGCCATTACACACAACTCTAATCACAGTGTTCATAGCCTTCATAACATTAGTTTTAATCTGGATACTCCCATAGTTAAGCTACTTGGAATCCATTAACTTGTCACCAAGTCTGATTACTTCACCCCATAGGGATCCAATCCTATACAGCTTCATTGTGTTCCAAGCATTAAAAGGAATTCCATAGCAATTTAACCATAATAACCGTGAAGGTTCCAACTGAATATCTATCGCCTAAATCATAATGTCTTCACAAACCACTTCAAGCATGGATGCCATAACATTGACATGATTGTATAACTCCTCTTCTGACTCAAAGATTAACAGGATCATATTACCTGCACCAAATCAAAAATGAACCTTATGATATCCATTGTTCATCAATAACTTCTGTAACTCCCCCAACATACTCATACATTTGATTCTAAGAACCAAGCTTCTTCGTACCCATTCACAACCTTTATCTGATACCACAATCGAAATCATGTCTGTAATAATGTCATTATCATCTTCACAAGATCTGCGTATGCCCTTAGCACCTTACTAGGACTTGTCCTTTGGCGATTATCCAAGACTCCATTTGAATTAATGATTTGCTTGTCCTTCCTTAAATCAGATATTTCTCCAACCACCTGGGCCTACAGAATGGTGACTCCCTTTGCTGTATCCCGTTGTAGACACCCAATTTTTGATCGCTCTTAAGACTTGGGCACCACACTTTGAACACTCGATGATGAAAGTTACGTTGTACAATCGTTCAAATTCTTCAACAAAAGGCTTTGGTTTTTGAGCTTTTAATCCCAACCTTACACCCCATTTTAACCAAAATTAATTTAGACCTTAAAAGCCTCTTTTTCAAAATATTTTTTCAAATATTTCTACGATGTTTCGAGACTCGTATTTCATTTAAAATATTGCATTTTTCGGTAAACCGAGTAAGGACAAAGTGGAAATAAATGGAAGGGAGGTGAACTCTTTAAGAAATATTTAAAAACATCTTATTTATAGGTTTGGAGTTGGAGGAAATAGGAGGGGTTGGAAGTAAACTAGTTGAGGAAAAGGTTCAGCATCAAACCGTTAAGCAATAAATGCATAGCCTTCACTAAATTAGGCATATCTCTTTTTAAACTTAGAATTTAGATGTGAGACCACCACCATTGAAAAGTATACTTCTGGGGCTTCTATTTAGACTCAAGAATTACCTAAAACTGAGTCCGGATAAAGGAGATATGTCCATTCAATGTATGGCTTGAGAGTAGTTTTTTCGGACTGCCCGACCACTTTTTGTGGCCAGCCGTACAAGTCATTGGCCGGCTGGCCAGGTGTCTCAGTAGGCAAATATTTACAGCCAGCTGTCCCCTCTTGATGTGCATGCCTTGCACCATCTGTCTTTATACAGATATTTCCGACAATAGAAACTGTTTTTCTATAAATACAAGCCCACCCCTCTTGATTTTAGGTTAAAAAAATTTGTGAAGAGCCCAAATCTTGCTAAGCACTTTCTCTCTCTCTATCTTGAAATATACATACACTATATATACACTTCCTAAACCAATATTTTAAGGCTCCTTGATGACGTTCTTGAGCCAAAATTGCAGCCCTTGAGAGTGAACATCTTGTGATTTTTGAACAAAAAAGTGTCTTCTCTTCAAAGGTATAACTCTTGCCACCTTTTGGCCTACTTCTTCCTTCTCTTTTATTACTGTTTTTATACTGTTTGGACCTGCTTTTGGTGGGCTAAAACTTGTGATTTAAAGCTACCAAAGTTGGAGGGGTTAACTACCCTTTCTTAAAGCTTATTATTCCATAAGCTTTTATCCTTGTGTTTCCCACTTGTTTCTCAACTTTTGGCCACTGATTTTCAGAGTTTTCAGAGGCTAAAACATGTGATTTTAAGTTCCAAAAGGTGGAGGGATTAGCCACCCTTCCTTTGGCTTGCTTATTAGCTTCAATTCTCTCATTTTTTTGTTCACTTTTTAGCTTTTCAAACTACTTTTTCAACACTGTTTTTACTCATTTTGGGACTGCTTTGATGTGTTTACTTCATTTATGCTTTGAATATCATGCTTATATTGTTGTAAGTCCTTATAGATTTGGTGGTTTAGACCTTAGACATCAATCTATTTGAGTTGATAGCTTTTATTTCATAGTTTTCATACATATACTCACACTTATAATAATCATCTCTGCACCCTCCCTCCTTTGTTGGTTTTCTTTGTTTAAGAGTTGTTTTAAACAATTGATTGTTGTTTAAGGCATGAGAAAAGACCTTCCATGCTTAATGGTTTAATCTCTTCGGAGGTTCATTACCAAGGCATTACATCTCTCTCATGCTAAGGATAACTTCTTTTTTGAAACTTCTCTTCATTAGTGGACGCAACTCTCATTTTTAGAAAAAATGAATTAAAGAATAGTGAGGTAATGTAAAAGAAGTTAAAATTAGACTAAAAGTGGTAACAAGAGCAATAAAATCAAGTTGGGTTCAATCTTACATTAATTGAACCTATTATATCTCGAGTCATTACATACTCTTTAGTGATGTTAATGATTCGAGAAGGGATGTCAACTACTTCCCTTGAGGTAACTCCATGATAAGGAGGGGATTTTGTTGGTAAATTTTTTTTATTTTTTTTCATTTATTGAACCTTTGTTCTATCGATTCATATATCATTACGCAATGAGTTTGCGACAATTGATGGTTTGCAAATCAAGTCTACTCCTTCTTTGATCAGTTTCATGATAAGGAGAGGCAGAAAGGACAAACACCTCCTGAAAACACTCTATTTTTGCTTTGTTTCATTTCTGTAGCAGCAGGGTAAACCCTCAAAACAGTGGCCGACCGGCTACCCTTCCATCCGGCCGACCACTTTTCAAGGCCGGCCGACCACTCTACTTTTTGTAGGCAGTGCCATTTTTTCATGGCAGAACAGAGTAGAGCCTAGGGTGAAAACAGATTAATCTTTTGACTGCAAAACAGAACACTTCTGGCAGCAAAATAGAGGAGTTTTTTGGACGAATATTCTTGTTCATGCATGTGCGACTTTTCGATTCCCGTTGTCCCGTCGTCCTTAAATAATGTTTGTTTTAATAGTAATATGTTGTGTTTATGGCTCCATTTGAAACTTGTAAAAGCTAGTTAGTTAATTAGTTAATTTGGCATTGTAATAATTAGATTAAATTCGGAACATTCGGACCCTCTTGTACGAAGGCAAACTTGTAATATTGTGTATGTCTTCTAACCCCCATTCTTTCTCCCTTTTATTTACTTACTTATGATGGTTGCATGTTGCATTCATGTTTTGATTTCATATCATTACCATGTATAAAGTATCCATTTTTGCATGCATCGGGTTCGGTTTATCATTCTAACTTTATTATCATTTCCTACTTAATTGAATACGTGCGCTAAACGCATGCTTTGAGTTAACTCACATGCCATACTAGCAGCCGAGCCTATTAATTGCATTTTGTATGTGTTGCATTAGTCACTTGCATAGTAGAGCATGCATTTTTCTAATAGTTTTATTTCCTGTGGCTTGCCTCTATAACAACCCCGATCAGTAATTAACTACTAATCCGTTATTAAGGATGTTAATTAAGTGATTAAAGTAAATTATGTATTTATTGCGTATTTTGTGTGCTATTTAGCTTTCTATCTATTACTTGCAGAACTATCTTCCTAGAATTCTGCTTTGATTTGAAAATTGAAAGCCTTATCGACATCTGAAACTGAAACCGGCCACATCAATATATTATTTGGAATTTTTAGAATCATATGGCAAATTTTATTAAAAACTGGTTCAGTTTAATTAATTAAGTTGTGTTTGGTTGGTCAAATGTTCTAATTATTGTATAATAGCATCATGACTATATATATGAGCCCTTATGCTCATTCTTGAGCTCAATTTGCTTCATTTGAGTGCAAAAATTTGAGATTTGCATTTTAGAGAGAGAGAACTCTCATTTTAGAGAGAGAAAGGAAGAGATTGATGAGGAATTGAAGGTTTTGTGTTGAGTTCATCAAGATTGTGTAAGAACAAGTGTGTTTGAAGACTCTAGGTAAGAATTCAACCCCCAATTTATGAATCTAAGTTATCAACATGAAGATTATGTGTTTAGATGTGTAAATTGAGCTTAGAATGAAGAATTGGGTTATAATTCATACATGCAAGCATACATAAGTGTTAAGTCAACATTTTGATCATAAGATTCATCATTTGTGTTGAATTTGGAGCATGAGATGTACATGCATGTATATTTTACCAAGTTTTGAGAGTGAATTCCATGTTCATATAGTCTTAGAAGAAAATTGGGAGAAGGATTTTACATGCATGCATAAACATGAAGAGTTTTGCCATGTTGAGTTAATTTTGAACATCAAAGTTGTTATCATAAGTTATTTGGTGTGTAATTCATCATGTTTTAAAGTTTAAATTCATGTTTTGAAAGGGATTTCTCTCATGTATGGATCTTTTGAGCTCAATTTTGTTTAAAACTATGGTGTTAGAGAAAAAGGGTTTATAAAACTTATATATACATGGAAGTTTGAACTCAATTTTGGTAAATTCATGAGTTTTGAGAAAGAAAAGTTAGTGAAAATCATATGTTTATGTTTTGGAAAAATTTACAAGCTTTAAAGACTAGCCATGCATGAGTTCTACCATTGAATTTACATTTTGGAAGCTTAAGACCCTGTTTTGAAACCTAGAATTTTTGCAGGTCGCTCGAGCGAAGGATTTTCCGCTCAAGCGAACATTTTGAGCATCCAGTAGTTTTACAGTCTATTATAGACCACTCGAGTGACCAATTGGTGGCTAGAACGAACCCTTTGTATTTTGTCTGACCGCTCGAGCAAAGGAGTTGTGGCTCGAGCGTATTTTTCATCCATCCAGTACTTTTGTAGGTAGAGCAGTCCGCTCGAGTGACCAAGCCAAATTCAGCATATTTTTGGAAGACATTCAATATTCATATTTTTGTTCCCATCCTCTTTTGAGCATATTTAGGCATGAATTATGAGTAATTAAATTAGAAAATATGAGTCAAATCTGAGATTTGAGATCTGAGATCTGAGAATGCGATTCATGTGTATAAGTTATGAGAATGGACTGAATAAGAAACCAATGTAAAGAAAGCTAAGCTGTAATGGCCAAGTGCATGTGTAATGATAAGTTGTGT
The DNA here is from genome assembly GCA_036172215.1 of Camellia granthamiana. Lineage (NCBI taxonomy): Eukaryota > Viridiplantae > Streptophyta > Magnoliopsida > Ericales > Theaceae > Camellia > Camellia granthamiana. Next base: position 39,998,058 of record CM069909.1, on the reverse strand, counting down.
TTGTGTTATGTACTTTTGTGTTTGAAGGTCAACGTTCGACGATTGATTGACCATTTTTGGAAGCCCACTGTGAGTAACGTTACTGTAAAGATATGTTTATATGAATTATGTTCTAAATGTGATTTGATAAGTTATGATTTCTAAAATGATATTTGTCTACGTGAACGAATGTCCTATGTTTGAAATCTATTATGGCATCCGTAGATAGTTCCAAGTCATGGGGGACAACATGTTAATGCAGGTCTATGACACATATGTGATTACGAGATCTTGTTAGCCACTTATGAAAGTGGTGATGTGTTTAATCGGTATCTAAAACCGATTACTCTAGTTGGATGACGATGTGATGTATTCTATATGATGTACCATTATTATGTTCGGATATGAGAATTGATTATGTTATGATCTGTTTTATGAATATGATATGTTCGGATTTCGTTCACTAACCTCTTTACATTTGCGTAATTCACTGGGCTTTAGCTCATTATGTGTATATATGTATGTATAGGTGAGCGTTCTGGAGATCAAGCCTAAAGACTTTTGTCTGGATCTGTGTTCTGTTGTTAGCCAACCTGTCACGCCCCAAACTCGCCCTGAGAGGTTTGATGACGAGACCGGCCAGTAATCCTAGATTACCACAGGCCTTACTGTACAAAACATAAATAAACGGGGCTCGCGGAAGCGAAATAAAGAAACTAAGTCCAAAGAGCTGTGCATTTATATGAACAGATATTTACATGCCAAAAATAATGTTAAGTACCCACAACATGTACAAATATCCATATACAACACAAGACTCAGATACAACAAGGGAAAGCTCTCAAAACGGCCTTCCAGGCCTGGCCTCGGCTTGAGGCTCTCAAAACTCTGGTGGCTACAGAATGGCGGCTCGATCAAGACTCCGCCTGGGCTCGACTCCCAGAATGCTCACCTATAATACATAAATACAAACAATGAGCTAGAGCTCAGCAAGTAACATAACAGTAAAGAGGTTAGTGAACGAAGTCCAACATTTCATAATTCTAAAATAGATCAATCATCATCATGTAACAATCATCATATAAACATACGTAATGGCATACTCCACAGGGACTAAACATGTATTGTCTTACGACTAGAGTAACCGGTCCGTACACCGATTAATCGACTGACGAGATCTCGTAAACTGGTCCGTTAGGACTACCTATGGATGCCATACTAGATTCGCAAACTAGGATCTTCGTTCACAGAAAACACTTATCATTTCAAAATCATAACATAATAATCATTTTGAACATAATTCATATAATAACATATCTTTACAGAAATGTTACTCACAGTGGGTTTCCGATACCGATGGCATGGTCTTCTCAGTCTGACCTGCAAACATCAATCGCATAACACATTGCCTTAGCATTCATCATCAATAATTCACATCATTCATATCATTCTTTTTCCTGCTTTACATCCTTTCATATTCATGTCATGCTCATCTAATCTTTCTTTACTTTAATTCATACTCCTGAGATGCTAAATGATGCCCATAACATGTGAAAAATCAAGTAGAACAACTTGCCAAACTTTCCTGAAAATGGCCTATCCGCTCGAGCGCCAATACCTCCGCTCGAGCGGACTGCAACCTGAACCGAGATTCTGGATGGGCGAAATCTCCGCTCGAGCGTCCCAACCCCCGCTCGAGCGGACAGTGTAAATTCTGGGTGAAAAACCAGCTTCATTTCTGTCAAACCATGGCTTTCCTTTTTACAAAAATCAACTCCCAAATCATGAAAAATAAGGCCCAAACACTTGAAAATAACTTGATTTAAGCTTCATGATGAACAATAAAACCCCCATGCATCATATACAAAGCCAACCCATGAATTGAACATGAACATCTACATTCAAGCTTTACTTTTCTAAATCCATGGAGATTCTTCCTCAAATAAGCCAAACAAGTAAAGAAACCATGATTTAAAACATAATCTTCATACTATTATGTCATAATCTTGAGTCCCACATACTAGATATCAAGAATCAACAATCAAGTCCTTGAAAGTCTTACCTTAATTCTTTGATTTGGAGGAATTAAGCTTGTTTCTCCCTTTTCTCCTCTTCTTCCCTTTGCTCTCTCTCTTACCCACGAATTCTCTCTTTTCTCTCTCTTAGATTTTTCTTCTCTCTTTATTTTGAGTCAACAATGGTCAAACATCCTTATCTTTTATATCATATATAACAAAATAATCAAGTTGTGCCATAATCCCAAGCCAAACAAGACTTAGCGATGCAGACGAAATTCAGTCCTCAATTTATCGTTTCAGATAGTTCTAAAAATTCCCGGTATCACATAGGTATGTTCAATTTCGTTTTCTGAACCCATTACAGTCTTCGATTTCAGTCCCGAAGTTATCATCCCAACAGATATTTTCTAATTTCAACAGATATTCTTTAATTAAATCACATTTAGGCATCATTAATCACTGATAATTACGACATACGATTCCGGGTCATTACACTCTCCCCAACTTAAAAAGTTTGGTCCTCCAAACTTAACTGATTCTGATAAAATCCAGCTAGAAATCTCAGTTACATTATCAATCCTTTATCATAGATGATCAATTCACAAGTAGTTACATAGATGTAATCATTTCCTAATAATAGCAAGGGTAAGTTTCGTTCCATCATCATCATAGTTATCTGTTCTAACATCATTTCAATTAGGTCCAAGTTCAATAGTCTCCATTGCATAGGTAACAACATTAACATTGGAATAAAGAGGTAATTATACCTGTCTTCGCTTTTCCATTAGTCTGGGTCTTATCTGCAACTAGGGTGTAAACTCTGGCTTGCCTTAAAGTATTCCCCTCGGGAGTAGAAGTTGCAATCGTCTGCGGTGTCACTGTTGAATTCATTCCACTATTCATGGGTCTTTCATTACGGGGATAGGCTTGTGGGCAAGTCTTAGCTATATGTCCCCTTTGTCCACATTTGAAACAAACTCCACGGCGACAAATGCCCCAGTGCTGCTTCCCACACTCCGGACAAGTAGGTTTACTTATACTGCTGCTACTTTCCCTCTTGGTGTTGTCACTAAAACTGGAATTCAAACTTTCATTCCAAGAGACCATTGATTCACTAACTGTGTCCACTTTTTGTTTCTTGAATTTCTTATTCTCTGCTTCAGCCATGGTTGTTGATCTGGCCAATTTCAAACTAGCAATATTCGATTCAGACATCAGAGCCCGGTCAAGTACATCAACATATTTCTCTAATTTCAGAACATTTACCCGATCAAGGACCTCAACATGCAACCCACCTTCAAATTTTCTTGCCTTTTTGTATTCCGTGTCGACCATATGAGGAGCATAACGAGCTAATTCAGTAAACTTACTTTCATACTCCGCGACTGACATAGCACCCTGCTTCAACTGTTCAAATTCTGAAACTTTTCTGTCTCGCATGCTCTGTGGAAAATATTTCTCGTAAAATATCTCTTTGAATCGATCCCAAGTCAAATCTCTATTCTGATCTCGAATGAGCATCCACCATCTTCTCGCTTCTTCTTTCAAAGTGAATGTGGCTAGCAGGACTTTATAGGCGTCTGTACATGGAAACACTTCAAATATTTTCTCTGTCTCAAGTACCCATGCCTCTGCTTTCAATGGTTCAATGCCTCCTGCAAACTCAGGTGGTTTCAACTTCTTATACTTCTGAGTCAGGCTGATAATATCATCGTTGTTCTGCTGTTCTATCTGCACAGGTGGTGGAGGAGGAGGTGGAAAAGGTTGTCTCTGTTGTGGTTGTTGGTTTTGTTCGAGCTGTTGTCTAACCAACCCGGTCAAAGCTTCTACCAGTTGTTCTAATCGATTCATCCTGGCATCGGAAGATTCTGTTTCATTTACATGTCTTGCATTGGTGTCTTCCATTGGTCTATACAATTCATAGCAGATACAACATCTTATTCTCAACATCATACTTCTTCTGTGGTCTCATCATTCACTGTTCTCATTTCCATAAACACACACACACATGTATACATGCCCATGCCATGCTCTATTTCTTTTCTAATGCACCTAACAGCTCATATGGACACGTGTGTGGGTAGTTAACTCGTGCGCTCTGATACCACTCTGTCACGCCCCAAACTCGCCCCGAGAGGTTTGATGACGAGACCGGCCAGTAATCCTAGATTACCACAGGCCTTACTGTACAAAACATAAATAAACGGGGCTCGCGGAAGCGAAATAAAGAAACTAAGTCCAAAGAGCTGTGCATTTATATGAACAGATATTTACATGCCAAAAATAATGTTAAGTACCCACAACATGTACAAATATCCATATACAACACAAGACTCAGATACAACAAGGGAAAGCTCTCAAAACGGCCTTCCAGGCCTGGCCTCGGCTTGAGGCTCTCAAAACTCTGGTGGCTACAGAATGGCGGCTCGATCAAGACTCCGCCTGGGCTCGACTCCCAGAATGCTCACCTATAATACATAAATACAAACAATGAGCTAGAGCTCAGCAAGTAACATAACAGTAAAGAGGTTAGTGAACGAAGTCCAACATTTCATAATTCTAAAATAGATCAATCATCATCATGTAACAATCATCATATAAACATACGTAATGGCATACTCCACAGGGACTAAACATGTATTGTCTTACGACTAGAGTAACCGGTCCGTACACCGATTAATCGACTGACGAGATCTCGTAAACTGGTCCGTTAGGACTACCTATGGATGCCATACTAGATTCGCAAACTAGGATCTTCGTTCACAGAAAACACTTATCATTTCAAAATCATAACATAATAATCATTTTGAACATAATTCATATAATAACATATCTTTACAGAAATGTTACTCACAGTGGGTTTCCGATACCGATGGCACGGTCTTCTCAGTCTGACCTGCAAACATCAATCGCATAACACATTGCCTTAGCATTCATCATCAATAATTCACATCATTCATATCATTCTTTTTCCTGCTTTACATCCTTTCATATTCATGTCATGCTCATCTAATCTTTCTTTACTTTAATTCATACTCCTGAGATGCTAAATGATGCCCATAACATGTGAAAAATCAAGTAGAACAACTTGCCAAACTTTCCTGAAAATGGCCTATCCGCTCGAGCGCCAATACCTCCGCTCGAGCGGACTGCAACCTGAACCGAGATTCTGGATGGGCGAAATCTCCGCTCGAGCGTCCCAACCCCCGCTCGAGCGGACAGTGTAAATTCTGGGTGAAAAACCAGCTTCATTTCTGTCAAACCATGGCTTTCCTTTTTACAAAAATCAACTCCCAAATCATGAAAAATAAGGCCCAAACACTTGAAAATAACTTGATTTAAGCTTCATGATGAACAATAAAACCCCCATGCATCATATACAAAGCCAACCCATGAATTGAACATGAACATCTACATTCAAGCTTTACTTTTCTAAATCCATGGAGATTCTTCCTCAAATAAGCCAAACAAGTAAAGAAACCATGATTTAAAACATAATCTTCATACTATTATGTCATAATCTTGAGTCCCACATACTAGATATCAAGAATCAACAATCAAGTCCTTGAAAGTCTTACCTTAATTCTTTGATTTGGAGGAATTAAGCTTGTTTCTCCCTTTTCTCCTCTTCTTCCCTTTGCTCTCTCTCTTACCCACGAATTCTCTCTTTTCTCTCTCTTAGATTTTTCTTCTCTCTTTATTTTGAGTCAACAATGGTCAAACATCCTTATCTTTTATATCATATATAACAAAATAATCAAGTTGTGCCATAATCCCAAGCCAAACAAGACTTAGCGATGCAGACGAAATTCAGTCCTCAATTTATCGTTTCAGATAGTTCTAAAAATTCCCGGTATCACATAGGTATGTTCAATTTCGTTTTCTGAACCCATTACAGTCTTCGATTTCAGTCCCGAAGTTATCATCTCAACAGATATTTTCTAATTTCAACAGATATTCTTTAATTAAATCACATTTAGGCATCATTAATCACTGATAATTACGACATACGATTCCGGGTCATTACACAACCATTGTGCCTCGTGTGGAGGTTCCTGAAGTGTCACGTGTTATAAGCTCCGGTTGTTTCTGTATATAAGACTTTGTTTTGTTGGCTGTACTTAAGATGCTATAGTTAAGTGTGCGGGTATAACGTAAGAATGATTTTTGGATATGTATATAAAGTTTTAAATATTCTATTTCATGTAAGTTAGCATAGCTCAATGGACGATGTATTTATTGATTTGCTTCCGCCACCCCTTACTATGTCATTATCTGTTCAGAGGCCTTTGGTAATCCAAGGATTACTGGCCGGTTATGACGCTAAACCTATAGGGGTGGGTTTGGGTCGTGACAGCCTTAATTGAGTACTAGGTGAGCATTTCTTGCTTTAGCTTAATGCATATATGTTGGTGTTGCCATGTCAAGCATGTTTACCATGAGGCTATGTGCTTAATTGATATAACTGTTTGAATGCTGGTGGATAAAAGCTTTTTCACTTAAATTGGGATGATTTGATACCACTTTTTCAAGTGGCACATATTCAAACTCTTTTCAAAACGAACATGAAATCAAACCATTCCAAATTGGGCGAATTAGTCTATATTTGTGTGCATCACATAGTAATATTTAACATTAATAAATCGGAACAAGTGCATATAATGTACATAAAAATCACATCAAGATTAGTAGAGGCCAATATTTGATCGGGTGAATGGGATGCTCAATTCATGACCTTCCTCTCTCATACCTAAGTTCCCGAGCCGAGACACTTTGGTGATGACGGATAAGTGGCCTTTAGCACGAGTCACGGGTTTCCTAAATTTTCTAAAAATATTTAGGTGGCGACTCTGAAATCTGGCAAAGTGGTCTATTTTTGGCATTTTTGATTTTCCAAATATTTGCTAGATTTGAACTCTTTTGTATTTGTCTATTTCACATTGCACTTGTGAAATTAGATTCAGAACCACGGGAGTCCAAACTGTAGGGAAATCATATCCGAGGAGGTTAAACCCCTCCGAGGAGCACGAAAAGCAAGCTACACCCTCATCTTTCCATTATCATATCCTATATACTTAACTTTAAGGACTTTATCACTACACCATACCCCATCCGTTTTCTAAATCGCCACCCCCGTTACAACCTCACAATCGTACCTAACAATTCGAACCTTGTTCCCACTTTGCTTTTCTTAGATGCGATGACAACATAAACGACCACGCCGAACTTGGAGAACATATTGAACAGCTTCTTTGGGTTCATATCAAATGGAAGGTTGTCAACGAAGATAGTGATAAGGTTTGTAACGCCATTAGCCTTGTGGTTAAAAGTACGTCTATGATGGAAAATCTGTTTCCATCCTCCCCTATCCGTCACTCACTCATTCTCTCTCTCTCTCTCTCTCTCTCTCTCTCTCTATTTTAACACTTGGTGACACTATCCACAGCTGTTGCTGCCACCACCATCTACCTTACCTTTGCCCCTAACCACTACTCTTTCTCTACACCTCACCTATGCCCCACTCCCCTAACCTTCACATTCTCTTTCCATTCTACTTCTGTTGTTGAAATTATCAAGCACCCACTAGTGCCATTTTTTCCATCCCACTAGATCTACCTCCATAACAACCACCAATTTGCTTTACTACTGCCATCTTTACCCCCAAATCAAACCATGAACCTAAAACCCTAAAACAAATCAAATCATAAATCTAATCAAATCAAACCCTAAAATAAATCATAGCACCACCACCATTCTGATCAAATCAAAATCAAGCCCCAAACAAATCAAAACAACATATTTCACACGCGCGCACACACACACACACAGGGAGAGAGAGAGAGAGAGAGAGAGAGAGAGAGAGAGAGAGAGAGATTTGGACAAATGGAGAAAAGAAAGATAAACCTGGACATAAGGGAGGCATTGGTGGTGGCAATTATTGGGATTAGCGAATGGTCACGAAGGAGAAGCAGTGGTAATTGACAATGGTTATGGAAAGAGAGTAGAGGTGAGTAGGGTTGGAAAGTAAAGGTGAAGGCTGGCGGTGGTCGGGTTAGAGAAGGCAATGGTGGTCGATGATGGCAACAACTATTGAGAGAAGGTAGAGAGTAAAGGGCAACAGAGAGAATGGTTGAATTTAATATGAAAACCATACGCAAGAATGACTTTATCAAATTTATTATGTCACTATTTAGATAGTTGTTTAAAACCAAACAAGGACTTGACTAACCCATATACTTTATGTTTTTCACATTTTACTACAAAATCTTTAGGTTGCTTCATATATATTTCTTCTTCTAAATCACCATTAAGAAAAGCGATATTAACATCCATTTGACGAATAACCAAGTTGTATATAGATGCTAATGCAACTAATGTCCTAATAGTAGTAATCCCACTGGTGAATATATATCAAAATAGTTTATCTATTTCTTTTGTGTAAATCCCTTGTTTATTAACCTTGTCCTATACTTTATCAATGTTTCCATTTATTTTAAATACCCACTTATAACCTATAGCCTTATTCCTGGGAGGTAGAATTGTTAATTCCCATATATTATTATGAAGTGTAGACTCAATCTCACTATTAATTGTTTCCTTCCAAAATAGAGCATCCAAAGATGACATTACTTTTGTAAAAGAATTTGGTTCACCTACTGTTAAAAAGGTAAAAAAAACCATCTATCTTTTTCTTTTACTCCTAGGTTTTATTTTTCCAGGTTCAGTAAACATTGAATTGGTAGTCATAATATATGATGATTTTCATTAAGAAATTTACAATAGTGAGACAAATAGAGTTGGATTTTTAAGAGAGAAACATTATTCATTTATAGCGGTTTGGTTGGGTTATTTGAGAATAAAACAAAAGAAAGACATTACTCTTAACTCGTATCACTTAGTTGGATTATTAAAAATGAGAGAAATGGGTGGTAACAGAAGAAATAAAGATAAACTAATTTATCTTATAATATTCAGAATCTTTCCAAAATAAAGAGATGGAGTGAGAAAAGAAACAACAAATTATTATTTTTCATAATTTCAAAATTATCATTGTACATATATGGAAGAAAGAAAAAGAAAAAAAAATGAACACCTATTTTGATAATATATCATGAAATAATTTCTTTTATATAATTTAATCAAACAATATAGAAGAAAAATAATTCTCTTTTCTTTCATTTTTATCCTATTTATATAAAGAAGAAGGAAACAAATACAATATTTTTTTTCCTAACTTAATTATTTTATTGGGAAATTTTTTTAAGGTCCTTGGTATTAAGATTTTATAGGATAAATGATTGTAATATTTTCGTAGTAGTTGGGGTCTCTAAACATTTTTCCAGAAAAATTTCAATTCAAAGAAATTTCGATCTATTTCTCTGTATTTTGAAATTTCTTTGGTTTGCTCAATTTCTCTAATTTTTCTATGTGGCTTCAAATTTTATTGTGTTTTGAAATTTCTCTGATTTGCTCACAAATTTCTCTAATTTGTTTATAATTTTCTCTGTGTTTGACTAATTTTATCTAATTTGCTCACAAATTTTATAGTATTTCAACCAAATCAGAAAAATTATATTTTGACTGAATCAGAGAAAATTACAAACCGAATATACAGAGCAATCCTCATTCACATAATCTTCCCCTAAAAATTCAATTCCTATCTCTATTTTCCATACATTGAAATTGCTCTGATTAGAACACTGTAATGGCAACTGATGCAACAAGAAGTTCAAGCGGTGACGATGCATCCTGTGACGCCGCATACTACCGTCACTGGCCGCGGTGAATGATGAGGGTTCACGAATGCATCGTTGAACGTGGGTGATCTAGACCTGACTATGAACGAAGGCCAACCGTATGATCTATTTAATCAAGTAGCCTAGGTCGTCCCTGTTAGGGTTTGTACGGTCAAGCTAGAAGAACCTCTCTTGGCTATGCTTACGACAATTTCGTCTCTCAGTTGGAGTGTTTCTTCGTCACGAATAGATTTAGATCATCACGAATAGATCGTTTCTTCGCCGAAGGTTTCCCCAATCACACGATTCTCAGCTGCGATTTGGTCAGCGACGTTGATTCGTCAGAGACCGATCACGATCAAACAGGCCTGAACTACAACGACCCAATGTCCGAACAAGTTCAGCAGGCTCCAATAACTTCTGGATCTCTGACGACAGTGGTGGTAGAGGAGGAGAGAGAAATAATTGTTGTGGAGAAATCTAAAACCCTAGAGTCAGAGAGTAAGAGAAAGAGGAGAGAGAATGAGAGAGTGGGTGTGATATATGGGTGTGGGGTGAGATATAGACTCATAAACGAGTAAGAGATCTTAGGTTACAAAAAAAATAGGACAAATTACCTACACCTTCTTGAGGTACAGATTCCCTCTGAGGTTTTAAAAACTACATCCCGTCCCATCACAATTAACGCCGTTAACAAATATCATAAATTGACTAAAATGCCTTTTTAACAAATAAGGGCAAATTATCTACACCTCCTTGAAGTTTAGCTAAATTACAGATTCCCCCTTAGGGTTTAGCTAAATTATCATTTTTAAATAAGTAATGAAATGCAAAATTAAAATGGAAAAACACTTATTACACTATAAAAAATTAAAGTTTTAGAGGCCAAAATTTAGGGATAAAATTATTTTTAAGGGACCAAATATTTTTGTTGCGAAAAGTGTCATTATTATATTTTTAGTAACGAAAATTGAACATTAGTGATTAATTATTATCTTTTTGGCATCAAATTTTTTGTCTAAAAAAATAAACCATTTTGTGACCAAATTATTTGTCCCTAAAAGTTTATTTATTATTGACATTTTCAAAATTTTATAGCGAAAAACCTTATTTTTGGCTTTTCAGGGCGACCATTTAGCGACTATCTTCACGACGATAGAAATTAGTCCCTAATGCTATGTTTGGTTAAGGGATTTAAAGAGAGATTTGAAAAGAGAAATGGAAAATGTGTGTGAAACTATGTGAAATTTAGGTATATTTTATTCATATTTCATCTACCTTTTCTATTTCTCTTTCCAAATCTCTTCTCAAATCTCCCAACCAAACACAACATAAATGTCTTTTGTAACAAAATTTTCACTTTTAGAGATCAAAAAAATTAGTCTCTAAAACTCTTATGTGTTGTAGTGTCAGATGGTGAAAATATCATAAAATTAACAAATAATTAAATAAGTTAAAAACACAAGAAATGGTTTGTCAAAAAATTCTTAGAATATGTTTGGTTTGATTTTTAGAAATTTATTTTTAAATTTTTTTAAAAAAATTAAAAATTAATTTGATTAAGAAATAAGAAATAATTATTTTTATATAATTTTATCTGTTGAGTGGTTAGAAATAATTTTTACAAATTAAATATATTTTTATTAAATTAGTTTTTTTTTTTTTTCAATTCTGAAATTTTTTTTGCCAAACAACAAATCAAACATGGTTCAAAAAACTTAATTTTTTTTCCATCTAATGTAATTCTTTTGTAAATTTTGTTAATTTATCAAACGAATTTCAGCAGGGGCAATATCGTCCATTAATTTATATTTTGGTGATATCAGCTAACCATTTTTAACGTTTAGTTAACAGTTGGGGTTAAATTGTTATGTGAATATAAATCTGGGGGGGGGGGTGTAATTTCTGAACCTTTAGGGAGGAATCTGTAATTTAGCTAAACCTCAAGGGAGGTGTAGGTAATTTGTCCAAAAAAATATTATGGACCTCTCATATTATTAAAAGTTGGAGAGGAATATTAGGCTAAATATCCCTAATTTATTTTATTTTATTTTTTACTGAAAGCATCTCCAACTGGTCAATTAAATTTTTTAACCAATTTTGTTTTTTTTTTAAAAAAAATACTTAGCGTATTCCAAAAATGTTCTTTAACCAATTCTGATATATATATATATTATCTATAATCCTTCATTGTTTAACAATTTTATTAAATTTAGAATAAATTATAAATACATTTTTAAAATTTGCTTAAAATACAAATTACCCCTATGGTTCTGAAAATTATATCTCGCCCCTTGAAGTTTTAAATTTCATAGAAAATAGTCATTTTTATTAATAAGTCATCAAGTCAATTAATAGTTTCTGATGATGTCAGAAAATTATTTTAATTAATAATTCAGATAATTTTATTATTTTATAGGAGTGCAGTTATAAATTTTATTTTTTCAATTAATTTTGTTAAATAAAAAATTCTAACGATGAGATATTTATAATTTTTCAAACTATTAGAAACCATTCATATTTTAAGCAAGCCTTAAAGTGTGTATTTGTAATTTACCCTTAAATTTAAGTAAAAAATGATTTGCTGAAAATTTGATTTATCCTTCATTGAATTAGTTTAATATAAATTTAAAAAATAGTTTGGATATCATTTTTACCAAACTTTTGATCAAATTTAAATTTGATGAATAGTTTAATGAAAGATTGGAGATGGATTTTTTATTTTTATTTTTTTAAATTTTTTAAGGGAAAAAACCAAAATTAAAGTATAAAGCTTCGAAATAGTTAACAAACATGAATGTTACAGCATTACACAATAGTTAAATAAGAGGAGACTATTCGGAAGGAAAAATTATTGGTTGGTCCAAGGGTGATCATATCCCTCATCAATTACAATTCATTATGTTCCCTCATCTTCTCTAATTATGCAAGACAAATTTGTGAGCCGCACTCCCTCCACCAATCATAACACCGCTGGGACACTACATAATAGTGTTCCAAGACCAACCAATAACTTCTCATTCAGAAGGTGTAATTACACTAAAGTTGTGTAAGACAAAAATAATTATCCATGAAAAAGTTTGTAATTTTAATTATTAAGGGCATTTGGGCGATAAATCCAATCTTGAATTTTTGTTACCCAAAGGTCTAGGTACTAATATATTATGTCCATAAGGACAAGACACTGCGAAATGAATAAAATACCCTTATATATAAAACATACAAAATACTTATTTATCTGTTCAAAACTCTCTCTCTCTCTCTCTCTCACACATCTGTCTCTCTCTCTTATTTATATGTTCCTTTATTGCGATACAGTTCTGAGTTTATGGCAGGCATTGTCACAAATGTACATTCATACCCTCAATGATGCCCCGTATCTTTGAGCTTCACTAGGATATAGCTCGGGCCTCTCAGTCCTCTCTTGGCCTTTCTGTCGCTGAATTCTTTGGATACCTTCAAGCTCGTTGAGAGGAACTTACTCCATATGAGCCTTTGACTGAGCTTCCACTAGCAGCTGCCTCCCTTGTATCCAAGAGGCTTGCCTGACAGCACACTTATCAGTTTCTCATGGGTTTAAACTCTGAATTTGAATATCTTCGAATTCAGATTCTAAACACATCACCCATGTCATCTCTTTATGAGGCTTTTCCCACTATTGACAGTGACGAGTGTTGCCGGCAATTGGTTCAGCCTAGTATTCCTTCAGTCCCTCTAATTTTAGTAGATCAGATGGCTCTTGCTACGAGTTATGCTTCTCGAAGTTCCACCAGTTTTGTTATTTGTCATCATTATGGTGCGCCTGGACATGTTAAAGCCTGTTGCTTCAAACTTCATCTTGAGTTGAGGCAACGCCCTTCCTGTCCTCATGGTCCTACTCCACGTGGTTTTGGCTCTGTTCGCACTGCTGCTTTGGTGGAAGTTACTCCTGTTTCTGAGTCTCCTAATGTCCCTAATCTATAGCAGTTACAGACTTAGATTAGTCAGCTTCAGGCTCAACTTGGGTCTCTTACCACTAGTTCTCTTGGTCTATCATCCTCTACTACCACTGCTTCATGTCTTTTACAGGACTTGAGTTCAAAGAGGATTTTTGGCTGGGGATATGAGCGCGACGGGCTATACTACTTTGGGAATCCATCGGACCAGCCTTCAACTTTAGCTAGTTTTCAGGCGTTTGTTTTGCCTACTTCTATATCTTGTGTTTTTTTTGTTCAACCTTTAAAGTTATGGCACGCCAGTATGGGTTATGTTAACTTTCAATATTTATGTCAACTTTTCCCTTTATTAAATAAAGCTTGCAAGGATTCTAAATTTCATTGTGTTACTTGTGAGTTGTCTAAATATATCCGTACTAGTTATATACCACATATAACACGGGCCCTGTAGACCGCCCGAACTCTGCTCTGCGCGCGAGGGTGCGAATCGTAGTTCTTAGCTACTACAGTTCGGACTCCTATCATGGTTCTGAATCTAATCTCACAAAGTGCAATGTAAGACTGATAAATCACCAAAGAGTCCAAATCCGGCAAATCGTTTTGGAAAATCGATTTTAATCAAAAAGCACCAAACATGGACTGCTTTGCCGGATTTCAGAGTCGCCACCTAAATATTTTGTTTTGAGAAATTTAGGAAACCCTGACTCGTGCCAAAAGCCACGTGTCCGTCATTACCAAAGTTTCCTCGGCTCGGGAACTTAGGTACGAGAGGGGAAGGTCTTGAAATGAGCACCCCTGCTCGCCCGATCAAAGATCGGCCTCTACTAACAAGATATGTTGTTTTTGAAAACACATGTATTCTTATTCCGGTTTATTAGCTAGCTTACTATGTGATGTGCACAGCATACAAGTATAGACTAAATCGCTCGATTTGGAACAAAACATCTCATGTTAGTTTGTTTGAAAATGGTTTGAAAGTGCTACTCGCAAGCAGGCTAAGACGCGGATTTGCCACAAAACAAGGTGGGCTTGAAACAACATGATTTGCCACTTCAAGTGGGCTTAAAGCACACATTTCGATGAATTGTTCCAATTTAAGCAATGAAGCCTTCATCCACATGCATTCATGAAGTTATAGCAATTAAGCAAATAGCCTCATGGCAAGCATGCTATCATGGTAGCAGTCACATACATGCAAGGATGCTAAAGCATAAATACTCACAGTGTACTCCAAGCCAAAACAGAAAACTAGTTAGAAAACCATGCATGTTCCTAACTATGTTAAGATGCCTAATGCAACATATGCAAAATGCAACTAAGATAGGCTTGGCTCTTCTAAGATGTCATGTGAATGCAACTAGATAACATGTATTCAAATTGGTATTGAAATACAATGCAGCTAGTATGATGCGCCGAGCCCGGTGCATACAAAACAAATGAATGATGCAAACATGTGAGCATAAGGATGCTAATTGAAAATGACCCTAAACTAACCATCGAAAGCGGTTAAGTAAAAGGGAGAAAGAAATGGAGGGTTGGAAGACATGCATCACACACACGCACACTTATTACAACAGTTGTGCCCTCTCGACGGAGGGTTCGAATAATAAGCTAACTAGCTAATCTAAGCTAATCTATCTAACTAATCTAATTAAACTAGTTATTACACAATAAATTGAATAACTAGCTACAACTAATTATTATACAACTTTAATTAATTAACAAATTAACTAAGTTAGCAACTAACTAAACATGTAAACTATATGAAGTAGGTTGCCTCAGCTCTGCCTTGAACGATAAAGGATGCATGCTCGATCGCCTCGTTTGGAAATCCATCACTATGCCCCAACTTCCCTCTGTTTGCATTTGATCTCAGAACACTGTACAAACCTCCAGATAGCTTCTACTCTATCATGGAGACCTCCAGGAAGGCTGCCGACCAGAAAAGGGTGGTGTAGACCACCTGCCGACCACCCAAACTTGCTGCAGACCATAAAAAGTGGTCGGCCAGCCACTTTTACTGGTCTGCCGAGCAGAAAATTCTGCCCAACTCCAGTTTGCTACAACAGAGAACAAGAAGGGGCACAACAGTGTATTTGCAAGGTATGTGTGCACGACCACCCTCCCTATCATTTCTTAAGCTCAAGGGAGTGCGGTTCTCAACTCTTGGGCCACCAACTGAGCATCACAATGCACAATGGCTGAGAAGCCAAGATTGCACAATTCAATGTCAATGAATGCACAAATAACAAATAAGAGCCTTAACCTCTATCATGCTTGATCAAGAGGGTCGGCGACCGAGAAATGAGGCACGTTTCATCACTTCAAGTATGAAACGTCCCTCATTTCTCGTGTTTGGATTAACACCCTATCCAAACATAATGCAATGCAACAACATTCTTTCCAAGCATAATGCAATGCAACAACATGCGAGCACAAAATGCAATGCAACAACATGCAAACAACGCAATGCAACAACATGCAAACAAAATGCAATGCAACAACATGCAAACAAAATGCAATGCAACAACATGCAAACAACATGCTCTTCTATGAATACTAGAATGGCATGCACAAGATTCTATGATGCAAACAATGCATGCATGGCAAGCTTAGAAGCTTAAGGCATCAAAGTTAGGAAAGAGCATCTCACAAGAGGCATGCAAAACAATGCTCAATGGACTTAAACCGAATATGGACAGACCTAAATCATGCCAAAACAGTGGCCAGCACACCAAAACTTAGGCACAAAAAGACAAGACATGCATGCTTATGTAATGGCTCATTAACTAGGCATAAGAGCACAACTCTCAAACATGATTAAGAAGGATATGCATGGAAGTGTGACAACACTATATGCACTGAAATATCATGTGAAATGATGTCATGGCAAGCAAACATCTCAAGTATGTCATACTGTGGTGCTCAAAACTCAAGGCTAGCAAGGCCAATTGCACTACGGCTATGCAATACATGAACCACATGACCAAGACAACTCAAAACTGTCCTAGAGCATGTCAAATCAAGGCTAAAACATGCACGGAGTATAGCCAAAACAAGATAGCATGAAGGGCATGAAGCATGGAGTATGCAAGGCCAATAAGGAGGATTACACTACACCTACCAAAACCAAGCATGAGATGACTTCACCAACAAAAATCAGAGTTGTATCATGGCAAAATAGGACCAAATACACACTGAAATGGTGGCCCAAAAAGCTAGGCAAGATGACATACATATTGGCTCATACTTAAGGCATAAAACACCAACCCTCCAAAGCATTGAAAGATTGAAAGATGTGAGGGCATGACCACACTACACATACTGAAATCACATACCAAATGATGCTAATACATGCAAATAGCCCAAGGAATGCATGCTAGTGACTTGGAAACTCAAAGCTAGTGAAGTAGAATACACTATGGCTATACAAAGCAAGGCATGCATGACCAAAACAACATAAAACAAAGCTTAAGCATGGTAAATCATAAGTAAAAGCTTGCTGGAGTTGAGCCAAAATCATGCCAAAATGATGGTTCAAAGCATGACGCATGTTAAGCTAGTTTAGTGGAATTGCACTACAAGTGCAAGGAGCATGCAAGAGACTATCAAACCAACCCAAAATAGAGTTATACGATGGCAAAACAACACCAAAAACATGCTGAGATAGAACCAAAACATGCTAGAAAGGCATGCTACTTTGAAAAGCTTCAAGTAGTATTACACCACACCTACAAGAAGCATACAAGAGGTGACCAAGACAACCAAAAATAGAATCATTGCAGGTCTAAAAGGTCACAAAAAAGTGCTCAAATAGAGCTTCAAGAAGATAGAGCTACATGCTCCTTTGATGAACCATCAACACAAACAAATGAGAGAAGAGGAGGGGGGGAACAACCCCCTCCTATTTAAGACCTCAAAACACACTTTCCACCACTGAAATTCCTCTAGAATTCAGTGGTAGAAAGGTCATGCAAAGGTGATCACAAAGGCCTAAAGTGATGGCCCAAAACAAGGCAAAACAAGGCACAAAAGGGGGTAGACCACCCCCAACACTAAAGAGACCTTAAACAAACATTTCAAGCACTTAAAATCAGAACTTTTTACAGTTGAAAGTTAAGCCAAAATAAGTATGCAAATAGGGTCAAATAAGCAATGAACACAAAGCTTAAAAGGGGCTAGTGACTCACCCTTGTAGAACAACTTCAAGGAAGTAACTCCAGCAGCTTTTCTGAGCTAAAAACCAACTCTTGAGTTCAAACAAGACCCTCAAGTACCTCAGCAACAAGAGTGTGGTGTTTCACTATGTATTTGTGTGCAAAAGTGTGAAGAAACTACACTTTCAAGCACAAATATGGAACCAAGGAAGAAATATAGAGATAGATATGTATGTATAGCTCTATGCAATTTTTCTGAACCTGAGACAAGAGTGAGGAGGCTCCTTCTTATAAAAAACCAAGCATCAAGCTTGTTGAGCAAGCTTGAAGCTTGAATCAATCCATCCACATATGTGTATGGAGGATGCTTTCTGTGCCCAACAGCTGGCACAACTGGCATCCACAACGCCTGCAGAAAATGCAGGAAAGCTGCCGACCAGTTGAAGTGGTCGGCCAGCTACTTGCACTGGTCGGCTGACCAGAAAAAGTGGTTTGCAAGGAGACCAACTGGTCGGCAAAGGAGATGAGTGGTCTGCATAAAGAAAGCAAGGTGGTGGCATGGCTGCTGACCACTTTTGGTAGTTCAAAGACCACCAAGACCAGCTGGCCGACCAGAAAACTGGCTGGCGAGGAAGAAAAGTGGTCTTCAGGGAGAGAAACTGGTCTACAACCCTTATTCCACCCTCCAAGCAAGGAAAACAAGGTTCGTGCCAAAAACAAACCAAAAAGGATACAAGACAAGAGTCCGCGGGACAAGGCACGCAGCCGGAAGCCTCGAAAACTAGTCTACGGGCGCAGAAAGTGGTCTACGAGAGGGAAAGGTGGTCTATGGCCACAAAAACTGGTCTACAGACCTCTGTTTCCCTCTAGGCCAAGGCAACAAGGCATGGTCCAAAAACCAAGCCAAAAGGAGAACATTAAGAGGTCCCGAGACAAGGTGCTCGGCCGAAGGCTCCAGAAACCAGAAACTAGCCTACAAGAGAGAAAAGTAGTCTACGACCACAAAAAGTGGTCTACAGACCTCTCTCTCTCTCCAAGCAAGGTCAACAAGGCATGGTCTACAAACCAAGCCAAAACACAAAGAGTTCAGAGGTCCGGAGGCAAGACACCCAGCCGAAAACTCCGGAAACTCAAAACGAGCACAAACATGCGCAATCATTGAGCGCTCAAACGATGACGTCTGAGTCTTAAGGTCGGTCAAAAATGGGGTGTCTACAGTTGTCCCTCTTTGACAGAACTCGAAAGTCAAGAAGTGACGGGAGTGAATATCAAAGCCCAGAGATGACCTATTTTTGACAAGGCCAAAAACTTAGACAAACAGGCAAGATAACAAAGAGATGCGCCCGCAGGCAGGGACAAAATGCAAATGACATGCACAATGCCAAACATAACTTATGATCATGCAAAGAGGACTGATCTCACCCAGAGTTCCTCTGACTGAACTGTACATACAACATTGTCTGGTTGTGCTAGCTTCAAATGAACCGTACATACAATATCGTGCCTGCACGAAAAGAAACTTTGACAGATACAATATAGTAGAAACACATATAGGTAGAACGCGCATAACAATGCAAGTGAAAAGGTTGCATGACAATGCAAGTGAAATGGGCGCATAACAATGCAGGTCGAATGTGTATAACAATGCAAGTGAAAAGGTGCATAACAATGCAACTAGAACGCGCGTGACAACGCAAGTGAAAAGGTTCGTAACAATGCAAGTGAAACGTGCGTGACAACGCAAGTAAAGTGTGCATAACAATGCAAGTAGAACGTACGTGACAACACAAGTAAAGTGTGCATAACAATGCAAGTAGAACGTGCGTGACAACGCAAGTGAAGAGGTGTATAATAATGCAACTGAATGTGCGTGACAACGTAAATAGAGAGGTGCATGACAATGCAAGTAGGAGTGTGCATAACAATGTACGTAGAACGTGCGCGACAACGCAAGTAAAGTGTGCATAACAATGCAAGTAAAACGTGCGTGACAATGCAAGCAGAACGTGCGTGACAGCGCAAGTCAAAGAGGTGCATAACAATGCAACTAACGAGCATAACGATGCAAGATAGGTGTCCATAACAATGCGACGAATGGTGCATAACAATGCATTTTCAATGCAACTTCAAAAGCATGTTTGAAACAAAATGCCGAATAAGGAAATACAAGCCTTAACGAGACTAATTCAAACGCGACCTCCGATTTACCTCTCGGAGGGGTCACAACATACTTTAAAAGGATACACCTCGCTCTTGATGAGTGACGATGAGCCGTGCATCGAAGACTTGAATTGAAGTTCCCGCGGGGAAATTTTTTAGCCGAAAAGTGTACTTTTCTTGCACTCTCTCGAGAGCCAAGGACTCCAATCAGCATAAAAACACACAGGGAGGACAATGGGGCCCTGAAGACCATCCAGGAGGACTGCCGACCACCTAGACCAGCTACTGACCACTTGTTGACCACCTAAGTGGTTGGTCGACCAGAAAATTTGGCTGGCCGACCAGTTTAGCAAAATAGGGGCAGCTTGGTCTTTTGAAGTTCGGCCCTTTAAGTACACAACTCCAAATCACTTTTGCTCAGAAACACAAGGCCGAAATATACTTCTCTTTGCTCCTAGGCACTTTTCTCTCTCAGATCCACACTTTATACGCGTATTCCAACGTCCCCGCGAAGTTGATTCGCAAAAAACTCTCGATTCTCTTCGTTTTGAACCGATCATAATTTGTTTTCGGAGCTTCTTTCTCCATTTTCACGACTTGAGGTATGTTTCTCTCGAAGTTTAACATCTTTTCCCGGGCTTTGACTCTCTTTGACTTTTTTTCTTCCCGAGAGTTGACTTTTGTTAACTTTTTGCAATTTTGGCTTATTTCGCTCATTTTTGCTCATTTTGCACCTTTTGCAGATTCTTTTCAGATGGCAGACCACATTCCACATGATGGGGGCTCCCCGAGAGCAGAGGACGAGCCTGATGTCATACCATTGCCGCTGAGGGCTCGACCTTTTGATCTGGAGAGGTACCACCCTCAGGTGCACATCCTAACCCTGAGCACCTTTCATCATTTCACAAACTTCGCGCGACGAGCTCCCACAGACTTGCTATTATGGGAGCCGGAGTCTCACTTGTCTCATCACGCGCGCGAGGTGCGTATTTCACTTTTATATTTTCTGCGATGTATTTTGCATTTCTTGTACACTTCATGCTTTTGCTATGTATTATATCTACTCATTCTGAACACAATTACAGTCGCAGCGCTTCTGCTCGTTCTGAACATAATTCACAACACAGCATCCGGTTCATTTGGCACACAGCTTATACATAGCATTCCATTCATTTGGCACTCAGCTCACAACACAATACTCTGTTCATTTGGCACACAGCTCACAACACAACACTCTGTTCATCTGGTACGCAGCTCATAACACAGTATTCTGTTCATTTTGGCACGCAGCTCACAACACAGTATTTTGTTCATTTGGCACGCATCTCACAACACAACACAACACTCTGTTCATTTGGCACACAGCTCACAACACAGTATTCTGTTCATTTGGTACGCAGCTCACAACACAACACTATGTTCATTTGGCACACAGCTCACAACACAACACTCTGTTCATTTGGCACACAGCTCACAACACAATATTTTGTTCATTTGGCACGCGGCTCACAACACAACACTCTGTTCATTTGGCACACAGCTCACAACACAGTATTCTGTTCATTTGTTGACTCGGCCCAAAACGGCAGCAGCCCCATTTTTCTTGGTTTTGGTTCGGTTGGGACACCCCATTGACCCATTTTATGATCCATTCAAGTGTACCCACTCATCCTCCATTATATCTAATCATCCCCCCATTGTCAAAAAGAGGTTTTGTTTGCATCCATAAAGGAGTATCCTATGCAACCACCTTGAAAATTTGCCCTCCTATCACATTCTTGTCTCCCACCTTCTTTTTGACCTTTGCTCTCCCTCATTGCCTATATAGAATGATCATATTGTAAGAGAGGAGGAGAACCACGAAATTGAAGAGAAAAGATTGAGAAAATGATGAAAAATGAAAGAAAAATTGAGTTTTTGAGCAAAAAACATTCCTATCTTCCATATACACCCCATACCTTCCATACAAACTGAAATTCCATCTTTCCTACACCCAAGACTCCTCCAAAAATTCTAAAATGACTAAATTTCAGTAGTGATTGATCAAAGGAAAGAGTGATTGTTGTTGAAAGTGAGAAAAAAATAAGAGAGTTAGACACTTTTCCACCATATATACCCAAAGTTCCATTCTAGTTTCAAGTTGAGGATTGAGAACACACTTCCTAAACTTGAGGGTGATCAAGAGGAAGTTTAGAAATCAAGAAGTTCAATCTTTCTTTGGAAGGTGAATTTCTAGTCTTTCATTTTCTTATATTTTATATTTCATATTTATTTTCTTGTTTCTTATTTCATAGTGTTTTGTTATAATCCAAGTGGTTTGTTTATCTCATATTTATTTTCTTACTTTATATTTCATAGTGTGTCGTTGTAATCTAAGTGGTTTGTTTAGTTCATAATTAATTATTTATTTATTTATTTTTATTCGCTTGCTTTAATTTCATGTTAGTTTTGTTGTAATCTTGCATGTTCTATCTTATATTTGCTTTCTTATTTTAGTTTCATAGTAATTGTGTTGTAATCTTGTATTTCATAGCTTATATTTTTCTTGTATTAGGCTCATATTAGTTTTGTTGTAATCTTACATGTTCTACCTCAAAATGCTTCTTTTTGGTTTAGGTTTATGTTAGTTTTGTTGTAATCTTGCATGTTCTATCTTATTTTTATTTTCTTATTTTAGTTTCATAATAATTATGTTGTAATCTTGCATTTCTTAGTTTATATTTTTCTTGTATTAGTCTCATATTAGTTTTGTTGTAATCTTGCATATTCTACCTTGTATTTGTTTTCTTGTTTTAGGTTCATGTTAGTTCTGTTGTAAGTTTGTATTTTTTTATTTTATATTTGTTTTCTTGTTTTTTTAATCTAACCGATAGTGGTTAGTTGAGCCACCTACATATTTCTTGTTTGTTCATTTTTCTTGGTTTTGCAATAAGACAGGTTTTGCTAGGCCTAGTAGGCCGGCCGGTTAGCTTCTTTTGGACAAGACGGCATTGTCTCCCAATGTTGACCAATTTACGCCGATGATTCCAAGGAACATGAAGCTTTTATGTTATCTATTTTTTTTATTTTGAGTGTTTTGTGAGGTTTTTATTTTGATGTAATATTCTTCTCATCTCTCTCTAATTTGGTTTATA
Source organism: Camellia granthamiana (assembly GCA_036172215.1). NCBI lineage: Eukaryota > Viridiplantae > Streptophyta > Magnoliopsida > Ericales > Theaceae > Camellia > Camellia granthamiana. Next base: position 39,974,939 of record CM069909.1, on the reverse strand, counting down.
ATTATTCTTTAAAGTGTTGTAATAATTCCCCACCCCGCTTCTTTCTATCCCATTCTTTAATCGTTTTCCCTAACTATACATATGTATATATCTAGCATGCCATGCATATCCATGCTTTGCATCCATGTTTCATGCATCTTTATTCGGCTAAGTTTGCATTTGTGGATTTAATCAATTCTTATGTGATTCTATGCGCTACCTCATGTTCTTGAGATGATTCACATGTCATATCTTAGAAGCCGAATCTTTAGTTGCATCTCATGAGTGAATTGCATTAGGATTTTGTATATAAGATCATGCATATTTTACTAATTTTGTTTTGTAGCTTGTTCGCGAGTCGTCAAACATGTAAGTTTTTATGCTTTAGCATGTTGTTTGTGTGTGTTTTTCTTACTATGTTTAGCATTCTACCATGAGGCTATTTGCTTATGTGATATAACTCTATGAATGCCAGTAGATGGAGGTTGTCTCATTTAATTTGGAATGATGTTGATTTTCATGTTTGTAAGCTCAATTTATTTAGGTTGTACATCTTCAAAACACTTTCAAAACTACATGAAATCAAGTTGTTCCAAAGTGAGTGATATAGTCTATACTTGTATGTTTCACATAGTAAATTTGAGGATTTATTAAATAATCAAAACATGAACATATAAAGAAATAAAATTCATATCATGGTTTAGTAGAGGCCATTCTTTTGATCGGATGAGCGGGGGTGCTCATTATTGACCTTCCCCTCTCATACCTAAGGTTCCGAGCCAAGCATCTCTGGTTACGACGAACAGTGGCCTTGGCACGAGTATGGGTTTCCCAAAATCAATATTAGGTGGCGACTCTGAGATTTGATAACACAGTCCATTTCTAGCAAAGGTTTTGTAATAAAATGGATTTTCAATAAAAGTTTCCAAATCTGGACTCTCATCTATGTTTCACATTGCACTCGTGAGACTAGATCAAAGAGATCTCGAGAGTCCAAACTGTTTAACGCGCGCGGGTACCCCCCGGGCATGTTACATATACTCTCGCCGCCCTCGTGCTCAGCCCCCTCTTGCTACTTCTCCGACTCTTAGGTTAGGTAATTCTTCCCCTTTACATACATCTCATTCCCTTCCTCATCGTAATCCTCCTCGGGATCGACATCCCTGTAACACCCTCAAAATAATACATATAAACCCACATTCTTGACATACATAGGCATAAGAGAAATAAGCATAATTCCATTCATCAGAGTATTCATTACAAAAGTATTACATGTTAACAACAAAAGTAAATGCCCTACGGGCTTACAACTTTCCAAGCCAACACTTGGTTACAACAAAAGAAGAGTTCTAACTCTTTATACAAAATAAGCCCTTGGCTTTGATTTACATGTAACACCTAAATAACAAAACAATCAAAAGAGTCTTCGACTCCCAAAACCTTCCAAGCTATGTCCTTGGAGGTGGCATAACTCCTGAACCTGAAAATGATGTCCCATATAGGGTGAGCCAACGCCCAGTAGAGATATGCTAAACATAATATGAGCAATAACTAAAACATTGGCATCTGATAAATGTTTAACTCATATAAACAAACATACATCTTATTTCATTTCATTATCCAAACTAATTCATAGATATGGTTCCCTATTCAGCCAGACAGTTCATAATGAGACTGCAATTCATATCAACAATACTTCAACAATTCAATTTGAAATGAGACTACAACTCATATTATGATCACTTCAATACTTCAATTCATCTACGTTATACAAACGCAATAAAGGTTTCGAGACTTTCACCCTAGACACTCCAGTCAACTTAATTATCACTGGAGTCCATCCCATATCTCCTCCCAAATCCAGTTTAGGAGTACATCCCCTATCTCCTCCCAAACCGTGGAGTATATCCCCTATCTCCTCCCAAACAACATACATATACAATGTATTTGAACACTTAGCATTTACAATGTTCAAGCAAAGCACATATTCAACGTGTTATTTCATCCGTCATATTCAATGACATACTCAATTGATTAGTTTTAATTCATCTAATCATCATGCAGTATCTACAACAATCACGACTATCCTCCACCGATAGTCCCAAGCGATTATTTCTAAACAGATAATAAATTATCAAAACAGATAAATTATCTACAATTTCAAAAGGTGAGTAATTAATCAATCCAACTCCACCATTAAATCTCATATTTACCCAATTTCATTATTTCCAACTCAATTTCATATTTCCATAACTTTCCCAAATTAATTATACAAATTAATTCACCACAATAAATTAGGGCTTTTCTCCTATTTTCTCAACATTGACCCAAGTGCTCAAATGTCATCATTAAACATCAATAAACTCATTTTAAGACCCAAAATACACATGTATGGGTCAAAAGAACAAACCCCTCTTTATACATTTTGAAACCCTAACACCCGAAATTCCCAACTTCAACATTTAATCAAAAGGGCCACATATTTATGTCAAAGACCATAAAAATGAGTAGTTATCCCTACCTTGAAATGGAGAGACCCAAAGGTGATGATGAAAAACTTCGAAGGTGCTCCAAATCCAAAGATTTTCGGATTAAAGTGAAGCCCACGCCACCCTCTACCTTTCTTACAAAGAGACTTAGGTGGAAACACTCTAGAAGTAGATGAAATCTTAGAGAGAGAGTGTTCTAGAGAGGGAGCTCTCAAAATAGGGGTTTTGGAATGTTAGAGAGAGAGAGAGTGCGGAAAAAGTGATTTAAAATAACACAGTCGCGATCTGATATACGTATAATCCGCTAGAGCGGAGAGTAATACGCTCGAGCGTAAGACACAAAAACTGGACCCGCTCAAGCGCAAAAATACCCGCTCGAGCGCCAAGGCACAATAACAAACACCACTCGCTCGAGCGCAAAGATACCCGTTCGAGCGTAGAATACACTCTTCCAATACTTTTACAGACTTCAGACACCCACTCGAGCGCAGAATACCCGCTCGAGCTCAAACCCGCTCAAGCGTGAATAACTCCGCTCGAGCGTGAAAAACACTTCTGCAGTACTTTTGCAGATGCACAAAATGCTGAAAGGATGCAAACTCCGCTCGAGCGCAAAAGGACCCACTCGAGCGGATCACCAAAAATCTGGGCAACAAGATTGGGGACTAAAGCTCAACCAACCTGTTCAAAACACGCCCAAGACATTTCTAAACTCAAATTCAAGGAGTTAAAGGACGGAAATGAAACATATACAACAACAGACATCCACGGAACCGAGTCCAGAGTACAACAACCAATAGAGAGAGGACCGGGATCGCTATAATCCCTCAAATCGTTAGCGTTATCTATGTAGTACTGATCATCCTATTTCCTAGTTTCTCTCATATGCTAGGGTTTCAGACTCATATCATTCTTTCTTTGGCAAGCTTAGTTCGAGTCTATTCTTCGATTTGTGTCCGAGGCCCTTCAGAATCCAAAATGGGTGGTGGCCATGCAGACTAAAATGGCCACTTTAGAATAGAATCATACTTGGGATTTGGTTCCTTTACCTTCTAGTGAGAGTACCGTGGGTTGCAAATGGGTCTTTGCTATTAAGCACCTACCTGATGGTTCCATTGATCGTTATAAGGCCCGCTTAGTGGCCAAGGGTTTCACTCAAGTTCCTGGCAAGGATTTTGGTGCAACGTTGGCCTTTGTTGCCAAGCTTACATTTGTCCATCAACTCATCTCCCTTCCTGCATCCCATTCTTGACCCTTTCATCAGCTTGATGTCAAGAATGCCTTTCTACATGAGGATTTTCTTGAGACGATTTATATGGCCCCTCCTCCTGGTTTTCGAGCTGAGCAGAGTATTCGGGGAAAGTATGTCGACTGAGCAAGTCTTTGTATGGCTTGAAGCAGTCTCCACGAGCTTGGTTTGGTTGTTTCAACTCAGTCATCATCTCCATAGGTTTTGTTCAGTGCCATTCAGACCATACGTGATTCATCTGTCGTAATTCCACAGGTCAGTGTATAGTCTTGTTGGTTTATGTTGATGATATCATTCTCATCGGTGATGACTCTGTAGGCATTGATCAAGTAAAACGGGATTTGGGACACACATTTGATATTAAGGATTTGAAAATCTCAAGTATTTTCTAGGGATTGAGGTGACTCACTCACGGCAAGGGATCTCCTTATCTCAAAAGAAGTATACTCTTGACTTACTTAAGGATATTGGTATGTTAGGGTGTAAACCTGCTTTTACTCTTGTGGATCTAGATGTCAAGCTCACATCAGAGTCTGGCGAATTACTAAAGAACCCAGGCATGTATCAACGTCTTGTTGGGCGTCTTATCTATTTGACCAATACTAGACCTGACTTGACATTTGTGGTTAGTGTGGTTAGCCAATTCATGCATGCACCTCATACAGAACATCTCGATGTGATTCATCACATCTTGAGATTTTTGAAGACCTCTCCTAGCTTGGGATTGTTCTTCACAACTAATCCTCAATCTGGACTCTTCTGTTTTACTGATGCTGACTATGTAGGATCTAGAACGGATAGGCGTTCTACTTCTGGCTTCTGTACCTTCTGTGGTGATCATCTTATATCATGGAAAAGTAAGAAGCAAGCAGTTGTTTCTAGGTCTTCTGTAGAAGCTAAGTATAGGGCCATGACACAAGGTACTTGTGAGATTCTATGGCTACGTTCTATTTTGGCAGAGTTGAGATTTGAGGAAACTACTCCTGCATCTTTGTTTTGTGATAATAAGTCTGCTATTATGCTGTCTTCCGATTCTATCCTACATAAGCGTACTAAGCATATAGAGGTTGATACACATTTCATTCGAGAGAAGGTTCGGATTGGTATTGTAAGACCATCCTTTGTCTCTTCTTCTCAGCAGTTAGCAGATATGTTCACCAAGTCTGTAGGCCCAACATTACTTCAGTCGTCTATCGACAAGATGAGTATATTGAATATCTTCACACCAGCTTGAATGGGAGTGTTGGAATTAGGAAATAGTGATATTATAATTATGGTAGTGTTAAATTAGGAAATGGTGAATATTGTAATTATGGTAGTGTGTATAAAATCTGTGATTGTGTCAATCACAAATTTAATGCCTTTTTTATCTTCGTTTCTTATTTTGTTCGTTTCCTATTTTGTAATATTGTTTCATTATAAATATAAGGCTTTACCTCATTCATAGGTAAGCTAAAACAATTCTTTTCATCCTTTTTCCATCACTTCAAATCCATAAACGATGTTGTAGTGGTCAAGAGGTCACTGTTGCTCATGGCACATCGGGGTGGAGATTAGAGTTGAAGGACTCGTATATGGGGTCAGCACTGGAGCACGCCTTTGGTTTCATTTCTGCAAGATATGAGTTCACCGTCGCCGCTAGAAGCACGTTATCTTCTCGGCCTCTCTTCATTTTCTCGATCACACAGATCTAACCCCTAACTTTTCTCTCTAACCAGATGTGGCGGTGAAGAGGTGTTCGATGGCGAAATAGCTGGGGATATGGTGCCAAACGAAGCTGACTAATAGGGTTATCAAGAAGCACGTCAAGAACCAGAGCACTGGTAATGAGACCCTTATCGCCGACGCCATGGCTTTCATCTCTAGTACATCAAGAATTAGAGCACTGGTATCGAGATCTGAGTTAGTCGCTGCCAGATCTTCCACCACTGTCCTTCTCATTTTGTCCTCGACCACTGAAATCGAAAAACCTCTTGTAGATTTGAACATATATATATATATATTAGGGTTTTAAGATCTAAGATTTGATCCAAATCTGCTCTCTTCTCTTGCTCGACCAACTATCACCGTAATACAAACCCTCTCTCTTCTCATCTCAGAGTTTTTTTTTTTTTAATAGATACGAATCCTTTCTCTATCCTCTCTTTTTATTTTATTTATTTTTGTTGTTTTTAGTTGTTGTTATTGATGATGATGATGAATGTTGTTGATGAGATCTGTAATGGCTCAACAAATAGAGGGAGAGAGAAAATTATTTCAAAGATAGTGGATTCATGAACATATATTTTTGACAGATATAAAAAAATTGAATAGATATATATATTTTGAACAATGGATATTATCTGTTCAAATAAGTTAGAAATAAGAATTTCAACAAATAGAGATAAAGTGAGAAAAGAGAAAGGTAAAAATACAACAGATAATAAAAATTTAAATAGATAAGGGGAAAAAATTGAAAAACAGTTAATAAATTTGAATAGATAGACATGAATTTGAATAGATAGAAAAAATAGGTTATGAAAATTCAACAGATAGATACAAATTTAAACAGATAGATAAAAAGTTTGAATAAATAGAAAATAATTTGAATAGATAAATATAAATTTGAACAGATAGTCAAAAAATGTCAAACAAATAAAAAAAAGTCAATAGATAAATTAATGGGTAGAATTGGAAACGAAATATCCTTCCAGAACAACGAAAGAACTTCTCACCAAATTATATCACAAAGTGTGGACCTCTCACCAACAAAAATATCCACTAGACTTATGCTTTATACCCTTTTTATCTTGGATTTTTCAATAATTTTATCTTTTGTTAATCTCCAGTGCATAATTATTTGCCGTATTAAAAAACTCTTTTATCTAGAAACAATAATGCTACATCCTACCAATTTGGTAACCCAATACCAATCCCCAATGATATGGCAAGCACTCATTTAATTATTTTTATGTTTTAGTGGGTTTCTAAGTGATGTGACTTATGACTAGGGGGTGGACAAATGTCGGGCCAAGCTGGGCCGGGTTCAGGTTGAACGGACACTATATAATAAGGAACTTTGTATTTGCCCAAGTCCGACCCGGCCCGATTCTAACATCGGACCTTTATATTTGCCCAAACCCAATACAAAAAAATAATTATAAATTCCAAGGCTACTTATTGAGCTAAATGTTAAGACATCACTAGAGATTGGTTTGGGGGTACAAAATTAAAGGTTCAGAACATTTTTCTAATTTTGCACCGCTATATCAACCCTAGTGATGTGTCATAAGTCATATCACTTGATAACCTTACTAAAATATAAAAATTATCCCATGAGTCCTTGTCATGTCCTTGTCATGGTTCGGATTGGTTCGGTTTTGAATAAAACTAGGACCAATCTGTTATCTATGATTCCATAAAAATTGGAACCAACCCAATCCATTTAAATCGTGAAACCAATCCAAACCAAACCATTTAAACATGATTCGGCTCAGTTTGGAACCAAGGATTCACGTAATCTATTAACAAAGAAAAATCATATAACATTTTCATTTCAACATTAATTTGTTCATAATTTTTCAAAACATAAAATGCATACTGTTCCACTATTAATTTAAATAAATATAATATCCAATTCCACAACAATAATATAATATCTAGTTGCATAACAACAATAGCAGCAGCTATCACCAAATTCCAAATTCCAAATTCCACAAAAAAAAAAAAACTAGTTCCACCATTACACCGTTACAAAATTAAAACTAAAAAATAATTCAAAAATAGAAACAAAGCGGCTGCTGCACACACAAAGAAGAAGATAATGAGATGTTATGAATTAGAGAAATTCTACTAACTCTTACCATATGCACATCTAAGTTATGCCACTTTCTTCTTTAGTTATGACAAAAAAAAAACAAAAAAAAAAAAAATTTAGTTATGACCATATTTAAGTTATAACTTATGAGATTTTTTGTTATACCCCGTATGTTGTTTGGTTAGGATTTCTTATTTTTAATTTTTAATATGATTAAAAAATTATGAAATTATGTCACTTTATTCTTTAATTATAAGGTACATATGGTATACATCTTTTGAGGGGCATGTACCATAGTCTTTCCTAACGAATCAAGGCTTTGGTTTTATATATAAGAAGTAGGATAATATGTATCAAGGGCGTATGGTATGAATATAGTCTAAGTTGCATACAATTCAGATCCAATCTAGAACCATGAAGTGAAATATGGAATGGATCCGCAAGGAACGATTCCTCAATTCTCCAGTCCAGAATCGGACCATAGATTCAAAAATCTAATCTAAACCTACCGGATTGAACTGAACTAGTTCGGTTTGCATATTTTACGAATTCCTTACTCAGCCTTACCCTGCTTTGTCTTGCCAGCTTTTGCTCTGCAATGTTGTTCACTTAGGGTGTGTTTGTTTGGACGGACTAGATAAGGGGGGATTATAATTCATCAGACTGTTAGTCCTAGGATACATTGTTCCTGAACTATTTGGTTGGACTAGATTTGTATCCTATGTTTGTTTAGTCATGGGATTAGAGGTCTGGATTGGACTATTCTATTGAATCCCATGTTTGTTTGGAATATTATGGAAAAGGATAAATGCTCAAAAGATTATTTTGCCCTTTTGAATTATTTACTAAATAATAGGAATATTAAATTTGAATTATAAATTTTATTTAATTTTTTTACTAGAACATTTAGTTTTGAACCAAATGTTTGAGGTCTGCTTTGAATGTCTGAGGCTTTTGGGGTTTGCTTTTTTTTCACTGTGAATTATGAATTTGGATAATGTGGTTTTAGATTAGGGTCATCTAGAATGTTTATTCACTCGTTTCTCTTTAATTACTATTTTTTTTTGCTTTTTTGTTTTTTGTTTATATATATATTTATATTATATATGAGATAATTTTAATTTACTCTAGTTTTTCCTCTTCCTATTCCTCCCCTTCCCCATTTTTTTCCAAGAGGTTTACCTGGTCTATGTTACATGGACTCGGGTGTGGGTATCGGGTGCGGGTGTGTCTCTGGGGGTCGGACACTTCAAAATTAAAAATTAAGGATATGTGAATGTGGATCCAAATGTGGATACGGGTGCAGGGATAGGTTAAATAGTTATTTTTAAAATATATTTATTATATGAAGATGAGTTAAAAAAAGTTGACCCAATAATTTTTTTTATAAATAGAATCAAACATGTGGATAAGTCATATAATAACCCATGTTATTGTTGAATAAAGTTTATAAATAAGCCCAAACATTTATTTATTTATTTGGATCCAACCCATTAAGGTTTATTATGATACAAACTAGCCAATAGGTGTAAATTTTTTCTTTATTTTTTTGGGTCCAGCCCATTATAGTTTATAATATTAATTATTATGATACAAATCAGTGCCCAAACTTTCTATTTTTTTATTTGGGTCCAGCCCATTAAGATTTATAATATTAACTAGCCAATAGCCCAAGCCTTTTATTTATTTATTTGGTCCAGCCCATTAGGTCCAGCCATTAGGGTTTGATACAAATAAAAGCAGCAGCAGTAGTTTTGACACAAAGGGTCTGTTTCACACGCACAGCAACAACACGATGGGTATGTCTCCTCTTCGCTTCTCTCTCACATGCACAGCAACACTGTCACGACCCCAACCCGCCCCTAGAAGGTCGGCGCCGAGATGGCCAGTAATCCCAGATTACCAAAGGCCTCTTACAAGAATTCACACACGAATCAGAGTATACATATGAGGCTGACATGTGCGGAAGCAATATGTCAAAATCTAAATAGTCCATAAGAGCTGTGCATAAGTCAAATGAAATGGCATACATCTTAATTATAACTTTACAACTTGAATACAATACAAGCAAAATACATATTACATCCTTAACAAAAGGGCTTCACAGCCGACGTAAACAAACACAAGACAAGGGATATAATCTTCATAGTGCCGACGTTCTCAACGCCGACCTAACATGCATTCAAAACCTCGGCTACAAAATAAACATCTCGGCAGAGCCGACTTCTTGCTTGAAACCTACATATATATAGAGAGGGTGAGTATGAAAACTCAGTGAATGGTACAAATAATAAAGGGGTTCCATGAATGATTCCCGAGGTTCTTGCAAAACAATACATATATCATATCTTGGTCAAAGCATGTTCTCGGCATAACTGTACAAAGCATACTTGGCAAAACTTACATCAAAGCATGTACTTAGCATAACTTATAACAAAACATATACTTAGCATGACTTGTATCAAAACATGTACTTCGGCAAAACTTATACAAACACACACTTGGCATAACTTATATCAAAACATGTACTTGGGGTCATCACATTCCAAACAGAACATATCCATCCGTTCCCAGACCGTCGATGGCAAAACATACTTATCCACTCGTTCATAGACCGTCAGTGGTGACTATCCGTTCATAGACCGTCGATAGCAAATCTACCCGTTCAAAGACCGTCGGTAGGACTTCAAACATATCTACCCGTTCACAGACCGTCGGTAGCAAATACATTCAAACATGGGTACTACATGGGCTTAACGTCCCCTAGTACGAAAGGACGATGCTACTTAGGCTTAGAGTCCCCTAGCATGGAAGGACTTCCAAAACAAAGCATATACTTGGTATGCAAAACTTATACTTGATGCATAAATTAAGGGTAATCATTCATGCTTAACAAATACTTGTCAAAACAAAGCAAAGCAAGGCTTATTCAAAACATATAACATAACTTTATTAAAAGTACCACTCACCTAGTTCTTGGAACGTCGGGATCAAGGCAAAGGTCCAAGTCCTACAATCACATGGCAAGGTCTACTGAACATACTTCTTAAAACAAGTCTTACATACGTGCAAATGATCTCGGGAGAACATGCTGGAAGTCAAAACACTGTTTTACATGTCAAGGAGACATGCTGGGTACCAACCAGGTCAATGCCGAGGTCCCACACCTCTTAGCCGAGGTGTGGTTACCAAGGCTTCGGCGTGCAACTGCATGCCGAGGTTCATACAAGATGAACCAATGATACAAGTGATCATGCAAGGTAGGCCAAGGTGAGATACGATGCTTGGCCTAAGTGTGAGGTCTAGGCAAGAGTGACCTCGGCGACTACACTTCGGGAAGTGAAGTCTGGAAATCTGGGTTTCCACCCGTGAAGAACATGAAGAACATGAACATGAACATGAATGCCAAAATCATCATTTCCTTTATTCAAAACCTGGGTTTTCATGCTATGAGTTCGAAGACAAGGACCTGGGCACCCATACTTGAAGATCATATGAAAACAAACATCAAAACATATATCTTGGCTTGAGCTTTCGGATCAAAACATGACTTTTCTTGAAGAACACATGAACACTATTTTCTCTTTCTAAAACCGAACTTCAAAACGATGCATGGCTTTCAAAACATATTCAATCATGCAATGCAGCAACATAATCACATAGAGCAACATGCATAGATCAAGAATCTAACCTTAGAACACGGATCTAACGGTTTGATCTCTAGAATCAAGCTTGGATCTCTACTCTCTCTCTAGAACTCCTCTCCTTCTTCCTTAGAGCTTCTCTCTCCTCTTCTTCAAACAAGAACATAACAAATGATACATCTCTCTCTCCATCGGCTGATTTAACACTCAACTCGGACACGTGGCGTTACCGGGTTGGCTCTCCTAAAAAAGGTGACTGATTGACAAGACGAGTCTATGACAAAGCGTATCTAACAAGCTTCACAGGAAACACTCCGGCAAGGAATGACATCGGCAAAGAACAGGACATCGGCAAACAAAGGACTATGACCTCGGCTAAGAACAAGACTTCGGCAGTGCGGTAACAAAGACATCGGCTTGAAAGAACAAAGCTTCGGTAACTAAGGTGTCAATGATCTCGGCTAGGAAGGACAACACTTGACTAAGCTGTGCCACACCTCGGCCTAGATGTGCCACACCTCGGTCTAGGTCATACCACTCCCGGACAAGATCACTTCGGAACAAAGATGACATCTCGGCCCAGATAATACACATCTCGGCCTTGGCGATACACACCTCGGCCCAGATGATAATCATCTCGGCCAATATGCCCGAACAAAGGTGGAGGTCAACAAAGTGTTACCAAGATGGTTCTGGACTGAAGATGACCTCGGCTTGGAAATGATCTAGGCTTCGCATGACCTAGGCTTAACATAACTTAGGCATGGCATGACTTAGGCTTATCAAAGGAAGGAACAAAGCATGCATATTCACTTAGGCAAATCATATACATACAAAACAAGGCAAGATTCATGAGTGCAAATCTTAACATGGCAAATCACATAATTGCATACAAGCATGACTAAGGCATGAAATGTGAGTCCTTACAAACACGATTGGTATGTCTCTTCTCTTCTCTTCTCTCACATACGCACAACACGATCAAGAGAGATATCGAGGGAGAGAAGGAGATCGTGATAGAGAGATAGAAGGAGATCGAGACAGAGAAGAAGATCGAAAGACATGATCAAGATCTTGAACCCATACATCAATGTAAGTATCTCAACCTTTTTCTTCCTTTTTGATTAGTCGTGTCCGAGAGAGAAGAGGCGAATCTGACACAGATCCCACACCCGCACCTGTGTCGTGTCGTGTTGACACGGGTACTTCACCCCAAAGTGCCAAGTCCATGTAACATAGTACCTGGTGAATCAGAATTATTTCTGTTATTTCCATGTAGAGGTCTTGCATGGTTGTTTCGGCAGAAGTGAACTTTAAACATTTTCTAACTTTATTATTGTTCGGTTTTAAATTTTCTCTATTTTTCTTTTGTTGCGCATGTAACTTGGAGAACTTTGTAAATTAGATATGTTGTTCAATTCCATTTCAAGTCCAAGAATAGTCTTTTAGTTAGAAATGTGGGAGAAGAAGTTGTTTATAAATCTTTATAATCAAGATCCAAAACAGGTTAAAAAAAAATCAAGGAAGATGTGCCGATAACACCACTATGGCTATCACTAGCCCTGGCTTCACCTTCCTACATCAATGTCTAACATCTATATGTACATAATTTTATGGTGTTATGCATATAATAACCTTCATAATCCAAAATTGTAAACTACCATATTTTCACAAATAATAACATAATGCGGAAAATAAATAACATACCCGGATCAATTATGCGAAATGTTCGAGTGATCCATAATTGATTGAACGTAAACCTAATATCAATATTAGTGGAAAAGGGTTTTTCTCTCTTGACCCTCTTTAGAATACATTGAATTCAGAATTGATTTGATGGGTAGTCTGAATGTCCTTTCATAGGTAGAGAGGGGACTAGTTTCCTTATTCAACAATGATTTCACTTTCTCATCAAAGTAGGATACTTAGAAAACACTCTTATTTATTTACCAATTAATGTAGCAAAAAATATGGAATCATAATCCTGCCAAATCTCTAATTCATATTACCATATCATGTGGGTCAACATAATGACTAAATAATTAATTTAGTCTTACATTCTCCCACTTGGCCCATATGATAACTTGCATCAAGATTTAACAAGGTTAACATTAGGCATAATGTTATATTTAAATAGTTCACTAATATGAGTCATGGCGATTCTACACCAATAGTGCGATATAGTTCCTTCCATGTACAACAACACTAGTAACTATTTTAACATAGCCCTTTAAGTGAAGAGTATAAAGAGGTCTAACGATAATGTCTTTTATGAAAGACTATTCCTATTGTCATTCATTCATTCTCATATATGTATGTACTTATTTCATAACAGGAAATATATCAAAAACACAATTAATGAGATCTCAATGTGCCAAATAACGCAATCAATCATAGACAACTGTTGTGGATTACATTCAAGACCCAATTGACAAGTTTCTTAATTGTCTTTAAGAGTAATTCCTTCATCAATAGATCTGTACTTAAAAGTTATGTACTTATGTATTTTATTGACACTTTCTGTTTCTGAAATTCTTCTTTAACGACAAAGTATTTCAATTCTATGTGTTTAGCATCATTAGAATACTTGTCATTCTAAGAAAATAAAACAATTGCGAAATTATCACAATAAATTCTCAACAACTTGGCAACAAAAGTTGACAATTCCAAGTTCTGAGATAAAGTTTCGCAATAACAATTCATGAATTGTGGTCTCAAAGCACACCACAAATTCAACTTTCATAGAGGATATTTATGATAGTTTGTTTTACACTTTTCTCATTGTAATCAATGTCTACTTTCTGAGTAAAATCTTTTACCACATATCTAGCATTATATCATTTTATATTGCCCTTAGAACAATAAATATTTTTGTATCCTTAGGCAATTCAATGAAATCTCAAATTTCATTCTGGTCCATTGATTTCAACTCATCATTCATGACATCAATTCATTTAGTAGAATCAATACTTTCTATAGCTTGTGACAATAAAACCGAGTCTTTACTTATCCTAATGTTATAATGTGGGTGTTAATTTTTGACCACACAACCAAATGGAAAAACTCAACAGGAGAACATCGGCAGAATAGATTAAGCCCGAATAACCTGTTACAGAAAGATAAGAATCCGACAGTGGTTCGTCTACCCGGGGGCACTCTAACGATCAAGTTAGTAATTATCTCTCAAAGATAGCCAATAGTGCTTAACTCATTAGATAGAGCCTAAAAAGCATACCTTAGACCCATGAGGGTGCCTTACTTTTATAGCCAGCATTAACCTGATCCCTGTAGAAGCCTAGCTTCAATGGACTTTGGCTCAATGCCAATCTTGGACTCTCAGCTAGATAGAGATAAACTCCCTAAGAGCTTTATCTTTATCCAAACTAAGGTCCTCCCCCATTCTAGGACTCTTGTTCCTTATCCGCTCATCTCGGATTCCAATATCTCTAAAGATAACCTCGGCCTAGTCGAGATCATTTCGGCACATGACCAAGCCACGTGGCACTCTAGCTGACATGTCGGCGTCACCTTGGCCACGTGCTGTTATTCTCAAAATACATCCCCATAACTACCCCTAGGTTCTATTACCTCAGCATCCTGAGGTGATGGAACCTACATCGCTTGTTCAAATACTATATCGGCCAAAAATTCATTCATTTCCATCAACCGAGATCATTACTAGTCGGTTTCAAGTGCCCTGCACTTAACTATCCATTTTTATCAAGGGCCAAGAACCAAGAATCAAGTTCTTTAGATATTCCAGCCGAGGTCGTTCCTCTAGTTGAGGTTGTTGCTTCATTAACTCAAGAACTCCAAGAGTTTAATCTACGCATGAGCTGTCATGCACGGCTTCCTCAACTGTTTCTACCACGCATCCTTCTCTCATTAGTTCGTACCTAACACGCGCTATCAGGTTGCGTCGTTTCTGCACACACCGCCTGACAGACACGTCGTCCAAAGCGTATTCATTTCATTTTGCCACCTTTTTGAGTTTCAACAAAACTCTCTCTCTCTCTCTTCGTCTTCTCACTTCGTATTCTTGCATTCTCCCTTTGCTCAAGATTTTCTCTCTCTAACAATTCCTTAACTCTACAACTATGCTCTGTTCACGTCCTCCGGCGAAGCATTTTACTGTACTGCTCCACTCATCATCACCGTCTGACTCCAGCGATCCTCAAACCTCGACCTTAGACCCAACTGGTGAGTTCCTAGTTTCTTTCAATTTCAGTTTCAGCCTTCCATTATTCTGAATGTATCCCCTCTTTACCAGATGTCTATTCTGTTGCTATTTAAATATGTTTTCATGGTTGCACTCTGTTTTTTTCTTCGATTATGAGTCAATTTCCTGTTCTTGAACCTTGAATCTATGTAATCTTTTGAAAAAGCCAATCATGTTTTTTTGCTTGAGACATTCGCATACTGTTCTTCACACACTCACTCAGTGTCTTGAAATTTTGGATGTACACACCCATTTTTCTACTTCACCCCTAATTTCTGAATTATATTTCTTTTTTGGTTTTCTTGCTTTGTTTCCAAATTCTTGCCTTTGATTCTTGTTTCCGTATAGACTTAGGCTTAGGAATTGCTAGAAACCACACACTTAGGAAAAACTGAAACAAATCCCTCATAATTCCCATAGATCCTCATCCTAGTGCTTTCTAGGGTTTAGCCAAGATTTTCAAACATTTACCAGTGGTCTTCTTCTAAAATCTTGTACCATCTCCCATTTAAGCCGACGTTATGGTCATGTTTAAGTGGAGGGTAGACACCCCAGAGAAAATTGAGAACTTTAGGAGAGAGTTCTCTATCCCAGCTGATGTCCAGATGAGATTGGCTGGGAAAGAAGACTCCATTATGCCTGATGAAAATCTTATGCCTTTCCCAATAGTTGCCTTTCTAGAATGTGGACTCAAGTTTCCCCTAGACATCCTTTTTAGGGAAATCTTTCACTATTATAAGCTCAACCCCATGCAACTAGCCATTAACTCGTACAGAGTTATCAATGGCATCATAGAATTGGCACGCCGAGAAAATGCTAGGATCACGCTAGCCGACATCCAGTTCTGTTACACCATGTGTGGCCTTAAGTCTGAAAAAGGCTACACTTATTACCTCAAGCCCAAGCCGACCTTCTTGACTCTAACAAGGGTGCTGGGGATGACTACTTGATCGTCTCGAGTAACTGGGAGTTTGCACCAAACGACGATCTTCATCTCTTCCCATTACGCCGAGGAGTGTTTAGAGAGGATGAGGGTAAGAACTGTGCTTCCTATCAACTTTATCTCTGCCCAAAACTTGTTAACCTTTATCTATTCATGCTAATGTTTCTTTTTTTTGCAGCTCTTTCTCAGCCAGTGAAAGACTTTCGCGAGACATTCTTCCTCAACAAAGACCTAAAAAAGCTACTGGGTTTGCCTATCGAGAAGCGCCAGACCCCATTGCTGCTTGACTACATCCCGACGTACAAATCTGCCTTGCCCGACGTTTCTTGCCGAAGCAAGACTCCTTCATCTGCAACAACTCCACTATCTGTATCATCTCTAAGGCCAGACCAGGCCTCCTCATCTGACCCAGTAGAGCTGCTCTCTACTTTTGCTCCAGCTCAATTAATCCTACCATTTCAATATCGACACCAACATAGAGCTCCACCAAACGCTCCAGCTGGCAAGACTCGTAACCGCACATGCCAAGAATCAGTATCCTCGGCGTATGACTCAAAAAACCTCCAATTGTACTTTCGGCAATTCACTTTAGTACCAAGGTTACTATCGCTGTAACATCCAACTACATGGGTCGCAAACCAGCAGTTGTTGAAGATCTCCTAGCCACCCTTCTAGAGGTGGTGATGGTGCAATCCTCATCTTCTCCATCCCAATCAAAGCCAAAGCCGAAAAGAGTAAAGAAGGCCAAGGCTAAGGCCATAGTGACTCAGATTGACTTTGAGGACACTTTGCCAATCTCAAAACTAGCCGAGGTCGAGAAGAACCAAACTACCGCCAAGAAAAGGCCAGCCGAGGCCGATGCATCTAATTCCCAACCATCTAAAAGGCCGAGGTCTGACTAACCTGAAGATCGCAGCTTTCCTCGTAATATGACTTGGGCTCCCGAGGTCATGGTGGGGGACAGACCCTTGACACGTGGTGATAGCGCAATTAATGACGTCGAGGTCGATGCCGCCCTATCAACAGCCGTGCTTTTACCTGAGGATATGAATCACATGGCCGACCTCCATGTGAAAACTTTGGCCTCATGATACAACACTTAGTCTTAGTAATCCTCTTTATTTACTCTTTTATAGTCTTTCAATACTTAGTCAAATTTTGCTAATCTATTTTACTTCTTACAGGCTATTCAGCATGCGCATTCATACGGGGTCAAGACTGAGATGACAAGGAAGAAGTTGGCAAAGAAGACTAAGGAAGCTGCCAAACTCCTCTCCTCGCTCAATCATGCCGAAGCCAACAATCGATCTCTGTTGGACCAAGCCAAGGTTTCCAAAGCCACTCAGGATCAAACTGAGGAAAAAGCAAAAATGGCCGAAGCTGAAGCCGCAACCTCCAAAGCTGATCTTAAGGCTACCCAAGCTAGAGCAGTTGAGTTAGAGGCCAAGCTCCAATAGGCCCTTGAATCAAAGGAAGCCGAGGTCAAGGCAGCCAATGAAAAGGCATTTGAGGAATAGCAAGTCGCCGTTCGAGATCAATACAAAGAGCAAGTCAACTTGGCTTGCAACAGAGGTTATTACCTCGGTTGGACGGTGACACTACACAAATTATCTGTTCCAATGGACTCCGACCTACGAGACATCATTTAACTCCAAGTGCCTTTCCCTCCACGCCTAAGGATTCTGGCAACAAAGCTGATGAGGATGGTGATGCCGATGAAGTGGAAGAGGAAGCTGCCATTGATGCCAAGTCCCTTACCCTAAATGATCAAGTCCTTGACTTGACTCAAGATGCGGAGGATGACTTGGCTTCTAAGGGCCCCTCTTCCAAACCAACCATTTCTGAAGCCGAGGTCCAATGCGCCGAAAAAAGTTTGGACCAAACTCTGCTCGAAATAGATGCCGAGATAGCAGTGGAGAAGAATGTAATGCTGGCAACCGAGGTCGATAAAACTCCAACAGCCAAGGTTGAGCAACCCCAGACCAATCCCAGTGCTTAGGATATTTCTTCCTTATTTTGTACTCTCGCTTCCTTCAGTTGTATTTTGTTTTTTGTAAGTTGAACAAGTAACCTTCTAGGCTAGGCCGAAGTGCCTTCTTGTCCTTAAAACAATTTCATATATGAATGCACAATTTCTTTTGGCTAAGTGTTGAATGCTCTTTTCATATATGCCCACTGTTTTCCTTCATGCCTTAGAGTATTTTTGTATTTCTTCAAAGTATGCCTTAACTGCATAGTAATTTTGGGATATAATACCTCGGATATAAACCTTGAATGTTTTCCTCGGCTAACCATTGGCATGCCTCGGCTAACATTTTAAAACTACCAAAGTATTTTTACAAGTGTTATTCAGTATTGCTTTTTTGCCTTCATATGCTATCTTTTTTCAAGACTTCACCCTTTCCAAGTTTTGACAACCTGGTTGGTCATCTCGGCCAGTATGTATCTCGGATATGTCTTTCAATATTATCTCGGCTAACTTCAACTTGTAAATTTTCCTAAAATTTCAACAAGTGTTTAAGCCAATTCTAGCTTGTAAATTCTTAAAAAATTTCAACAAGTGTTCCCAAGCTCTTAAATTTTTATCATTCTCTAGCTCTTTACCCCCTAATGTAACCCTAAGTTCCACTTAAGTTCACATTAAGCACTTATAGCCTTTCTCTGAAGTCAAATTTGAACAAAGACTAGCCGAGATTTTCAACCTGGGTGTCTCTGTTAATCCGATTAAAGCATACTTAGTTCCATTCGGAGTTCTGCCGACATGGCAAATCTTATTTCAACTCTATCATATGCAAGTACAATTTGACTCTGTCATATGATAAGTTTATTCGTCATGTTTCATTCAGAAACATCGCCAACTTAGTTTAACTCTATTATATGCAAGTATAATTCAATTCTACCATATAATAAGTCTAAGTTATTCGCCATGCTTCATTCAGAAACATCGCCAACTTAGTTCAACTCTATTATATGCAAGTATAATTCAACTTTGCCATATAATAAGTCTAAGTTATTCATCATGCTTCATCCAGAAGCATCGCCAACTTAGTTCAACTCTATTATATGCAAGTATAATTCAACTCTACCATATAATAAGTCTAAGTTATTCGTCATGCTTCATTCAGAAATATCGCCATAGGGCAGGTCAGTCCTTTCACACAAATTTCAGATTCATAAAAATCAAACTAAAATTTTATTATTACTTCAGCTAATGACATAAGCTTCAAAAAACAAAATCTAATGATAGAAAAACTTCAAGTTGCAAGTGTTCCAGGGTCTTAGCAACTCTTTGCCATCACTTTCTTCAAGCCGATATGCTCCATTGTCGGCGACCGAGATGATTCTATAAGGCCCCTCCCAATTTGGGCTAAGCTTGCCCTTCATAGGATCCTTCTTGATGCCGACTACTTTCCTTAGTACAAGGTCCCCAACTTTGAACTCTCTTGGGTTGACCTTCTTGTTATAAGCCCTGGCAAGTTATTGCTGGTATGCCCCCAGCCAAATTGTTGCTCTCTCTCTTTTCTCTTCTAGTAGGTCTAGATCTTGGGCTAGAAATGCCTCATTAGTACCATTTTCCACTCCCTGAGTTCTAATCCCTGGAATGCCGGCTTTTAGTGGGATAATTGCTTCAGTGCTATAAGCTATGGAAAATGGAGATTCCCCAGTTGATCTTCTCGGTGTAGTCCGATGTGCCCAGAGTACATTGGGCAACTCCTCCACCCACTTTCTCTTTGTTGCTTCCAGCCTCTTTTTGATCCCATCCAAGATAGTCTTATTGGATGCTTCTACCTGACCATTACTCTGAGGGAAACTTCGAGTAGAGTAGTAGTTCTTGATTTTACTTTGTACAGAAGTTTTTGATTAGCTTACTGCCAAACTGTGTACCATTATCTGCTATTATTGCCCTTGGGATCCCAAACCTGGTGATGATGTTCTTCCATATGAAGTTCTTCACATCAATATCTTGAATCTTCGTAAGGGTTCAGCTTCTACCCCCTTTGTGAAGTAATCAGTTGCTACCAGCAGGTACTTTCTCTGTCTAGTTGCTTGGGGCAGTTGTCTAACAAGATCCATGCCCCATTGGGCAAATGGCCAAGGGCTAGACACTGGGTTCAAATCTGCTGCTGGTTGATGTATCAAAGGTGCGAACCTTTGACACTTCTCGCACTTTTTGACGTAGGCTTCAGCATCCTTCTGCATGTAGGGTCACCAGTACCCCTGAGTAATGGCCCTATGAGTAAGTGATTTTCCCCCAGCATGGCTTTCACATACCCCTTCATGTATTTCATACAAGAAGTCTTCAACTTGGAAGGAATGCACACACCTCAAAAGGGGACCAGTGAAAGACCTTCTATAGATATGTCCTTCTGCTGTCAAGCTAAACCTTGCCGACTTCAGTCTGGTCTTATGCGCCTCTTTGCGGTCATCTGGTAGCTTGCCATCCTTTTGAAACATCATTATTGCATCCATCCAACTTAGACCCATCTCCACACACATTGCTTCATACTATGTGATTAGTGGTTCCACACTTGGGCTTGACAAATAATCAACCATTATTGTCCTTGCCTCCCCTGATTTCATTGCACTAGTCAGGTTAGCCAAGGCATCGACATGGCTGTTGTCATCTCGACTAACCTGCCGTAGTCGGTAATCCTGAAATAAGGCTAGCAATCTAACAACTTCTTTGACATAGGCTATCATTCTTTCATCTCGGGCTGCATACTCGCATGTTGCCTGGTTCATAATAAGTTGGGAGTCATAAAAGACTACCACCTCGTCGACTTCTGTTGCTGCTGCTAACTTCAACCCTGCGATTAGTGCCTCATATTCTGCTTCATTGTTTGAGGCCTTGAACCCCAAATGAATAGATTGCTTTAACATTCGCTCATCTGGTGATACCAATACCACTCTTTCCTCCGCTCCTTGACTGTTTGAACTTCCATCAACAAACAGACGGAAGGAGTCGCCGATGTAAACATCGGAGGGCGTGGGTTTTTCTTCTTTCTTCTGCTCTGTTATGGGGTTTTTCATTCCCAGCTGGGTCTTTTCTTGTTCCCCTGGACACCCTAAGCCGCGGCTCACCGGAGCTCGACGTGGGATAGCACCAGGTGTGAACTCGGCCACAAAGTCGGCCAGAACTTGGCCTTTGATTTCCGTTCTGGGTCTAAATTCTAAGTCATACTGGCCCAATATCACTGCCCACCTGGCTACCCTGCTTATCAGATCTCCTTGCTGTAACAAGGACTTCAAGGGATGCTCAGTCAACACCACGATCTTGTGGGCTTTGAAGTAATGATTCAACTTTCTAGAAGCCATCACTAAGGCCAGTTTCAATTTCTCCAGGGGCAAGTACCTGGTCTCGGCACTTGCTAAGGTTTTACTCACGTAGTATACTGCCCTTTGTTTTCCCTTTTCTTCTCTGATTACCACTACACTCACTACGTCCTCTGAAACCGCCAAGTATAAGAACCGTTCCTCTCTAGGTACTGGATTTGAGAGACTTGGAGCTGTGGTCAGGTATTTTTTCAACTCGGCGAAGGCGACTTCGCATTCCTTTGTCCACAAAAAATCTGTGGCCTTCTTCAATAAACTGAAAAATGGTTTACACTTATCTGAACTTCTGCTTATAAACCTATTCAAGGCTGCAGCCCTTCTCGTCAGCATTTGTACTTGTTTTGCCGATGTTGGGCTCTTCAAGTCAAGGACGGCCTTTATTTGATTTGGGCTTGCCTCAATGCTCCTTTTGGTAACTAGGTATCCCCAAAACTTACTAGACCCAACTCCAAATGCGCATTTCGAAGCATTGAGCTAGAGCCGATATGTTCTAAGAATATCGAAAGCTACCTTCAAGTCAGCCATGTGACTCGCAGGTTCTTTGGTTTTCACAACCATGTCATCAATGTATATTTCCATTGTTTTGCCAATCAGATGTCTGAACATCTTGGTCACCAACCTCTGGTAGGTTGCTCCTGCATTTTTCAATCCGAAAGGCATCACTCTATAACAATACAGCTCTTTTGGGGTGATAAATGCAGTCTTCTCCTCATCAGAGAGATACATTGCTATCTGATGGTACCCCCTGTAAACGTCCAAGAAGCTCATCCTTTCATGCTCTGAAGTGGCATCCATTAATTGATCGATCTTGGGGAGTGGGAAACTGTCTTTGGAACAATCCTTATTTAGGCTGGTGAAGTCCACGCAAACCCTCCACTTCCCATTCTTCTTTTTCACAATAACTGTGTTTGATAACCAAGTTGGGTAGTTTACCTCCCAAATGGCTCTAGCCTCTAACAATTTGTCCACTTCCTCCTCTACTGCCTCCACATGAATCAACGTCGGCCTCCTTGCTCGTTGAATGACAGGTTTAGCCGACCTGTCTAGTCTATGGCAAGTGACCTCGGGATCAATGCCAGGCATCTCGTATGGCGTCCAGGAAAACACCTCTATGTTTGCTCACAAGAATGACTCTAACTCCCTTTCCTCCTCCCTTCCTCCTCCTCGACCAGTCTTGAGTCGATAAGGAAGAAGCGCTCTTCATTACCTTGTTGGACCAGAATTTTTTTTAAGGCTTCCTCACTTTTGTCAGCCGGCTCTTTGCTGACATCATCCAGGACTTCCATGTCCTCATTCTCAATTTCTACTATTTCTGTTTCTCACACGTTGCAGGTAGATTTCATCGCTGCCATGGAACAATTCTTTGCCTGCACTTGATCCCCTCTGATCTCCTCATTTCCATGCTTTGTTGGGAACCGCAATAGTTGGTGCAGTGTTGAGGGAACAGCCCTCACTGCGTGCAACCATGGCCTTCCCAAGATAACATTGTACGAGGAGGGGGTGTCAATTATTGTGAACTTTGTGCTTACCTTCTTGGTGCCTGCCTACACCTCTAAATTTATTGCTTCCAGGGGCCATGTCAGCGTTCCATTGAACCCGACCATTGGGCTATTGGATTGTTCTAAATCATCTCGGTGAAGGCCGAGCTCCTTGTAACATCTAACATACATGATGTCACAAGAGCTGCCTTGGTCAATCAGAATATGCTTTACCTGGCATTCTCTAATCTTGAGGGTTACTACCAGAGTATTGTTGTGTGGATGCTGCACCATGTCTAGGTTGGCTTCAGCAAAGGACACCATTGGTCCCTGGTACTCATCTATCTTGGACCTCTTTTGCTGGACCTGATACACATGTTGTAAGTGCCTCACCCTTTGAGTCTCCCCACGTACCTTGTTCTCATTAACCCTCGAGTGAATCACATTGATCACTCGAGGTCCATCTCCTTGCGGTTATGGTGCTGGTGGAGGTGGTGCTGTTGGTGCCTGAGGCAGCCTTGCCTGTTCTTCCCTCATTCTGGCCTCATCTACTAGGTCCTTTAAGTGACCTTGTTTGACTAGATCTTCCAAATGCCCTTTTAGGGCTCTATAACCCTGCGTCAGGTGTCCATCTTCATTGTGGTAGGCACAGTGTTTCCCTAGACTTCTCCTTATAAATTCGCCAAGGACCTTCTCTAGCACTCTGTAATACAGCTGGTTCTTGATCCTTTCTAGAACTTTATAAATCGGGATCCGGAACACAGTGGTGACTACCTGTGCAGCCCTCAGTCCTGTTTCTTATCTATTATATCCAGTATTACCTCGGCCTCGCTTTGGCGAGACATTTTTCTTCTCCTATTTCGACTATTTGTTTCCGGCTTATCCTCTTCCACTCTGGCATATTTCGCGATCCTTGCCATGAGTTCTTCCATACTCTTTGGTAGAGTCTTTGCCAACGACTTCCAAAGCATGCAATCATCCTCCAGGCTGTTTTTAAAAGACACGACTGCCAACTTTTGGTTGTACCCTGGTATTCGGTTAAACACCTCATAATACCTTTTGGCATAAGCCCTGAGGCTTTCATCCTTGCCAATTTTCAGAGGCATCAAGGAGTCTACCCTCAACGGCTGCAATTTGTTTGTAACAAATCTGGCCACAAACATCTCGGCCAAACCCTCCCAACTTTTCACAGTTTCTTTCGGCAACTTGTGAAACCAATCCAACGCCATTTCCCCAAAGGATGAGGGAACACCTAGTATAGCAGTGGTTCGTTCCTGGTGTACACTGCCATTGAATTCAGATACAAACCGACGTGAAAGTTTGGATCAAACTTACCGTCATATATCTGGAACCTCGGCATATAAAACCTTTTTGAGGCTCAAACCTATCTAGTTCTACAAAGAACGGCGTCCTTGGCTTGACGGGGGATGTGACCTCGACATTTTGCCTCTTCCTCTGGAGGTAGTCCTTTAGATCCTCCTTAGTTCGACTAGGAGCTCGGCTGTCAACGGACTTTAGCCTCTTTGGTACGCTGCTCCCGGTATCATTATGCGTTCTCTTGGACTTCTCTTTATTCACTGTGTTAAAACAAAGTTCCTTCCCTTGAACACGCCGATGTTCCTTGACGTAAGTTCCTTTGGTCTGAAGTGTCCTCTGAGACTCTCCTCTTATTGATTCTGCTCGCCCGGTCTCCCGTGAAGGCTGATGTGAGCGTTTTTTCACCTTGTCATGCTGGAGAACTATTGGGATTGCTTTCTGCCCCCCTTTCTGGGCGTCGTTCTTGGCTGTTGGAATCGGCGTATCCTTCAATGGAAACAGTGGTTGCATGACGTTGTTCTGCATCATGAAGTTGACAACCAATTGTAGGTCTGCCAATTTATTTGTCATTCCCTTCATCTCGCCGTCCCTCCTCAGGCATCTATCTTTCCATACCTGGAGGTCGCTTTCGTTGCAATACCCGCCTTGACCTGCTTTCTTCGGTGCGTCTCCCTCTTGGCCGCTGTCGTTTTCCCCAGGATTCTGATCTCGAGGTCCTTCGTTACAGTTCTTCTCCTCCACATTAGGATCGGTGTTCTTGCCACTACTACTAGGGATGTCATCCTCGACCTTTTCTTTATGCCCGTCGTTGGCCATCTATTCTCTTTACGTTCTCATAGACGGCGCCAAATTGTGGGTGTTGATTTTTGACCACACAACCAAACGGGGAAACTCAGCAGGAGAACACTAGCAGGATAGATTAAGCCCGAACAACCTGTTACAGAAATATAAGAATTTGGCGGTGGTTCGTCCACTTGGGGGCACTCCGACGATCAAGTCAGTAATTTTCTCTCAAAGATAGCCAATAGTGCTTAACTCACTAGACAGAGCCTAAAAAGCATACCTTAGACCCACGAGGGTGCCTTACTTTTATAGCCAACATTAACCTGATTCCTGTAGAAGCCTAGCTTCAATGGACTTTTGCACAATGCCCATCTTAGACTTTCAGCTAGATAGAGATAAACTCCCTGAGAGTTTTATTTTTATTCAGACTGAGGTCCTCCCCCATTCTAAGACTCTTGTCCCTTATCCGCTCATCTCGGATTTCGATATCTCCAAAGATAACCTCGGCCTAACCGAGATCATCTCAACGCATGACCAAGCCGCATGGCACTCTGGCTGACATGTCGGCGTCACCTTGGTCACGTGCTGTCATTCTAAAAATACGTCCCCACATATAATAAGATTGTTATAGATATACCACATAATTATTCGAAATGACAAATCTCTTTACCTATGAGATCTTCTTAATATTATTTCTTGTGATTCTTCTACAACTTTTCATTGGTGATAATTACGTTATGGAGTAATTGATTATTCATTTGTTGTTCCAAGACATTAAGCTGTTTAACTATAGGAACAACAATTTCCTTCAAATTATTAGTAATGATATTTGTACCCAAACTTATTGAATAATTACATTTCATGATCTATCACTCACACTGATTTCACGATTCTTATTAAATTTGATACTATCGGTTTCTGCAATTCTTGTACTATGATCAAGATAATAAAACTAATACCCTTTGAATTTTCAAGATAATCAACAAAATAACCACTAATTATTCTAAAATCCAATTTCTTTTCATGTGGATCAATAATTCTAATTTTTTAGACAACCTCAAACATACATGTGTCATAAGTTCGGTTTCCTTCTTATTCACAATTCAAAGTTTGTGTTTGGAATTGCATTACTAGGAACCAGATTCTATATGAAACAATAAATCATAACGACATACATCCACAATATTATGGGTATTTAGAAATTATTTAACATACTTTCAGTCATATTCATTAGAGTACAATAATGTTTCTCAACTACATCATTCTGCTAAGGCATTATGCCTTTCATAGAGTTTAGCAAATAGACTTGTACTTTGCACTATCTTTATGTTTTTTCACATTTTTGTGTAATTGCCTTTCTTTCTTAATAATTTACACCTCAATGATGTCAATTTACTAGAGATCTTTTATGCAATAAATAAACAAACAAAATCATGAAGTAAAAATTCATCTATAAAAATGATAAAATAATTTTATTTACCAAACATAAAGTGTCAAAAAGTTACATTAATGTCTATTTGGGTAATATGAAGAAGTCATATATATCTTGTGGCACTTTACTTAATGTGATTGAATTGCTTTTCCTTAATGCAACTCATACTCCCACTAAAAGCAATAAAATTTAAGTTCAAAACAATCTCGTTTTTATTAGTTTTTATAACTTAAAAAAAAAAAAAAAAACAGTACAATCTTTTATGCAACAAGTTTGAGGAGTTTTCATTTATTCAGCTATATTTAGGACCAACACAATGATGCAAGATAAATTAAATTTTTGATAAATCATTAAATTTTAATTTATACAAACCATCATAAATAATACCAAAATTAACAGAAAATGTATTATCAATAAATTAAACTTTTATTCTAAATTATTGGAAAATAACCATCAAGGTTAATTAAGTTTGGACAAATCAATAAATAATTTTCAAAATTAGAATTAATATAATTTTTTTTTAAAATAAAGTCTAATAATGATCAATGTCTAAAAATAAACAATAAGTCCCAATAATTTAAATTGAGATTTTAACATAAGTTTGAAAATAATCTTGCACCAAAAATAAACTCATTCACAAATATTCTTAAATTCTTTAATTGAGCAGTCAAGTTAAATAATTCAATGACATGCTCATACATCTCATGCGTACCATCAAACTTTATGTCAGTAAGCTTAACCATAAGTGTTCCAGCAAAAAAACCTTATTAACAATTCAGAAACATTTTTTCACACTATTTAGCATTATCAATTTAAGAAAATTAAAACTTAATGTTTGCTATACTCATTCGCATAAAAACATAAACTTGATTTGTTTGATTCTTTTATACTTTAAGAAAAGTCTTTTCCTTCTTTTATATTACTTGAATAATAACAGTAAATTTCTCAAATAGTAATACTAAGTCAAAATTTAGAACATCGAGATAAAACTAAATTTGTTCTATTCATTTTGAGAAAGTTTTTTCATTTAAAATCGAAACAAACAAGGTATAAAAATATAGCGAAATAAAACTTTAATCAATAATTCATGCTCACTTCATTAATGCTAAGTGTAATCAATAATTGACAATTAGTCAAGATAAACACATGTTTAAACAATCACAAGTAGCATCACCGTGATTTGTCTTTGGGATAATCTAATGGCATACTATTTAACAATTATGGTGATTTCCTTTCACCAAAAGGACTAGTTGATAAAATACTCATAATTAAATAAGTCTGTTACCTTTGGTTATTCATTCCAATATCAACTATGAATACCCATCAACTATTCTATTTCAATTCAACAATTACTTAAAAGTGGTGCACCTTTGGGCCAACCTAATGTCTTTGTAATTAAAGAATTACGATTTGCAAAGTCATTATTTTTTAATACTTGGGAAGGGTATTAAATTTCAATTATTTGATCTGATATCTATGTGTCATTCCGATTGGGTCACTTTGGCAACTACCAATCATATCATAATTTAGATTTCAAATCAAAATAAAAACTTTGCGTAAACATTTTTGAATAAATAATAATTTATTCACAATTATTCATCATCATAATCATAATGCATATTACTAAATTATAAGAATAATATTAAGACAATAAATGTTAACACAATTCATATTCTATGTCACATAAGATTATATATTTTTGAACCTCATCAAACCACCTATAAAAATCAAGCTTATACATAATGGTGGTAATTACATCATACTGAAATAATTTTTTAGAGGTTACAGTTAGATCCATAAATAGCAATATGCTTGGTACTATAAAGATCACAATAAAATTTTAATATGTTTTCTTATACTAAAATTTAATAACATTTTAATGTGCCTCACAGTAAAATTTGATTATATAAAACTCGGCAAAACATGAATAATTATCATCATCATGATTAGTAAAATTACAAGTTAACAATTCTTTGCTACCCTGCCATATCTTAAAATTTATAGGCATATATAACAAATAAATTTATACATAAAACAAGAGTGCATCTGTTAAGACTTTGAAAAGACGCATGCTCAGCATATTAATATAAAATTTAATTTTGATCATCTCACACTACTACCGATCTATTACTTAGATGATAATCAATCATGACAAAGGAATTTATAATACAATTTTAGTAACAAAAATTTCAGTAATAATTTATATATGCAAGACACATGCAAGCAATACCCAATTCAACATACTATCGAGCTTTGAACCAAATTTTGCAATTAACAAAATTTAACTAAATTTTTTTTAATAAAAAAATGATAATTCATGAACACAAACTCTGATACCACATGTAAAAAATTTTATGGTGTTATACATATAACAACCTTCATAATCCAAAATCGTAAACTATCATGATTTTCACAAATAATAACATAATGAGGAAAATAAATAATATACCCGGATCAGTTATGCGAAATGTTCGAGTGATCCATAATTGATTGAACGTAAACCTAATATCAATATTAATGGAAAAATGTTTCTCTCTCTTGACCCTCTTTAGAATACATTGAATTTAGAATTGATTTGATGGGTAGTCTGAATATCGTTTTATAGGTAGAGAGGAGACTAGTTTTCTTATTCAACAATGATTCCACTTTCCCATCAAAGTAGGATACTTAAAAAACACTCTTATTTATTTACCAATTAATGTAGCAAAAAATATGGAATCATAATCCTGCCAAATCACTAATTCATATTACCATATCATGTGGGTCAACACAATGACTAGATAATTAATTTAGTCTTACACTATAATCATCAATGCAACTCATCTAGGGACATATTGCCATGGCCACCCTTTTCTCAACCGTCTCTTCACCTTTGGCACCACATCATGTAAAACTCCATTAACAGAAAGGTTGGCTCATAACATCAACTCAAAGATGCCAGAAAGCACACTTAACGCGGTTCATCAGGGGTTGTTCAAAGGCTCCTTCCCATCTCGCCAGCCACCCTGCTTCAACATCAATTGTTATTAGGAACTTGTTTCTCTTAACAAGAATCATCACTTCAATTATTACCTTCCCATCCATTATGAAAATTATCAATTTGATTACTGATTTGCTACCGTATCACACCCTCTCCAGCAACCTGTCATCTTCATCTTTCCCCATTTCCTCTCTGCCATTACCACACTCTTCATTTTAATCCCATCAGGAGTTCCATGGAGACGAATAATGGACATTGACACAATGCAAACATATTTTTACAGAAAATGAGAAATTGGAAACTATTCTTTGGACGAGATAATGATTAGATTAACCAATGTATATTTCTTTGAACAATTACATTATTGTAGGCCCTCTAATAATAAAAAAATTATGGCGGAAAATGCTCAATTAGATATTAAAGTGTATACCCGTATAGTAATCTGGTCTCATGATCGCATAGTTAATTCTGGACTTAGAAGTGTTGCTTCATTTAAATTATCCTGTTTATAATACTTATGAGTGTTAAAAAATAGAAAATTAATGGTTATAGGAACTAGTAAAGTTTGTAGTTACCGAAAACGAAGAGATTCACTGCGGGAAACTTGGATGCCCCAAAGTGAATTAACAAATATTGCAGCCCTTTGAGTTTCACTATTAGTGTTATTATATCTGATTCATGAAGCTCTGTTAAAAAAATTATTAGGTGAGAAAAGAGGGAAGCTGGAGGAAGAGAATGGCATTTTCATATGCTTTAGTTAACAGAAGGCATATGTTGTTATTTAGGTAAAATCAGAGGTTTTTCCATAATTACACTTGGAATTTGGCTCACTTTCTCTTGACACTTTAATTGTGCATTTTACGTCTTTCTACACTTTATCAGATTGAAAAAAGAAAAAAGAAAAAAAGAGGGAGTTTTCTTAGGTGTGCAACCCACAAAAGGTGTAAGTGGGTTGCACACCATGTGCCACTCACACAAAAGGTGTAAGTGTAAGGTGTAAATGTAAGGTGTAAGTGTAAGTGAAAGGTATAAATGAAATGTATAAGTTGCACACCATGTGCCACTTACACAAAAGGTATAAGTGCAAGGCAAAAAAGGTGTAAATGTAAGGTGTAAGTGAACACAAAAAGGTGTAAGGTGTAAGTTGCACACTATACATATTTCCCCTTTCTTCATATTAGATGCTAGGCGGATTCCCTCATTTGGGCCTCAATTTAGTGATTTTTGCCAATTTTGAAAAGATTCTAGCCTTCAATTACTTTTGAGGAAAAAGTTCATTTTGACCCGGCAAACTACTATACTTTTGCTTCTTTAGCCCTGAACTATAAATTTGAACAATTATGCACTATTGACGTTAGTTTATTTTACCCCAATCCGTTAATGATGTAAATAATTTTTATGAAATATCACACCGTCACACACATAATAAATTGAGGGTATTGATTCACTTTAACCCATAGTAAGTAGAGAAATATCAAGATATCATGCAACAAAACACAACCTTTTGTTTTGAAAACATTCAATAAAACACAAAATACAACCAATTGTAGCAAACTGTTGTCTTTGGATACAATCGAATTAAGCAAATCACATGCATATTTTTGGTGCTGCCAGCCAGGGGTGATATTCCTTTAAAAATATTAAATCCATTGACGGTTTATGGTAAAGTGAATTAATGTCCACAGTTTTAAGGGGTAAAGTGTACTAATTGTTCAAATTGATAGTTTATGCGGTGAAGTGACACAAGTTTGATAGTTTGAAAAGGCGAAGTGAATTTTTTCTTATTTCTGAAGTAAAAGTTAGAATCCAATTTTGTTGATTCTGTCTTGATCCTAGGAGTCTAAATTAGTTGTTTCCATGTTCATGTTGAATATTTTCACCCTTTTTTTTTTTTTTTTTTTTTGTTGTCATTTTTGTATTTTTCTTAATTAGTATCATGTCCGACAATGAATTGCCGAATTGCGGGTGATTGTTTCCTACTTGGACTAGATTTGTTATTCATTATTGACATAGGTGGGCTTATAGGAGCATTTGGCCCACCACTCAGAGCCCAATACATAATTCAAACACTAAAGCTTAACATTGTTGAAGCTCAACGTGGCATTGAGGACCAATGACATCCTGACACCTGTCAAGAATAGAACCAGCCACATCAGCAGACAAAGATCCTGCAGAGTTATTGCATCACACATCAGCCATTAATGAGTTCCTTGCAGCATTTATTGCGACAACCCCTTCACGACGGAACAGAACAGCCTCACCACGAACAAGGCAAGCTAGAACATAGACTTTCGGCCAACGCGACGGCACAGAGTGGACAAGGAAATGATGAACAAAGGATATAAACAGACTTCTAAGACAGAAAGAAGGTTAAGCTTTCCTAACATCAGTCTATCCCCATTTCCCATTACTTACTCTCTCTTCTCTAACTTGTTCGTCGGAGGGTTCACTGGAGGACTTCCCGTTCCCCGTCGAACTCCCTTTGCAGGTTTCTCGGTGGGCCCAACAATCGGATATCGGCTTGAGAAGCGTGGACTAGTCTGACCCGCTCCATCGGTGGCTAGCAGCATTATCAGTTGGCGCCGGTCTGTGGGAATCCTTTTTGCTCTGTGCGGCAACTATGCTCATTGTCGCCGGAGACCCATTCTCGATAATCCCTACCTGCCACCCGCCGAGGTAGATGGTCACAACTAGATCCATGGCTTCTCAACACAACGTTACTGACCCCCAAGCCGACCCTCCTAATCCAAACAACCCGCCGCAGTATTTCACAGAACTCACCAATAGTATTAACCGCCTAGCCGAGCAAAACCGAGCCCTAATTAATGCTTTGCTTCAAAGAGACCTTCCCATACCTCCTCCACTACCTCAAGACATCCCACCCAATCAAGAACGAGCTCTGAGCCATCCCATCCAACAATCCCACCCATCCAACTTGGAGGGCTTGCGACCTCCTTCTCAAGATATAAACCCGCCACCTCGAGCCCCACATCCCCCGATTCAAACATCTACCCCTGAGGGGGAGGCCAGCAGTGTCTAACCTCCGTTGCATTCCGGTGGTGACAACGCTCCTCTTTGGGATGCAGAACTCCGAGCCATGAAGCTCCAACTGCAAGGAGTCATGCAGAACATACAAAGCAAACCCTTTGCCACAGCCAACTCACCATTTGTTGCCTCCATCAGGGACAAACCTCTACCTCCTAAGTTCAAAATGCCCTCGATCGACTCCTTCGACGGTATAACGGATCCAGTCGACCACCTGGAGACTTACAGGACCCTCATGATCCTCCACGCATTCCCTGATGAGATCATGTGTTGGGCTTTCCTTGTCACACTTAAAGGGTCGGCCCGACTGTGGTTTAGTCAGCGCCAGCGGCGTCCGACGACTCAACTCCTCAACATCCGTCAGACGGAGGGGGAGTCGCTGCGCAGCTTCGTCACCCGCTTTAACACCATGGCCTTGCAGGTGGCAGAAAATGATAACAAGGTCATTCTTACAACTTTCATGTCCAGTCTACGATCTTCCGATTTCCTTTTCTCCCTCTCCAAAAATCCTCTAACCTCCATGGCAACCCTTCTCTCTAAAGCCCAAAAATACATGAATGTCGAAGATTCCCTAGCAGCTCGACAAGATTCCACAACTAAAAATCCGACCCCCAGAGAGAAGAGAAAGGACTTTGAAACCAGAACCACCCAATACACACAGCAAACACCTCAGTATTTCGACCGACCTGTTCAAGTCGGCCGGTCGGCGCCTACCCGACCGCCCGATCGGTTCGAATGGTACACTCCCCTTAATTCCTCCATACAACAAGTCTTAAACCAGATCCAGCGAGATTACCCCTTAAAATGGCTCCTACCGTCGCGGTCTCCTTCCAACCGACGAGACCAGTCCAAATACTGCCGTTTTCATCAGGATCACGGCTATAATACCGAGAAGTGTGTTAACCTCAAAGACCAGGTCGAGGGCTTAATATGCCAGGGATGTCTTAGTTGGTTCACGGCAGCCCACCCTTAGCAACGCCTAAGGACCGAACCTACCAGAAACAACCATCGGCGCACCCCTCTTCGACAACTCGCACAGCCTAACCAAGGCCATGATCAGCCCCCACAACAACCCCGGCACAAGGCAACCCTGCCCCCCCCCCCGCCCGGGTTGGGAAAATCATAGTTATTGCTGCGCGGGCTTGCATGTGGAGAACCATCCCGTTCGGCCCAACGGGCAGAACTCAGAAAAATCAGGCAGGGCTCAGATAAAGAAGTAGCGGCACTGGACCGCTCCTTCAAACACCCCAAGCAGTGGATGGAGCCCATCACCTTTACGAAGGCCGATTGCACAGGCATCCGTTATCCCCACGACGACCCCCTCGTCATTTCCGCTCTCCTATCTAATTACAAAGTCAGACGGGTGCTTGTCGACAACGGTAGCTTTTCAGACATCATGTTCCTAAATGCCTACCGCCAGTTCAAGGTTGGGGAAGAAAGTTTATCCCCCCTCCAAACCCCACTGGTTGGCTTCACTGGAGATCAGGTGACCTCCATAAGCTCCATCGATCTTCCCATCACCATTGGAGAATACCTACGGCAGACCACTAAGTTGCTCACTTTTCTCGTCATCGACTGTCCTTCTGCTTATAATATCATCCTTGGCCGCACCGCCCTTAATGCTTTTAAAGCTTTCACTTCCACGTACCATCTGGCCATGAAATCCCCAACCGACCTCGGGGTCGGCACCGTGAGGGGGGAGCAGAGTGTAGCCAGAGAATGTTATGTCGCTTCACTCAACGAGGTCAAGCGGAAGGAAACTATGATTATCAAGGGACTCGATGTCAGAGACGAAGATAAGTTAGTCAGAGGGGAACCAGTGAAAGAACTTGTTGAAGTCCCCATCGACCCCACCAACCCGACTAAAACATCCAAGATCGGCAGCCAACTATCCCCTCAAGCCAAGGCCGATCTTGCAACCCTCCTGACCGAGCATAATGATATGTTTGCCTAGACCCATTCCGACATGCCGAGTATCGATCATTCCTTCATCACTCACCGTTTGAGCATCGAGCCCCATTTCTGACCTTTCCGCCAGAAGTAGCGCATCTTCCACCCGGAACGCAACGCTCTTATTGCTTTTGAGGTAGACAAGTTACTGAAGGCACAGTTTGTCAAGAACGTGGACTATCCAAGATGGCTGTCAAAAGTGGTCTTGGTCCGTAAAAATAACGGTAAATGGCGACTCTGTGTCGACTACTCCGATCTCAATCGAGCTTGCCCCAAAGATAGTTATCCCCTTCCTCGCATAGATCTGCTTATCGATGCCACGGCCGGACATCAAATGCTCAGTTTCATGGACGCCTTCTCTAGCTATAATCAAATTTCGATGCACCCGTCTAACCAGGAATATACCTCCTTCATCACTGACCGGGGGACCTACCACTATCGCGTCATGCCATTGGGGTTAAAGAATTCCAGATCAACTTACCA
Organism: Camellia granthamiana; assembly: GCA_036172215.1. Taxonomy (NCBI): domain Eukaryota; kingdom Viridiplantae; phylum Streptophyta; class Magnoliopsida; order Ericales; family Theaceae; genus Camellia; species Camellia granthamiana. The sequence goes on along the minus strand of CM069909.1, from coordinate 39,939,818 downwards.
ACGGCTAGTCAATGCCGTTTTTCATCACCAGATAGGTCGGAACATGGAAGTGTACGTCGACGACATGCTAGTCAAGAGTAAACTCTCCTCAGATCATCTGGCGGACTTGCGGGAGACCTTCGACACCCTACGCAAGTATCAAATGAATCTCAATCCGGAGAAATGAGCCTTAGGCGTAGGATTTGGGAAGTTCTTGGGTTTCATGGTCATTCAGCGGGGTATCGAGGCCAACCCTGAAAAGATCAAGGCCTTGATAGAAATGCAGTCACCCAGAACGGCTAAGGAGGTCCAAAGGCTTACTGGCAGAGTCGCCCCCCTCAACCGCTTCATTTCCCGCGTAACGGACAAGTGCCTCTCCTTTTTTAAAGTTCTTCAGTAGGCTTTCGAGTGGACGACCGAATCTGAAGAGGCTTTCCAACAATTGAAGCAGTGCATGGCCAACCCCCCCTTACTCTCTCAGGCGCTCACGGGTGAGCCCCTTTTTCTCTACTTAGTCGTATCGAGCACCGCAGTTAGTGCGGCCCACATCAGGAAGGACGGCTCAGTACAGCGCCCGGTTTATTACATTAGCCGGGCTCTCAGGGGCATAGAACAGAACTACCCATTGCTAGAAAAAATGGCTTTAGCCTTGGTCATTGCCTCAAGACGACTCCGTTCTTACTTCCAAGCCCACTCTATAGTGGTCCTCACTGACCAACCTTTGAAGAAGATAATGCAACAACCAGAGTTGTCTGGCAGACTTATGCAATGGTCAGTCAAGCTCAGCCAATTTGACATCTCCTACCGACCTCGAACAGCGATCAAAGAGCAGGCTGTCGCCGATTTTATCCTGGATTTCACTAATCCGACTCCAGCCACAGCCCACCCGCCCAAGCAATTCAACACTGAGGCAAAAGATCCCCACTCCTGGATCCTCAATGTCGATGGATCATCCCATAAAGAAGGCAGTGGGGCTAGTCTTATCCTCATCGCCCCCGAGGGTGGTTATTTCAAGTGTGCTCTCCGCTTCCTGCTTGACACAAGCAATAATGAGGCTGAGTATGAGGCCCTGATAGCAGGTCTTCACTTAGCCAGAGACATTGGTGTGAGCCAAATCTGAGTGTTCAGTGATTCCCAATTGATCGTTGGAGAAATCACGGGGGAATTCGACGCCAAGGACGACACAATGCGAGCCTATAGGGATGTTGCACTCCTCATTGTTCGCCTTTTCAACACTTTCCACATTAAACACACCCCTTGGTCAGAAAACTCCAAGGAAGATGAAATGGCGCAATTAACCTCGGCTGACCAGTCCGACCTCAGCCACGGCGTTCGTCTTGAATACCTGGCCCACCCGGCCACTTCGCCAACATAGTTGGAGGTCCACTTCCTCCAAAATGAACCTATCCCATGGGCAGCAAACATCCTTCTATTCTTGACAAATGGGGAGTTACTAGAAGACAAACAGCAGGTTGCCAAAGTAAGAGCCTGGTCGTCCAATTACGTCCTCATCAGCGACCTTCTATACAAACGGGGATTTTCACGCCCATACCTCAGGTGCCTCAGCCCTGCCCAAGCGACCTATGTGATGAGGGAAGTTCACGAGGGTGTATGTGGTAACCATTCGGATGCCAGGTCACTGGCCTATAAAATACTCCGCACCGGTTATTTCTGGCCTACTCTTAACCAAGATGCCACTGAGTTCGTGCTTAAGTGTGACAAGTGCCAGTGCTTCGCCAACATCCCTCATGCTCCGCCGACAGAACTGATTACGCTCAGCCGTCCATACCCCTTCGCCAAGTGGGGCATAGACTTAGTCGGTCCATTGCCCACTGGTAGGAGCCAAACCAAGTTTGCTGTGGTCGCTATTGATTACTTCACCAAATGGGTAGAGGCGAAACCCCTCGCTACAATCACCGAACGCAACACAACCATATTCATCTGGCAGTCGATTGTATGCCGATTTAGAATCTCCCAAGCCATCGTCTCAGACAACGGCAAACAATTCGATAATGCCAAGTTCAGGAAATTTTGTGCAGAGCTCTACATTTAGCCATGCTTCTCTTCCCTAGGCCATCCCCAAGCCAACAGGCAAGTCGAGGTCACCAACCGCTCTCTCTTGAAGATCATCAAAACTAAGTTGGAAGCCGCCAAGGGACTTTGGGCTGAGGAATTGTGAAATGTACTTTAGGCCTACCACACCATCGCCCGAACATCCACTGGGGAGACCCCCTTTCGTTTGACATACGGCGCTGAGGCGGTCATTCCAGTGGAAATCGGCCTGTCAACCCCAAGGGTTTTGCATCCGAATCCTGATCTCACCGAAGAATTACGTCAGGTTGACCTAGACTTGATTGAAGAGCTCTGAGAGACCACTGTTATCAGACGGGCCTCGTATCAATAGAAAATGAGAGCACATTACAACCGCAAAGTCCGACCAAGGGAGTTCGTTGTTGGGGACCTAGTTTTGCGCGAGGCAACTCTCACCACCAAAAACCCTGCCGAGGGAAAATTGGCAGCCAAGTGGGAAGGACCTTACGTTATTAAGGCCAAGCCTCGCCCGGGCACTTACCGACTCCAGGATATAAAAGGCTGAGACCTCCCCCACCTGTGGAACGCCGAACACTTGAAGCATTATTTCTAGTAAAGTACCATGTCCTATTTTTATATTGATCAATTGTTATATGACAACCTACACACTTGGTTATTTTTGTCCTTTTCATACATGGTGTAAATTTTTGATCGATGGGCTACACCCTAAATGACAATGACTTTGTATTTTTGTTATCTGCATTGTGTTTCCATAACGATTCATTAAACTGAGTTACTAAAAGCCTCAACTAGACTGAGCGCAAATGGCTCAACTAGACTGAGTATGAAGGGCTCAGGCAGACTGAGTTACTCAAAGCCTTAACCAGACTGAGCGCAAAGGGCTCAGCCAGACTGAGTTATTCAAAGCCTCAGCCAAACTAAGCACGAAGGGCTCAGCTGGACTAAGTTATTCAAAGCCTCAGCTAGACTGAGCATAAAGGGCTCAGCCAGACTAAGTTATTCAAAGCCTCAGTCAGACTAAGCACAGAGGGCTCAGCAGGACTGAGCACGAAGGGCTCAGCTGGACTGAGTTAATTAAAGCCTCAGCCAGACTGAGCATGAAGGGCTCGGCCAGACTGAGTTAATTAAAGCCTCAGTCAGACGGAGCACGAAAGACTCAGCCAGACTAAGTTAATTAAAGCCTCAGCCAGACTGAGCACGAAAGGCTCAGACAGACTGAGTTAATCAAAGCCTCAGCCAGGCTAAGCACGAAGGGTTCAGCTAGACTAAGTTAATTACAGCCCAACACTGAGCACGAACGGAGAGTTCGACCTGACCATTCTCGTAATTTCATGATTACAGCGTAGTTGCCGCACTTAGCTAAAATCCAGGTCCATACTATAACACTTTTAACTTTACATTTTTAATGCAGTTAAAATCCAGATGCATAATCGTCCAAGCCAATCCTTCATTTCTAACATTTTTGGCTAGTTGCTCACTTCACACACAGGTCAAGTTTCACAATTCATACACAAGTCTTACTTTCATGCCCATTCTTCTTTTAATTCTGCTTTGTCTTTTTCATTATTTTTGAAATATACAACTCACAAGGCATAGCGACAATAGTACGCCAAAGAAAAAATAAACAAAACACACAAACAAAAATCTTTACATAAATCAATCTCCCTCACTAGAGGCCAGGTCTTCCTCCTCAACCCCCTCGTCCAAGGGGGTCTGGGCAACGTCGTCTTTGTCTATCTTTACATTGCTGAAGTCCAAGTCTGGGAACAGCTCTTCCGCTTTACGTTTAAAGGTCTTCCAGCCGCTGTCCCAGAACTCAGTTATCTCATGCTTGTAGAAGTTCGACCGCTAGAAGCTCTGGATCACTTTTTTTTCACTCATACTTCCAGCAGCTGCTGTCGACGGCCCAGCCCCCCCATTTCCTTCTCTAGACAAGCTTCTGGCGACTGCAATATCGATGGCTATCTGGAATTCAGCGGACTCCTTGAACTGCTCCACCGCTGCCTTGCACAGGTTGGGGTACACCGCTTTCTCAGACGCCAGTCTAGCCTGTTCCTCCGCCAGCACCTTCTCCAACTCAGCGATCCTCTAATCTGCTTCTTCCCTTTCCTTGATCGACTGAGCACGTAGATCTTCATTACAGGTCATGGCCTCATCCCACCTTTCATTGGCGGTGGTGCAGGCTTTCTAGGCCTCCTCAAGTTTCTTGTTCTTGCCAGCCAATCGAAACTCAAGCGATATCACCTTGTGGCGTTCCGTTTCCAGCTCTAACTTCGTCGCGAGAAGCTTAGCATTAACACGCTCTGCTGAATAGCCCTGCACCAATGCCAACACTTCCATCTTCTTGGCTTTCTGGGCATACTCCAGCCTCCTAGCACATGCACTATGCGGCCTTCCTCCAGCCCCCAGTCTCCATTCTTAAACTGTCCAGCTAGGCCTTCACCTCCTCCAGCTTTTTCTTCAGTGGCTCTACTTCGCCTTTTGCACGTGTCGTTTTGCTCAACAAGGCTCCTGCTAAAATCATCGCCTCCATCTGGGCTAAATAAAGCCCCTTTAGCAATTCGGCCTCCGTAAAACTTGCTATCGAGCACACGGCCCTCCACTACTCCCAAGAGCCAGTCTGCAGCAGTCCTAGTCTCACCTCTTTCTCCTACCAATCGTCCAGACACTGCTTGCACGTGATAGATGGCGGTCTTCAACCTGGCCTCCTATCACGACCCAAACCCGCCCCTATGGGTTTAGCATCGTAACCGGCCAGTAATCCTGGGATTACCAAAGGTCTCTTGACAGATTAACATATAGATAGGGGCTGCAGAAGCAAATATACAAAATAGGCAAGGTCCGGTGAGCTGTGATAACATACATGGGACCGAATAGCTTGAAACTTTATAAACTTACGAGTGTAGCCAACATGTATAGTATTTACATAACACACTTAGGCGTACATAACAAAATCTCACCCATAACTTTAACAACCAACACAGTCTACTATGATTATAAAAACAGCCATAAGACTAGGCTTCATCCGGAACCTCCTCAAGAGGCGCAAGGGTTGGCTGACAAAAACTGAAACGAAGGCCATCAACTCTGGCCCTGATCACGTGCCGGCTCACCTACATACATAATATAAACAGTGAGTGGAAGCCCAATGAATAATAACGGAGTAAAGGTGTTTTAATGAATGAAGTCCATAGAGATTCAGAAATCATAAATTAGGTTCAAATTCATAATTATGTTCAGATCATATACAGAAATCATAAGTCATGCTTAATCATACGTGGTACATCCATTAGCGCTAACAGAGCAGATACAGAACAGATGCAGACACATGGTGGTTATGACTAACCAGTTCCATAAAGGAACCTCTGGATCCGAGTAACAGAGAATAAACATGCTGAGCCTGATGATGGAGCCTCCGGTACGGGTAACAAATGGCAGACATAATAAGTTCCATAATGGAACCTCCGATACTGGGTAACAGTTAATAGATCTCACATGATGTTAAAGATGCCACGAATACATGTCAGAAATTGGACAATTATTCATTGTTCAGAGCATATTATTCCAGAAAACAGATACGAATTTATCATATAGAAAATAAATAAAATTGAACATAACTTTACTGAGTTATTACTCACAGTTGGCTTCGACTGCAGACAAACAGAGCAGACTAATCAATTGATTTGAGGCACGCGACCTACACGAATATATATACAAATACACACTTGAAACACTCGGTCAAATTATTCATAACTTGCTTTATTTGTTCTAGGCGTGTTTCTAGTCTTTATTTTCATTATAGTGCCTCAAGCATGGCTTAGGATGGAAAGAGGTTATAAAAATGCACTTGGAATCATTTCTTAAATTTTGCTGAAAATAAGGTCCACGCTCGAGCATGGCTTTCCCCGCTCGAGCGGACATGCAAGATGTGAAGGCTCGCTCGAGCGTGTCTTTCCCCGCTTGAGCGGATTGCAAAACTCGGCAAAAGTACTGGATGCATGAATTTCACGCTCGACGGACGCTCGTCCCCCGCTCGAGCGTGAGACTCAGACCTTCGCTCGAGCCTGAATTCCCTCGCTCGAGCGAACTATAAAACACAAGAACTTCTGGGTATATGCATTTCACGCTCGAGCGTGACTCATGTCGCTCGAGCAGAAGTGCACGTACTCAGAGTGTACGCTTGAGCGTGAAGTCCCCTGTTCAAGCATAGATCAAATTTCTGGAATTTCCAGCTTTGATCTTCAAGCTCAAACTCAACCTTTAAAGCATCAAACCTCATTTTTCTGGGCCAAAACTTGAGAAAATGCAAGAAAACTCATAAAGCAACATGTTTAAAGGATCATATCAAGAAATCATGGCCCAAACAAATGCCGATTGTGTAAAATCCAGCTTGAAACTCAAGAATAGTTCATGAACATAACATGCATGCAATTCTTTGAACTAAGGCTCCTCAAAACATGATCAAATGCTACCAAATAACATGAAACTCATTGTTTTCCCAAAATTAAAGTGAATTCAAAACATGCATGGGGAATTCTCTGAAAATTAAACTCAAAACATGGAAATTTATGCATGCATGCATGGATTGATTAAGTTCCCTTCCAATCCTAGCTCAAACCTTACATGAATTCATCTAATTCACTTGGATTCTAGCACTAGTAATTCAATTTCATAGTTAAGAGGGTGAATGCCTACCTTAAGTATTGAATTTTCAAGTGTGGTAGCTTATTCTCCCAAATTCTCCTCAATTCACCAACAATCCTAGCAATTCCTTGATTTGAGCTCAATTTTCTTCCCACTCTTCCCTCTCCTACGTTTTCTCTCTTGAAGACTCAAAATGTGATGGCATGGAAGAAAAAAAAGTGAGTGGGCTCAAATGGTGCCTTAAATAGGCGTGGGTACAAGTGTGAGTAATAAAGGTTAATTGGTGCACATTAATTTAATCTAATTTAATTGTTCCGAAACGAATTTCGATTGAACTTACCATAAAATTCTAAAAATTCTAATTAACACATAAATCAAGTCAATTTTGTAATCGGATGCCGATAAGGCCTCCAATTCGCAAGCCGAAACTAAAACGTGAACAGATCTTCCTACGCCCAACAGATATAAACACGAACAATGGAACACACACATGCAGTTTAATTCAGAATTTCACCTTAATTGTTAATTAGGCATAATTAATCATGGATTAACGTTAATCATGAGTCGGGGTTGTTACACCTCCCCTCTTTCTCCTTGAGGCACAAGACCCCCCCTGGGCAGTTGCTCCGTCCCCTGCTCAGGCCTAGTCGCCCCACTTTCCACTTGTGTTCGAGGGCCCATGGCACTCTTCACCCCCTCCATTGTCCCCTCAAACTCCACCTCGGGGGTCACCTCTGTCATTCCCTCCTTCATTCTCTTCAACGCTGGCCCCTCCTCTTTCTCTACTCTCTTTTTCTTCTTCTTTAGCACAGTCTCCACCTCCTTTTTGCCTTTTTCCTTCAGTGGATTCACTGGAGGTGATAATGGCTCAAAACCGCCCAGGTCTTTATCCCCCAGCGGCTTGGGGCGCGGTCGGACTCGCTCCCTCATGACAGGTTTAAGTAGACGACCTAACTTCGACTCTTTGTATTGATCAGCCTTAGCGAAGGTCGTTCTATCCTCTGCCTCTTGCATCTTCCTCCTCGCTTCCAATTCCGCCCTCGCAAGGTCCCCGCCGGTCGGCTGAGGCCCCAACCTTGAGGCAAACAAGGCTGAGGGCTGAACAAGGTCGTCTCACTTGGCGCCCTCATTCTCCCTCCACACCTTCATCACCCTCTCTTCTGCCTCCGCCTCCAACCTTGGCTCCACTGACTTGGTTTGCACCTTCCATACCGTGCGCACTCCCACTCCCCTGTTTGCTGACACGTAAAACCACCGTGGCCTCCACCCCTTCATTGATGGTGGCAACCCCGTCACCAGACCCTTCCATGCCGTCGCCTATAAAGTGACCCAAGTTTCTTGCCGGCCCAAAGCCTTGTAGCATGCAAAAAACTCATCCACCGTCATTGTAGCTCCCTCTTTCACCCGTGGCCACGCACTTGCACAGGCTAACAAAATTTTCCACGCAGTAGGCATCAGTTGACCCGGAGCCACCTCCAGCCGATTTTGCACGTCCACTACTATCCGTGGGAGTGGCAACCTCAGCCCCCCCTTTAACGCCTCTTCGTAGAGGGCAAACTCCCCCGGTCGGGCGTCGGATGGCCTCTCATTCGACGTTGGCAATTTTAACTCTATTTCTGCAGGAATCTGATACTTCTCGCGCATCTCCTCCAACTCCTCCACTGTAAATATCGATTTGTCGGCCTTCGTGTGCCAGTGGTCCGACCCTACTTGGCTGATTGGCTTCACAGCCGCTATAAGTGTGGATGAGTGAGGTCACCCCGCAAGCTCCCCCTCACTCCCTACCAGCTTCTCCACCCTGTATTGCTCCGCCAACTCCATCACGTCGTCGTCTCCCAACGAATCTAGTCTCATGGTTGGCACTTCATCTCGAGCCATCTCTCCTGTATGCCTGCGTATAGCTTCAGACGCTAGTACAAGGTTGTTCGCAAAGTGTTACAAAGGTGTATCACTTGACACAAATAAGTTTACTTCTGGGACATTTTGGTTTTTTGCAATAAGATAGGTAAAGCGGATAACCCTAAATGCCCAAGGCTTGCCTGTATTCCAAGGGTCAAGATTAAATTTTGCCAGTTCAAAAATTTTCCAAAACCGTCTTTTCAATGCCCTATATTCACCTATCCCTTCGTTTCTTGCCCAACGCCTAACCTCCCCAATTACGGGATTCTGCTACGTGTACGACCACGATCCACTGCCCCCTTCCCCTACCTTGTCTTTCCCACTTCACGTCACCACATACCTTGCCACTCCTCGAGCCCCGCACACTGCCACTTCTCCTTCTCACTCGGTCACCCTTTGCGGTCAGCCTTCTTCACAGTAGGCCTTCTCGGCCGGTCACCCTTCGCGGTCGGCCCTCTTCGCAGTCGGCCTTTTTGCTCGGTGTAGACACCCCATTTTTGACCGACCTTAAGACTCAGACGTCACCGATTGAGCGCTTGGTGATGTTGCATATCGTGCTCGTCCAGAGATTTCAGAGTCTCGGCCGTGAGCCCTGCCTCCGAACTTCCGGGCTTTTCTGTGCCTTGCCTCGGTTTGCGAACCAGGCTCGATTTTTCTCTGTTTCTTTTCCCAAAGGGAGGGAGAGGTCTAGTAGATCATCTCTCAGTGGCCGTGGGCTATTTTTCGTGGCTGTAGGCCATTTTTCCCATTTCAGAGCCCGGTTCCCGGTTTTCGGAGCCGTCAGGCCGTGTGCCTCGGTTCGGGACCGCCTAACCATCTCCAATTGCTCCGGTTTTTGGCATGCATCCTAGTTACTCCCTTTTGAGGGACACTGAGGTCTGAGAGACCCACTTTGTGGTCGAACGCCACTTTCGGTACTTAACGGCCTGTTTTTGGGACCCCGAACTGCGTGTTTTGGCCCCCGAGCATTCGTTTTGCATCGGTTTTCGTTCAATTTTGGCAGGTACCTCTGTTTTATCACCAGGAAGGTCACTGAAGGGTGGGAGGCCAGCAATTGTCTCAGCAACCAGTTATATTCCTCCGGCGTCCTCCGACGCCCGTTTTTCTCACTACTGAGCCAATGTTGACCACCCTAGGGCCATTTTCTTCAACCCCAAACCACATATTTGTGTTGTACACACATGGGAGGACCCTAAAAGTCTATAGCCGGCCAGTAATTGTTGTTGAACCTTTTGAACCCCTCCTAAAAGTGGCTTGTTGTCTCTCCTGTTTTACAATTGCCAATTTCCAACCACAGGGTTTTGTTGAGGACACATGGAAGGACACTTTTTTGTGGTGGCCGGCCAAAAATTCTTCTGGACCATTTTGCCCCTTGGCCAGCCGGCCATAGGGGGTGGCCGGCCGGCCACCTGCAGCTTTGATAACTGGCCGGCCAGCTTCCTTACAGGGAGTACTTTACAGCTGTGTGCTCTTTTCCCTCCAAAAACTGTATCCGGAGGGAACTCTTTTTGGAGGGAAAATTGATGCCTTTTCCCTCCAATTTTTTCCCTCCATTTCTCCCCCATTCTTGTCCATATAGCTGGCCTCCCAACTTTAGAGAAAGGGTTGGAAAATTGCTCTCAAGCTCATACACACATATCTATCTACATTGCTCTCAAAACTCCAAGTTCTACACCACTCTCTTCACTACCACCTAGCACCACCACCACTACTCCATTCCAGCAGCAAGGAGAGGTTTTTCAGAGGCTTAGAGGCATCATTCCTTGGTCCAAAAGGCAGCAAAGAAGTGGGCTTCAAGGGTAAGACCATTTTCCCTCTTTTGTAGCTCATTTTGCCACATCTTTCTAGCCTATTTTCTTACTGTTTTAGGCTCCGACCCTAACTGAAATGGTCATTTTTTTGAGCCATTCTTCATGTTTGTTTAAGGGTTCAATACTGTTTGAGACCCCCATTTGGTACTTGCTTCAATACCCTCTTGTATGCCATTATTTTGCATGGTATTTCTAGCCTATGTGTAGTCTGTTTTGAGGCATGATATAAACTGTAAGTAGGTCTATTTTGAGCCCCTCTTCAACATTGAAGAAGGGCTCAACACTTTTGGGGGCCTCCATGTAGCACTTACCATTATACCTCTCTTTGGCCCCCATTTTTGCATGCTTTGTTAGCCTACCTTGCTTCTGTTTTTAAGCCATGATCAGAACTGAAAATGGCCATATTTTGACCCCCTGGACATATCTCATTAAGGGTCTTTGGCTGTTTGGTAAATGTTTTGTATACCTCATGTTATAGCCTCTTGTTGGCCTACTTCTTGCATGGCATTTTTAGCATGTTTGTATATTGTTTTGGGGGTTTTCATTTACTGAAAAACAGCATGTTTTTAGGCCCTCTTCAGTGTTGTAGAAGGGTCTTTTGCCATTTGGGCTTTGCATCTATCACTTGCTTCATTGCCTCCCTTGCGGAGCCATTTTTGTATGCCATTTTAGCCCTACTTGTGATTGCTGTTTGGCCATGTTTTGAACTGTAAAAATACTAGTTTTGGGGCTGCCTTGCTTCTGCTTTTTCATGTCATGTTCAAATTATGCATGTATTGTATAGCTACAAGTCATTTCGGGTGCCTAATTTCGCATTTCGGGATCATTTCATGCATTGGGTTTCGTTTTACCGGGTTTCGGGGCTGTTTTGCCCCTCATCTTGCCACTGATTTTTTCATGTTTGCATACTATATTCCGTGTCTTTGCCATGTCTCGTTAGAGTGGCATTTCGGTGCCTGAGGGTCCGTCCTCGATTTGTGTGCACGCATGCACGCATTTCGAGATGTCTTGTTTTCATCTGATGGCCTCCTATGTGAGTGTGGCTGAGGCTCTCTCATGTTGGTGTAAGCCCATTATTGCATTGCGTATGCCATTTCACCCATAGCATTGTGTATGCCCGGTTTTGTATTACCTCGTGTAGCGTGTATGCCATTCCATAACATTGTGTATGTTAGGATTGTATATTAGTTGCATTTCATGCATGTCATGCATATTGCATCGTGTTCGGGATAGGAGTTAGCCCGGGCACGGGAAACAAGGTACGTTCCGTACTCCGAGTGACGGAACGTGTCTCAATTCCCAAGTCACCGACACTCCGGATTATCCATGATGGAGTTAGGTTTTGTTGTAGTGTTCATATGCATTCATTCTATATTGAGTTATGCAATTCGGCTCCTCAGCCATCATGCATCGAGATGCGTGATTTGTGGCACGAGGATCGAGGCATGCATATATTTGTGAAAATACATTGCTATGCCCCTTTCCTGCTCTCTGTTGTAGTAAATCAAGAATCAGCGGTCTTCCGAGGCTTGGCGCGCTTTTCAAGAATCATTGCAAAATAGAGGCTAATTGGGGCATTCCAGTGGATTTCCGCGCAAAGCAGCCCAAACATGCATCATTACATCATCCGGAGCAGAATCAAGGCAGTCCCTGGCTTGCATGCCAGTTTATTATTTTCTTAGTTAATTTGTAAATTAATTAGGAATTTACATTATTTGGACTGTATTATTTGGACTGTACTATTCTTTCATTCGGGACTGTATATTCTTTTGGACCCTCTGCAAGAGGGCATAATTGTAATAAGTGTGGGTGAGTGTGATGTATGTCTTCCAACCCTACGTCTCTCTTCCCTTTTATTTACCTGCTTATGTTGGTTAGATTAGGGCATATGTCAATTAGCATACAGCATGATAGCATGTTTGCATCACTCATCTGTTTTGCACGCACCGGGCTCGGCGTATCATACAAACTGCATTTGTATTTCAATTCTAAATTGAATACGTGTTAGTTGTAGCATTCCACATGCCATGTTTAGAATAGCCGAGCCTGCTATAGTTGTATTTTTGCATGCGTTGCATTAGGCAATTCTGTGTATCTAGGATCATGCATGGATTTCTAATGAGTTTCTGTTTTGGCTTGGAGTACTCGGTGAGTTTTATGCTTTAGCATCCTTGCATGCGTGTGAGTGACTGCCATGAATAGCATGCTTACCATGAGGCTACGTGCTTATGTGATATAACTGCCTGAATGCTTGTGGGTGAAGGTTGGGTTATTTGAATTGGGACAATGCATTGATTGTTTGTTTTAAGCCCACTAGATAGTGGCAAAATCATATTTTCTAAGCCCACCTGAGGGTGGCAAATCCACGTCTTAGCCTACCTGCGGGTAGCACCATTAAACCATTTTCAAATAAACAAACATGAAATGTTTTATTCCAATTCAGGAGACTCAGTCTATACTTATATGCTGTGCGCATCACATAGTAACCTAGGTTAATAACCGGAATAAGAACGCACAATGTTTTCAAAATCTGATATCATGGTTAGTAGAGGCCGGTCTTTGACCGGGCGAGCGGGGGTGCTCACGAAGTGACCTTCCCCAATCGTACCCAAGTTCCCGAGCCGAGGCAACTTTGGTGATGACGGACACGTGGCCTTTGGCACCGAGTCAGGGTTTCCTAAATTTCCCAAAAATAAAATATTTAGGTGGCGACTCTGTATCTGGCAAAGCAGTCCATGTTTGGCACTTCTTTCAAAAAAAAAATCTGTTTTCAAAAACGATTTGCCGGATTTGGACTCTTTGGTTCAAGATTAAGAACCGTGACATTTGAGTCCTTTGAACTGTAGTAGACCCACAAGCGACCCAGAACGGGGGGGGGGGGACTCGCACTCCTCGCCCGGGATGCGTTCGAGGACGTCTACACTCGGTCACCCTTTGCGGTCGGCCATCTTCGCAGTCGACCTTCTTGCCCGGTCACCCTTCGCGGTTGGCCCTCTTCGCAGTCGGCCTTTTTGCTCGGTCACCCTTCGCGGTCTCTTCGTCGACCTCTCACAACTCCTGTTTTCTTCCTTATTCCCTTCGTTGAACTAAAGCTACACTTAGGAATGGGGGACTACTGACATAGGTGGGCCTATAGGAGCGTTTGGCACTCCACTCAGAGCCCAATACATAATTCAAACACTAAAGCCCAACATTGTTGAAGCTCAACATGGCATTGAGGACCAATGACATCTAGACACCTGTCAAGAATAGAACCAGCTACATCAGCAGACAAAGATCCTGCAGAGTTATTGCATCATTACAACAAAAGTAACCTATGGTGACGAAAACTAGTGAAGAAAATAAATTTCGTCACTAAATAAGAATAATTCGTGACGAATTATAAAATTTTGTCACATATAGTGAAAAAATAAAATTAATAAGTGACGAAATTTATTTTCGTCAATAAATACTTCTTTTTAGGTGAGGAAAAATTAAGTTTCGTCATCGAAGGTTTTCCCGCTAATTTTTTTTGGTGGTGCCAAAATTTTGAGACTTTTGGTGAGAAAAAAATTTGTCACCAATTATAAAATTATTAGTGAGGAATATATTTTCGTCACCAATAATTTTACACTTTGTTTTTTGAAAAACTTGATTTTAAATATTTTAAGCTTATTTGGTGAGAAATATATTTTCGTCACTAATAATTTTTAATATTTTGAAACCTTTTAGTGAGGAAATTATTTTGTCACTAATTTTGGAGGGAAAATTTTGACAAATTGAGCGGTAATGAAAAAAAATAGAGTATTAATTTTTTTTTTTTTTTTGTGTTTATCAATTTTCCTCTCATATATCTCTCTCACTCCAACAAAATGCAAACTTTGGTGACTAAAAAATTTCATAAAACAAAGATTTATTTTTTGGTAAGAATACTTTTACATTACCGCCTAATTTATGAATTATGATTTATTTTTATTTTTTTTCATATTTTTCTCTGTCTTTACGTACGCCAAAAATTAAAGCGCCAAAAAAAAAATCTGATTTAACGCCTAATGGAATAATATCAAAATTTCAGTCCAAAAAAACTTTTTAACTAAGAACTTTGTGCCCTAATCTATCCATAATTCTTTCACAGAGCTGTAACAGAGAACCAGCGTGAGTTCATCCTCCACCGTGAGGACGGTTCATCCACCACCGTGAGTTCTTCCTGCACCGACATCAAGCTACAGCACCACCGTGAGTTCCAGGTCAGTTTGTTGTCTCTGTTTCTCTTTCTCTACCCCTCTTTCTCTCTCTTCAGGTCTCTGGGTTTCTCAGTCTATACCCTAACTCTGTCTTTAGATGTGTTTCGTAAATGGAATTCATTGTTAAGATGAGATTAAAGCATTCCATTTGTTACTTCTAATATCTCCAAAACTTCTCTACTTTAAAGGGTTCCATGAACAACTTGAATGATTTTAATTTGAGAAAAAAATATAGAAAATAGAATGATTAACATGTTCTGTATTCTGATTATGATATTCATATTCTACCCAATGTAATCATTGAAGTGAATGAATTGTTGGTGATTCTACACATAGTAAGGTCTCATGCTTCTGACTATGGGTCTGCTAGGTGTTTGATAAAATGCCACAATGGTTAGTTTTTTCTTTATTGTTTTGTTTTGATTTTTTTTTTCTCCCTCCAATCACAAAGTTATTGTAATGATAATGAATGATAAATGACAATATGTTTTGCATTTCACATCCTCAGTTCTTGTAATGAATGATAAATGATAATAATGTCCCTGCTATACATGGTCTAAATTCATGCCAAAATTGCTAATTTGCTAAGTAATAGAAATTCCCTTTCTTTTGTTAGATGTCCTGTATTTTAATGCATTATCTCGCATCTCCCACATGCAGTCAACTTCTCTCTTAAGAAAATTTAAGCAACATTGTAGGTAATTTTGTAATGAGTTTTGTTAATTTGTAGGATTTGAATTATTTGAAATTATTGACTCCCTTATTTTTTTCAATTGACAACAATTCACACAACTATTTTAGTAATCCACGATAATGTTTCTCTTTATATGTACTATTCATCAAGCAAACCTTTTAACAGAGTCAAAAACCAAACACAACCACCAAAAACATAAACCAAATGATCAAATTTCATCAAATCATTTAAAACTCTGTAAAAGCAAACATCAAATTCTAAGTCACATAACCGAATTGCTGCCCACAACTAATACTGAAGCCCAAACTGTGAAATCTTTTCATACGACTAAATCTAGTTAAATTTTCATCGAAGACTGACTAATGCACTTCCAAATTGTATCAATTGACCATCACAAACAATTCAGAATAAAAAACCAATTCAAACAGAATAACCACAATAACACACCAAATGATCAAATTCAATCAAATCATTAAAAAATCTGTGAAAGCAAGCGTCAAATTGTAACTCACCTCACCGAATTGCTTCCCAAAAGCCTCCTGATTCCCACAAAACACCCAAGAGTCACACAAACAAGGCCCATAATTCCCAGTACACATGACCTTACAAGCCTTACAACACTCCTCAGAAGAATTGAACTTGAATTCAGAACCCCAACACATGGCCTTACGTGATTCATTTGATTGTTAATGTTTGGGTACTGGGTTGGATTCAATTCTTCAAATCTAGTATAATTTTTTATTATATATATACACCAATTTAGTATTT
Source organism: Camellia granthamiana (assembly GCA_036172215.1). Taxonomy (NCBI): domain Eukaryota; kingdom Viridiplantae; phylum Streptophyta; class Magnoliopsida; order Ericales; family Theaceae; genus Camellia; species Camellia granthamiana. The sequence goes on along the minus strand of CM069909.1, from coordinate 39,923,748 downwards.
TTTGTGTAGTGTTTGTTTATTGATTGAAACCCACATATTATTTACTTTTCATACTTAATCAATCTCTATCTCTATCTGTCTCTCCCTCTCAAAACAGAACACAAGTGATGTGTGTTTTGTTTATTGACGAAACTAAACACACTCAATTTCTTCCTTTAGCATGCACCCCTTCAGTGTGTTCTTCTCCAGCGCCGCTACTAACGTCCTTGTTCTCTCCTACAGTGGCGCCACAGACGTTGCATCTCCTTTACTGCTGTGTGTTCTTTTCCATCAGCGCCTCTTATTACTCGATTTCTCTGTTTTTGTATTTTCAGGTATGGGTCCTCTCTCTCTCTCTCTCTCTCTCTCTCTCTCAATTTCTCTATTTTTCTATCTCTGTTTTCCCTAATTTTCAAAATTAATGTCCTTAATTGTGAATGTGTAAATTGTAAACTTGGCCATCCTCATTTAATGTATTTTGCTTGTTTCTGCTATAAACTTGAGAATGAATGTCCTATTGATTATAATTAACAGTTTGAAATTAGTAAAAGCCTTTGACTAAATGTGAATATTTTGTATGATTTAGATTGATTGTCTGTATTTTTAATAAAATTAGGGTTCAACTCCTCTTTATATTTGAATTTTTGTTTAATATCTGTTTATTTTGTAGGTTTTTCTACTTAGGTTATTCATAAAAAAAATAAAATTGATTACTTAGGTTATGATTTCGATTGATTCCTTTGCTTCTGTGATCATCCTTGCTAACTGGACTAGCCTCCCAATTCTTCTTGGATACCATGGCTAGCTATTTGAGGATCCTTGTAGATGCCTGATGCTCTGCTACTGCCATTATTTCTTGCCTTTGCTTTAGTTGGCTGTGGGCATCTTCTTTTTGAGTAGTTCCTCCTTGCAGGGTGTTTTGAGGTCTCTTTCTGTTAGCAAGTTCACAGACCCCATCTCTCTTTGTTTATGTGGTCTTTGAACTTGTGTGGAGTTTTCTTTTTATTTATTTTCGACAGTTATGCGGAGCTGTGCTTTATACGTCTCACATTCTAGTTTACTGTTCTAAAAGTGACTTTTGTTTTGTGTTTTCTTGATCAAGAGGTAGCAGCTGGAGAAAACCTCAACCGTGATTAATTTTGTCAAGATTACTCAACTATGTGTTGTATAATTAAGAATGTATACATATTTGAGTACTTGATGACTATGATGTTTGAAAGAAGTGATCTATCTCTCTTTAAGACAAGCTTTGAAGCAATCAAATTAAAGGCTGGTTCAAAAGTTTTATGGTGCATCATCAGTATACGCTGAAGAATGCAGCAGGAGATTTCTTAGTCAATGGTAGATCAAAATAGTGTCTTTAGGTGATTGATTGTGCAAACAATAGAGCAAAATATAGTCATTCTATTTAGGGTTGAGTCCTCTAATGGATCTGTTCATTAAGCAAAAACATTCATTTTATATCATTTTCAGTATAGAACTTATAACAAGAAAATGTAAATGCTCAATAACTAATTCTGATTTTTGGCTGTAACGAGAGTATGATGAGACAAAAATGCTTGTCAACAGAATCTGCACAAGATTTAGACAAATATTGTTGATAGAATACAACATAAATGACACTTTTTTACACTGTCTAGTTCGTTTGCTCCAACTTGAGAATGATTCCACAGATTAGTTAGTACATCAAGCACAAGCTATGCTATGCATAATAGAAGTAAACAAAAAACAATAAAATGGTGATTTAAATCACTGCACTCGAAACCACGTCTCAGTTAGGTGATAAATGTATGCTGAGATCGCTGAAGTTGGTGCAGCCATGGATGTTCAATCCATGCTCATTGGGTAAATGCAGAAGGCCTATGAAACACAGATGGGGAGAGATATCCTGAAGTGCTGCAGCCGCCCTGCAGTCTTTCAGAAAGCTGGCCTTGATGTCCTTGAAAGATACCATTTCTTTCTGCCCCTAAAGTTAATCCACAATTAGCTATTACTTCTCATTAAAAAAAAATAATAATAAATAATAATAATAATGAGATCAAGCACCATGGCCGTAATATAGCATCAAAGTTAGACATAAGAAATCACCCCAGTTTCAATACAGAGGAAGGAAGCCTCCATCTGTCCATAAACCAATCATCAGTGGCATTCTTATTAAAGTTATTCACAGAAAGAATTGTAAACGTTACAGGATTGACAATTCTTTTTCTGAATCGCCTAACCAGGAGAGCTAATAGATTGAAAAATTCTAGAGTTTCTTTCCTGCCAAATACAGTAAACAGATAGGTTATGTGTTGTACATAGAAGGGGGAAAAAAAAAAAGAAAAAAAAAGATTGTCAATAGATTTGTAGCAAAGGTATATTAGCTAATGCGGCTTGATTATGCTAGTCCAACTCTATAAATTTGTTATCTGTTTAATTACATTTACTAATATTAAGTAATTGTGCAAACTATTTTGTTCCCTAGTTTTCCCATCCTGAGAAATTTCCTTGTTATGTTGGAAAGTTTTGACTGGCTGCTTGAATTCGGGCAGTTTTATGAACCTGCATATTCTTGCAAACTTCAGATTTAAGTATTTTACTAAGTGCCATATTTTGGCACTTAAGACTTCATTTGTACAAGTAATAGTAAAATTGATTATGAACATAAAGATAGTGCCTAGAAATGAGAAGCACTGTGTGAAAAGGGTTAAAAATTAGTAAAACTAAAACCCAATATATGGAATGTAACTTTAGTAACCAATAGAAGTAAAAATAATGAAGTGAAATAAAAAAACCAGGAGATAGCAAAGAGTGAATATTTTTGTTACTTGCATACAAATTTCAATCATTAATAAGGAGAAGGAGTCCAAATAAGCTTATCAGGACCAGTCTTGGGAAGAAAATGAGTGGACTGGATCAGATTACAAATATCAATAGTGGCCTTGATGAGTTTCCATATGCATATCTTTACTTATCCATTTTTATGTATTTATGGTTTATGCTTTTGTATTTTGTTTTTTAGGGCTTACCAATGCCACCAAAACGATTGGCGTAGTCATCTCTTCAACCTTCGCACGAGGCAATTGTTGTTCCGAATGGGGTTTTACATGACAATGTGGAGACCCAATACTCACAACCACTTGATGTCGATATAGAGGCAGCGAGGGAGGCAGCCCCCCAATATAGTATTGGTAAGATGCTGAATTTTACTATTAAAAAGAAATTCTGTGTTTTAATATAATTCTATGGTTCAAAATTTTTGAAGCAGATTGTTTTATAGGATTTGATTACTTTTTTTTTTTTTTTTTTGCTATAAAAAGTGCAGGGGTATACCTTAGTTGAATCTGCACAAGTTTTTTTTTTTGTTCATACATAATACATTTTTTGGGTGAGTAAGTCATAAAATAAATACAAGCAAATTTACAGATTTACAAGGGGTATACTGCATGCCCTACCAAGAAACTATACATAACAAACATATTAGCAACCCCAAGCTAGACTAGTAGAATAATAAACTAAAATTAAAATGGTCCTAGATTGCAAAACTGTTCATAAGCCCTATACAAACGATGGGGGTCATGAACAATAGGCAGCCCAAAACTTGCTAAATGAGCATCAAAATGAAGCACCTAGTAGATCCTTGAGATTGATTTCCCAAACATGACAACAACTTTGAATGAACCACAACAAACTTCAACAACAATTCATACTTAGTAAACTTCACTCCCTCTTCAATCCAACAACTATCAAAGCACATAGTTCCAGCCAGGAGCAACCAATTACAACACAACATACTACATAATATTCAAGCCACATACTCCAAAAAAAAATAATAATAATAATACATTCCGATGACATCCCAATTGGGTAGGAAACCAAAATATATCAACGTATTACATAGTAAGATTAAACAAGAACCAAAGACAGCTTGATAAATTCCTTTACCAGCAAAGACAGCTGAGAATCTGTAGAGAGGAAGGCAGAGCACTATAGAAGCCAGCAGCATCTAGTCATAGCTGGACAAATCATCTTCAAAGTAGTGGATGCCAAGTACCAGAGCTCAGAATTAATAGAGCCTGGAAAACACAAGGATCAACACAAGCTAAGATAATACAATTCAGAAATAAGCATGCAAACAAGACTCTCATATAGGACTACAGCCACTCAACCTTCATACAACACTCAAAACTCAAAACTGGAGCATGCAAAACCAAAGAACAAAATGTATCTCACAATCACTCAACCCTCAAAGGAAGAAAGCTCCCAAATCACAATTCTCAGGTATAGAGGATTACACTCACACAAACCTAACAAACAGAACTTACATCACTCAACTACCATTCCTAAACATTAGGACTGGCTAAACCAGCACAACACACAGTTAAAAAAGAAGACTGTAGAGCTACATCACTCAACCCTCAAAGCTTACCACACTCACTCAAGCCTATTTAGGATCTCACATCACTCAACGTTCTTCCCTACATTACAACCAGCCAACCTGCAATGAACTAACCTGCAAAAAACAACTAATTATACTGCAGGCTCACCCCACTCAACCCACAAGACTCACATCACTCACTCAGTAAGCTAGTTTAATCCTCTCAACACTCAACCCACATCCCTTAAAGAGGACCAGCCAATAACCTGCAGATTATAAACAGTTACCAGATTTGATCACAAAAGCAGGTAGAGACCATTCCTTGAAGAACCAATTATTAGTTAAATCAGCCTTGAAGTTAGTGATGGACATCATCCTGTATCTTACTAGTTCCTTAATCCTGCTGATGATGGCCACCTCAGTAGACTTTGTAGCCTGGAAAATTCTACAATTTCTTTCCTGCTAGATACAATAAATAGAGCAAGTGAAGACCAATTTACAAATAGTAACAGCCAGAGAGGAGCTAGTAAGCTGTGTAGCTAACCAATTCACAAGGTGGTTCCAATTCAATTTAGGCCAATTCACATTACACTAAGCTGTCATAGTGGACCAAATTCTAAAAGAGTAAGAACACTCAAAGAATAAATAATTTTGGTTCTCATCATCAGCCTGACAAAGCACACACCTAGAAGTATCCCTAACACCAAAGACAACCATCCTATCAAGGGTACTCATCCTGTTATAAATGGCCATCCAGACAATGGTACTAATCCTAGGAATATGATGCTTGAACCAAAGCAGCTTAGCCCACTGCACCTTGGGATGCTGGGCTGTCCACAAGTTCCAAGTTGACTGAATAGAGAAACAACCATCATACATACATACATATTACCTGGTTCTCCAGAATTCGAGCATTTCTGATACTTTCATAGTCACTCTTTGTTTCATGATGATTTGAGCATTTCTGAGCATTTGTTACCTTAAGAAAAGCTTGGCAGACAACACCATTACTAGAACAGTCTGTCATGCCTGTCTAGGAAATGTTTGTATGTTAAAGCTATTTAAGTAACTTCAAAATGTAAAATAAATGAATTTGCAGTATGACACTAACCAATGCTTGGTTGATCCATTTCTAGATTACAACACTGCTTACAATCTTCTTCACCTTTCAATGTTTTTCACCTGAATTTAGTATTCCAAATTTGTAATAAGAACACTGAAAACTTCTTCTGAAATTGAACTTTAAGATGAACAAAAGAACAGACTCTAATGAATGTTCATTTCTCAACTCTAAGCTAGACAGAGAAACACAGACACAGACACACACACACACACACAATAGTTAAAGAAAGAGAAGAGTAACTAACTAACTAATAACCAACATCTGGAACCAAGAGATATGTAAAGACTTGGTAAATATGTCAGCAACTTGGTCTAAAGAAGCAACATAAGAAACCACAATCCGTTTTGTGTAAGCAAGAAAAATCAGGATTATGAGAAGAACGAAGAAGCTGCAGAGGTAGGAAAGAGTGAAGAAACAAGAAAATGGAAGAGCAAATATAACATGAGAGAAAACAACTTGAGAAAGAAAAAGCATCAACTTGAGAGTGGGGAACAAAGCTGCAGCTATACCTATGAAGCCACATTTCAACCACTTTGTCCTGGCTAAAGAAGTCTTTTCTTGAGATCATGTGCTTTCTCACAACTTACATTCATATCTGTTGGTCTATCTCTTGTTCTTGAGGCTTCAACTTCTCCCTCTTAGTGGTGTTGTCCTTGTTATTTGACACAAACATTCAATTTCTGTTAGCCAACCAATCATATATTGTCTTCATTGTGCTCAATTGGACTATATAAGAAGCAAAGGAGGAATATTTAGCAAACTTTATTTTTAGCTAGTGCTAGCTTGAGTTGCGTACCAAAGCACTCGTATTTTCATATTCTTTTCATATTTTTTTGTTTTTCTCCTTTTCTTTTTAGCTCATCAAAAGTATGACTATCCTTGTTACATGATTCTATGAATTTTTGATAATACAGTCTTATGTTGTAATTCTTTCAGTTCGACTGAAAGTAGGCAAATATCCAGATATACGAAACTAGTTCAAAGAAGAGTTTTTTGGATTTTAAATTATATAATTTTGAATCATTATTTCAAATATCTCTAGAATTCTAAACCCTTTAATCCAAACACACTCTTAGCTTATTAGAGTGGTTTGTGGCTGCATACGCCCCAGGAAAAAGTTTTTTTTGGGCCTCATAGATGTGCTCTTAAAGTTGTCATGGCTTCTGCTGCTTCCACTCAAAACTTAATGTATCCTACTTGTGAATTGTCTCTTGCTGACAAAAAGAAAATATTTGTGCAAATCTGTAAGCCATTTCACTTGTTCTTGCAGATTGGATTACTCTGTGCATACGTAAATTGTGGTCTTTTGATTTGCCTCATTTTGTTCCACTGGAAAATCATGTTTTCATTTTCGCTTTGTTTATTAATTTAATTGAGTCTCCAGAGGCAAGTGCTTCTGCATTATTATTGTGCGAGTGACCAAATGAATGAATATAGCCCATTGTCGTGAATCAAATGTACCTCAATGCTATGTTATATTTTGGAGCTATTATATATATATATATATTACCATTAGTGATAGTGATATATGGTATTCTTGCAATCTTTTGGCATCTTATGTTATCCGTGTTGTTTTGTCATCAAGGATCACCTCAACTCTTTGAAGTTTTGATTTGTTAGATGCATTTCTACTAAATTTGTTTATAAAATAAAATTATTTATATATGAGTTTAGATGTAATTGATGATATATTAATGTTTTCTTTGTTTATTTTCTTTGCAGATTGGTTTTTGATGACGTTTGGAAGTATACTTGCAAATGAAGATCAACTGTTGAATTTTGTTTCTTGAACTGATACTTAGTTGTAGTTGCAAATCAAGATTGAGTGTTGATTTTTTTTGTGGATTCCACGTTAGTTCATTTTGGGATTTGCTTTGATGGTTTTTTGTTATACTTAATGGTTTATATTATGAAAGTTGTTTGATGGATATATTTTGATTTATAATATAAATTGTTTACTGAATTTTTTTGTGGAGTGATGTATAATAGCTAGTGGATTTCTTAGTACAATTAAAAGGCTATTGAGATATGAGCAGGGATATTTGTGAAATAATAATTGAAATTAAAATTGAAATATAAAATATGGAACAGGTTTAGTGACGAATTTATTTCGTCATTTGTACTTGTTATTATGACAAAGTGCTTATTCGTCGTTAATAAACATTTTTTGTGACAATTTATTGCAGCGCATATATGGAAGTTTTCATTGATTTTGTTGTTTGGTGACGAAATATATTTCGTCACAAATATATTTATATACGTGATGAAATTTATTTCGTCACAAATATATTTATCGCAAATATATTTATATACGTGATGAAATTTATTTCGTCACAAATATATTTCGTCACCTATGTATGACTTTTTGAGACGAAAAATTCCGTCACCTTTGCATCTTACTGTGACGAAATTATTCCCTTATCAATGATCAGCATCGGTGACAAATTTATTCGTCAACTAAAATTATAAATATGGTACTGAATAATTATTTAATGACGAAAATGAGAATTTTTTGCGACAAAATCTTGTTTTATTGGTGACAAAAAATTTCATCACTGAATTAATTTCATTGGTGATGAAATTATTTTTCGTCACGGTGGTTTTTAGTGACAAACATTCAATGACGAAACTGGTGACGAAAATATTTTGTCACAAATATCTATAGTGACGAAATTAGCTCTTTCGAGACAAAAAAAATTCGTCATTCAAGACCCAACTTGTTGTAGTGACACATCAGCCATTAATGAGTTCCCTGCAGCATTTATTGCGACAACCCCTTCACGACGGAACAGAACAGCCTCACCACGAACAAGGCAAACTAGAACATAGACTTTTGGCCAACACGACGGCATGGAGTGGACAAGGAAATGATGAACAAATGATATAAGCAGGCTTCTAAGACAGAAAGAAGGTTAAACTTTCCTAACATCAGTCTATCTCCATTTCCCATTACTTACTCCCTCTTCTCTAACTTGTTCGTCGGAGGGTTTACTTGGGGACTCCCCATTCCTCGTCGAACTCCTTTGCAGGTTTCTCAGTGGGCCCAACAATCGGATAACGGCTTGAGAAGCATGGAACAGTCTGACCCGCTCCATCGGTGGCTAGCAGCATTATCAATTATAAATCGCATTGTAAGCCTAAGTGTTAATCAGTTTTGAAAATTGATTTTTAGAGTTGTTTACTATTCTCTCCAACTTTGGATATTCTTTGTGAATTAATAATTGTTGGTATCTTTATTTCCGGTATTCTTCTTGAATCAATGGGTCTAGAGAAGCGATTTTGTTTTTGGTATTCATTCTTGGATCAATGATTTTAAAATCATTATCCCAATCCCTTTCACTATACACTTCAGTTAATTGAAAATCTCTGCAACAGTGTTCAGATTCTTTTGATGGCATGTCTTATGTACTTTGTGTGCTTTTACTTTGTTTTAGTTGTATCTTCTACTTTTAGGGCTTTCATCTAGTTTGAAACGCCTGATTCAAGTTCTTACAAGGAAGTACCTCTCTCACAACACACTTCACTATTTTTTTAGAGCCAAAAAAAAAAAACACTTCACTCTTGGCCCAATAAGAGAAAAACCTGAGATATCCTTAGGCAAGGAATGAAATGTCTACTTGGGGATGGCAGCCAAATATCTGATTGGGAGGAGTCGTGGCCTGCTGTGGGAGCTTCTATTTTCACACGCCAACTTTCTCTCAGGTCACATCTTATTTTGTTCGAATATCAACTTTTGAAGAAAAATTTATGATTTGGCTATATCTTCTCGAACCATGAATTTTTATTTGTAAATTGATTTTTGAACCATGCAATTTTATTCGAAGAAAAACCTATAGCTGGCACCTGCTCATTCCACGTAATCCTTTATAATATGTATAAAATTTATGAAGTTTATATAAACTAATTTTACTCATATGCCATTTTATATAAACTGATCTTTTTTTAAATAATTATTTCTCTCTCTCTCTCTCTCTCTCTCTCTCTCTCTCTCTCTCTCTAAGTTAGTCAGCCGACAACTCTTTCCTTCGTTTTACTTAGGTCTGTCTTTTATTTTTCTTTTTTTCCTCCTTAGTCTTTCCCTCTTTTATTTATGTGAAGGCTATATGATATACTCTCGTACCACAAGAAAAGTTACTACTAATTTTTGTGATATTAGTTACGAATTATTGCGTGATTATGTTACGAAGGGTATACTATAGAAAAATTATTGATTACAAATTATTGCAATAACGTTATGAAAAGTTACTACTAATTTTTGTGATACTAGTTACAAATTATTGTGTGATTATGTTATGAAAGGTATACTATAGAAAAATTATTGATTACAAATTAGTGCAATAACGTTATGAATATTAAAATATTATGAATTATTATGAGAGGCAAATATTATTTTGCCACTCAAATTTTTACGCATTTTTTAATTTGACACTCAGACTTCGATTAATATCAATTTTATACCCAAACTTTCAAAATTTTGGTCAATTTAATCTCTCTGGGCACATTCCATTTACAATTAGACGGATTGTACTGATGTGGTACCAAAATTAATTTGGAATTTCATTTTGCTCCTCAAACTAAAAATCAATTTCCCCCCAAATAGAAAAAAATTAAATTTAAATATTTAATAAATAAATTTTTTTATCTCAACAAATTTTAAATAATATATACTTTGACAAAAAAAAAATAATACAAAAATATAAAAATCATCATTTAGAATCATCTTAAGACTATGAAACATGAGTACTTTGACAAACATGTCGTATCCATACGGAATACTTACCAAATTTTGAAATTTTTTTCCACTCAATTTTGAAATTACTATTAGTTGTTCACTTCTATTGAAATTAATTTGGGTAATAAACTAGTTATAATTACGCGTGCATGCACACACATAGAGTAGCCAATACATTTTTGGTTCAATAAGTTTATCCAGGATCGACTCGAAATAATTTGAGATCTATGAAGCACAGCTATGAGTATGAGTATTGGTATTGGTATGATATGGGTATGGCTTAATATATTTGTAAAAAAAAATATTTATTTTAAATTTGAAATAATACAAAAATTGATTCAATAATTTAATTTGTTAAATCCAACATACAATTGACATTAAATGCCAAAAGTACAGGATAAAACAAAATTAAATATTATTATATTAAATAACTTAAAAATCATAACTTAATTTTAAAATCATACTAAATACAAAATTAAAAATGAAAAAGAAGTCTGGTAAAATGAATTTTATCTTTATAGTAGAAGAAAATATTGTTTAGACTGAGATACGACACGGCTTAGGTATATACTAGATATGTCTGGGTATGTCAAAAATTTTTAAAAAAAAAAAAATTGAATACATGTTTTGTACTCGATACGTATACAGAAATACCATACGTTAGAAGTATTTGATACAAGTATGATATATTTGTCAAATTATCCATACTTCATAGTCTCAAGATAATTCTAAATGAGAATTTATTATTTTTTTATTACTTTTTTGCAAAATATATATTATTTAATTTTTGTTTTTTTGAGGGACAAATGATTTTTAAGGTGTAGTTTGTGTTAGCATATTATATTATTATCTGAGTTATTATATTAGCCGAAAGTGTTAGCATATTATATTAGCCGAAAGTTGCACTATATGAGAGTTTGTATTAGGGCTCATCTTGTAATTGTCTCTCTTCTAAACCCTAATCTTCATTTATAAATAAGGGATGATATTCTATCATACCCTAAGCTGGTTACCCAAACTTCATGGTATCAGAGCTACACCTCTAGGGTTAGGGTTCGAAACTTACCTGGGTTGGTCTGCGTCAAGCTCTGCTTCCTCTGCGTCACTCAGGCGCCTTCCTCTGTCGCCTTCGTTTCTCAGTCGACGTCCTCTATCAATTGATCTCTGCTTCGTCTTTCTCACCTCGTCGCTCTTCTCCGCTCGTCAATCTTCGTCGATCTCTGCTTCGTCTTCCTCATCTCGTCGTTCATCGTCGATCTCCTCAGCAGCTCGTTGATCTCGATCTGCGTCGATCTTCGTCATCTTCGTCGGTCTGCGTCGATCTCCTCCTCTCTGGTATACTCTCATCTCTGTTTGGTATAACTTATGTAGTGTACTCGTATCTCATCCCACAATGTCAATGTCGTGTATACAAAATATATAAAGAAATAAATAAATACTAAAAAAAAAAAAACTTTATGGTTCCTTAATTTTGTTATGTCTTTATAGTAGTCATTGTGCTTATTCTTGTACCACCACCTTCCGGGTTTGTGATTGCCACTAGTTTTGTTGAGGGTTCGGTAGTATCGTATTCATGGCAGATTCCATCAGTGTGTCCCCTACTTCTCAAACACCGAGGAGTGAGAGTCTCATTATACCTACTACCATGACTGAGAACCCCAATCCTAGTTTGAAAATCACCACCTCTCTATTTAATGGTCAGAACTACCTAGCATGGTCTCAAAGTTTAACTATATTTTTGAAGAGCTGAGGGAAGATAGGGTATGTTGATGGCAGAATACAGGTACCTAGTACCACTGACTCGGGTTATGACCAATGGGAGATTACCAACTCTTTGGTTATGGATTGGCTTATTCATTCGATGGTTCCTGAAATTGGTGAGGGCTACTTATCTATGGAGACTGCCCAGGATGTTTGGGATGCTGTGGCTGTCACCTATTCCCGCAAAGGGAATTTCTCACAGGCCTTTGAGTTGCGCCGCTCTATTGAGAGCTCACTTCAGGGGGAGCAGACAGTTCTTCAGTACTTCATTTTCCTCATCAACGGCTGGAAACGCCTTGACCACCTGGAAGACTATAAGCTCGTTTGCCCTCCTGATTCTGTCGGATACAAGAAGTTCATCACACGGGAACGGATCTTTAAATTTCTGGCAGGCCTAAATGTGGAGTATGATCCAGTTAGGGGTCGAGTTCTGGGTATGGACACTCTTCCTTCACTTCAGGAGGCATTTGCCTATGTACAGAATGGGGAGAGTCGCCGGTCTGCTATGATGTCCCCTGTCTCTACTGACCGCTCAACATTACTGTCTAGTCTTTGAGATGGCCTCAACCTGACTCCCATCCCTCCGTCTGCTGCTAAGGAGTCTGTAGTCTGTGATTATTGCAAGAAGCCGCGGCATACTCGTGAGACGTGTTGGAAGCTTCATGGGCCTTTTATCCAGGGGACGAGGTGATCGGTCTGGTTCTCGCGGAGGTCGGTCAGGCCAATCTAGAGGACGTGCTTCCTATTCCCGGGCTCATCAGTCTAGTGCCGTTGATACACTTGATTCTAATTTTGCTTTTGTTGGCCAAGCTTCTGATACTGAGCTGGAGGATGCTTTGCGCCAATTGTTGGACCACCGGTCTTCTACTGCTCTCAATACAACTTCCTCGTCCTTTGCCCGCTCAGGTAACTTAGCCTCTTCTCCTTGTGTTTTCCTGTGTCATAAGTCTTTGCCTTGGATTATTGATTCTGGGGCCTGCGATCATATGTCTGGCTCCTCTGATCTTTTCTCTGTCTATAAGCCCTCTTCAGGTCAGGACAAAGTTAGGATTGCAGATGGTACTATTTCTTCCATTTCGGGAAAAAGTTTAGTCCAAGTCACTCCTACCATACATCTATCTTCTGTTCTCCATGTTCCCAATTTTTCTGTTAATCTGTTATCCTTGAGTCGTCTTACCCAGGATTTGAATTGTAGTGTGATGTTTTTCCCTGATTATTGTCTTTTTCAGGACCTTGTCACGAGGAGGACGATTGGCAGCGGTAGTGCAGAAAATGGTCTATACTTCTTGGATCAACCAGACAAACTTGCTTATTCTTCCACCACGTCTTCTACTACCCCCGCTGATTTATGGCTGTGGCATTGGCGTCTTGGACATCCTTCCTTTTCTTTACTTAAGCACTTATTTCCATTTGGTTTCGCAAATCATCATGTGTCTGACTTCCTTTGTGAGTCTTGTCAACTTGGAAAACAACACAGAGCTTCTTTTGCTCCCAGTTTGAATAAAAGTTTAGTTCTTTTTTCATTAATACATTCTGATGTTTGGGATCCCTCTCGTGTTATGTCTGTGAAAGGTCATCAATGGTTTGTTACATTTATTGATGATTTTTCTCGTGCTATTTGGGTGTATCTCATGAAAGATAAGAGTGAGGTTTTCTCTGTGTTTCACAATTTTCATAAGATGATTTGTACTCAGTTTGGGGCCACTGTCAAACTATTTCGTTTTGATAATGGCGGGGAATACATAGATTCTGGGTTAGGACAATATTTCTCTTCTCATGGCATTGTCCATCAGACCTCTTGCACCAATACCCCTCAACAAAATGGGGTGGCGGAACGCAAGAATTAGCATCTTCTTGACATGGCTCGGTGCATGTGTTTTTCTATGAGTGTGCCTCGGTCCTATTGGGGCGACGTTGTTCTCACCGCAGCCCATCATATTAATCGTCTCCCTACCCAGGTCTTTCAAAAACAAGCTCCTCTTCACGTCCTCTTAGGTTCTCAGTCCTTATTTTCTATTCCTCCCAAAATTTTTGGTTGTGTCTGTTTTGTTCATAATCACTCTCCTTCTCATGGTAAGTTGGACCTTCGCTCCCTTAAGTGTGTTTTCCTTGGTTACTCTCCTACTCAAAAGGGGTATAAATGTTACCACTCGTCTTCTCGTAAGTGGTTTGTGTCCATGGATGTTACTTTCTTTGAGTCCCAGTCCTATTTCTTGTCCTCTCCGGTGTCACCGTCCTCATTTTCGGGGGAGCCTTGGTGTGAAGTGAGTCCTGTGCTTCCTATAGTGGACCCAGTTGTTCTTGTACCACCCTCTTCTCCTATGATTCCTATGGTGGACCCAGTTGTTCCTGCACCACCCTCTTCTCCTGTGATTCCTATGGTGGACCCCGTTGTTCTTGCACAACCCTCTTCTACTGGGACTATAGAACCCAATGTCACCAAGGATAAGAACGGGCATGTTTATGTCCGGGACATAGACAGACAACAAGTTAACTGGATACAAGGGACCACTTCTGCTCCTCCATTACCATCTCCTGCTTCTGATAAGAGTCTAGGTAACTTTGAATCTCTTGAGTCCATTGATCTTGATGTTCCTATTGCCAAGAGGAAGGGTGTGAGATCTTGTACTCAACATCCTATCTCACATTTTGTGTCCCACTATCATTTGTCATCCTCATATAGAGCGTTTGTGTCCAATATTTCCTCTGTTAGCATTTCTAACCATTTTCAGGATGCCCTTGCTATCTCTGAGTGGAAACTAGCCATGATTGAGGAAATGAAAGCACTTAGGAAGAATGGCACTTGGGAATTGACTGAGTTACCTACGGGCAAACGACCTGTGGGATGTAAATGGGTATATACTGTGAAACACAAAGCAGATGGGTCCATTGAGCGTTACAAGGCGAGACTTGTGGCAAAATGGTTTACTCAGACATATGGCATTGATTATCAGGAGACCTTCGCACCCGCAGCTAAGATGAATTCAGTCAGAGTACTTCTCTCTCTAGCAGCTAATCTAGATTGGCCGCTTTATCAGTTTGATGTCAAGAATGCCTTTCTCTATGGTGACCTCGAAGAAGAGGTATATATGGACATTCCTTTTGATTTTGAGGATCATCAGACTGAAGGCAAAGTATGCAAGCTTCGGAAGTCATTATATGGTCTTAAACAGTCTCCAAGGGCTTGGTTTGAGAGATTCACTCAGGCTATGTTTAAATATGGCTTCAAACAGAGTCAGGCAGATCACACCTTGTTTGTGAAACATTCCTCACGTGGTAAGACTACAGCACTTATTGTTTATGTAGATGACATAGTTTTTACGGGCAATGATAGTGGGGAAATATCTCTGTTGAAGAAATATTTAGCTAGTGAGTTTGAAATCAAAGACTTGGGAAGCTTGAAATATTTCCTAGGAATTGAAGTTGCTCGTTCTAAGGATGGGATATTTATCTCACAGAGAAAATATGTGCTTGACCTGTTGAAGGAAACTGGGATGCTTGGCTGCAAGGCATGTGCCACTCCACTGGAACCCAATCAAAAATTAGGGGATGATGAAGGAGGAGAAGCTGTTGATAGGGGGAGCTATCAGCTATTAGTAGGTAAGCTCATTTACCTATCTCACTCTCGTCCTGATATTGCTGTTGCTGTCAGTGTGGTTAGTTAGTTTATGCATGCTCCTCATCAGATTCACTTTGAGGCTGTCATGAGAATTTTGAGGTATTTGAAGTCTGCTCCTGGTAAGGGTCTTTATTTTTCAAAGTATGATCATCTTCGTGTGGAAACCTATACAAATGCTGACTGGGTTGGATCAGTAACTGATAGGAGATCGACTTTAGGGTATTGCACCTTTGTTGGAGGCAACCTAGTTACTTGGAGGAGTAAGAAACAGAATATGGTTGCTAGGTCAAGTGCAGAAGCTGAGTTTAAAGCTATGGCACAAGGTGTGTGTGAACTTTTATGGATCAAGTTATTGTTGAGTGATCTAGGTATTGATCAGATGGACTCCATGCGGTTATACTGTGATAATAAGGCTGCCATCAATATCGTTCACAATCCAGTTCAACATGACAGGACAAAACATGTTGAAGATTGATCGCCACTTCATTAAGGAGAAACTCACTAGTGGTGCCATTTGTACTCCTTTTGTCCAGTCTGGTGAACAATTTGCTGACATTCTCACCAAGGGGGTTGGGAATAAACCATTTCATGCAATATTAGGCAAGCTGGGTATGGGAGATATCTTTGCACCAGCTTGAGGAGAAGTGTTAGAATATTATATTATTATCTGAGTTATTATATTATCTGAAAGTGTTAGCATATTATATTAGCCGAAAGTTACACTATATGAGGGTTTGTATTAGGGCTCATCTTGTAATTGTCTCTCTTGTAAACCCTAATCTTCATTTATAAATAAGAGATGATATTCTATCATACCCTAAGTTGGTTACCCAAGCTTCAGTTTGTTGGGTAAAATGAAATTCCAAATGAATTTTAGTATCATGTTAGCACATTCTGTCCAATTGTAGACGGAATATGACGGTAAGATTCAAATTGATCAAAATTTCAAAATTTTAGGTGTAAAATTAATATTAATCAAAATTTGAGGATTAAATTAAAAAATACGTAAAAATTTAAGGAGCAAAATGATATTCCCTCTCATTATGATAAAAAAAAGTTATGGACCATTATATTTTTGTTGTGAATCCTTGGTGTAGTTTACTATTCATGTACTAAGTGAATTACTTATGATTTGCATTTTTCTAGGAGTAAATTGAATCATGAAGTATAAGTTGCTGAAACCCATTTAAAAGTGTTCTAATTATTTATTAACTAAATTTTAATAGTAATTTGTTCTAATAGTTATTTAAATAATTTAAACTTATTCACATCCGGGCACTTAGATTTTGCCAATAGAATCGTGGCTCCATCCTTAATGTGTGACTTGAGAAAAAACTATAATGTTTCTAGAATGCCATATATTCATACTTCTTTATTAATCATCATATATTATATTTTTATTTATTTTTTTAATTATTTAATATAAAATTATAAATCTTATATTCTTTATTAATTATAACACCTTAAAACAATACGTGACCATCCTTTAACAACGCTCAATAACTACTATGCACTTTGGCCTATTTTGCAAAGTTGGTAATAATCAGCTTTTTGGTGAAAAGCTGCTTATAAGCAGCTTATAATCAACTTTTTTATGAGAGAGAAAATTGATAATAATCTGAAAAGCAGATTATTACCATGTTCCCAAAATAGGCCAAAGTGATATGTGAAGATAGAAGCTGACCTGGTGTGACAGTCGGTCCTCTTTATGACTACTGCTATGAATGTCGTTACTGAGGTCAAGTTTGAAAAGTGTAAAAAAAATTAAAAAGTTAAAAAGTTAAGAAGTTATTATTATTTATTAAAAGTTAAAAATTACGATTGTATAATTTTTAATTTTAATTTTTTTCTACACATTAATTTATACAATTTTTTAATACATATTTTTTTATAAAAATTTAAAAAATTAACCTAAACATTTATATTTTTTTCCTTAATTTTTTAATCTAAAAAAATAAAAAATATATTTATTTAAAACACTCCAAATAACTTCTAAACCTCCGTATCAAAATGTAGGATTGAATAAACGAAGAAGGGAGCTGGGATCTGGAAGGTTGGTTGGGATGCCTGAATTCTGAGTGTCCTGCAACCTTTTTAAAAGTTGTCCTATCCCGAAATTTAACATCAAGTTATTTGGGGCTCCACTTCTGACAGAAAGAAAACTTCACAATCAAGTCTGCCTTGGAGCTTATCTGCAAAGGCCCAATCTACCCCTGAACATAATTATTAATGGCCTTTCTTGGAAACTCCCTTAGAAGGAAAGGAATGCAACGCCGGAATGGGTAGTATTGTGGTTAAAGTTTGGAGTTTAAGTCTCAAGATTACATATTTAAATTTTTTTTTTTTTGGGTTAATTTTTTGGGCGAAGCATAATTGGTTAGGAAGTTAAATCTCAAGTTATCTAATCAGCACTTGGTGTGAGTTCAATGCTCCTCCGCTGTGCGAGTCCTGACTTAAGCGGATCTTGTTTTGGGAGGTCGGGGCAAGTTTCCAGGTTATAGTCTCCTCGCTTGGAACGGCTAATAGGACACTCTAGTAATCTCTGCAAAGGGCGCTACCTTGAACCTGCGGAAGGGTATGGAGGATTTTCCTGTAAAAAAAATAAAAAAATTAAAAAAGAAGGAATGCCTGTTTTTTAGAAGAATATTCAATCCTGGAAAGAAATATTATCAACCTTGCAATAGAAATACAAGACGCCTTCCAACCAAACCCCTTATTGTCAATTCTAAAGAACATGTACCAATTAAATGAAATTTTTCCTATTGCAAGTTCGCTATTACTGTGTTTAGTTGGAGGATTTTGAAAAGAAATTTAAAAAAGAAAAAAGAAAAAAAAAGGTAGGTGAAATGTGAATAAAACATACTTACATTTTACTTAGTTTTATATTTTCCGTTTTATTTTTCAAATTCATTATCAAATCTCTTAACCAGACATAGCGTGAAGTTTAAGATTGTATTTGATTAGAGGATTTGATGAAAAAAATGAAAAGGAAAAAAGAAATGCAATTCTAGTTTTTGTTTAGTTATAATGGAAAACACATAGAAAAAGAAAATAAGAGGAAAATGTAATCCCACTTTTTATCTTTTTGGATTCACTTTTTATCTTTTTTTTATTTTTCAACTCAACCAAACATAGTTTAAAATTTTAATCTTATTAATTCTTTCTCCTTTCGTTTCTATTTCTCTTTCTCTCTTCATTTTCCTGATCAAATCCTCCAATCAAATACAGTTTAAGACTGTATTTAGATCATAAATTTAAATAGGAATTTAAAAAATGAAAGAGAAAAAGTGGTTGTCTATTGTGAATGAATAGTGAAGATGGTTGTCTGAATCAAATTGGCTGAATGAATGATTGGCTATTTAGGAAACATGCAACCTGTTTGGGATATTTTTTTTGAGGGTTAAGGATTCACAAATGTTGTGATTGAGACAAGACTCATCAAACGCGTTTTCTCTCATCTTTGAAGCAAGACATATCTCTAAGAATCCTCTTAGCACTCTTCTGGAGCACTGTGGGTTATTATTGAAGACACTGGGTATGTAGCCTCGCCCCACATTCTGAGAGGCGAATTTTTGTGCTCGCTTGCCAAAAAAAAGGTGTCATCGAAGTCTTATAAATTCCCCAATTGATCTTAGGCAAAATTATTCCTCAAGATGATATTTCATTATAAAAATGTCATTGTCGTATTATTCTAATAATTTTTTTGAGTTATTTACCTGAAGACTCTAAAAATTATTATAAAATATTATTTTTATCTCCTAAACTATAAAAACGTATAAATGGACACTTGAAATTATTAAAAAAATATTATTTTATCTCCTAAATTACAAAACCGTTTAAATAGACTCCCCAAACTATGAAAGTGTACAAATTGTACCCCTTAATGGAACGCCAATAGTTAGGGGGTCTATTTATGTGTTTTCATAATTTAAGGGATAAAGTGATAATTCTCAATAGTTTAGAAGGCTCATTTGTACGCTTTTATAGTTTAAGAGGGTAAAATGATACTTATGAATAATTTAGAGCGTCCATTTGTATATTTTTATAATTTAGGAGGTGAAAGTAATACTTTTCAATAGTCTAAGGGTTCTTGTATAAATAATCTAAATTTTTCTGTAAGATTAGAATTATCCTACTGACTCACGCTATTAACAAATTAATACAAGATTACAGTCTTTCTTAAATCTCATTTCAAAATTGATTGGAATTCTTCAAGACTACTATGATTGTTATATTTTATTTTGACGATAGATTAAAATATTCAAAAAGTCACTATTAATTATTATATTTTTTAATTTTTTTTTTTATACATCAATTCATAAAAAATTTAAAAAAATAACTAAAAGTGAAATTCTCAAAGGAGAAAGAACAAGATGCTGGATTCATTGTACTTGAGAGATTGATTAGCCTAACCAGCACCCACCCACCCACCCACACACTGCAATGTAACTGAATTATTTGTTAGACAAATGTAAAAAAGTAGAATCTTTTGAATAATTCTAAGCACAATTATAATTATATCTCATCAGACAACTTCAACGACCCCCTTAAAAGGAAAAAAGCTAGAAAAAAGAAAAAAAAAAAAAAGGAAAGTAAAAAAAAAGGTTTAATAATGGGACCAAGAAGACAGAATCTTGCACCCACCCATATCTTGTCATTAAAAAAAGTGGACAGCCTTTATGCATAAGTAACGCAAACCTAAATAATAATTTTCTACAAATCCATTCTTACCAATTAAATTTTAATATTGCGTTTGATTTATAAATTTAAAAAGAGATTTCCAAAATATTAAAAAAAAAAGAAGATATATTAAATATAAATAAAATATATTTTACTTACTTTTTATATAATTTTTTCTTTCCAAATCTATGAAATAAAAGTAACTTAAAATCTTATTGCAATTGCTTCTTCTACACAAAAAGGGAAAATGGACAAAACAACAAATTGACCCACAGACCGACCAAAACAGAGTAATTATGAAGAGAATGAAATTCTAAGGAAAAATTTATATTCTTAGATAATTTTTATAATGCAGTCACATCATTTTATTAAATTTTTATATAATTTAATTTTTAGGTATAAAATAGTACATAGAGAATTTTTTTCTAAAAAACTCATCAAGAATGATATCAATGGGTATTTTTAAAATCATGAAATGAAAAGAATAGAAATGACATGTCTATATGAAAAATCTATATTAAACTGAGTAAAGGCAAATGTGAAAATAGAGAACATACTTCACATGGTTCACAAAGCATGTGACCACACCACACCATTGAAGTCCATCCCCCCCCCCCCCCCCCCCCCCCCCTCCTTTTCCAAAGAGCTGTCCCTACATGCTAGAGTGGCCTTCAATACCTGCAAGTATTAACATTCAAAATTAGATGCTTCTATTTGATAAAATCACCATTTATCTATTTCAATTCAAAAATACAAAAGAAACATTTTTCACATATTTCACAATAGTTTTTTTCAATTTTAAAATAACGTCTAAACTTTTCACTTATTTGAAAACACTTATGCATAAATAACTTTTACATTTAAACTAGTCAATTAGGGATATTAAACGAATCAAACTATTCATGGTTGGCTCATTAAAAAAACTCATTCAAAATAGGCTCGTTGTATAAACAAATCAATTTTAAACACAAATTTAAGCTCGTCAAGTTTTTCAGTCAACTTGAACAACCAATTACTTGGCTTGATAAGTTTTATGCATTATAAACAAAAAATCAAATTACTCATGTTTGGCTTATAAAAATTAGTTCGAGATCAGCTCATTATGTAAGTTTGAACACATTTTGAAATTTATTAAAGGAAAATGTCTTGTAGCTCAAATTTTGTGGCTCAAAAGTGGCTCAAATGGCCAAAACGACGTCGTTTTGGCCATTTGTATGTTGTTCTGTACTCAAAACGACGTCGTTTTGGCCATTTGAACCACTTTTGAGCTACAAAATTTGAACTACGTAGCATTGTCGTTTATTAAATTTTCAAATCAAACATAAATAATATATTATTTAGCTCAACTAACTCGACTCGTTTACGATATTATAGTCAATTAATACTGCAAAAATAGTAGTTGATTACCTTTTAAAAGGAATGCTGATTGATGGATAAAGAACTGTGATCATCTGGACAAGCACGTGATATTGGCACGGCTCAATTAAAAAATAGAACTCCTATTCTTAGAGTACTACTTTCAGATTGAACCGCACCAACATCTCGTATTGTTACTTTATTTATTTATTTATTTCAGTAGTTGATGATTTGAATCCTGACACCAGCTCCATACTGTTACAACATTTTCAAGCATGAGAGAGAGAGAGAGAGAGAGAGAGAGAGATATGTTGATAAGAAATGAACAAAGAGGCATGCAGAGAGCGATGGATGAGGATGAAAAGGGTTGGCAAAGAAGGCAAGAAATGGTTGCAATGAAGAACATATGTCCTTTGAGAATCTCTCATCTATTTATGAGAGGAGGAGGAGAGAGAAAGTTAGGGGGGAGGTGGAGTTTGAAAAAAAGGTGGCATTGAATGGGGCAACAACCAAACAACAAAAAGGAGGTTTGGTTTGGTATATATTTATTCAAAAGCAAACTGGAGCAAATCTGAAGCACTCGATGTCCATTTATCAAGTGGGACAAAAAAGCTTGTTTAACAGCGTGACACCTGCATTGAAATTTCAAACCATAAATGTCCTTTGTTTGGTTGGTACCTTAATTTTTGGAAATAGTTTGGCCTCTATATCAAAACAACTTTGAAAGCAAATGTGGATCTCTTATAAAGCGGTGTTTTAAATTAATCACGTAGTGAACTTGTGCGTATAACATGTTAATTCATGATTTACTTACTGTATGTTGTAATTCTTATTTGTTAGGCATCACACATAAATTATTACATTGTACTTTAGAAATATCTAATAATTTTTTGATGTCAAGAACCTCTAATTAAGAGAAATCATCGGTGTGGAGTATTATTGCAAAGAACCTAATAAATCCTGTTTGGTATTATTTTTGTTTTCTATTTTTCCTTTTTGTGTTTTAGAAACTGTTGCTATTTTTGACACTACGAATATTAGAAATATAATTTAGGCGCGTTAGTAAGAATTTGAAAAGTCTATATAGATAATAAATGTCAATCTTATTAATCAATTGTGTTAAGATTCTCTTAGCCTCAATAAATATGACTTTACTGTGTTGTGTTGAAAAGATGAACCAATATTTTAACCTAAATTCGTAATAGAATGGGAGGGAGAGACTGGGCAGAAATTGCAATTGATTAATTGAATGAACAATTACAAAATGCTCTCTCTAGTAAGGGCAACTTTGAAAATGTAAAACTGACCGAGTTTTGAGATTACAAAGTTAATCTACTCCTATGAAATGTAAATGCAACGTATAAAAGTAAACTATTGAAATTTAAAGATAAAAATGAAATTAATAAAGACGTAAAGTTTGCATTTGGTCGGGACTTTCTTAATCTTTACTTTTATCTATTTATAGTCTTCTTCTAATGCCTTCGAAGCAGTTAGGCTGCCATATTTCATCATGATCTCTTTCCTTCTCGCTACTACTTAGGCCTATAATCTTCTCTTCGTGCATGTGTAACTGGTAGCAACTGCTCCTTGTTATCTCCCACTTCACGTGCCTCTCACATGTTGCTCATCATCTTTACTGGTTGAACTTGCATTTGTGGCTCACGTGAGAACCTTCAAATGTGGAATTCTTTAATATCTTATCAAATACCACAGAGTACCCTTTGCCTACCATGTGTCACTTTTGAATTTGATGATTTAAATGTGACGCCATTAGAAACAGGGAATAATAAAAGTTTAAAAACATCCATCTTTTTCATAGTGGATTTTTTTTAGACATTCAATAACAATTTTTTGATGATTCTTTAAAAAGTATATTGTTTTTAATAAATATGGGATAAATTACACTTACATCTCCTAAGATTTTTGACAAATACAGGAACTTTCTTTGTGATTTCAATAATTACAGTAATCTCTCCTATTTTACCTGACAATATCAATATTTTTCCATTTTTTGACTGTTGTTTACACACTTCACAGAATATACTGATGTCATCAAAGCTAAACACTAAAATGCCCATAATGTCCTCAACTGTCCTCAACCCATCTATAAAAATGAAGAAGAATAAAAATAAATTTTAAAAAATTATTTATTTAAATGAAGAAGATTAAAAATAAAAATTTATTTAAATGAAATAACTTTTTATGTTTATAAAATTTATTAATTTTTGTAATTAAATTTTAGTTTTTGTAAAGCTAGAAATATAAAAACATATAGATACAGATACATTTTTAGAGAAATAGATACATATACATACAACAATCTATATCAAACACCATGGATCTACCTCGTGAGGAGCTCCAATTCCTTTCCATACCAGACATCTTGAGAGAATCAACCTCAATCCCTAAATAACCCCCTAAAACCTTCTACCTCCTAACCCTAACCCTAATTTTCCCCATCTCCTTCGCAATCCTAGCTCACTCTCTCTTCACTTACCCTTTCCTCACCCAAATCAACTCCCCAACTGGTTCTTACACCTCCCAATGGACAAAGCTCCATATCTTCCAATTCTTTTCCCTCATCTTTCTCTTTGCTTTCTCTTCGCTCTCCACCGTCGCCGTAGTCTTCACCATCGCCTCTCTCTATACCTCAAAGCCTGTCTCTTTCTCCTCCACCATCGCTACTATTTCCCACGTTTTCCAGTGACTCTTCATCACCTACTTATGGGGTTCTCTAATCATGATTATCTACAACATTATGTTTGTGGGTTTTTTCTTTGTTATAGCTGTCGATACCTAGAATCCAATTTTGTTGTTTTTCTTAATGGTTGTGATTTTCATTTTGTTTCTTGTTGTTCATGTTTACATCACTACTTTGTGGCATTTAGCTAGTGTGGTTTTGGTGCTCGAACTATTTTTTTGGGTTTGCGACGATGGAGAAGAGCTATGAGTTGTTGAAGGAGAGGACCCGAATGGCGGTCGTGCTTGTTTTTGGGTACCTAGTGATTTGTGAGGTGAATAATGGGGTTTTTGGAGCCGTGGTGGTTCATGGAGAGGGTTATGGAATTCTTGTGAGGATTATGGTTGGTGAGTTTTTAGTTGGGGTTATAGTGATTGTGAATTTGGTGGGTTTAATGGTGCAGAGTGTGTTTTACTATGTTTGCAAAAGCTATCACCATCGAGGGATTGACAAGAGTGCTCTTTATGATCATTTTGGAGGCTATCTTGGAGAGTATGTATCCCTCAAAAGAAACATTCAAATGGAGAACTTGGATGTTTGAGGCCATGGTGAGATAAAAATGGTGCAAAGACGTAAACTTTGAAATGGTTGGGTGAGTATTCTCAATTCTGTTTTTTCACATTGATTGATCGTCTCTCTTTCTCTATCTCTCTCTATATCTTCTTTCTTTCACAAATTCAATTTCTATTTTGAATATAGCTATTTGATTAGGAATTTTGTGGACAAAGGGCATTTTCGTCTTTTTGCATGCAAAAACAAGGTTAATATGGTCATTTTATATATGTTACTAATGTCGTTTCTGAACATTTGATGGAATGGGGGAATATTGATATTGTCAGATAAAGGCCCCGTTTGGTGTAGATGTTAAAACATATTATAAATTATAGCTTAACAGATTATAAATTATAACGACTCCGGTCTTTTCCCATTTGATTATTGTATCCGGACTTAGATTCCGTAGATTCTATCTTTGTGTAATTGTTGTGTCGTCCTATATTTTCTTATTTGGAGTTATAGGATGGGTTGGGCAGGTTTGGAACAAGTTGGTTGATCTTAGGAACCAAAACTAGTTGCCCAGATTTTTGGCTTGTCCGCTCGAGCGGGGAGTTTGACGCTCGAGCGGGGACTTGTTGTTGTTTGTCCGCTCGAGCGGAAGTTTTGGCGCTCGAGCGGGAAAAACACCCATCCAGTATTTCTAGTGCAGGGTTGGACGCTCGAGCGGGAGTTGGGCCGCTCGAGCGTAAGTGTGTGAGTGCCGCTCGAGCGGGAAGTTGGGCGCTCGAGCGGGGACCTGCTGTGTCGAGATGCTGGGAGCATGCATCCGCCGCTCGAGCGTGGGATTGTCCGCTCGAGCGGGAGTCTGTGAGTGTCTGCTCGAGCGTAGGTTTGTCCGCTCGAGCGGAGAGACGGGGTATAAAATCGTGTTTTAGCGTTTTTAAAGTAGCTTTTCATCTTCTTTTCAGATTCCAAACCCTAGGTCCGACTTCTCTTTCCCTCTAAACACTTTTTCTCCTAGGATTGATCTAGTTAGGGTGTGTTTTTACCCTAGTTGCTTTACAAAAAGGTAGAGGAGAGTGAGGGCTTTCATTTAATCTGAACAAACTTGGATTTGGAGCACTTTGGAGTTTAGGCTATCATCTTCGTCTCCTTCTTTTTGGATTCTTTCTTCGAGGTAGGGTTTTCCTACTCCATTTATACGTTTTAATCCTAAGTGGTGGTATTTTGGTATGTGGGGGTAGTTTGGGATTTTCGAGAGAAACCTTAGGGTTTTGTCATAGATTAATTGATATAATTAATTTAAGAGAATATTGTGATATTGGGTTTAATTCATGAGATCGGAGAATTTAGTGATTTAACTGTGTAATTGGGTAGTTTAAATACTTACCTATGAGAATGATGAAATTTCATTGTGTTGTTATATTTATTTCTTGTTTAAAAATAATTGTTTTGGGCTATCGGTGGAGGATAGCCATTGATTGTTGTAGACCTTGCATGCGGCTTAGGTATAACTGAAATTGAGTCATTTATTTGACTGTTGAGTTAATACAGAACATTCGTGTATTAATTATGTGTTGTATATGGCAAGTGTTTGTTTCATTGCATATGCATTTGATGTTGGAGGAGATAGGGGATGAACTCCACGGTCTAGGGAAAGATAGGGGATGGACCTCTAAACCGGATTTGTTGGGAGGAGATAGGGGATGGACTCCAGTAGCATCACATATGTGTGTGCTTATTGATAATAGAAATATTTCTATTTGTTGTTGATATGATACATCACCACCATGTGTATCAGTTGGGAAGTATGGAAGTGGATTTGATTGAGATTGTTATAACACCAGCTTGTGTGTTTATTTGTTATAAGAAAGGTTTAACCTGATTTGTTATCCTTGTTGAGTTGTTTGGCCAAGTTCTGAGCCAAGTCAGTATAAATGGAAAGTGTATTGTGTCATAGACCATGTGTCATAGACAATATAGACATTCATGTCATAAAATAGTAAATTGATTATTTTGTGTTAACCATGTATCGGGTACTACTGCTTTAGTTAATTCTTATGCTTGGTTTAGTATTTCTCTACTGGGCTGTGGCTCACCCTATATGGGAACTTCATTTTCAGGTTCAAGTGGTTCATTACCTCCAAAGACTTAGCTTGTGAGGATTTGGACTTGAAGACTTGCTTTATTTGCTTATTTGTTTTATTTGAACTATGTAAATATTCAAGCCTAGGGCTTTATTTGATTTGAGTTAGAACTCATGGAATTGTGTCCAAGTGTTGGCTTGGCAAGATGTAATCCCGTAAGGCATTTATTTTGATGTTTTATTTCGTAATACTCTGATGATTGAAATAATATAATGTTTTCTTTTAATGAAGCATGTTAAATATATATATATATATATTATGGGCTTAATTTTGAGGGCGTTACAACTTGGTATCAGAGCGTACCGGGTTTGAATACTTTGGGTACGTGGGAAGTGATTAGAATCACAATGGGTTCGTCTCGTTTGATAGAGACTTAGTGTAATGATTATATGCTTATATGATAACATGTTTATGTGACTATGTGGGTATGGAATGTAGTTTCTAGGATGTTGATTGGACCCTTGAGTCTCTGAAAGTCTTGTTGGAAAGGCACTTGATCAATGTTGTTTCCAACCGGAACTTTAGTGACGCCTCGGGACTATCATTATCCAGGAATGAAATTCGTAGGTGCTTATGTGATTATGTGTTTACGTGGTGTGATTTATTGTTGTCCAATGTATTAGGACGCGAGTGTTATAGTTTTGGCACATTATTTAGAGTGCTAACGTCTTTGTTTCCTTTATTAGGATGTCAGGACGAGGACAAGGTCGTGGTAGGCGCGGTAGGCAGGCCAGGCAGGAAGTGCCTATACCGGAGGAAATTCCGGCAGTTCAGGAGGGTGTTGGCCAGGCCAATGTGGCCGAGTCAGTGGGACAGCAGGTTATGGGCGCTTTGGCCCAAGAGGTAGCAGGAGCGTTTAGGGAGTCAGTGGGCATTCTTAGGGCTCAGAATCAGGCTCAGGTTGTTGTGGCAGATACAGGACCTTCTTTTCTGAAGAGGGAATTCTTCCAGTCTCACCCGGACGAGTTTTTAGGTGACCCTAGCGAGCCGCTTAAGGCAGACGAATGGCTCGAACAGACAACGAAAACGTTTGAGATGCTAGGCATCGAAGACGAGGCATTGAAGGTGACCTTGGCATCTTTCCAGCTGAAGGGGGATGCGGGTCAGTGGTGGAAGTTCACCAAGGGTCGGATTAGAGGTACTTGGAAGGCTTTTGTTGATGCTTTTCAGGAGAAGTACTTGTCTCCAGCTGTTCAGGAGAAGTTGAGAGATCAGTTCCGCCATCTTGAGCAGAATAGTTTATCAGTGGTCGAGTTTGAGGCGGCATTCACTAGTTTGTCCAGGTTTGCACCTGAGTTGGTGGCGACTGAGGAGCGTCGGTGCATTGAGTTTGAGAAGAAGTTGAGGCGTGGCCTCATGCTGAGAATTGTCGGGTCTATGATTCGGATTTTGGGCGTTTGGTTGATGCAGCAGCCCATACTGAGATTATGATGCAGGAAGAGGGGGAAAGGTAGAAAGGCTCCAAGAGGAGTCAGGATGGCCAGAGTGATGGCAGGAGGCAGAGAGGTTTCACTCCTCAACAGCCTCAGAGTAGTTTTACTAGATCCACTTTTCCAGTGCCGAGTGCTAGTTCTGGGAAAGGCAGTCAGGGAGACATTACCTGTTTCAAGTGTGGCCAGCTGGGCCACAAGTCTCCAGTTTGTCCTCAGAGGGGAGGAGTGCAGAGAGCAGCATCTTCTTCGGCTCGATCTCAGAGCCAGAGTCAGAGTAGAGGTCAACCGCTCTCTTGTTTTCAGTGTGGTCAGCCAAGGCACATGAAGAGGTTTTGCCCACAGTTGGGTGGCACGTCTGGTGCATCTGGTTTGAGGCAGACTCAGAGTCAGCTGCCTGCTCAGTCAGTTCAGGCCTCGAGGGCCAATCAGGGGGCTTCTTCGTCCCAGTCTGTGCAGCAATCTTATGCTCTGAGGGGTGAGCAGGTTGATCAGAGGTCGTCTGGGCGCGTGTATGCTGTTACCGCGCAGGATCTTGTACCGGCTCCGTCGGTTGTGAGAGGTACCTTCTTTTTTTGCAATTCAGTTGCTAGTGTTTTGATTGATACGGGTGCATCTCATTCCCTTGTGTCTGCTGCATTTGCATCTATATTGGAGTTGGAGTTAGCACAGTTAGCATCTCCTATTTGTGTAGTGTCACCTCTTGGGGGTGAATTGATCTTGAAACAAGGTGTTAGGGGTTGTGATATAGAGGTCGATGATCATAGAATCCCTTTTTCTTTTGTGGTTATGCCCATGAAGGGCTTCGATGTTATTTTGGGTATGGACTGGTTATCGTCATACCGGGCATTTATTGATTGCTACCGTCAGAGGGTCACTTGTTGTACCGTTAGCGGAGAACGTTTTCACTTTCTGGGGGACCGGGCTGGTAGTGTGTTACCGCCGGGGTATGATCCGCGAGGGCGGAGTGAGCTTAGTGGTCTACTTGCTAGCCTTGAGGGTAGTGAGTGTGATGAGACCCAGATTGTGTTGCCGAGGGTGGTTTGTGAGTACTCGGACGTTTTTCCCGAGAATCTTGTTAGTTTGCCACCTCATCGAGAGATTGAGTTCTCTATTGATTTAGTGCCCGGCACAGCACCGATTTCTATGGCACCTTACCGTTTTGCCCCAGCCGAGTTAGTTGAGTTGAAGGTTCAACTCCAGGAGTTGCTAGATAAGGGCTATATTCGTCCTAGTGTTTCGCTGTGGGGAGCACCGGCCCTTTTTGTTAAGAAGAAAGGTGGTGCTCTGAGACTGTGTGTCGATTACCGGAAATTGAATCGGGCTACGGTTAAGAATAAGTATCCTATGCCCCGTATAGATGATTTGTTTGACCAGTTGAAGGGTTCCCGTTGTTTCTCTAAGATAGACTTGAGATCGGGTTATCATCAGTTGAGAGTCAGGGAGGAGGATATTCCGAAGACGGCATTCCGTACACGGTATGGCCACTACGAGTTTCTGGTGATGCCGT
Organism: Camellia granthamiana; assembly: GCA_036172215.1. NCBI lineage: Eukaryota > Viridiplantae > Streptophyta > Magnoliopsida > Ericales > Theaceae > Camellia > Camellia granthamiana. The sequence goes on along the minus strand of CM069909.1, from coordinate 39,893,816 downwards.
TTGGGCTCACCAATGCACCGGCAGTGTTTATGGATTTGATGAACCGGATCTTCCGGGAATTCTTAGATCGTTTTGTGGTCGTCTTCGTGGACGACATTTTGATTTACTCACCTTCAGAGGAGGAGCACGAGGAACACTTGAGAGTGGTGCTTGAGTTACTTAGAGCCCATAAGCTATATGCTAAGTTTGGGAAATGTGAGTTTTGGCTTGAAGAGGTGAAGTTCTTAGGCCATGTAGTTTCTGGGAAAGGGGTGTCTGTTGATGCATCCAAGACTGAGGCAGTGCAAGATTGGGCACAGCCTAAGAGTGTGTTTGAGATCCGCAGTTTTCTGGGATTAGCTGGGTATTACCGTCGGTTTGTGAAAGATTTCTCCAGGTTAGCTGCACCTTTGACTAGACTGACTCGGAAGGGAGTCAAATTTGTATGGAGTGAGACTTGTGAAAAGTCGTTTCAGGAGTTGAAGGTTAGATTGACCACCGCTCCGGTCTTGATTATTCCGGAGAGAGGGTTGGGTAATGCAGTCTATTGTGACGCCTCACGAGAGGGTCTGGGTTGTGTGTTGATGCAAGAGGGGAAAGTGGTTGCCTATGGCTCACGTCATTTGAAAATTCATGAGAAGAATTACCCTACGCATGATCTAGAGTTAGCAGCTGTGATATTTGCCTTGAAGATTTGGAGGCATTATCTTTATAGTGAGAGATTCGAGGTGTTCTCGGATCATAAGAGTCTGAAATATCTGTTTACACAGAAAGACTTGAATTTGAGGCAGATGAGGTGGATGGAATTTATTGAGGATTATGATTTCGAGTTGCACTATCATCCGGGGAAGGCCAATGTTGTGGCCGATGCCCTTAGCAGGAAATCTGTTGGTGACATAGCTAGTATAGCCATCCGGGAGTGGGAGATGTTGGGTGCACTTGGGGAGTTTGATTTGCTTTTGGGTGAATCCGTTGAGGCTGCGGCCTTGTTTTCTGTTGTTGCGCAGCCTACGCTTGTGACTTGAGTGTTAGAGGCTCAGAGGGGTGATCTTGAGGTAGAATCTCTCCGAGAGAAGATTTCCAGTGGGAAGGTTGAGAAAGGTTTGACGGTGTATCCCGACCTGAGTGTGAGATACCGAGACCGTTTGTTTGTGCCGGAGTCTTGCCGAGAGGAGGTACTTCGAGAGTTTCATCATTCGCGCCTTGCAGTGCATCCGGGAGGCACTAAAATGTATCAGGATTTGGGTCGCCAATTTTGGTGGCGAGGTATGAAGAGAGATGTGGCAGCTTTCGTGTCTAAGTGCCTTACTTGTCAGCAAGTGAAGGCCGAGCATCAGAGGCCAGCGGGTTTGTTGCAACCCTTGCCTATTGCCGAGTGGAAGTGGGAACATGTCACTATGGACTTCGTTGTGGGTCTTCCGAGAACTCAGCGGGGTAGTGATGCTATTTGGGTGGTTGTAGACCGGTTGACTAAGTCGGCGCACTTCATTCCTATGCGTGTTAGAGATTCAGTAGATCATCTGGCCGACTTATATATTCGGGACATAGTGAGGTTGCACGGGGTCCCAGTGACGATCGTCTCAGATAGAGATCCTCGTTTCACGGCCAGGTTGTGGCAGAGTTTGCAGAGTGCTTTAGGCACTAAGTTGACATTTAGCACGGCTTATCATCCTCAGACTGACGGGCAGTCCGAGCGTACTATTCAGATCCTTGAGGATATGCTTCGGGGTTGTGTTCTTGACTTTGGTGGGTCGTGGGAGAGGCATTTGCCGTTAGTGGAGTTTGCCTACAACAACAGTTTTCAGTCTAGTATCGGTATGGCACCGTTTGAGGCCTTGTATGGCCGACCGTGTAGGTCTCCAGTTTGTTGGGCCGAGGTGGGTGATGCACCTTTGTTGGGTCCGGAGTTAGTGAGGGAAACGACGGAGAAGGTTGAGCTTATCCGTAGGAGGCTTGTTACAGCCCAGAGTCGTCAGAAATCTTATGCCGACCGTAGGAGGAGACCTTTGATGTTTGAGGTAGGTGATCATGTCTTTCTGAAGATATCACCTAGGCGAGGTTTGATGAGGTTTGGGAAGAGCGGGAAGTTGTCCCCTCGATTCATTGGTCCCTTTGAGATCCTTGAGAGGATTGGCGAGGCTGCTTATCGTTTAGCCTTGCCACCGCAGTTATCCGGAGTTCATGACGTGTTTCATGTGAGTATGCTTCGGAAGTATGAGCCGGATCCATCACATGTATTGGATTGGACCGACTTAGTTGTTGATGAGGATGTCTCATATGAGGAGAGACCAATTCGGGTCTTGGATAGGCGGGATCAAGTTTTGCGAGGCAAAACCATCCCTTTGGTGAAAGTTCTGTGGAAGCATCACGGAGTGGAGGAAGCCACTTGGGAACGTGAGTTGGAAGTCCGTGAGAAATATCCGGATATGTTTATTGATTTGTAATTCTTGTATTTAGATTATATAATATTGTGGGACTTGAGAATTTTATATATGTCTTAAGTTGGAAAACATTGAGAATGTTTTGGTTTAATGTTAACATTTTGAAACTTGCCTTTATGGAAGTGGAATATAACATTTATATATTGAATGTGTTTATATCATGAGATCGAATATGATATGGAAATTGTTAACATTGAAAGGAATATTGCATAATATTGATGCAGGTTGAAATATATGTTGATTTATACATATTGTGAGATGCCACTTGATAAGAGATGAAGTGACCGGTATTGGGTCAAGTTGTTGTTTATTGTTTTATAATATCATTGGGAATTGAGAAAAACTTGTTTTTACAAACTCATACTTAATTTCGGGGATGAAATTCTTTTAAGGGGGGGAGGTTATAACGACCCCGGTCTTTTCCCATTTGATTATTGTATCCGGACTTAGATTCCGTAGATTCTATCTTTGTGTAATTGTTGTGTCGTCCTATATTTTCTTATTTGGAGTTATAGGATGGGTTGGGCAGGTTTGGAACAGGTTGGTTGATCTTAGGAACCAAAACTAGTTGTCCAGATTTTTGGCTTGTCCGCTCGAGCGGGGAGTTTGACGCTCGAGCGGGGACTTGTTGTTGCTTGTCCGCTCGAGCGGGAAAAACACCCATCCAGTATTTCTAGTGCAGGGTTGGACGCTCGAGCGGGAGTTGGGCCGCTCGAGCGTAAGTGTGTGAGTGCCGCTCGAGCGGGAAGTTGGGCGCTCGAGCGGGGACCTGCTGTGTCGAGATGCTGGGAGCATGCATCCGCCGCTGGAGCGTGGGATTGTCCGCTCGAGCGGGAGTCTGTGAGTGTCCGCTCGAGCGTAGGTTTGTCCGCTCGAGCGGAGAGACGGGGTATAAAATCGTGTTTTAGCGTTTTTAAAGCAGTTTTTCATCTTCTTTTCAGATTCCAAACCCTAGGTCCGACTTCTCTTTCCCTCTAAACACTTTTTCTCCTAGGATTGATCTAGTTAGGGTGTGTTTTTACCCTAGTTGCTTTACAAAAAGGTAGAGGAGAGTGAGGGCTTTCATTTAATCTGAACAAACTTGGATTTGGAGCACTTTGGAGTTTAGGCTATCATCTTCGTCTCCTTCTTTTTGGATTCTTTCTTCGAGGTAGGGTTTTCCTACTCCATTTATACGTTTTAATCCTAAGTGGTGGTATTTTGGTATGTGGGGGTAGTTTGGGATTTTCGAGAGAAACCTTAGGGTTTTGTCATAGATTAATTGATATAATTAATTTAAGAGAATATTGTGATATTGGGTTTAATTCATGAGATCGGAGAATTTAGTGATTTAACTGTGTAATTGGGTAGTTTAAATACTTACCTATGAGAATGATGAAATTTCATTGTGTTGTTATATTTATTTCTTGTTTAAAAATAATTGTTTTGGGCTATCGGTGGAGGATAGCCATTGATTGTTGTAGACCTTGCATGCGGCTTAGGTATAACTGAAATTGAGTCATTTATTTGACTGTTGAGTTAATACAGAACATTCGTGTATTAATTATGTGTTGTATATGGCAAGTGTTTGTTTCATTGCATATGCATTTGATGTTGGAGGAGATAGGGGATGAACTCCACGGTTTAAGGGAAGATAGGGGACGGACCTCTAAACCGGATTTGTTGGGAGGAGATAGGGGATGGACTCCAGTAGCATCACATATGTGTGTGCTTATTGATAATAGAAATATTTCTATTTGTTGTTGATATGATACATCACCACCATGTGTATCAGTTGGGAAGTATGGAAGTGGATTTGATTGAGATTGTTATAACACCAGCTTGTGTGTTTATTTGTTATAAGAAAGGTTTAACCTGATTTGTTATCCTTGTTGAGTTGTTTGGCCAGGTTCTGAGCCAAGTCAGTATAAATGGAAAGTGTATTGTGTCATAGACCATGTGTCATAGACAATGTAGACATTCATGTCATAAAATAGTAAATTGATTATTTTGTGTTAACCATGTATCGGGTACTACTGCTTTAGTTAATTCTTATGCTTGGTTCAGTATTTCTCTACTGGGCTGTGGCTCACCCTATATGGGAACTTCATTTTCAGGTTCAGGTGGTTCACTACCTCCAAAGACTTAGCTTGTGAGGATTTGGACTTGAAGACTTGCTTTATTTGCTTATTTGTTTTATTTGAACTATGTAAATATTCAAGCCTAGGGCTTTATTTGATTTGAGTTAGAACTCATGGAATTGTGTCCAAGTGTTGGCTTGGCAAGATGTAATCCCGTAGGGCATTTATTTTGATGTTTTATTTCGTAATACTCTGATGATTGAAATAATATAATGTTTTCTTTTAATGAAGCATGTTAAATATATATATATATATATTATGGGCTTAATTTTGAGGGCGTTACATAAATTATGACTTTAATTAGAAGTTGTTAATCTGTTTGGTGTAACTGTTGGATTATAGATTTAAGTTGCTAAGTAGTATTTGTTAAATAAGTTGTGAAGTAACTTTTTCAATTAACTTTTATTTTTTGTTATTCACTACTTGTCTACATTTCTCATAAAAAAATAATAATAATCTGAAGTCCATTTGGGTTTTTTTCTATTTAAAAAATAAATAAATAAATAAATAAAATCTAAGAGTATAATCGTAAATTAACATGTCTACAGCAGAAACTGATAATCAGAAGTAAGGGGTGAGCAGCTTCTCAGAATCAGTTTTTTTGAGTTAAAATAAGTTGTTAGAATCAGAAGCTGTTTGAAATAAGTTTAACCAAATAATCCAAAATAGGTTTTCCAAAGCTAAAAGCTATAAGTTGGGTTAAAAAAGCCCAAACAAATACCTCCAAAGTAAGAGAAGTTACTATAATTATTGAAATTATAGAAGAGGTCTCTTTATTTGTAGAAACCTCAAGAGAGGTAAGCATAATTTACTTAATATTTTTTGAAAACAATTTTCGAGAACAAATCATCAAACAAGGGGAATAATTTTTCCTAAAACTTTTTGCCCACCATACCCTAGATTGATCAATTATTTGTTAGGGAGATGCTTCATTTTAAGTCTTCTTAGAGTCAAGGTCTTTAGACCCATTGAGGACTCTATTTTGAATTTTGTATGTAGAATATTTATTAAAAATTAATAATAATTTAATAAAAAATTTATTAGAAAATTCTTTTTCAATTAATTATATCTCAATTAGTCTATATAATATATTTTTATATTTTAGTAAGCCTTATTATTTGGACATTTAATTCACCAAATCTTAATTTTCATATTTAAAATATTTTATGGATAATTTTACTCTTACAAATATTTTTTAAACCCTTAGCAATTTGGTTATATGAATATTCATATTTGACCGTGTGAATCTTCACATTACGGAACATTCACATTGTCAAATATGAATATTAATGTGCGTTTTACCATATTATTATTAGGGGCATTTTAGTAACTATGACACTCATAAGACTTATTAAAATATAAAAAAATAATTTAAATTAAGTAAAATATAAGTAAATAGAGAGATTTATTAATAAATATTCCTAATCTAGTTGATATGATTTCACTATTTTTACCTTCAATTTTATAAATGATATCCACATAAAATATCAAATTAACAAAATAAATTATTAAAATAAGACATACACTGACCCCACAAGTCAAGACAAGACTACTGTGAGCGGAAACAAATCCATCATATTTATTAGAGCATTGCTAGGGAGCTCGAAAGCCCCCTCTCCCGAATCCCCCGAATTCTATATATATATTTTTTTTCCAGCAGAAGAAGAAAGAAGAAGAAGCAGGAGGAGGGAAGAGGAGGGAGAGGAAGGAGGAGGAGGAGTGGACTGGAGGGGGCCATACCAGTGGGAGGAGGCGGAGGCGGGGCCGGAGGCGACGGCGGTGGTGCTGCGACGATCGGGGCTGGGCAGCGGCGACCGGGGCTGGGCCGACGACGACGTGGGCAGACGACCGGCGAACCACCTCTCTTCTCTCTCTCTCTTTCTCTCCCTCTCCCTCTCCCTCTCTGGTTCAGCTTTGGTTCAGCTCCGAAAATGGAAGAAGAAGAAGGAAAAAAAAAAAACTAATGCCCAAAACGACGTCGTTTTGGGCATTAGGGGGATTCGGGGAAAGGAAATTTGAGCTCTCAAACTTTATTCTATTTATTATGACTCAGAAATTTAAATCACGCAAAGTAATGCTATATTTCATGGGATAAAGAAGTTAGGATTCCCCCGAAATTTAGGTAACCGCGGGATGGGCGGCACTGTGTTAAGGCTGAGGGATTAAGCCTTTAGGTCACACGTTTAATTTTTTTTTAGGTTAATTTTTTGGATAAAGCACAGTTAGTTAGGAGGTTGGATCTTAAATTGTTTAATCGGCATTTTGTGTGGGTTTAATGTTCTCTCATTGTACGAGTCTTAACTTAAGCGGAGCTTGTTTTGAGACTGCGCGAGTTTTGACTTAAGCGGAGCTTGTCTTGGGACTGTGCGAGTCTTGACTTAAGCGGAACTTATCTTGGGAGATCAGAGCAAGTTTCTAGATTATAGTCTCCTCGCTCGAAACGGTTAACAGGACACCTTGGTGATCTCTATAAGGGGCGTTGTCTTGGACCTACAGGAAAGTAAGGAAGATTTTCCTCTAAAAAAAAAAAAAAGAAAAAAAAAAGAATTTTATTGAAAGAAACACATTAACAGGTTTCAAATTGTCCTATATTTTAGGGTCATTCTGTATAGGTTCATGCGGTTGATATATCACAAATCTCATAACTAATCAGTTTTTAAGTGAAAATTTATATATATATATATATATAAAATAAGTCATAATCAAATACAATTTGAGAAATAATCAAAAATCTATTCACTAGCAACTAAATTAGTAATGATAATAAATTATAACTAATATTATAATGTGTCATAACCAAATATTACTTAAGGCATAATAAAAAAACTTTTTCCATCATAATCAAAATAAAAATCATAAGAGATCATAACTAAATCATAACAAACACCATAATAAGTCATACTTAAATTATAACCAATACCACAATGAGTAATAAAATGCCACAAAGGTTATAATTAGAGCATATGACGAAGGTGTGTATTATAGAATTTCTCATTTTTTAATGATAATATGCCGCACAAAAATAGTAAAACAATTTTAAGCTTTGAGTATTTACATATTGAATTCAAGGGGGCTAAAAAAAAAAAAATTAATTCCCAAAAACTTTAGGAACCGTTTGGTAACACTTACGTTTTTATTTTTCTATTTATATTTACAAAAATTTTAAAAACTTAAATAAAAACTTGTTTGGTAAATTTTTGATTTATAAATCAGTGGTCTCAGTTTATAAATTTGGCTAAAAAATGTAAACTCAAAAAATGTGTTTCCGTTTTGAGTTTTTAATTTTTTTTTTACCACCCAACACTAGCCACCACCCGTCACCATTTTCTACTACCGTCTTCCGCCGCCACCACCCACCTCCCACTACCACATGCCACCACCACTCACCACCCACTTGCCACCACCACCCACCTGCCACCCACTCGCCACCACCACCCACCCCTCGCCGCTGCCACCACCACCCACCATCCACCACCCACCACCCGCCACTACCATCCACCGCCCGCCACCACCACCCGCCACCTACTCGCCACCACCACTCACCACCCACCTGCCGCCACCATTTACCACTCGCCACCACCAGTCACCCACTACCACCAGCCACTAGCCACCTGCCACCCACCCGCCACCACTACCCACCACCCACCCATCTGCCACCACCACCCACCACCCACCACCCACTCACTACCACCCACCACCCGCCACCGTCACCCACCCACCCACCACCACCACCACCACCACCACCGGCCACCTACCCGCCACTTGCCACAACCACCACCACCACCACCCACTCGCTACCACCCACCACCCACCACTGTCACCCATCTACCCACCATCACCACCCGCCATCCGCCACCCATCACCCATCACCCATCACCCGCCACCACCACCCACTCACTACCACCCGCCACCGTCACCCAGCCACCCACCACCACCACCCGCCACCAACCCACCACCACCCGCCATCTGCCGCCACCACCACCACCACCCACTCGGTACCACCCACCACTCGCCACCGTCACCCACCCACCCACCAACACCACCCACCCACCACCACCCGCTACCTATCACCCACCGTCACCACTTTCCACCACCGCCTTCCGCCGCCATTTGTCACCACTTGCCATTTTTCACTCTTTTTTATATTGTTAAATTTTTTTAAACATTTTGTCAATTACCAAACGCGTTTGTAGTTTATATTTTTTCAAAAATAAACAAAAATTAATTTATAAAATTTTTGTAAATATAAACTAAAAACATAAACGTTACCAAACAGACCACAGATTGAACACACTGGACCTAACAAGAAAACTCACTCTCAATTGTTTAGTAATCTAGAAACAAACCGAGCGTTTGTTTATTTTCTCTTCACGATCCCAACATCGACAACTATTGCATTTGTTATTGCTCATGTTGCTTCCTCGTTTGTTCTCTCTCCAATGTTCCATGACTTGTTCATTGGGATCTTTCTTGTTTGTTCGCTACGTCAATTGCAATTTCTAAATAAATGACTCCTCTAAAAAAAATTCTGCCCATGCCACTGGAAATGACTCATTTTATTAATAAATAATCAAGTCATTTAACAGTGAAAAATGTTTGGTGGCCTGAATTTGTATGGTTCGAATGACTCGAATTAATGTGTCAAAACGACGTCGTTTTACATTCAAAACGACGTCGTTTTGAGTGTTTCGAGCCATGAATTTTTGGACCACCTATCATTGTTGTTTTAATAATATTATAAATATATTTCAATTAATAATTCATATAATTTTATTACTGTAGAGGATAGTAATTATGATTTTATTTTTTCTGTTAATTCTGTTATATAAAAGAATTAAAATAAGGGAATATTTGTAATTTTCAAAATTATAAAAAAACGATTTGTGTTTTAAACAAAAATTTGAAAGTGTATTTGTAATTTACCTTCAATTTTTTATTTCATCTAGTCATCCCATCTTAACTTTATCATTTATAATCTCATTCGTAATCATAGTCAATCATATACTCAGTATTTCACCTCATATAATTTCACAATATAATTTATTATCGCAGTCTTTTTAATAAAATTATTATATTTAATCTCATTAAAAAAAATCATACATCCAAACATGGCCTAAATTTATTACTGTTTTTACACTGGGAGCCGAATGTTGGTGAACAAGTGGAAACTCATCTTGATCCTTAATTATAAATGAGAAGCAGACTGGCCATGGGGGTGAAGAAAAGTGATGTTATGTTGGGTTAAAAATGATAAAAAAAAAATTAAGGGAAAATGTTAAATTAATTGTTCAGAAAGCCAATAAACTGAGGCTTAGGTGGTGGCTAGTCGAAAAAAGATGAAGTGATCATGACATTTTTATCACATTCTTATGTTTCATATTGCTGCTTTTAATTGCAATTCTTTCAATTGCTTGAGTTAATTTTCAACACTACTGATCTATCCTCCAAAATCCATAATTTGAACAAGCAATTTAGATCATATCACATAAGAAACAAAAGAAAATTAAAAATTAATGAACATACTTGAAGGGACTTGCCATTCTTCTTGCTAATGTCCAATAATTTTCCTTGCTCGAGTCTATATCCTGGAGCACTATGTGACCATACTCCCTCACCAGTCACCATTCATTATCTGTAGATTTTAGGGAGTTAATTAATTATTGTCAAAAGAAAATATTGATTATCTCTAATTTTTTATCTCATTATGAAAGTTTTTTTTATTGTGTTGAGTTGTTTATTAAAGGAAACTCTGGTCATAAGTCAAATTTCAAAACTTTTGAGCAATAACCTCAAGCTCTATTCTTTCGAGATCAAAAGGAAACTATTTAGAAGATCATATTACCCTTACTTACGGCCATTTTGGGAAGTGACTTATAAGTCAGCTTATTGGCTTATTTATGTCACATAACCTCTCTATTTTGCAAGTTTTTCGCAATAAGCCAAAAAGTCAACTTATAAGCTACTTCTCAATCTATTTGTCCACGTAGCACTTTTTTTTTTTTGATCAGTAAAAAAAAAGAAACTTTATTGATGAAAAAACATACAGAGTATGATAACGTAGCACTTAATTTGTCCACGTAGCACTTAATTGTCCAGTTAATCTGCCTATATGTCCATATGATTCTTCATAATAACATCATTGCAATCATCTTGCAATAATTAAGATTATTGCAGAGATAATTGTATTGTGTTTTGGATTGAAATCATTTATTTAAAGTTACCATTGATTGCGTTTTAGGTTTAAACCATTTACTTAAATTGTGGTTGCTAAGGTTCTAACTAAGGGATAGATTCCCCTTCATAACTCACCTCTCTATACTTTTTCATATTCCTTATTAGTGGTAAACTTGTGCTATGCACGGAATGTGAAAAAATTAATAATATATTTTTATATAAAATAATATATATAGTTAGACTTTTGTATACAAATTATGAAAATAAAAAATATTGAAACACACAATTTAAGTTTCACAATTTATGTATCAATTTTTAATTTACCACAACTTCAATTATATAATTTTCAACCCACTTGCTAGAGTTGCAAATTTGGGCGAGTTCAACTCAAACAACTCAAGTCAAGCCTGAAATTTTATAAAGATTAGGTAACATAATTTTTAATTCGATGAGAACCTATGTAGAAATTTAAAAATTCGAATTAAATTTGAGTGGACTTAGGCAAAGACACCAAATAACTTAAGCAACCGAAACAAAGCTGTATATATAAATATATAAAATTATTGCTACTTAATTTTTTTAAATAATAAATAAAATTAATTAAAATTTTAATATTAATGAACAAAAGCAAAAGCAATATGCTTAAGTTTTTTCAATAGAATTTTTTTTTCTTTTGAAAACGTTTAAAAATACACCTTTTAGAAAGTTATTATCAAATAAGTTGATATTAAAAAAATTACAATTTATAATGACATAAAATAATTTAAATATGATTTTTCAGAAATTATTTTTAATTTGAAAATTACAATAAAATATTTAAATATAATAAAAATAAATTTCTTACAAAATAAAAGTATCTAAAAAAAAAAAAAGGGTAAGAAAAAAACTTAGAATGATATTTTTATTTGATCTGAAAATTTTATGTGAACAATAAATTATTACCTATAACCCTCATTTTTTTAATAAAAGAAAAAAGTTTCACAAATTGTCATTTTGAATAGAAAAATAACATTTCTTTCTATTTTGTTTTAGCAAAAGTCACTTTTTAGCCATTTGAGCAAAAAAAATTCATTTTTTATTTTAATTTGTTTAATTGACAATTAAGATTAAAAACAAAATTAATAGGATCCACTATGTTTGGCAAGTGCTAAAAAGTTTAGATGAACAATAAATTATCACGTGTAACTTTCATTTTGTTTAATCAACAATTGACATAAAAAAAGAAGAAGAAAAGAATCTACCATCTTTATCAAGTGCTAACAAAGTCATTCATTTTCTTAATAATTTTTTCTTTTGTTAAAAATATATATATATTTGTATTAAAAAAATTTATTATTCAAGTCTTTATAGTTTAGAAGGATATAATTTTTTTATAAAATTTAAAACCAAAAGAGACAAATATATATATATAAACTTTTAATATCGAATAATAAGTTGAAAACTTATATTTAATATAATAATATATAATATTTAGACCAATAATTTTATGATACATCGGTATGACACATGTGAATATTGATCCCATTTTAATTATAGTAATAATTTAAAAAAGAATTTAAATTTAAAATTTTATTTTGTAATTCAATAAATGATGCAGAATTTAAGGAAGAATTCAAATTTAAAATTTTATTTTAAGAATATAAAATTAATTTATAGACCAATCAGATTGTGACACATATTAATAAAAATTAAACAAAATTAAAAAAAAAGAAAGATAAAAAAAATTTACAACTTTAAGCCTTATAAAGATGACAATATTTTGCAATTATAATAGTATATAAATACAGATAAATCATGAGATAGATTATTATTTAAAACTTATAAATCATGAGATAGATCATTATAATTTTAAATTTAAATTAATGGATTTCTTTCCATATTTAGTACCCCTCAAATTTAAATTTTGAAATGGATTAGTATACTTTCTATTTTTTTATTTAATATATTTGATATACTTTCTACTTGAAAGTCATAAATCAAATATATTAATTTTAATTATTTATTTATTTATTTTTTTGCTTGAATGAGAGCTAACCAATAGAAGATATTTTTAATTATTGAAAATCAAAAAATTAGAAATTTTAGTTTGAGATATTGGAGCTCCCACAAGACTTATGAGTTAGAAACCACTTTTCCCTTATATAATATATAGATTCTAAGAGCATATATTATTAAATTATTTAAAAATAATTTTTATTTTCAATGGAAGTGATGGGAGAGGAGTGAGTTTGAACTTAAGTGTCACATAATTTTTTAAAATTTTAATAGATTTTATAAGAAATTAAAACTAGAGATTTGGATGCCTAAGAGCACACCCACTATATTCGCGCATATATATATATATAGTATAGGTCTTCAAGCCAAAAAAAAAAAAAAAGAGATTGAAAGTGATGTGGTGTAAAAGAATGGAGAAATAGTATTGTTGAAAAATAAAATGTAATGAGTAAGAAAAAAATTAAATATTAACTAACCTTTAACAACCTTAGAAAAAAATAATAAAAATGGTGTGATATTCTCTTGTACAATATAACCTCTTTAGGGATAAGCAAGTCACATATGACATTTAAAAAAAAAAAAAAAAAAAAAAATTTAAACTATGTAAGGTAGGTAGGGCCTTTAACTGAGAGATGGTTTGGGAAAAGAAGAGAGAGTAGAAAGAAATGTTTTAATTTTTTGAAAATTGGTAATAGAGATTATAATGGGGGGAGATTATGGAATATTTTGTTATATTTCCATTTGAAACCCATAAATTAAAGAATAATTATTATTTCTAAAATAATTAATAATTAATAATTAATAATTAATTAAATATATTAGTCAATAATTTTGTAAATTGAAAATTTAATAATTTTAGAATGAGAGTTTAGAGCTCCTAAGAGACTTCTCACTAAAGAAGCCCTTTTCCTTATATAATATATAGATTTGTATTTAAAATTTATAAATTATGGATAGATCATCACAATTTTAAACTTATATTGTATTAATTTTAAATTTAAATTAATATATAGATTATTTTCTATATTTAGTGACCCACAAATTTAAATTTTGAAACAGGTTAGTATATTTTTTATTTTTTTTTAGATTTGATATACTTTCCATTTAAAAGTCATAAATTAAGGGATATTAATTTTTATTTTTTTTTATTATTTTTTTTTCTTGAATAAGAGCTAGTCAATAGAAGATTTCTTTAATTTTTAAAATCAAAAAAATTAAGAAAGGGCTATTGGAGCTCTCACAAAACTTGTGAGTTAGAAACACCATTTTCCTTATATAATATATAGACAAGGCTCGATTTTAAACTCATACTGATGATCTGAATCATCTACTTAGCAAAACATTGCAGTAAAGGTTATTCATGCAAAAAATTAATTTCATCAGACAATTATAAAACATATGAATAAATAGCATTTTATTTTTAAAACTAAATAGTTTAAGTTTATAATCACATTTGTTATTCATTTTGTAAAACAAAATGATTTTTTCTTATGAATATAAACGTTCGATGAAACTTATTTTTTATATGAATGACCTTTATTGCAAAACCTATAAGATAGACGGTTCGAATTATCAGTACGTGTTTAGAATTAAGCATCATAATTAAAAAGAGTATAGAGAGATATAAAGAGATAAGATATGGAAGGGCACTTATCCCTCTAATTATATACTGCTAGATGATAATTAGCTAATTTAAAGTAATTATTATTATTCTTTTCTTTTCTTTTTGTTTTTTTTCATTTTTTTTTTTTCATTTGGAGTGGGAAAAAGAATTAGAAAAGTTACAAAAAAGAATTTGACGAACTTGGGGTGTATGCACAACGATCATTGTTGTGCTTTATGCACAACGATCATTGTTGTGTGGCCAATGAGACCCACTACAGGATCTATTTCAATAATTTGAATAATTTATTTTTTAAGATATATCGACTAAAACGTGTATGTAAAAATTCAAGTTAATTTGACATGGATAATCCTTTTATATTTAAAAAAATGAATGGTTAGTATGATTTTGTATATAAAACTGAATACAAATATAATTAGATGAAAGTGTTATCGATATCCAATTAGCTTAACCTTTTTTTTTTCTTTTTTTCTTTTTTTCATATATGTTCTACTCGATATACTTTAAAAAATGAATTATTTAGATTATCGAAATAGACTTCGGAGTGAGCTTCATTGGCTACACAACAGAAACTGTTATCATTTACACTCAACAATCACCCATCTTTCAAAATTTAAATAAATTCTAAATTTTAATTTTGTCTCTCCAAGAATTTTATGTAATCCCTTAAAACACACGACAGCAAAACCCAAAGAGTTAAAGTAGAAATGACAACTTGGCACGTACGCTAATCACATGAATAGTGAAACGACAAGAGGGCCAACCATCAAAAAACCTCTAGTGGTTCCCTTGTCTCTTCATAATTCAGAGAGTCCCCTTCATAATTTGGTCCTAAAGTCACTTTTGTGTGGATGGCGAGAAAGAAGGGGGAAAATAATGAGAATGAAAAAGAAAAAGAAAGAAGAGAATATATAGCTTTGTTTGGTGAATGTTCAAAAAGACATACATGGCAGCTGTGTCAAGTGAACTCATGAAGACAAGACTTGACATTCAAAAATCTAATCTAAGCTTGATTTTAGGGTCCCTTCAAATTAACCAATTGTATCTTGTAATAAGATCCCATTGATCAGATCAACTATGTTAAAAAATATATTGGGCAAATATTCATTGTAATAATATAATCATATCACATTTGTCTTTTTTATAATAATAATAATGATGATGATGATGATGATGATGATAAAAGATAAATTACAAGCTCATTTTTTGAAATTTGTTTAAAATACTGATTGTCCTCTATAGTTCTTAAAATTACATCACGCCCTTTCAAGTTTTTAGTCATATTTAATTACCACAAAAAAAAAAAAAAAGTTTCTATAGTCATATAACAAAATGACTTATTTCATTAATAAATCATCAAATCAATCAATAATTCAACTAATTTTATTGTTATATAGGAAAGTATTTAGGGATTTCATTTTTTCCTGTTGATTTTGTCAAATAAAAAATTCTAATAAGAAAATATTTGTTATTTCAATAACTACATGAGAAAATTTATATTTTAGACAAATCTCAAGAGTATATTTGTAATTTAACCTTAAAAAAAATGGTCTACACTTAAAATTACTTTTTTATTTTTTAGTTTTTTATGATCCGATTATATGTCTCCTAGTATTAGATGAATCTGACTTTTCATAAAAGTGTCCTAATCAATCAAAATTACGAAGCGAATTATTCAGATTATAAAAGTAGGCCTAAAGTAGATCCCACCCAATAACACAATAGACCCAGTTGTGCTGTTCAAAAGGTTTTAATCTTAAAATTGGATTTTTAAAAAACATATGATAAATTAAATTGGAATTTTCGTTGTAATATAATGCAGAAAGTTCGCGGTTTGGTGAGAAATGGTTTAGATGGATTTTAGAAAGTGTCACTAATGTCTCAGTTTCAATTTGGGTAAAATGGGTCCCCAATATAAAAAGGAATTTGTTGTGAACTTACTATAACAAGGTGGCTAGTCATCATCTTTCATTTTCACCCTTTTTGCAAGGGTAGTCCTTTTGGTGAAGGATTATACTGCTATTCTCAAATGCAAGAACCAATCTCTTTCTTTTAGGCCTGTTTGATTAGTAAGATTGATAATGAAAAAAATTAACAATTCATGGCCTCGGTTGTTTTCAGAGGTAGAATGGAGGAGATTTATAGTGAGGGGATTAATAGTAAGGGGATTAAGTAAAATTGTATTTGTTTTGATAATAGTTGTTAGTGTAGGAATTGTTAAATTACTTTTATATAAAATAATAAAACAAATAAAAAAATACAAAAAATTAAACATTGATGTTAAAAAAAAAAATGCCTAACATGTAAAAAATAAAAAATTTCTAATCCGGCAGACTATTTTTCTAATATCACCTCTGTTGGACAATCTTCACTGTATTTAAATAAATTAAATTCTGTTGTATACTAAACAACAACCAGAATAAAAAGAGATAAAGGAAATGAGAGAATTTGTTTGATTACAAAAATCAAACTCGAAATAAAAATAAATAAAAACAAATTTTATTTTGTTACAAAAACAAAATCAAAATCTGATCTAAATAAATAATAATAACACTGAAAATAAATTAAATAACTTACTTGATTTAATTTCTTTGAATGATAATCTGATCAAGTCTAGTGTTAGACACTGTGTCCTTAAGACAGATTCGTCCTCTCTACAGTGCTTTCAGAATTTGGACGTCTATCTCCCAGGATGAAATGATTTACTTCAAACAATAGCAGCATTACAAATTGTTTGTCTTACGAACACACTAAGTGTTTACACTCTTTCTTTCAGAAATTAAATGCAGCAAAATGCAGAGATTTATAGCAGATGATGGAGTATGAAAATTGGAGTAAAATCCAAATGGGAGGCTAGTCTATTTATAGATGTAAAGGCGGCTGCTGGTTTAAAATTGAACAGGTATGAAACCTGTTGGTTTTGAATTCAAACAGATTTGAATCTGTTGGGTTCATAATATAAACAGATACAAAAACGGGAAGGACCCTGTTTGGATGTACAGCAAAAAGCAGACTAGTTTATTTCGGGAAGGGCCTTGTTTGGATGTACAGTAAAACCAAACTAGTTTTGGCCCAAAAAGATTAGTATTGGGTCGAACAAGCCCAACCCAACCACACACCACGGCGGCGACGGCGCGCGCGCGTGTGTGGTGATTTTTGGGTCTAATGGGTCTAGCCCATTTTGCCCATAACCTCTCCCTCTAAAACACTTGGATACCCCTTGGGGCACACCCTAAGTACCAAACACATGCCTTATAAACCCATTCAAAACTTCCCACCAAATCAATGTGGAACAAGCCTTATTCAATACCTTTAAGGATTTTACACCAAAACTCCATTTTCATGGAGCATACTTTGGCTTCAATTTCCTATTCACTCGGTAATGGTTTTGAGCAACCAAATATACCACGTGAATCACAACGCGGCATAGAATGCGTTACCACTTAGACCCGCGAAAATCGACTCACGGGGCCCATCTAAAAAATAGACCAAACTTAGAAATTTTTTTTGGTTTTACCCAGAATTTTATAACCATTTCCAACAATCCTTCACATGAATGGAATTTGATGACAACGGAAATGCAACAATATGCAGACTTTATCGAAAGAGTATAAGTCGAAAACATCTTGCATCAGGATAGGTAGCTTTCGGCCTTGAACCTTCCCTAGTGATAACCTATCGGACTTACTGGCTAACCAATGGACGCGATGCCTTGAATTGTTCAGCCGTTTGTGTAAGCCAAGACAATAGATTTCACACAAAATATCTTCTAACACATCGTGGTTCTCATTGTTGTGTTCATTTTGGCCTTGAACGCTCTTGGTTTTCATGAGTGTTTCTAGAGAATGTAGCCTTTTTCATTCTCATAGAACCGGCCCCAGTTCAACACTCATATAAGTGATTCTTATTGTGAGTATCTCCTTATACTCGTCTTGATTTTCATGCTTTAATCAAGATATAAGTAATCATTAAAAGCAAAGCTTATCCTTATACCCCTACATACAATAAATGTTGCAGATATCACTCTCACCATAGGAATGGGTAAGGAATTTTAATCCCTTGGTGATTTCTGGCGAGCCATACATAACTTAGTTGTCCCTTTGAATTTAGTTCTTGGGATCTCCAGTCATATAAGTAGGGTTACCATTATGACGACTCTTATGTAATAGGCTTTAATCCCATCCCCTTCGATGAACTATACACTAGCTCTTTTGTCAAACCTTTTGTTAACGGATCCGCAATATTCTCTTTAGATTTTATATAATCTATTGAGATTATTTCGTTTGACAACAATTGCCTTACGGTATTATGTCGACGACGAATATGTCGTGATTTACTGTTATACATATGATTCTGTGCCCTGCCTATTGCAGATTGACTATCACAATGAATGCAAATAGCTGGCACAGGTTTTGGCCACATTGGAATGTCTTCTAAGAAGTGACGAAACCATTCTACTTCTTCTACTGCTTTGTCTAAAGCAATGAACTCGGATTCCATTGTAGATCGTGCGATGCATGTTTGTTTCGTGGATTTCCAAGAAACAGCAGCGCCTCCCAGAGTAAAGACATATCCACTTGTGGATTTTGAATCTTTAGTATCCGATATCCAATTTGCATCACAATAACCTTCAAGTACTGCTGGATATCTAGTAAAGTTCAAACCATGATCATGGGTGAATCTTAGATATCTAAGAACCTGAATGATCGCTTTCCAATGGTCTTCTCCGGGGTTACTAGTGTACCTACTCAATTTACTGATAGCATAAGCTATATCAGGACGAGTACAATTCATTAGGTACATTAGGCTTCCAATGATTTGGGAGTATTTTAACTGAGACACTGCATCACCTTTATTTTTCGATAAATAAAGACTGATGTCTACAGGTGTTTTAGCTAAATTCAAATCATCCTTGATAAATTTATCAATAATTTTCTTAATATAATGAGATTGAGATAATGCATATCCGTCAGATGTTTTAGTAATTTTCATTCCTAATATAACATCTGCGACCCCCATATCTTTCATATCAAATCTTTTGTTAAGCATTTGCTTAGTTGATTTGATCATGTTTTGACTGCTTCCACTGATAAGCATGTCATCTACATAAAGACAAACTATGACATATCCTTGGTCAGTGTTTTTAACATAGACGCATTTGTCACATTCGTTTATCTTAAACTCATTAGTAAGCATTGCATGATCAAATTTTTCATGCCATTGCTTAGGTGCTTGTTTTAATCCATAAAGGGATTTTACAAGTCGACAAACTTTCTTTTCTTGCCCCGACACTACAAACCCTTCGGGTTGCTCCATATAGATCTTTTCATTTAGATCACCGTTTAAGAAAGCTGTTTTAATATCCATTTGATGTATTTCTAAATTAAACAACGCTGCTATAGCAATAAGCATGCGAATGGATGTTATTCTTGTCACAGGGGAATATGTGTCAAAATAGTCCAGACCTTCCTTTTGTCTGTAACCTTTAACTACAAGTCTTGCTTTATACTTGTCAATTGAACCATCTGCTTTCATTTTTCTCTTGAATATCCATTTATATCCAAGAGGTTTAGAACCTGGTGGAAGATCCACCAATTCCCAAGTATGATTTTGCATAATGGATTCAATTTCATTATTAACAGCCTCTTTCCACAAAGGTGCTTCAGGACCTGTCATTGCTGTCTTAAAGCTTTGAGGTTCATTTTCTAACAACTATGTCAGAAAATCTAGACCAAAGGATTTTGATGTTCTCGCTCTCTTACTTCTTCTTGGTTCATCATCAGTTAAATCCTGTTGGTTGAGACCATTACTAGTCTCTTGTGTTTGATTGTCATTAGTCTCTTGACTTTGTGTACAATCATAAGTTCTTTTCTGTGAACTTAATTCCTGTCCTTTCTTGTAAGGAAAGACATGTTCAAAAAACACAGCATTTCTTGACTCTATAATAGTGTTCACATTTATATCAGGTATTTATGATTTATAAGTTAGAAACCGATATGTACTACTATTCTGAGCATAACCAATAAACACACAATCTACTGTTTTTGGTCCAATCTTAGTCTTTTTAGGAACAGGAACTTCAACTTTTGCCAAACACCCCCACACTTTTAAGTATTTGTAGGAAGGTGGTCGACTTTTCCACAATTCATAAGGAGTGCTGTTGGTTTTCTTGTGGGGTATTCTATTAAGAACATAATTAGCAGACAATATTGTTTCCCCCCACAAGTTCTGTGGTAAACCTGAACTTAGTAACATGGCATTCATCATTTCTTTTAGGGTTCTATTCTTCCTTTCAACAATTCCATTTTGCTGTGGAGAATAAGGGGCTGTAGTTTGGTGAATAATGCCATGTTGTGCACAAAATTCATTTAATGGTGCATCATATTCACCACCCCTATCACTTCTAACCATTTTAATGGTTTTACCAAGTTGATTTTCAACTTCTGTTTTGTAGAGTTTAAACATTTCTAAGGCTTCATCTTTACTTCTAAGTAAATAAACATAACAATATCTTGTGCAATCATCGATAAATGTTATGAAATACTTTTTGCCTCATCTAGTTTGAATAAATTTTAGATCACATAGATTAGTATGAATTAATTCTAGAGGTTTGGTTTTCCTTTCAACTGATTTAAATGGAGCCTTAGTTAGTTTCGTTTCTACACAAACTTCACATTTATTATTAGGATTAATTTCAAACTTTGGGATATAATCCAAACCAATTAATCTACGCAAAGCATCAAAATTCACATGACCTAATCTACCATGCCATAAATTTGACTCAAGAATATAAGCAAAAGATGTGTTATTATTATTCATAGCAACTTTCGGTACAACTGTCATTACATTCAATTTAAAGAGACCATCACTCATGTATCCCTTACCAACATACATACCGCTCTTTGTTAATACAAATTTATCAGACTCAAAGACAAGCCTAAAACCATTTTTACTTAACAAAGAACCAGAAACTAAATTCTTCCGGATGTCAGGTACATGCAGTACGTTGTTGAAGGTCAGTTCTTTCCCTGATGTCATCTTCAAGACCACTTTCCCTTGTTCAGCCACAGTAGAAGTAGAAGAATTTCCCATGAAAAGTTGTTCACCATTTGCAGCCTCATTGTAGGTAGTGAACATTTTCTTGTCCGCACATATGTGACGAGTTGCTCCAGTATCAACCCACCACTCTTTGGGATTTCCAACCAAGTTAGCCTCAGACACCACAGCAGAGAGGTTGATGTCATTCATTCCGTCAGAGATGTAATCCAATTCTGTTACATTGGCCTGATTGGTGGTCTTCTTACTTGTACTTCCATGATCCTTCTTAGGGCGGCGGTAGTCAGAAGCTCGATGTCCAGTCTTGCCACAGTTATAGCATTTTCCTTTGAACTTCTTGTTGCCATTGTTGTTGCCTTGTTTAGGACTATCTCTAGTAAACTTCCTCTTTTTGTTATGTGGTTTATGAACTTGTTCAACCACATTAGCCTTGGACTCAATGAGATTTTTCCCATTCCTCTTTTCAGCCTTTCGGTTATCTTCCTCAATTCTTAATCTTACAATCAACTCATCCATGATCATCTCTTTGCATTTATGTTTTAAATAATTTTTGAAATCTTTCCAAGCCGGTGGTAACTTTTCCACCAAAACAGCGACTTGGAAAGACTCGCTAAGAGACATACCTTCTGAATGAATCTCATGCAAAATTATCTGAAAACTTTGAACTTGAGATATTACTGTTTGGGAGTCTACCATAACAAAATCTAAAAATTTACCGAAGACAAATTTCTTCGTGTCGGCATCTTTTGTCTTGTATTTCTTCTCCAAAGAATCTCATAATTCTTTTGCTGACTTCAGAGGACTGTAAACATTATACAGCATGTTGTCAAGGCCATTGAGAATGTAGTTTCTGCACAGGAAATCTGAATGTTTCCAAGCATCTACAGTGGCAACAACTTGCCGATCACTTTCACCCTCTTTAAGTGCTGGAGCCTCTTCATGGAGAAACCGGGCCAAATTAAAAGTTGTAAGATAGAACAGCATCTTCTGCTGCCATCTTTTAAACTCGGTACCGTTAAATTTTTCCGATTTTTCTTCATGATTGATTGGTACATGAACATGGTTCTGGATAGGGACCAGTGTTGGTGTAACAATAGGAGTACCACTACCAGATGCAGTTTCAGTTGTAGTAACCATAATCTCTGATTACAAAAATCAAAAAAAATTAAAACACAAATTAATTTTTTAGTTACTAAAACCAGAAAATAAATTATAACCCAAAATAATTTTATTTTCCTTATTACTAAAACTAGAAAAATAAAATATCACAATAATTTTCTGTAACACAATTAATATTCTGCAATTGTTAATGACACCAGTATATTACTACTAGTTGTCAAAGAAAAGAGACAGTATATTACTATTATCTGTCAAATGGCATAAACACTATTTGTTTTTCCAACCAGAATATGTCTTTATGAAATCAGAAAATTAAATACAATGAAGATACCAAAAAATATTCTCTGTCTTAAGATTGTTGGACAATCTCTACTGTATTTAAATAAATTAAATTCTGTTGTGTACTAAACAACAACCAAAATAAAAAGAAATAAAGGAAATGAGAGAATTTGTTTGATTACAAAAATCAAACTTGAAATAAAAATAAATAAATAAAAATAGATTTTATTTTGTTACAAAAACAAAATTAAAATCTGATCTAAATAAATAATAATAACACTGAAAATAAATTAAATAACTTACTTGATTTAATTTCTTCGAATGATAATCTGATCAAGTCTAGTGTTAGACACTGTGTCCTTAAGACAGATTCGTCCTCTCCACAGTGCTTTCAGAATTTGGACGTCTATCTCCCAAGATGAAATGATCTCATTCAAACAATAGCAGCACTACAAATTGTTTGCCTTACAAACACACTAAGTGTTTACACTCTTTCTTTCAGAAATTAAATGCAGCAAAATGCAGAGATTTATAGCAGAGGATGGAGTACGAAAATTGGAGTAAAATCCAAATGGGAGGCTAGTCTATTTATAGATGTAAAGGTGACTGCTGGTTTTAAATTGAACAGGTATGAAACCTGTTGGTTTTGAATTCAAACAGATTTGAATCTGTTGGGTTCATAATATAAACAGATAGAAAAACGGGGAGGGCCCTGTTTGGATGTACAGTAAAAAGCAGACTAGTTTATTTCGGGAAGGGCCCTGTTTGGATGTACAGTAAAACCAAACCAGTTTATTTCCGGTTTAATTTGAATTCTGGATTTTATTTTATACAAAATAAAATTAAATTGAAATGTTTTTGGCCCAAAAAGATTAGTATTGGGCCGAACAAGCCCAGCCCAGCCCAGCCCGCCTGACCGGACGGACGGCGGCGGCGGCGCGCACACGTGTGTGGTGATTTTTGGGTCCAATGGGTCTAGCCCATTTTGCTCATAACCTCTCCCTCTAAAACACTTGGATACCCCTTGGGGCACACCCCAAGTACCAAACCCATGCCTTATAAACCCATTCAAAACTTCCCACCAAATCAATGTGGGACAAGCCTTATTCAACACCTTTAAGGATTTTACACCAAAACTCCATTTCCATGGAGCATACTTTGGCTTCAATTTCCTATTCACTCGGTAATGGTTTTGAGCAACCAAATATACCACATGAATCACAACGCGGCATAAAACGCGTTACCACTTAGACCCGCGAAAATCGACGCACGGGGCCCACCTAAAAAATAGACCAAACTTAGGAAAAAATTCTGGTTTTACCCAGAATTTTATAACCATTTCCAACAACCTCCACTTCCACGTCCACCTCCACCTCCACCTCCACCTCCTCCATCCCAATCCCTCTTCCAACCTCCATCTCAATCCCTTCCCCAACTCTACAAGCAAAGACAACACTAAATGAGTCTTATCTCCATCCTAATCCCATCCCACCCTCTGCACCCAAAACAAACGGGGCCTATAGAATTATAGTATGAAAAACAATAGTCCAATGATCATATGATTATTGCTTTAATAGATTCGAACCAACTGAGCTCAACAATAAAAGAAAGAATAGATAACAAACACAACACAAAGATTTTTACATGGAAAAATCACAGTTGGAATCCACCAACATGTGATTAAAAAACCACAGGCCTTCGGCCACAATAACAATCCATCATGAAGAAGAGTAGTACAAGGGATTTTTTACACCAACCAATCCAGGCACATGTTCTTGCTCGAGACTTACAAGTAACTGACCTTTATCCTTCAATCCGTAGATATTTGCCTTTATTAGAGAGATGTCGAATCCATGGCACACTTACTCCTCAATAACACTAATGAACTATTTTGTGATTTGGTTTAGACTTGAGGATTTTCTTGAAAGAACAAATGAGAATGAATCATCAAGCAAACATGAGAGAAATATACAATGTAACCTCATTATAGCTCTCTCTCAAAAGTCACACTCAAAATACAGACTCAAGGGATTGAGAAACACAACTGAATGAGCCAGTTATTTATAGACATAACACATTCGCGGGCGCTACCCTGGTGCTCGCGGGCGTGAGAATGATGTTCGCAAGAGCAAGCGTGTGTTCGTGGGTTGCAGAGCAAAACTTATTGGAGCTGATTTCCTTGCAACCTGGTCATTGCTGCCATTCCCTCAATAGTGGGCACGATGTCAAGCTCGCGAGTGCGATTATGTATACAATCAAGTTGCAGTTTCTGACTTTTTGTAGCCTTCTTCTGTCTACGTTATGAGGCACGATTTTCTTCATTCTTTACCAGACAACCAGCTTACTCTTTTGTTCAACTTTCTACAAATGTTAACCATCCTTTCCACAACAAAATAAAACACAAAGCCACACGTTGAGTAATCCAAGAAAAACATAAATCAAGAAAGATAATACATTTGACCAATTACACCACAAAATCCCATATTGATTATATTCAAATAGATATAGCAAAATCAGTATTAGGCATGCTTTGGTATGTTGCTTTCAAACACAATCTTAGGGGATAATTTCAAGATAGATAAAACAATAAAAAGAAATAAAAATGAATTGGTTTTGTCAAGAAAGGAATTTGCCAAACAAAACTCATAGGATAAGAACCTTGCCAATCTTTTCAATTGGCAATTCTGAGACAAAACACAATATTTCATTCATCCCTGCAAGAAACATGAATTCAAGAGAAACACATTGCATTATGGAATACCAAGATACTCAACAATAGAAAAAGTGCCACACAAAACTACTTCCCCTTTTTGTCTGAAATTGACAAAGGGAAGCTGAGAAACTTGCACCTGAACAGTTGGTTCTTGCTCCCCCTCAACAGCTGCACCCCTAATGTCACGCCTTGAAAATTAACACAATATGTCACGACCCAACCCCGGATGCTTAGAGTTGGAATTGCAACTTATTAATTCTAACTGAACAAATTAAGTGGCGCCAGTGGAAGCGAAATAAAAGTAAGAAAATAATTAAAATGATAATTAACTCCATTAATCACCCTATTATTTAAATAAAGATGAAATTCATCCATCGACTTTTATATGATTATAGAAATATTTATTTTTGGTGAGTACCACCACGAGAGTCCCATGCTTTGGGGGACTTAAATAACCATTAGCCTCTGATTGGTCACTTTGTGGCCTTTTGTTTGTCATGAATCCATTAACCTCTATTCTAACTGTCACTCTAATGACCTCTGTTCTGTTCTGTACTGTGGTTATGGTTATTTACCTATATAATTTTTGGATTTCAGTTTTTGCCACTTAAATAATTTGTTTATTCACATTAAGTTATGTTTAATGTTTTAGTTTAAATACCTAACCATGATTGTTTTGTGCTCCTATGCTTTTGGCATAATATCTCTCACTCTGCTATATGCTTATAGTTGTTACCCCTTTTAGGTGATGAAATATAAGGAAGGATTATGACCTCTGTAGTGGACCAACACAGAACTTGTTGCTGACATTTTTATTTTTTCTTTTCTTACTTTTTCTTCATTTTATTGTCGGTTACCGAATAGTAAAATAATAAAAGCCGATGGTTGAATTTCCTTTTTATTTAAATAGTAGGGTGGTTAATGGAGTTAATTATCATTTTAATTATTTTCTTACTTTTATTTTGCTTCCACTGGTGCCACTTAATTTGTTTAATTAGAATTAATAAGTTGTGATTCCAACCCTAAGCATTTGGGGGTTAGGTCGTGACAAATGTGGTATCATAGCCAAGTTTCAACCAAAAGAAAAACAAAAAAATGAAAAAAAAATAAAAAAAATAAAGAAATAAATTGTTTTTACATGCGACGTTGGTCTTTCTATATAGAATCTTACATTTGTACCATGACTAATTCTAGTGATGTAGGGATGTCCGAGTTTAGTCTTAGTGAGGAATTCTAGAATGAGTTCAAGGCTATGAGTCTGGAGGGGATCTTGGCAAAGCACCACGCCCCCGTCCCGCCAGAAGGATGGGGAGACTCTGAAGACATAGTCGGGCGACTACATCCAGGCCTTGACTAACTAATGGGACAACCAATATATGTACAGGCCGATCCTGATAACATAGCATACTTATCATGGAGACAGATTCGTGCCTATACTCGAGGACAGTATCTCGGACCTACCCACGTAGTCGGCCTTGCCCCTAGACTAGACTGCTCTTATTACATAGTTGGCTATTTACCTCCGCATTTTGCTGAGAGGAGGGAAAATGTGTTTCCCGGCAACTACATACTCACTGCCGTCCCCAACCCTTTGGACATTATTAATGTCCAAAATGTCGATTTCAGTAATGACTTAACATGTGTCGAGACACCTAAATGGATCGTCGACCGAGCATTTTGGGGATACCTATAGTCCATCCCTCTTTATACAGTTCAGGCAGCATGGGTCTGTTTCAGGGTAGTGCAGTTGGGATGGGAATTCGAGCTTCTCATGCAACAGTACTTTCCATGGTTGTTTGACTAGACGCCAGAGATGAGGATTCTTTTTGTGAGCTAACCATGATTAATTCTAATCCCTATTTTTGTATTCAAGGATTAGACAGTAACATAACTTTGAACTTTCAGATAAGAATGTAGTACTAACATTATATCTGTATCAATAGGAAAGCTGGTGTTATATATATATGTACATGATGCTTTATACATATGATGTTCATTAAATTGATTCTCCTAAATTTACCCTATAGTAATGACCAATGGTGGTAACGAAACCGGATCATCAGTTAACGGAACAGAGTCAATGGAAAGAATCATGGAAAGAGCAGTGACCAGCTTTCTGCAAGCCCTGCAAACCAACATAAACAACGGAATACCAGAATGGCGAGAAATGCTTACAATAAAACAGTTCCAGGATTTGAAGCTCACCAGATTCACCGGCAATTCAAACCCATTGATAGCAGAAGCTTGGGTTAAGGACATGGAAAAGATTTTCGCACGCTGCCTTGCATAGAAAGACAGAAGGTAACTTTTGCCACTTTAAGTTTCAAAGATAATGCATAAGAATGGTGGCTTCCCATCCTAGATAAAGAAAAATTCGAGACTTGGGCAAGATTCTTGGAAGTATTTTACGAAAAATACTTTCTAGATTTACTGTGAGAACAAAAGGCATCAGAATTCATACATCTATAGAAGGGAACAATGTCGGTGGCTGAATATGAAAACAAATTCACTTAACTAGCCCAATTCGTAACATATGTCATTCCAACTGAAGCCCGAAAAGCTAGGAAGTTCAAAGCCGGCTTAGGTGATGACATCAGAAATGAGATTGAAGTTCTAAAGAAACCAACATATGCAAAAGTAGTGCATTGAGCATATATCGCCAAAAAAGGGATTAAAGCCTTGCGCTCCGGGGAACCAAGTCAAAAGAAGCGATTTTAGGAAAGAGACCACAGAAGATCTGGTATTGCGCCTCCCAAGAAGGTAAATACAGGCTCAACTAGTCTAGGAAATAATGGTCCTACTAACCCCAGAGGTGGCACCATTCCAAATTGCCCTACGTGTGGGAAGACTCATAAGGGACAATGCCATTGAAGCACAGGAGCATGTTTTAGATGCAGTCAAGTTGGCCACTTGCTGCGAGATTGTCCAAAGTTTACCAATCTTGTAGTAGGCCCCTTCGAACCAGCCCCAAAACCTGCAGTACCTAAAGGAGTGAAGAAGGACCAAAAACTCCAAGGAAGAGCTTTTGCCTTGGTGCCTAGAAACCCGGAAGTTACTGAGAATGTTGTGTCAGGTACACTTTTTATCTATGGTTATTTAGCTCATGTTCTCATTAACTCTGGTTCCACTTATTCTTTTGTTGTACCACATTTTGCTTCCAAGTTAGTATCAACACCCAAACCCTTAGGATATATACTATCGGTGTCCTTTCCTTCTAGTAATTCTACCCTTGGTACTGATGTGTACAAATCTTGTTCTATATCCTTAAAAGATGAAACCTTATACGTAGACTTGATTCCCCTCCATATTGGTAACTTCGATGTGATCTTAAGAATGGATTGGCTGGCTGCCAACCACTCCTCTATCGATTACAAAGCCAAAAAAGTCTCTATTCGGTTACCAAACTAACTCGAGCTTATTTTTAATGGAATTGGAGTTTCCACCCCTCCATGCATTATATCCTCTATAATAGCCCAATGAATTTTAAGAAAGGGTTGTTGTAATTATATCTGTTATGTGATCGATACTCAACAAGAGGCCCCTACCATTGATGCAATTACCGTGGTTCGAGAATTCCCGAATGTCTTTCCTGACTACCTAGTACCCCAGTTGATCGGAAAATCGAATTCACCATTGAAACCCAACTTGGTATACAATCAATATCAAAAGCTCCTTACCGTATGTCAATGATGGAATTGAAATAACTGAAGACCTAACTCTAAGAACTACTGAACAAAGGCTTCATTCGACCTAGTACCTCATCCTGGGGAGCTCCAGTACTGTTCATAAAGAAAAAGGATGGCACAATGAGGTTATGCATTGATTATCGGGAGCTAAACATGGTCACCATCAAGAATCGGTACCCTTTGCCACTAATCGATGACTTGTTCGATCAACTTCAAGGCGCCTAAATATTCTCAAAAATTGACTTGCGTTCTAGATACCATCAACTAAAAGTCAAAATGGGAATCATCGAAAAGACTGCCTTTAGAACACATTACGGGCACTACGAGTTTCTCGTTATGCCATTTAGCGTTACAAATGCTCAAGTAGCCTTTATGGACCTCATGAACTGAGTGTTCAAACCATATCTTGATGAGCTCATCATTGTCTTCATTGACAATATTCTCATGTACTCCAAGTCACCGGAGGACCATGAGCAGCACTTGCGAATATTTCTGCAAACAATATGTGATCACAAGCTTTATGCTAAGTTGAAGAAATGCGAATTATGGATCACTAGTGTACACTTTCTCGATCACGTCATGTAACAACCCCGACCTCTGATTAACCTTAATTCATGATTAAATAAGCCTAAACAGTAATTAAGGTGAAATTATGAATTAATTGCATGTATGTGTTGCATTATTGTGCTTATATCTGTTTATCGTAGAAATATCTGTTTCTGTTTCTGTTTCGTTTTGTGAATTGAAGGCCTTATTGGCATCTGATTATGAAGTTGACTTGATATATGTGTTATTTCGGATTTTTAGAATTTTATGATATGTTTAATTAAAAATCAATTCGGAATAATTAAATTAAAATAATTAATGTCCGATTAATTAGCTTAATCAATAACTTAATTAAAGACCACTAAGCAAGCCTATAGCCTCTATACCACTTAAGACACATCTCATCTTCATCCTTATGAGCCCAAAATGTGGTTGAGAGAGAGAGAGAGAGAGAGAGAGAGAGAGAATAAGGAGAATTGAATTTAAACTCAAGAATTGTAGAAGGTAGAAGACTTTGAAGCTTTTGGCTTGAAAACTCAAACAATTAACCATCTAGAGCACAATTGAGAGGCTAAGGTAAGAATTCAAGCCTTTGGTCTTGTTCTTGAGTTGGTAAATTCACGAATACAAGTGTATTGGGTGGATTATTATGAGAAGTGAGCTAGAATGAAGAAACATAGATCATACCATGCATGCATATCCATTTGAGCACAATTTGAGTTTGATTTCAAAAATTCTCTCATGCATGTGTCCATCTTACCGTTATTTTGAGAATTCATCTTGATTAATATCATTTCATCTCAATTGATCATGTTTAGAAACTTTGAAGTCAAGATAAAACATGCATGTTATGTTTTCAAAGAGTTGAGTTTTGTTTTGCACAATTGGCAAGCTTTTGGAGCTTAATTTTGTGAAATGACTTTGAATTCATGATGTTTGACTAGTTTAAACATGTTTTCTCAAGTTTTGGGGCCCAAAGGTTGCATTCTAAGGTTTTAAATTCAAGTTTTGGACTTGGGAGTGCAATTTGGAAATCCCAAATTCTGCACTTCCGCTCAAGTGGTAGAATCTGCGCTCGAGCGACCACTCTATGATCTTACACTTCTGCTCGACCGACCAGAGTCCGCTTGAGCGTGAAATGCAAGCTCCCAGAAGTTTCATGTTTTTGCAGACCGCTCGAGCGACAAGAGTTGTGCTCGAGCGAGGACCTAAGTCTCAAGCTCGAGCGACCGTCGAGCGTGAAAATCACATAACCAGTACTTTTTCAAAGTTTGCAGACCGCTTGAGCGAAGAAAGTTGCGCTTGAGCGGCCCCTCACATGTTTGCATTTCCACTCAAGACCTCTATTGTTAGCAAAATTTGTTAAGTGTTTCCAAGTGCATTTTTGGCATCCTCATTACATCCTAGGCATTCCTAGGCCATAATTAAGACACAATAATGAGAGTATAGCCTAGA
Source organism: Camellia granthamiana (assembly GCA_036172215.1). Lineage (NCBI taxonomy): Eukaryota > Viridiplantae > Streptophyta > Magnoliopsida > Ericales > Theaceae > Camellia > Camellia granthamiana. The sequence continues at coordinate 39,862,629 of CM069909.1, read as the reverse complement.
AACACACTAAGAACAAAATGAAATCAGTTATGTTCAATCCAAGCGTGTGTTTCAGCATATGTATCTGTTATGTTGGTGTAGGTCACGCATCGTAAGCGGTTGAGCCATTGGTCTGCTACCAAGCTATCTGTGAAGCTATTTGTGAGTAATAACTTAGTAAAGCTATGTTCGATATGAAATGCTTTCTGAACATTATGATATGATATGAACTATTTCTGAATGATACAAAAGGTTATTTTGTGATTACATAAATGATGATCCAATTCTTTGAAATATCTTTGTGGTATCCTTAGTGGAGGCCCTCGCCCAGGGGAATAATACTGTGGCTTATGGTCATGAGGCCCTCGCTCGGGGGAATAATACCATAGCCAAGCCCTTGCCCGGGGGAATAATATCGTGGCCTATGTACGAGATATGTTACCTGGTACCGGAGGTTCCATTATGGAACTTGATATGCTTGACCAACATGATATGTTACACTAAAGGAAGTACCACACATGATTTGAATATGAATATGAATATGACTCTGTTTCTGAAACGAATACAATCATGACTATGTTTCTGTTTTGATAAGAGATTTGAAATCTAAATCTGTTACAATCATCATTCATTGAAAACTTTACTTTGTTATTATTCACTGGGCACTAGCTCACTGTAATTATTTATGTATGTAGGTGATTAGGCGTGTGATCAGGCCTAGAATTGAGGGCCTAAGTTCTGTTTTGTGAAGCCATCCATCGTGCCTCTCGGGGAGGTTCCCGTGCACAAAAGTCAAGTTTTGTGAACAATGTCAAGGGTTATTTTGTGTATTATGCTAAGAACATTTATGTTTTGTCTTGTTTTGTTTTTTTGTAATCTGGGCTAAGTCTATTTTATAATGTGTGCACGACATTACCAGACTTATATGGACATGACATTATATGTGTATATTTTATAAGGTTTCAAATTTCTATCCCATGTATGTCTGCACAACTCTATGGACTATGAATATTTTGTATATTTGCTTCCATAGCCCCTAGTTATATGTTATTCTGTTAAGAGGCCTTTGGTAATCCAAGAATTACTGGCTGGTTATGACATTAAACCTATAGGGACAGGTTTGGGTTGTGAGATGTCATTAACAAGGATGACATCTCAGGTGACCCCTAAAATGTTACAACAATCGTAGATTGGTCACGACCTACTAACCTATCTGAAATTTGAAGCTTCTTGGGTCTAGTCGGCTATTACCGACGCTTTGTTCAAGATTTCTTGAAGATAACATCCCCCTTGACTCAGCTAACTTAGAAAAAAACATCTTTTGAATGGACTGACAAACAAGAACATTGTTTCAAAGAGTTAAAAAATAGACTTGTGTCAGCTCCTATACTAGCCCTCCCTACGAGAACAGATGGGTTCGTAATTTATAGTGATGCCTCATACAATGGTTTGGGTTGCGTTCTTTTGCAAAATGGGAAAGTCATTTCATATGCCTCACGTCAACTAAAGACTAACGAAAAGAACTACCCAACCCATGATCTAGAATTGGCTGCAGGGATCCTCACCTTCAAGATCTGGCGACATTATCTCTATGGAGTAACCTACAAGATTTACATTGATCGCAAGAGTCTTAAATATTTGTTTACACATAAAGAACTGAATATGAGGCAACGATGATGACGAGAATTTATGAAGGACTACGATGCAGAAATCTATCACCATCCAAGCAAAGCTAACGTAGTAGCAGATGCACTAAGTCCAAAAACGACCAAAAGTTTGGCATGTACCCTCCTTCCCCGCAAGATCAATGGATTGCTTGCCAACATAATCATGGAACCTATGTTGATAGAAGAGATTAGAACACGCCAATGTGAAGATAAACTTCTGAAGAAAAAATATGAAGAGCAAGGGGATACGCCCGATCCTGACTTCACTATAAGTAATGGGATCCTAAAATTTCGAAATTGAATTTGCGTACCTAATATTCCGAAACTCAAGAAAAAGGTATTAGTGGAAGCTCATAGCTCGAGGTTTGTAGTCCATCCTGGTAATACAAAGATATACCACGACTTGAAGGAACACTACTGGTGGACATAAATGAAAAGAGACATAGTAAGCCGCGTCTCCAAATGCTTGCATTGTCAACGGATAAAAGTAGAACATCAGAGCCCTGCAGGAATGCTACAACCACTCCTATTCCTGAATGAAAATAAGAACACATTACTATGGACTTCGTGGTCGGGTTACTACAATCAGTCTTGAAGAAGATGTAATATGGGTTATAGTAGACCGATTGACGAAATTGGTGCATTTTCTACCAATCAAAATCACGTACTCCCTTACTAAGTTCGCCATCATGAAAATCATTCGTTTGCATGGTACCCCAATTTCAATCATATCTGATCGAGACCCCCATTTCGTGTCTCACTTCTAGAACAAATTACAAGAAGCCTTGGGAACAACTCTGAAGTTTAACATTGCCTATCACTCGCAAATTGATGGACAATCTAAAAGAACAATCTAGACTTTGGAAGATATGTTACATATGTGCGTGCTAGACCTTAAACGTAACTGGGATGAGCACTTACCTTTAGTGAAATTTGCCTATAACAACAGTTACCAAGCTAGCATTGGAATGGCACCATACGAAGCATTGTATGAAAGGAGCTGTCGATCACCTCTGTGTTGGGTGGAAGTTGGAAACATGAAGTTAATAGGCCCTGAAATCGTGCAACTAATGAGTGATAAAATTCAAATCATCCAAGAGCGAATTCGTACTGCCCAGAGTCACTAGAAAAGCTATGCAGATACATAGAGACGGGAGTAGAAATGATTAGACCTGTTGCATATTGCCTTGCACTGCCACCTGAACTGTCCAATGTCCATAATGTGTTTCACGTTTTGATGCTTCGACAATATCTTTGAGATCCAAAGCATGTTGTTGATTATAAGAACCTGGAAGTTCAAAAAGATCTCTCTTATGAAGAACAACCAGTGTAGATTCTTGATCGACGCGATCAGGTTCTCCGAAACAAGACTGTATCTCTTGTAAAAGTCTTATGGAGGAATCATCGAGTCAAAAAAGTAACATGGGAAACTAAAAGTCAAACGCGTACCAAATACCCATACCTCTTCGAAAATCCAGGTATGTCGAGTTTGGGGGGACAAACTTCTATTTAGGAGGGGAGAAATGTGACGCCCCAGAAATACCACGAAAAAAAAATACAATAATTAAAATAAAATATTGAATGCTTGAGGGTATGTGATAAAGTGTAATTTAATTAGGGATTCCATATTATCAAAACCAAGTGATATAAAACTAAGTAAAGCAAAAGAACATTTTGAGATAAATATTAATCGTAATAGATAAGGATTTGGGATCATGGATAAGGATTTGGGAACGTGTCCAAAGCAATGTGTCTTAGGAGGGCGATTAAGAGATACCACCTGTCACACCTAATAAACAAGAGGGGGTGAGTCATCTAGAGGGTAATGAAGAAAATGGGGTGAATCACCAGTAACCTCGAGGTATATAAGGGGTACATTGTTAATCATCGCAACAACAACCAAAAAATATATATATATATATATAACGGAGAGACTGCATAGAAATAGGGGGGAGGGAAATCAATAGTAAGAAAAGGCTAAGGGTCAATATTAAGGTGAGTTATATTATACATTGAGTTACTATAATATATTTTACGTATGTTTTGAATTACCATAATTTATTTTATACAAGTTATGTTTCATAACTTATATTTAGATTTCAAGTACGATACTTATTTTCTGAACCTCATTTGTTTAAATTGAAACTCATGGATATGTTTGCTTAAACTTGAGAAATTATTTGACAATTGTAGACACCCCATATTTGACCGTCCTCAACTCGGTTGTGCTTGCAGGTACATCTAGCCACAAGTTCGATTGCTCGTCGGGTATTCGACTTTCGCGGCGGAACGTCACAGGTTTGAGCTTTCCAGACCTTGTATCCTTTCTGCCCCATTCTTGGACCATGACTTGGTCCTTTTAGAATGTGTTTCTTGGTGCACTGCCGGCCACCTTTTGGCTCCGCCGGCCTTCACTTTGTTTCTGTCGACCATTGATTGAGCCTGCTGACCATCAACGAGCCACTGCCGGCCATCACTAATGGCCGACAGAACCCCTGTCTTAGCAGGTTTCATTCCAGATCTTTTGAGCCAGCTGGAATCCTTTTATCCCCCCTCCATACACGTGTATGGAGGGATGAAGCTCTTGCCAAGCTTCTTGAAGAAGCTTTGCATTGTTTTTCCTCTATATACGGAGAGAGCCTCTCTCCTTAGCAGGGGTTCAGCCATTTTAGAAGAGATATAGCTCTCTCTCTCTCTCTCCCTCTCTCTCTCTCTTTATATTTCTTACTCTCTCTCTATATTGTTGTGGTTTAGTCCATTTTTCTTGCACTTTTACACTACAACACATAGAGATACACCACCACCATTGGACTGAGGTTCTTGGGGAGGTTACTTGAGCTCTGAAAGTGAGTTTTTGGCCCCTGAGGTTGCTGGTTTCGAAGTTGGTCTTCAAGGGTGAGCTTTTTCCCCTTTTTAGCACTTTCTTGTACCTCATTTTGGCCATACTTGCATATTGTTTTAGGCCTTGCTTTCAATTGAAAAAAGTCTTTTTTTTAAGTGCTTTTGAAGTTTGTTTAAGGTCTTTTTGGTGATAGGGGTGTACAACCCTCTTGTATGCTTTGTTTAGCCTTGTTTTGAGCCATGCTTTAAGGCCTTTGAGCTAGCCTTGGTTTGGCCTTCTAGCCACTGAAATCTAGTGGATTTTTAGTGGTAGGCATGTGGTTTTGAGGTCTCAAATCAGAGGGTGTGACCCCCTCTCTTTTGGTTTTTGTTTGCTTGCATTTTTGGCCTTCCAAAGGAGCATGCCTCTCTGTACTTTTGAGGCTTGGTTCAGGCCCTTTTTTTGTGACTTTTATGACCTACCTTGGCTCTGTCCATGGTTGGTTTGGTCACCTTTTGCATGCATCTTGTATGTATAGTGTAATCCCATTTGTAGCTCATCAAAGTAGCATGTTTTCCTATCTTGTGTTGAGTCTATTTCAATAGGTTTTTGGTGATGTTTTACCATGCCTTAGATCTGTTTTGGGTTGGTTTTGTCACTCCATGCATGTATAATACACTTGTAGTGTAAATCTCATAAACTAGCTTTATATGCTTCTTGCTTTAGCATGTTATCCTAGCTTATGTTGAGTCCATTTCAGTATGTTTTTGGCGATATTTTGCCATGTCATGACTCTTTCGATAGCTGGTTTGGTCATCCTTTGCATGCTCCATATACTTGTGGAACAAATCTTGCTTACTAGCTTTATGTGCATGATGTTTTGACTCATTATCCTAGCATATTTTGGCTTTGCTCTAGCATGATTTTATTCTTGTTTTGGGCTATTCTAGGACTGTTTTGGGCTACCATGGCCATATCACTTGTGTTTTGTATAGCTATAGTGTAAATACTTAGGCTAGCCTTGGGTTTTGAGGCCCATACCATGCCATACATGTGATGTTTGCATGCTTTGCCATCATTCTAAATGTTATTTTAGTCCATAAAATGTAGTCATACACTTGCATTTGACATGCGTTTAATGCCTTGAAGGCTTGGCTCTTTATGCCTCAAGAATGAACTTTTGTGCATGCCATTAAGCCTAAGCCTTGGGCTCATCATATCAGTGCATTTTTGGTCTTGTTATACCATGATATAACTCTGTTTTATGTTGTCCAAGTCATGCCATGTTTGGTTTCAATAGGTGTAGTGCATTGCCTCTTTTGTAGCCTTGCATGCTTCATGTTTTGCCCCTTTGTTCTAGCTTGTAATGGCTAAGTTGAAGCTTGTTTTTGGTCTTGTTTGGACCTGCCTTGGGACTGTTTTAGGTTCCCTTAGCCCTTTGGGGCCTGCTTTGTATGGCCATGGCTTAAGTCCCTTTGCTAGTTCTTAGCTTTTGAACTTCATGCATGCCATGCTTGTGTTATGTGTGTGATTTGGCATCATTCCTAACATCATTTCAGAGCATGTAGTATTGTCATACTTGCATGCTTTTTCACTCCTCAAGTGTGCTTAAGAAGTTGCATCTTTATGCCTTAATTCTTGGGCCCATTGGCATGCATGCTTGTTTAGCATTTTGTACTATCAATTCAGCACCTTATTGGCCATTGATTTGGGCATAGTTAAGGTCTGCCCATTTTGGTTTAAGTCCACCTTTGCATGTTGTTACATGCTTGTCTTGCATATTATTATATGCTTGCTCCATCTTTGCATGCTGTCGCATGCTAGTTCCATTACATGTTATTGCATGTTTATTACACTGCATTTTGCATGCTTAAGTCATATTACATGATTGCATGTTCGAGTTAGCATTGTGTATGCCATCCTTGCATTGCATTGTTGTTTGGATTAAATGTTAATCTGAGCACGAGGAACGAGGGATGTTTCATACTTCAAGTGATGAAACGTGTCTTAATTCTCAGTCACCGACGCTCTTGATCACACATGATAGAGTTTTAGGCTTTATGTGTTTATTTGTGCATTCATTTCATATTGATTTGCACAAGTTGGATCTTTGGCCATCATGCATCGGGATGCTTGATTGATGGTCTTGGATCTGACTATGCCTCTCCCTTAATGTTTTGAGGTGATATGGGGTGGCATAGTGCGTACATATCCTTGGGAGACCCTTCATTTTCTCTATTTTGTGCTCTGCTGCAGCTTGGTGTCCCAGCACATCAGTGGCCGGCACCTCCTCATTTTGGCCGGCAGTGTACCACCTTTGGCCGGCAGGTGGTCGGCAGCATCTTCCCATGGCCGGCAGGCCATTGATACATTCCCCAGCATGTTTTTGGTAAGGTTCAGCAGGAATTCCTTGAGGACACCCTGCAGACAGAGCCTCTAAAGAGCAACCGGAGAGCTTACTGGGACGGGAACCGAGCATGCATGTTCACCTTCTTTAACTTGCCGAGGCAGCATTGTTTAAATTGCTTACTTGTTAGTTAGCATTTGGTTTCGTAGTTAGTTAATTAATTTGTCGATTAATTAAGTTTTGTAATAATTAGTTGTAGCTAGTTATTTATTCGGTTATGTAATAATTAATTAGCTTATTAGTTAGTTAGTTAGTTAGTTAGTTGGCATGTATTATTTATTCGGACCCTCCTTCGAGAGGACGAATTTTGTAATAAGCGTGCGGGCGTGTGATGTATGTCTTTCAACCTCCATTTCTTTCTCCCTTTTACTTACCTGCTTTCAGTGGTTAATTTTAGGGCATGTTTCAATTAGCATACTTATGCTTTGTATGTTTGCATCCATTCATCTGTCTAGCATCCTTATGCTCGCATATTTGCATCATTCATCTACATTGCATGTACCGGGCTTGGCGCATCATGCTAACTGCATCGTATTTCAATTCCGAGTTGAATACATGATTATCTAATCGTATCTCATATGTCATATTAGAATAGCCGAGCCTATTTCTAGTTGCATTTTGTATGTGTTGCATTAGCCATCTTAACATGAACTAGGATCATACATTAATTACTAACTAGTTTCGGTTTTGGCTCGGAGTACACTGTGAGTGTTTACGCTTTAGCATACTGCATGTGTGTGAGTGTTGCCATGATAGCATGCTTACCATGAGGCTAACTACTTAAGTGTTTAACTGCCTGAATGCCTGTGGGTGGAGGTTAGATTACTTGAATTGGAACAATTCATTGAAATCTTTGACTTAGCCTACTTACGAGTAGTAAACTTCAAACCATTTTCAAACAAACGAATATGCAATGCTTTATTCCAAATTAGGCGATCTAGTCTATACTTGTTTGCTGTGCGCATCACATAGTAAGATTAGCTAATAACCGAAATAAGAACGCATGTGTTTTCAAAAACAAGATATCATGTTTAGTACATGCCGATCTTTGATCGGGCGAGCGGGGGTGCTCATAGATGACCTTCCCCAATCGTACCCAAGTTCCCGAGCTGAGACAACTTTGGTGATGATGGACACGTGGCCTTAGGCAACGAGTCAGGGTTTCCTAAATTCCCCCCAAAATAAATACTTAGGTGGCGACTTTGTATCTGGCAAAGCAGTCCATGTTTGGCACTTCTTTCTTAAAAAATCAGTTTTCCAAAACGATTTGCCTAATTTGGACTCTTTGGTGATTTATCGGTCTTGCATTGCACTTTGTGAGATTAGATTCAGAACCGTGACATTGAGTCCGAACTGTAGTAGCATGAAGCCCTCGAGGGCGCGTCTACAACAATAATTATAGAAATATTTATTTTTGGTGAGTACTACCACGGGATTCCCATGCTTTGGGGGATTCAAATAATCATTAGCCTCTGATTGGTCACTTTGTGGCATTCTGTTTGTCATGGATCCATTGACCCCTTTTTTGTTTTGTTCTATACCAGAATCTGTCACTTAAATAATTTGTTTATTCACATTAAATTATGTTTAATGTTTTAGTTTAAATACCTATCCATGATTATTTTGTGCCCCTATGCTCTTGGCATAATGTCTCTCACTCTGCTATGTGTTTATAGCTGTTACCCCTTTTAGGTGATGAAATAAGAGAAAGGATTATGACCTTGTGTAGTGGACCAGCACAGAACTTGTTGCCGACATTTTCTTTTTTATTTTTTTTCTTTTCTTACTTTTTCTTTGTTTTATTGTCGATTACAGAAACAAACCTATCCATGGGTTTCAGTTTAAGCAAATGGAATTCAGAAAAAATAAGTAACGTACTTGAAATCTAAATATAAGTTATGAAACATAACTTGTATAAAATAAATTATGGTAATTCAAAACATATGTAAAATATGTTATGGTAACTCAAGGTATAATATAACTCACTTTAATATTGACCCATAGCCCTTTCTTATTATTGATTTCTCCCCCTTATTTGTATGCGGCCTCTTTGTTATATATATATATTGTTGTTGTTGCAATGGTTAACAGTGTACCCCTTATATACCCGAGGTTAATGGTGATCCTCCCTATTTTCATCATTACCCTCCTGATTACTCACCCCCCTTATTTACTAGGTGTGACTGGTGGTATCTCTTAATTGCCCAATTAAGACACGTTGTTCTAGACATGTTCCCAAATCCTTATCCATGATCCCAAATCCTTATCTATTATGATTAATATTTATCTCAAAATGTTCTTTTGCTTTACTTAGCTTTATATCACCTGGTTTTGATAATATGGAATCCCTAATTAAATTACATTTTATCACATACCCTCAAACATTCAATATTTTATTTAATTATTGTATTATTATTTTATTTTTTTGTGGTATTTTTGAGGTGTCACACAATAAGTGTAACAACCCTCATCACTGCTTACCGATAACCACGGATTACTGTTAACTGAGCCTGATAATGACTGATAACTGGACTAAATAAAATACTGAACTGACTGACTGAAATTGAACCTGAATTGATTGAGTTTATCTATTGTGTTGCATATTTTATCTGTTTGATTGAATATTTATCTGTTCATGTTTTATGTTTAAACTGCTAATTGAAGGCCTTATCGGCGGCCGAACCGTAAACTGATTAGTGTTTCATGATCGCCATAATGTATGTGATTTTATAGTAGAATTAACTGAAAACTGGTTAGGTATGATTAAATTAGATTAAAATGAGTTGAATTGCATAGTTTGACATATTTACCTTAATGCCATTGTGAGTGGCCCACTATGTGATCAACATTTGAGCCTTATTACACACTTAGGCACACATTTTGCTCAGCTCCTTCCTTGTTATTGCCGACCAAGAGTGAGAGAGGGAGAGAATTGAGTTCAAACTTGAAGATTGGCTTGTAATTGGAAGACTTGAAGTATAGATTGCATAGTTGAGCTTGTTCATCTTACATTCAAGACCTAGGTAAGAGAATCCAACCTTTCATTCATGTATTTGAGCTTGTTCATGCTTAGTTCTTGAGCCTCTAGTGATTTGAGCCTTGTTTTGGTTCAATAATGTTGAATTAGAGATTAATTGGTGCATGCATGTGCATATTGTCGAGTTTGGAGGTTGTTCTTCATGGATTTTTGCATGCATGTCCATGTTAATGCTTAGGACCATGTTTTCATCTTGTTTTTCAAAGAATTGAGCTCATTTGAGCTAGCATTGAGGCTTAAAATTGTTTAAAGTGCATGCATGTCATGTTTGAACATTGTTCATGCGAGTTGAGTTTGAAAATGGGTTTAATTGAAACACCCTTGGGCTTTGATTTCTTAAATTGAGTTTTGAAACATGTTATTTTATGTGTTTAAAAGAGTTTTCTAGAAAATGGGCCCAAGAGGATCGAATTGGGAGCATCATATTTGAGTTTTGGACTTAGAACACAAACCTGGGTTTTCCAGATTTTTGCCTCCCGCTCGAGCGGAGAAATCGAGCTCCCAGTACTTTGACCTGTTTTACAGTCCGCTCGAGCGAAAGGAGTAGCGCTCGAGCGGAGAAATCGAGCATCCAGTACTTTGCACTGTTCATCAGTCCGCTCGAGCGGAGAAATGTACGCTCGAGCGGAGTATTGAGTGACATGCTCGAGCGGGGAAGTTGGCGCTCGAGCGGGGTACCTTTGTTTGATTGTCCGCTCGAGCGGGACTCTGTTTCACTGAAAATTCTGCAAATGTTTTCTGAATACATCTTTGCATCCTCATTCCATCCTAGGCATTTCTAGGCCTAGTTTTAGACATCTTAATGAGGATATAGATGTAGAACACACCAAGGCATAATAGGGAGTTAATGTTTATCTTTCCCAACTGTGAAACTTAGAGTGTGTTCAATCTGTTAACTGTATAGGGTTGGCATTCCGGGGAGACGCTCTAGTTCACTGTAGCCCAGAACTCTGTGAGTAACAATTGTGTAAAGATATGTTCAAATGATTATCTTCTGAAATACTGAACTGAACTGTTTACTGAATTGATATTGTTGACTGTATGAATGTATGTCCTATATTCTGAACTGTACTGTGGCATCCTTAGCAACTATTGGTTACTGTTACTGCTACTGTTTGAGAAATCTCTGCCATCGACGGTCTGTGAACGGATGGCCCCACCGACGGTATTTGAACGGGTGGATTTGTCTAATCGACTCGGTTCCCATGTTAGAACCACTACTGTTTACTGATTGATGGCCATCAATTATTGTTCGGTCTTTTAAGACCTATCGTTTACTGTACTGCTATGCTAATGGATGTACCACATATCACTGAATGACAGATATACTGAATCAATGAACTGTTTTCATTACTGTAAGGACATTCATTCTTAACTCCTTTACGCATTATGTTATTCACTGGGCTTTAGCTCACTGCTCATATATATATGTAGGTGTACAGGCACCGGATCAAAGCTAGAAGCGTCGGAGTAAACTCCAGTTTTGTCAAGCCAACCAATGTGCCTCACTGCGAGGTTCCGAGCCTATCATGCTAAGGCTTAGGGGTGTTTTAGTATTTCCCCTTTTTGCACTGTCTCACTGCTTTGTAATAACCGAATGGATTGTATAGACTGAATGTTTACTGTACTGTTGGTTGGGGATTAAGTCCCTGTTTCACTGAATGACATGTATATATATGTACTGTTCTGTAAATATGTATGAAAAATCTTTTTGGCATACAGACTGTCACAGCTCATTGGACATTATTTTATTACTGTATTGGCTTCCGCCAGGCCCTGTACTCTGTTTTACTGTGATACTGTTAAATAGGCCTTCGGTAATCTCGAATTACTGGCCGGTTACGGTGCTAAACCCATAGGGCCGGGTTTGGGTCGTGACAATAAGTACTCATTAATTTGCTTCCAAAAGAACCCTTCTAATGCTTAATATATATATAAGGAATATAAAGCCCCCAACATGGACAACATCATTAAATCTCTAACATGTATATTCATTGAACTCCAGAGATTTACAAAAAAATACCAGACATGCGGTTATACAGTCAATATTTCTAGAATATGAATCTATAGCATGTGGCACAATAAGTCAAGTACAATAAAACGCCCCCAAGGGCTATAAATTTCAAAGCTTAAGCCTGGTTACACAAAATAGTTTTCAAACCCATCCACGTAAAGTCCCTTGTTTTGTCAAAAGTAATTACCACAAAAGAAAAGAGCCTTGTGCTCTGAAAATGTATTCCACGCTTCTAATTCAGCGAAATCACCACATCATTTATTGCACAAAATCTCATAGGGTGAGCACAACGCTCAGTAAGAAAATATTAACAAAGTATATACATTTTATACAATTTCCTGAGATGAATGCATATGTCGTGCCATGTTCGAAAACATATACCTCTATCTTTTAGAAACTTTTGTGCACAATGCAATTTGAGAATTCAACAATTTCAATAATTTCAATGTAGTTCAAAGGGCCAGTAAATACAATTCAGGTAATCCCTAAGTTGGTATCTGTAAGTAGGCATAACAAGCTCTACCAATCCCCACTTCACCGGTTGCTAACCGGAAGGCATGTGGTACCTCATCCACGCGTGTTTTCAGTCTTTCACCATGGACACTCAGGCCAACTTAACCAATACCAACTGCACCTTCTATCTGGATTTACCAATGTATTTACCCCAAAAACAAATCAATATGATCTTATTCCACAAAACAATTTCCTTTCTCAAAGTAATACTTTTCCAATGCAAGATTCAAAATCAATTACATCAATGATAAAATGGAATGGCGATGCAAATGTCTGATGCAATAATAAAGTTCCATTTAATAATCTCAATAATGCCAATTCGAAACGTGATGATAATGAAATAAAGTGCCAATGCAATGCATTTCTATATCAATGCCTTGAAATTTCTCAATTTCTCAATTCATCCACATAATCCTCCATTGTGATCAAATTCCACATTTCTTATCAATATAACATCATAATATATATTTCCAAGAGATAATATAACAATATCAACATTCATATATTCTCCACAAGTTAAACATCATTTTCTAAACTTGGTATTCCAAGACAAACCAACAATAAGTTTTAAAATCAACTATTCCCATTTCCTCCATGAATTCCATCATTTGATACAACCATAGGAATTTCTCCATCATTTATTCACATAACAACTTACCAAGCATAAATTTCACAATACCTCAATTTTTTTTTTTCCAAAATCCCCAAATTCTAGGATTTCCACTAAAATAAGGTTTTTGTTCTATTTTTGAAAAGATTTTTCCAAAACAACACTCACACCTTAGAACATAATTCATATTCTCAAAAGTTTTGGAAAAATTAGAGAAGCTCCACTCATACAATTATCTAGGGTTTCACAACCCAATAATCATGATCCAAACATGATAAAATACTCAAAATATGCATAAATTTATAAAAACATATATATAACTCAAAGATTATTCCTACCTAAAGTTTGGAAGATGAAGAGGAAGAAAACCCTAGAACTCAAGGTTGACGAAAAATCAATCCAATCGGCTATAAATGTCACCCTCGTTGCTCTCTTCGATTTGGTGTAAAAGGCTCTCTTAAACTCTTGAAGATTTGAGCTAAATCTTATAGAGAAGTTGGATTTGGGAGTGTTTGTAGAGAGCAGGGAGAGAAAAGATGAGTATAGAGAGAGAAAGAGAAGTGGAAATCTGTGCAAAAAAACGTTTTTGGCATTAGTTTGAGAAAAATAGCACGAATTTCAAGACAGACGTGTCGAAATCCGCACAAGTGGAATTTCTTATGCACGGCTAAGGAATCATGCCTTCAAGTGACATGCCTATATCTTATGCACCCATGGATGCAAATTGCTAATGAGTAGCCGTGTTCTCGTGGGTATAAATTATCATTAGAATGCCTCATCTTCCATATTTAAAGATTGTCAATATTATGGCAGTGATTCTAACACCTATTGCCAACATAATGACATGATAAATGATATGGAAAGAATGATTCGACTTTGTGATGATGAAATTTATTGGTGTGAGAGTCAAATTTTGGCCCTACAAGAAGAAATTAATTCTCTTGATTGGCAAAAATTTCAAATAAGTTCATAATTCACCATATTATTTGATGCAAAATATATGAATTACCTTGATGGAAAAACTCATCAACTTAATTGTCAATTTTGTCAAGCTAGTGGAGAAATTCAACATTGGAATAAGAAATTAGATAATCTTAAAACGCACCCATTTTATGGGTTGTGAAGAGATGTTTCTAAGCAAAGCTTTCTCTCTACAAAAGTCTTGGCTAAAAAAAAATTAAGTTCTAAAAAATGGCATGGCTGGGGGCAATTTTTCAAGCCATTAGTCAATGGAAAAGAAGGCCAAATTCTTTTGCCAAAGGATATTGAACATTTTTTATGTTGAAAATCCAATTGGAGAGTATGATTTTAAGCCAAATCTATGGCAAAGAATGGTGAACAACCATCACAAAATGATGGTGAAAATTCAATTGAAGGGCATAGTTTTAAGTTAAACATGGCTAAATTTGATGAACAACTATCACAAAATGATGGTGAAAATTTAATTGGAGGGTATGATTTTAAGCCAATATGGCTAAAATTTATGAACAACTCATATTTTTTGAATTTGAATTTTTTGACATTATTAATTTTGTCAAAAAGTTCAATTTTCTAAAGCCAAATAATATGATGATTTCTTGCATCCAACAACTACAATAGTTTTGTGGTTCACACTAAAAATTAATTTTGATGAAGTGGTATACAAAAAAGGAAATTCTGAATTTATTTCTATTTTTTATATAATGATGTGGCCACAGTAACAAAAACACTATATATATAGAATAAAAATGGTCAATCGATTATAACTTTCATAGTTTCCATTATGTATTTATGTCATACAATTCTTCAAGAATTCAAGAATTTGAGTATTCTCATTCTTAAAGAATTGGGGGCATTGCTTGTACAATAAATAATTTGTTCTACCCATTATGACCACTATTTATTTACTAGTACTATTATTATTGCTGTTGTTCTTATTTTTATTGTGCAGGACATGTGGCTCTCCCTTAATTCATGGCGGTTTAGAGAGGTTGGAAGAGAAGTTGTGCAAATTCTGGGATGGATGACAAGTGGTAGCCTAGGATGAAGATGGAAGTTTTTTGGAAGTTATATGGATGGTTGAGTGGTGGTTAATAGAATTTTACCCTAAAAATTTTACTAAATTTTTTTATCATTTGCACCGTAAATAATTTTGTGTTGATTATAATCACATTATTTATTTACTACTTACTACTATTATTATTATTATTATTATTATTATTGTTGTTGTTGTTCTTGTTTTTATTGTGCAAGACATGTGGCACTTTTCCTTAATTACTTGGCGGTTTAGAGAGGAAGAGAAATTGTGCAACTTAAGGGATGAATGACAAGTGGTAGCTTAGGATGAAGATGGAAGGCATTGGAAGTTATATGGGTGGTTGAGTGATGGTTAGTATAAGTTTTTTCTTTATGCTGTGTTTGGTTAGGAGATTTGGAGAAGAATTTGGAAAGGGAAAGGAAAAGGTGTGTGAAACTAGGTGAAATATAAGCATGTTTTATTCACATTTCACCTATCTTTTCCATTTATCTTTCCAAATCCCTCCTCAAATCTTCCAACCAAACACAACATTAGTGTTGTTCTATAAATTGTTATTGATGACTTTATTGTAATATCTAAGCAAATCAAATAATGGCTTAATATTCATTTCTTTTCTATTTTAAGAGTAGATTTAATTTACATAAGAGTGATTAAGAATAGTTTTAATATACTTTACTTATAATTTGATTGTTTATTTAATCATTTTACTTTATTATCTTCTTCTTCTCTTTTTCTTTTTTTCTTGTTTGTTTTGTTATTATTTTTACTCTAAGGAAGTTCTTGAACTTTCAAACTCCAATACAATTGCTTCATCATTGTATTATTTGATGAAATTTTAGTTAAAACTCTATCAATCTAAATCTAACAAAATAACAATAATTAGAAATAATTGTTATTATTAAAAGGCCAGTGAAATAAAAAGCCCTCCTCCTTACCCATAGGCATGATAAATGATGCCAACAAAAACAAAAAGTAATTGTTACTTAAAAGTCTAACAAAAAGTAATTGTCTAACAAAATAAAACTTTTCATTATTATTATCTAAATGCACCAATTGTATAATCAGCAAGAATAGATATATAATAATAATAAATAATAGTAAATTTTACAATTTAAAATAATAATAAATTATTATTTAAATTATTTTTTAAACATAAAAAAGTATAATATTTGAAATTACACTTTTCACCTCAAGATTAGCAAGGTGTCATGCTATGATACATACCTTTTTACTATATGCAAGTTATAAATATTATAAATGTCATAACTAAATTATTTTCAGTCATAATTAAAATAAAAAAATTTATAATCAAATATCACATAAGGTATAATAAAAAACATTTAGACCATAACTAAAATAATGTGATAATTAACGTCATAATAAATTATAACTAATATCATAATAAGTCATAACTAAATCATAAACGAATACTATAACAAGTCATAACCAAATATTACAAAAATTATAACTAAAACATATAATATGAACCCAAAGGTATGTATTATAGAAATTTCCGAGTCACAACCAATTCATAACGAATACTATAATAGGTCATAACTAAATATTACAAAAATTATAACCGAAACATATAATACAAACTCATAGGTTTGTATTATAAAATTTTTCGACTAAGGGTACTGGGCCAATACTAGGCATAGGCTGAAGAAAGAAAAGAAAACATATTGATGAAGACTATGTACTCCTCCAAAACGTGGCCTGTAATTCATTTGAATAAAATAAATGGGACCAACATTCAAGAACCTAGAATTGGACTACAAATGGTCCCAAGTCTCCATTGCCCAACCAAAAACTTAATGTTCATGTACCCAACTAGATGAGTGTTGGAATTCTTCAAGGTTGGTTGCCCTTTCATCAATATTTAGCTCAAAAGTAGTACAAACAAATTTTTTATACATAAATACATTAGTGGCCTTTTAAAATTAGAATCAATTATATTAAGAATTTTTAATTCATTGTGAATATTAAATTATTTTTGTATCTATAAACCTGTACATTTTAATTATGAAAAATGATTGGAATCTCTAATAAAGGAGCTCTAATGAACTCTAATGGGAGTGGACCCCACTATGATGCGATGTTTTGACCTGGTTATTTTTTTTATTTTTTATTTTCTGTCACATCATTAGAACTCAATTAGAGCTCCAAAATTAAAGAAATATATCATTGCTCTTTAATTATTTTAGATCACTTTCAAAAAGAATATATTTGTATGATTTTTATAATTAATAGACTCAATATAAATGGATTTATAGATGACGAGAGATTAAATAATACTCAATAATACTTTAGGATTCTTGGCAGGAGCGGAGATATGTTGATCTTAGTATTGTTAGTTGCATCACTGAACTTCAAAATTTTTTTTTAGAGTATATCCAATTTCTATATAAATTTTTTGAGTATTTACATATTTAATCCAGTGGGCCTAAAAAAGAAAATTAATTCTCAAAATTTACAGATCGAAACCCACTGGACCTAACAAAAAAAACACTCATTCTAAGTCGTTGTATTCTGGAAACAAACTCATCCTTTGTTTATTTTCTCTGAATAAATAACCCCACTGAAAAAACAAAATTCTGGCCACCTCACTGCGAAGGACCCATTTTATTAATAAATAATCAAGTCAATTAATAATTTTAATAATATTATAAATATATTTCAATTAATAATTATGTAATTTTATTGTTGTTTAGGAGAGTGGTTATGAATTTTATTTTTTTCTATTAATTCTGTTATATAAAAAAATTATAATAAGAAAATATTTGTAATTTTCAAAACTATAAAAAACAAATTATATTTTAAGCAAATTTTTAAAGGTGTATTTGTAATTTACCTTCAATTTTTTATTTCATCTACTAATCCCATCATAACTTATCATTTATATTCTCATTCGTAATCATAATCAAATCATATACTCAATATTGCACCTCATATGATTTCACAATATAATTTATATAGTCTTTTCAATAAAATTATTATATTTAATCTCATTAAAAATAACCATAGAACCAAACATAGCCTAAATTTATTACTGTTTTTACACTGGGAGCCGAATGCTTGTGAACAAGTGGAAACTCATCTTGATCCTTAATTACAAATGAGAAGCAAACTGGCTATGGGGGTGAAGAAAAGTGATGTTATGTTGGCTTTACTGCCATGGCCACAAGGTGTTTGATGTTTTGCCTAGTAGAGACCAACCACAATGATCAAACACTACTCTGCTCTGAGTTGCTTCTCGACTGTCAAAATAGCACACACTTCGTTTAAAATACATGGTCAGATTTACTTCCAAAGATTAACTGGACTTTAATAATGATACTGCTATGTTTGGCTGTTAAAGTCTTCTGGGTTTAATTGGGTTAGAAATGATTAAAAAAAAAAAAAAAAATGAAGGGAAAATGTTGAAGTCTTTATAATCTCCCAAAATACACACACACACACACACACACACACATATATATGGAGGCCAAATTTGGGTCTCTTATGTAATTGTTCAGAAAGCCAATAAACTGAGGCTTGGATGGTGGCTAGTAAAAGAAAGATGAAGTGATCATGACATTTTTATCACATTCTTAAATTTCATATTGCTGCTTTTAATTACAATTCTTTGAATTGCTTGAGTTATATTTCAACACTACTGACCTAACCACCAAAATCCATGTGGTTCAAGGGGATGCATTCAGATTTAAGTATCTTGGTTATTAAGAGCAAGAGCTCAAACCCACCATGTTTGGGACTGATAGTAAGACATTAAACTTGATGGACTCTCTTAATAGTTGGGTTTCACAATTAGACATGACCGTTGGAATCGCTTAATAGAGATAAGTGTCGAGTACATGTAACTCTCATAATATTAATGAACTATCTTCTATGAATTTATAAAATCACTGCTTTATTCATTTTGTGAAATTACATTGTACTTAATTTCGATAACAGAGGCTGTCATTTAAGGTTACAAATAAAAAACATTTCACACTTTATTGTCATTAGAGTAACAATACTACTTCAGCATGCATCAAACACGTCTTTTGGTTATCCTGACCTTCAAACCATCTTTCATATGCAGTACGATAGAGCTACATGGGGAAATAGCATGAGCATCTACCACTTGAATGTTATAATTATATATAATTGTAATTGCAATTATTTTCATTTGGATGAAGGTCATGTCCTTCCCTAAACAGGACCTTGGTCTTGAATTAAACGTTATGAACTTGTAAGATGGTTCATGTTTGGTCCCTCCTTGCTCGGTAATCCATCTCTCTGGTTTGAACTCCAAGCAATCTTTTCCCCAAATTGTCTCCATCCTTCCCATGGCATAGAAAGCTAATAGTAATCTTGTATTTGCACCTATCTTGTTGCCACTTGGAAGAATGTCTGGTTGAACTGAAGCTTTGTGCTGTATAGGTACTGGCGGGAATAGCCGTAGGGATTCACACAAAGCTCCATGGAGGTAGACAAGTTTCTTCATCTCTTGATCATTTATGTTAGAAAAACATAGACGCAATCTATTATCTTCTTTTGGATGTAATTTCGTTGTGATCTCTTCTCGAATCTTGTTCTCTACAGAAGGGTTTGTTGCAACAAGCCAAAAGAACCATGTGAGAGCTGCACTAGTGGTGTCTCTCCCTGCAAAAAGGAAATTCAGCATGTTGTCTCTTATCATCTTATCTGTAGAGTCATCGGATGCATCATTTTTCATCATGTAAGCAGTTAATAAGTCATGATCAAAAGCCTCATCTCGGTCTTCCACCATTTGGATCGTGCTTCTTCTTATTCTTCTTCTTCTTAATTCCTTACGTTTTGATGAGATACACTGGGCTATAAACAGATCAAGGGTCTCCCATGCTTTACTGTAATTCTTTTCTTTGCCAACTTGAAGCCACCTTTGCAGCTTCCAAAAGCTTTCTGGTAATATATGTCTGTATAAAAGAGCCTCCTCAGCATCATTGAATTCCTTCTCATATGCAACATCTGGTAAACCAATAGAGAGGGAAGCTGGGTCATGACCCAAAACCAATATGCATGCACTATCGAAGGTGAAGTGCTGAAATAACACTTTCAAATCCATCTCTGTTCCAAGCTCCGATGCATGCTCAAAAACTGGGATTAGCCCCTTTTCCACTTTGCTCCAGATAGTTTTCACCACAAACGTTTGGAACCTGTGGTGATTGAACACTGACGTTGCAGTTTTCCTTTGGGTTTCCCACACTTCTGAATCCACATTGAAAATTCCATTTCCCAAAATGTCAAAGATCATATTAAATGCGGGGCCTTTTGGAAAGTTTGAGAAGTTCTTGCTCAAGATGTGCTGGATGTTGGCAGTATCACCCGTAAACAACGTGTCCATGTTAGCGAACCAAGGGCCTTCAAATATGAATGTGCCCCCACTTTCCTTCATGATCTCTGTCAAAAACTCATGCAAGCGATGAGCGTTTTGAAGCAGTCCCGGTAGCATACCAATGACTGGCCAGTTTGTTGGCAGACAGCTTTTGTGCCGTCTTCGACTCCACCTTTGATAGATCAGGGAAAGAAAACAAACAATAACTAATAAAATCTCAGGATACCTAATGACAACCATTGGAGCTTTGTAACTTGTAAAATATTTCTTGTTATTATCTTCCACAGGCTAGCCTTTTATAATGTTCACATCCTATCATGCAACTACTAGCCAGAAGAATGGCAAGTCCCTTCAAACACGGATAAATTTGAAAAATTATAATCTTGCATAAAAGTAATAAAAAATATCCCACAAGAATTGTGTGTGGCAATTTGTAGTCTTAATTGCTGGACATTAGACAGAAGAATGGCAAGTCCCTTCACGTATGTTTATTAATTTTTAATTTTCTTTTATTTCTTATGTGATGCCTAAGCCTCCGTTTGGAAAGTGGGTTGGCTTTTTGGCTTTTTTGACTATTTTAGCTTGGAGCTAAAAAGCCTGATTTAGGAAGGACTTTTGATTTTTTTGTGAGAGAAAGAATGTAATGATTATGAGTTTGGATGTGATATTTTGTTTTATTGGTCTAAAAAACTTACTTTGCTTTTTGTGATTATTTTAGCCAAAATAGTCTTCAAACCAACTTCCCAAAGGGAAGTTAAATTGCTTGTTCAAATTATGAATTTACTTTTTGTAAAGGAAAAGGTTACATGAATTTAATAGTTGTGCTTGATTTTTAGGTAAAATATCTAATTGCATCACGAAGTTAAGAAAATATTAATTTCTATGTTTTAATTTAATCCTTTAAGAATTAATTTAATGGTTAAGTTGTCATTGACGTGAGGATACAGTATTATAATCGATTAGTTGTTGGGCCATTTTGTGTGATGCATTTCCGTGATATACTACAAATGATAACTTAAACATGAATACTTGATGAGGCCTTGCTTTGTGTGTTAGTTGTAACTTGTAACTGAGGAATTGCCATTTTTTTGATGAGACAATATGAATGTGATAAAAAAAAACAAAAATGCAATGTTGGCTTGTTGGTTGGTGAGACTTTAGAGGGTGTGCCATTGTGTATGACTATTTGTACAAACTAGGACCATATATCTGGTTATGCTCTTAGTTTTTTTTTGGATAAGTAAGTCATATTATAACCCAAAAAGAAAGATATACAATGAAATTCAATACACAGCTATTGATGGGAGCACAAAAATAAACAAAATAAACTACTCCATCAAAAGACAAACTGAGCTTATAGAAAACAAGTACAACATTCCCAACAAAACAAGGATTTAGAATTTCCTTCTAGCATTCTTCAAGTCATAAAGTTTCGCTTTAAGTTTTCTTCTGTTATCCTCTTTTGAAGTCTCCCCATAACTAGGATCCCTTGGAGATGGACTCCCTCTATTTCTCAACTCTTGACTTGAATTTCCATTTCCTAACTCGTCCATATCACACGATTCAAGGACATCAAAGGCATTAGATGTTGAGGGGACAGAAGACTGCGTCTCTCTCTCTCTCTCTTTGTTGATCAATGGCGTTGAACTTTGTCCACTATCTCTCCCCTTTTTCCTTCACCATTTCCCATTTAGTCGGAATTTGTGTTTTAGTGTCCTTGACTCTCCACTCATGTTTGAAGGAGGGAGGGTTATGCTCTTAGTTGATTTTAGTTATGATGTTTTGTGGTGTTTTGTAATATTACATTGTGATTTGAAGTACTTGTGTATATGCCAATTAAAGTGGACTATGAATGTAATAGTACTTGGTTACAACCCATATTAGCCTTTTGTTAAATTTAGCGGTGGTTGGTTATGATTTACAATTGTGTCGGTTATGAATTAAATTAATCGTGTAAATTCATTTTATAAGATTATAACAATTAAAAGTGATTGTGCTTATGGTATACAATGTTTCAGGGGTGTGTTTATGCACTTTATTTTTATAATTTTTTTAGTGAACTAAACGTGAAAATAGACATTATAATCAAATGATTATTTAATTTCATTTAATTTTAATAAACCAAGCCTAACATAAGAAATGTAACTACTTTCAAAATCCTATATTTTAGACAGAATTCCATCCCAAGACGGACACCTTGCCCATCTTAGCTCAATGCAGAGTACGTAGAACACATCAAAAGAGCAAACCCAAGTGAAGTTACTAATAAAAGTTTTTGTTAACATGAGTCTTAAGGACATATGTTAAGGTAGTATTAAATAGGTACAATTATCTCCACTTATATAGGAAATAGTAAAAAATTAAATGTTGTGGTATGGCTTAGTAGTTTTTTGACTTTTTATGAAGAAATTTGTAAAAAATATTGAAAGGTGATGTGATAACTTATATCAAATAAATAGCTTATTTAGGTGATTGCCAAACCACCTCTAAATTTAAAAATTATATTTTATAATGACACCAAAATACCCTTGTTGCTTTTTCTTCTATTTTAGCCTTTCATCTCACCTTAAAAAAAAAAAAAAAAAAAAAAAAAAAAAGACCTTTTCGCCATTCTTATTTTTATATGATTTTTTTCCCGGTAAAATATTAAACTTAAAAAACATACTTTTTTTTTTGGTCAAATTAATTTTCATATTTCAAAAAAAAATTTAAAAATTTAACCAAGCAAAAATAATTTTCAACTAAAGTTTTTCTTTTAATTGGGATTATTTAAAAAAAATAATGAAATATGGTACGTAAAATAAAAATAATTGTTCACAAAGGTGAGATATTTTTATTTATTTTTTATTTTTTTTAATGCTGAATTGTAATAGTTAATACGTTTATTGTCAATTTCTTTACCAAGAATGGAGAAATATATAAGATTTATTAACTTATTGAAAAAATACTAAATTTACTTCTACTTTTTTTTTAATATTCTCATATAAGTAGAAGTAAATAATGTTAATTGTTATTACTTTTTTACCATGTGTTCAGCAACAATTCATTTCATGGTGAAATACCCACCAACTTTTCCCGATGCTCAAATCTTGAAACCCTTAACTTGATCAGACAAAAACCTGACTGGAATCATCCCAGCAGAGCTAGGATCTTTGTCGAAGCTTAAAGGTTTGGGCTTAAGTGATAACCAGTTTTCAGGAACCATCCCTTCTTCCATTGGAAAACCTTTCCTTTCTTTTCAAACTTTCCTTATGAACAGGGACAGAATGAGGATTTCATTACCGGAAGGGCCAAAAGAAAAATAATTTTTTTTCACTATATATACAAAACACACATATATGTATATATGATATATAAATTATATATACATAAAAAAAATTAAATACCATAAAAGTAATTTTTAATAGAATGAATATATATATTCTTATATGTAAAATAAAAAGAGAATTCAATATGGAAGAAGAGTGACACATATTTTTTATACTGGAAACTATTTTATATATAAAATGATATATATATATTTAAAGTTCTATGATAAACAATAATGTTCACAGAAAATCGGGAGGCCATGGCCCCCTATAATCTTTTCCTAGTTCCGTCTCTGCTTCGGAAGCTGGGATTTGCATGGAAAAATTCCAAAGGAAATTTCCCAGCTTCAGGACTTGAAATTCTTACAAATCTCCCTAAACAATCTATCTGGAGAGATTCCTGTAGGCATTTACAACATCTCCACTCTCTCTCTGCTCTCAATGTTCTACAACCAACTTCAAGGAAACATTCCTCCTGATATAGGCTTAAGTCTTCCCAATCTCAAGTATCTTGGTATTGCAAGCAATCGAATTACAGGACCACTTCCTGTTTCATTGTCAAATATTTCTGGACTTGAAGTAATAGACTTCAGGCTTAATGATTTTGTGGGGCCAATTCCAAGAGATTTTGGAAGAGTTTTAAGTCTTCAAATGTTGATCATGAATGGGAATAGGTTCCAAGAAGACCTCAGTTTTATTTCAACATTAACAAATTGCACGAATTTGCAAGTTATCTTCATTGGCGTCAATTATCTCAAAGGTCCATTGCCTGAGTTCGTAGCTAATCTCTCTTCCGAGATGAACATACTTGGAATGGAGGACAATCAATACATGGAAGCATACCTATACAGCTATTGGGAACCTTCTCAATCTCACTTTCCTTGATATGAGCATGAATCGTCTTAGCGGTCCTATTCCTTTTACCATTGGGAAACTTTATAATCTGCAACAACTTTCTTTAGGCACAAAATTTTTTCAAGAACTACCATCTTTGCTAGTGTGGGTGTTGATTTCTGGCCGCACAACCAATACGGAGAACTTAGCTGGAGAGCAAAAGCAGAATAGATTAAGCCAAATACTTGCAACAAGACAATGAAAAATCCGCGGTGGTTTGTCCACCTGAGGGCATTCCGACGATGAAGTCAGTAAATCTTATCTCTCACAAATATTAAATCAATACTTCAACTTACAAGAATAAGCATACCTAGGATCCACGGGGGTGCCTCTCTTTTATAATGACCATTGTCATGACCCTCTAAAAGTCTCACTTCATAGGATTCAAGCACAATGCTCATCTTAGACTCTCAGTGAGATAGGGATAAACTCCTCAAGAGCCTTATCCTTATCCTTACAAGGAGTCCTCTTTTATCTAGGACTCTTGTCGTCTATCCGAATATCTCGAGATCCTAGTGTTACTACAGAACATTTCGGCAATGCCGTGACCACCTTGGCAACACATGTCCAGTCCACATTGCACCTCGGCTGGCATCTCGGCGCCACCTTAGCTACGTGGTGGTACCTTCAAAATACTTCCCTACAACTGCCCCTTAGGTTCTATTACCTCGGCAATCTGAGGTGATGGAACCTATATCGTATGTTCGTTCAACATGTCGGCTAAATAACATGCTAGAAATACTCCTCCAACCGAGATCATGACTCATCGGCTCCAAGTAGCCAAGATCCAGTTGCCCACTTCACCACAAGTCAAGAATCAAGAACCAAGATTTTCATCGGTTTGAACCAAGGTCGGTCCTCTTAGCCGAGGTTGTTACCCCATTAGTTCAAGAATTTCAAGAGTTTTCATCTGCACATGAATTGTCACGCATTGTCGTTTCAACTGTATCTTCCACGTGTCTTCTTTTCTTTGGTTCGTACCTTGTATGTGCCATTAAGTCACGTCGTTTCTGCCCACGCTGCCCGACAGGCACGTTGACCAAGGCAGTTTAATTGTGTTTTGCCGCCTTTTCAGTTTTTGACAAAACATCTCTCTCTCTCTCTCTCTCTCTCTCTCTCTCTCTCTCTCCCTCTCTCTCCCTCTCCGTCTCTTCACTTTTGCAATCTCAGCTCTCTCTCTACTCAAGCTTTCTCTTTCTAAAATTTTATTGCTCTACCATTTTCAAACCTTCGAAGCTTCTACAACCGTTCTAGCTACCACCTCCGATGAATTCTCCACCATGCTATTCTAATTAAAACCACCACCTGACTCTGGCGAACACAAATCCGGCGTCCCTTTCGTCGGTCTTGATCTGTAAGTCATCTTTTTCCTCCTTTATCATTCAGTTTCTACTGTTTGTGAATAATTTCTCACTTCATTTGTTGCACACACTGTAATTGTCTCTGCGCGGCTATTATATTTCCATCCATGTTTATATATTTTAGTTTCCTCTATGCCTCGATTTATCCATGTTCTTGAATTTATTTTTATGTTTGATGTGTGGGCTCATGTCCTTTACTCATCATTTTCATGTATGATTCACAAATCTATAATCGCCTGAATTTGTTCTCATCTCGTTTACTCGTATTTTGGTTCTATGAATGCTTTGAATTTGCTCTCATGTTCTTGAATTTGTGAATTACGATTTCATGCTCTAAGTGTATTCTTGAATGCACACCACTGTCTTTGTTTCAATTTTAAATCTTGTTTTCTTTGTTTTCTTTGTCTTGTTTCCAGATTTCAGCCATTGACTCTTATCCGTCTTCGTAGATTTAGGTTTGGGACCTACCTTAAAACACTGTGTATCTAGGAAAATTGAAACAGAACCCCCCTTAGGCCATCAGAGTTTTGCCGAGGTTTCAAAACCCTCACTAAACCCTTTTCCACAATAAACCCTCCCCATTTCACCCTAGCCAAGGTCATGGGGATGTTCGAGTGGAGGGTGGCCATTCTTAGCAAACTAGAATACTTTCACCAGGAGTTCTCCATTCCAGCCGATGTTCAACTTAGGTTGGCTGGGAATGAGTATTCCATAATGCCAGGAGAGACCTTCTACCCATTCCTAGTAGTGTCTATTATTGAGGGTGGGGTCAAGTTCCTCCCTGATATTTTCTTCAGAGAAGTCTTGCATATTTGCAAACTAAAACTCATGCAACTAGCAGTCAACACCTTTAGGGTCATCAACGGTGTTGCCGAACTAGCACATCGAGAAAACACTAGAAGAACCCTGTCTGACCTCCAATATTACTACACTATGTGTGGGCATAAATAAAAAAAAGGGGCTATACTTACTATCTCAAATCAAGGTCCACCATAAACAAGTTGATAGGCGATATCCCTGACTCCAACAAGGGCACTGGGGATGACTACCTGATTATCTTGGACAACTGGGAGTTTGTGCCAGACGATGAGCTTCATCTCTTCCCTTTGAGCTGAGATCTGTTTAGGGATGATAAGAGTAAGGACATAGTTATCCCAAAGTCCTTTTCTTTTCAACACTTAGCCACTTTTCTGTGATCTGTTCTTAATGTTTTCTTCTTGTTGTTCTTTGCAACTCTCCCTCAGCCACCAAAGAATTTCCACCAGTCATACATCCCTAGCCGAGATCTTACCAAACTTCTCGGCTTGCCAATTAACAAACGGAAAGCTCCACTCCTCCTCAATTATGTGCCAACGTACAAGTCGTCACTCCTTGACGTCCCCAGACATAGCCAAACTCCACCATCTGCCACAACTCCATCAGCCACTTCATCACCAAGGCCAGATCAAGCCTCAACATCTGACCCATCAAATTAGCTATCTACTTCTGCTTCTTAACTAATTCCACCATCCCAGCATTAACACTGACGTCGGGCTCCTCTAAATGCTCCTACAAGCAGAACCTACAGTCGAAAACACCGAGGTTCAGCTTCCTCATCCACTGATCCAGCGAATCCTCATATTGCCTTGCCAGCAAGTCATTTCGGCACCAAAGTCAGAGTTGCGACTACATCTGAAGAGATGGAGTGCAAAGATGTTGTTAAAGACCTTCTCGCCGACCGTCCGGATGTCGTCACCATTCAATCCTCACTATCTTAGTCCCAGCCCAAACCAAAGCAAAAATGGGTGAAGAAGACTAAGGCAAAGGCCAAAGTCACTAAAGTCCCCTCTGACTTAGAGGACACGGCCCTTATCTCAAAATTGGTCGATTCCGAGAGAAGGTATGCTAAGTTCGAGAAGAGATTGGCTAATGCCGAGTCATCTGAAGCCTCCCAATCTAAAAGGCTAAGGTTTGAGGGCCCTGTAGGAGAAAGAACTTTGCTTGCCAACATGACCTGGGCACCAGAGGTCATGGTTGGAGATCGACCAATGAAGGTCGGCAACAACGCCATAGACAGCCTGGAAGTCGGCGTAGCCCTATCTACGACTGTCCTACTTCCAGCTTACATGGAGTGCATTGGCGATCTCAACCAGTATGAAAATTTCGCCCTAATGATGTAACACTTTGTCTTGGTAAGTTTTCTATACTTGTAACTTCTCATTCAATTTCGATTTTAGTCTCTTATATACTTAACGAAATTTTACCAACTTGTTTTTTCCATGCAGGCCATTTAGCACGTCCATTCACACGCAGTTAAGACTGGATTGCAGAAGAAAAATTTGGTGAAGAAAAATCAAGAAGGTGCCAACCTACTTTCTTTTCTGAATGAGGTCGAGGTTCGTGTTCGACAATTCATGGACAAGGCCAAGGTTGCTCAAGTTGCCCAAAATCAGGCCGAGGAAAGCGCTGGGGCAGCAAAAGTCGTGGTCGAGATAGCCAAGGTTGAGGTTAAAGAAGCTGAAGTCAAAGTTGCCAAAGCTGAAACGGAGCTCAAGGAGGCCTTGGCAACCAAGGAGGCCAAGATCACAGCGGCGGATGAAAAGGCGTACTCCGAAGGGCAAGTTGTCGTCCAAGATATGTACAAAAAGAAAGACAATCTGGCTTGTAACAAAAGGTACTATCTCGGCTGGATGGCCGTCCTAAAGGAGATTTACATCCCCGATTACTTGCCTCTTTGGGACACTAATCGCTTCAACGTGCCGTTTCCCCCCTCTCCTAACCAATCTGAAGAGGAGGCTGAGGAAGAGGAGGATGACAAAGTCAACGCTAGAGAAGCCAACAAGGAGACTGAGGTTGCTACTCGGGCCAAGTCCCCCACTCTCAACGATCAAGTCCTAGACTTGACCGAGGATGATGGGGATAAGGTTTCCAAGAGTGCCTTTCCAAAAAATCAACTTCTAACGCCAAGGTCCTAGCTGCCGAGAAGAGTGTAGACCAGACTCTCTTAGAGATTGAAGTTGAGATTGAGGCCGAGAAGTCTGGCCAGTCTCCTACCGAGACAAATGAGCCACCAATCGCTGAAGACAATGCAACTGTTAGTTAGAATTTTTCTTTTACATTTTGTTTTGTGCCTTTTTTTTTTTTTTTTTTTTTTATATCTTTGGAACACTTATAAGCTTTTCGTTTGAACAATGTCTTTTTGGCCAATGTGCCTTGCAATTGAACAAGCTATCACTTTTCCATTCAGGTGTTTTCTTTTTTTCCAAGTGTTGAATGTTGCTTGCAATTGTGCTTTGTGTATCTTCCCTCTTTCCATACTTAGAAAATTCTTCTAAGTACATATTTCTTGAGTAATCACCTCGGACTAAAGTATCACGGCCCGACTTTTATTATTCAAATCCATTACCAAATCCATTATAATAATAATTTCATTTTAAATAAATCCTTCCATATGTGGATATAAACATGAATAAATAATGACATTCTCTCACGACAATGATAATGATACATAATTAAACATGATACGATGCCCTTAGGCTTACATTGAATGACAATAATTTAAAACAAAACGGATTTACCCGTATACAATACATGGCACTTGGTCCACAAGTAAAGGGCCTTGTGATCAACAATTAAGGGACTTCAAGTCATATGAATAATCCTCCAACCTTGTACCTGAAAAAGTTTATCAATACGTGGGATGAGCACTAAGCCTAGAAAAGATCCTAACTAATCACAATATATAGATTAAAATGATCATGAATGCATCATGACATACCATATAAGTAGTGTGACATTGAATATCCAAAATATACTCCTATAACTGTGTTTTTCTCAAAAAGTTCCTCTTGACATAATTCAGTATAAAAATCATTTATTCTCTTTCACATTCTTATCATTATTTCCAAAATAAAATGTTTTCAAATCTCATTCTTTCTTTGGTAAAACTTTCCACGTTAACAAAAGAATCTCACTTAAATAACCGTTCTGAAAACATAACCCCACATGCAAATCATAATCCCCATCCTATTTCTCAATACACCATAAGCATTTACATCCCAATATATATATATATATTTATCTACAACCTTCCCTGACCATAAGTACAAGGATTTAAAAAGGTGACCGGTATGAAACCGTTAACACATATATACATTCAAACAAGATAACCAAAGTAATACATACTACCAATCTTATCTCCACAATATGATAACCGACAACATGTATATATATCCAAAACGAGATAATTGAAGTAATATATACTACCAATCTCATCTCCACTAGCCTATAGCACGGATGATAGATCCAATAATACCAATAATACATAACACTTTACCGGCCTCACCTGGAAGGAGGTGTTCCTCAGGTCATACTTTACCGGGCACAAACCAGAAGGAAACGAAGAACCTATCACAATGCGCAACGCTTTGTCGGCTAAGATACGGGGGGAAACGGACCCTCATTTTCACACTTTATCGAGCCCAAACTGGAAGGGATGAAGAAACCTCTGTCAAGGTGCCACGCTTTGCTGGCACAACACGGTGGAAAACAGACCCTCACACATCATCACAATAAAAGCATAATCACTCTAACTGACATCAATAATACACGGTGTAATACATACTGTAGACACCCCATTTTTGACCGCCCTTAAGACTTGGGCGCTACTGATGGTTTGCTCGGTGATGAAAGGTGTGTAGGGCAAAGGTTCAATTTCTTCGGCAATGAGAGAGACAAATCTCAACTTCACACCCCATTTTGGACCAAAGCTATTTTGAATGGTTTTTAGACCTTAAAACCCTCTCTTTCAAAACATTTTTGAAATAAAGTTTCTACAATGTTCCGAGGCTCACATTTTGTCAAATAATGCGCTTTTCGATAAACCGAGCAAGGACAAAGTGGAAATGAATGAAAGAGAGATGAAATCTTTGAAAAATCTTTCAAAACACCTTACTTAGGGGTTTGAAGTTGAAGAAAAGAGGAGAAGAGGGGAGAAAACAAGTTGGAGAACAAGTTCGGCATGAATCCGGGTGGAAGAGAGTCGAGCAGCCCTCGCTGAATCGGGCCTATTCATCTGCATACTTGGATTTCAGCTATGAGGCCACCACCATCGGAAATTTTACTTCCGGGGTTTCATTTTGCACTCAAGAATCTCCTAAAGCCAAGTCCGGGTGGGGGAGATATGGTTCGTTGAAGTAGGGGATCAGTCCGATTGGATCGAATCTGCGCGGCTTCACCAAAAAGGGCATAACTTTTTTCACAGGAGGAATTTTAATGCAAGGTTTATGGCATTGGAAAGCTAACTTCTGGGGCTTCACTCTAGACACCCACTGAACACTTTTTGGCCTTAGAAGCACATACCGGCCATCAATTTGGCCGGCCGGCCAAATAAGTAGCAGGCCGGCCAAAAAAAGTAGCCGGCCGGCCAAATATTTGGCCGATTGCCTCATTTTCTGGCCGATACCACCTCTTTGCCTTTTTCAAGCATAATGCATGCCAGCTGTGCCAGCTGGAGTGCACAGACCCTCTCCCCCGTGCATAAGTGTGGTTGTTTTGCCCCTTTTGCACCATTTTTTGGTCTAGCTTCTTGAGGAAGCTTGGACCTTTGTCTTAGCTTCCTCAAGAAGCTTGCTAGCTGTCCCAGTTTCCTCAGGAAGCCTTGGCCCCCTTGCCCCCTTTGACCCTTTTCTTATTTAGCTTCTTTGAGAAGCTTCAAGCCATTCCATTGCCTATATAAGGAGACCTCCTCTCTCCTTTGTTTTGGTTCAGCAAAATCAGACCTAGAACATATATATTCTGATACATACATCTTCTCTCTCTCTATCTCCCTCTCTCTCTTCATTTGTGTGTGTTTGAGGGCCTAAAAGGGTGATTTGTTCTTACTTTTGTACTAAGACACACACCATTACACCATACTTCGACTTTGGGAGGCATTGAGGGTTTGTTCTTGAGGCTTTGGACTGATTTTGGTCAGAAGAGAGTGGCTGGACCTGCTGTTCTTGAAGTGTTCTTCAAGGGTAACACTTTTGCTTTATTTTTCCCAATCTTGCATTAGCTTTTGAACTGTCTTGCATGCTGATTTAAGCTTTGTGTATAACTGAAAAAAGTCTTGTATTTTCATGCTTAAGATCTTTCATTAAGGTCATTTTGTTGTTTGGGGCCGACCTCCCCCTCTTAGGCCTTGTTTGGCCCCATTTTGTGCTACTATTGGTGAGCTTCGGGACCACCTTGTTTGGGCCCCCTCACCACTGAAATCTTGAGGGATTTCAGTGGTGAGGATGGTGGTTTAAGGTCCTAAGAAGGAGAGGGTCATCCCCTCTCCTTATTGCCTTGTTTACTTGCATTTTTGGCCTTCCAAAGGACCCCCATTTTGCATGCTTTGAAGTCTTGTTTCAGGCCATTATTTGTGAGTTTTTAGGTCTGCCTTAACTCTATCCAGAGCCCTTTTGGCCATATTTTGTGTCTATTATGCATGTGTGGAGCAATCCTCCTCAAGGCCTTTCAAAGGGGCTTTCATTTGCATGCTTCATTGACCCATTCCAGGGCCTTTTTGGTGGGTTTTAGGACCCTCATAACCTATTTCCAGATCTAGTTTTGCCATGTTAAGTGTCCTTGTTGCATGTGTAGAGTAACCCTCTTATTGGCCTTTCAAAGGAACACATCTTTCTTGAATGCATGGACCTTGTTTCCATGGGTTTTTGGGGCTTATTTGACATACCATGTTACTGTTTTTAGCTGGTTTGATGAGCACTCACATGCTTCATATAGGTGTAGTGTAAACCATGCTTACTAGCCTATGTTGCATGTTGTTTTGGCCAAGCATGCTAGCTTATTTTGGCTATATTTCATACACGTTTTAGCATTATTTTGGGCTGCATAGGGACTGTTTGGGGCTGGTTTCATCATTCGAGCATCGCTTTGCATGTTTATAGTGTATTGCATTTCACTAGCTTTAGTGCTTGAGTCCTTAACAATGCATTACATAAGTGTTTGCATGCTTTGGAGTCATTTTGGAGTCATTTGGCATGCCATTTCAGATCTGGAACATGCACCATTGTATGCCATATTCCCTCCTTGCCATGCTTTGGTAGAATTGCATTTGTGTGCCTTAA
Organism: Camellia granthamiana; assembly: GCA_036172215.1. NCBI lineage: Eukaryota > Viridiplantae > Streptophyta > Magnoliopsida > Ericales > Theaceae > Camellia > Camellia granthamiana. The sequence goes on along the minus strand of CM069909.1, from coordinate 39,829,551 downwards.
GCTTGGTTAATGCATTGTCCATGCATTCCATGTATTTTGTTGCCTCACTTGCATCATTATGGCCACTGATTTTGGCATGCTTGCGAGCTATCCATGTTAGTTTAAGTCCATCATCACATGTTGTTGCATGCCATGTTTGCTTACATGTTTAGGTTGCGCGCCTAGTATACATTGCTCATTCGCATGTTCATGTTGCATACTTAGCCTCCATGCCTAGGTTGCATTTCATTGAGCATGCATCCCTTGCCTCTTGATCAAACATGATAGGGGTTGGGGCCCTTTGGTGTGTTTTGTGCTTGCATTTCATTTGATATCGAAGTTGCACACTTGGCTTTTGGGCCATCATGCATTGAAATGTGTGATTGATGGCCCGAGGGTCGAGAGCCATACTCCCTTGAGTCCATAACATGATAAAGGAGTGTGGTTGGTGCATACATTGCTTGAAATGCATTGCCATGCCTTGTTTTGCCCTCTGCTGCTGTCAAAACAGGATTCTGCAGGAAGCTTTGGCCGGCCGGCCATCTTCTGTGCCGACCGACCATCCATCAGTGGCCGATAGCTTAATCAGTGGCCGGTGAGCATTCCCCATGGCTGGTGACCATTTTTCTCAGCCGGTGGTGTTTCCCAGTGTCCATGGAGCATACCTTAGGAGTTGTGCAATTTTCAGAGGAGCAGAGCAGGGAAAACAGAGGCAACTTGTGCATGGCAGTGGCTTTCCGAGCGGAGCCGAGCACGTATTGCATTGGGCCCTCTTCCTGAGGCTGTTTACTGCTTTATTAGATTAGTTAATTAGCTTAACTAGTTTAATTGGTCTGTAATATTTAATTAGCTTGTAGGTTAATTAATTGTATTATTATTTCGGTCCCTCCGAGCGAGGGCGAATTTGTAATAAGTGTGGGTGCGTGTGTGCATGTCTTCCAACCCCCACTTCTTTCTCCCTTTTACTTACCCTGCTTTTGATGGTTAGTATTAGGGCATATTTAAATTAGCATCCTTATGCTATGCATGCGTGCATTCATTCATTTGTCTTGCATGCACCGGGCTCGGCGCATCATGCTAACTGCATTATATTTCAAATTCCAAATTGAATACGTGTTATTTGTAGCATCTCACATGCCATTCTTAAATTAGCCGAGCCTATCTTAGTTGCATTTTGCATGTGACGCATTAGCCATTTTAACATGAACTAGGAATCACGCATGATTACTAACTAGTTTATTGTTTTGGCACGGAGTACGATGTAAGTATTTATGCTTTAGCATCTTGCATGAGTGTGAATGCTAACATGACAGCATGCTTACCATGTGGCTAGTTGTTTATGTGATATTACTGCCTGAATGTCTGTGGGTGAAGGTTAGATTGCTTGAGTTGGGACAACTCGTTGAAATCCGTGTTTTAGCCTACTTGCGAGTAGCAAAATCTCAAAACGTTTTCCAAACGAACGGATATGCAATACTTTATTCCAAATTAGGCGATCTAGTCTATACTTGTTTTGCTGTGCGCATCACGTAGTAAATCTAGGCTAATAATCGGAATAAGAACGCATAATGTTTTCAAAACTAGATATCATGGTTAGTAGAGGCCGATCTTTGATCGGGCGAGCGGGGGTGCTCATAGCTGACCTTCCCCAATCGTACCCAAGTTCCCGAACCGAGGCAACTTTGGTGATGACGGACACGTGGCCTTTGGCACCGAGTCAGGGTTTCCTAAATTCCCCCATTAAAAAAATATTTAGGTGGCGACTCTGTATCTGGTAAAGCAGTCCATGTTTGGCACTTCTTTTCTAAAAATCTATTTTCTCAAAACGATTTGCCGGATTTGGACTCTTTGGTTCAGATTAAGAACCGTGACAATTTGAGTCCGAACTGTAGCACTAAGGCCCATGGGCGCGTCTACAGTTTCTCGCGACTCCGCTGGGGACTTTAGAGAACTTGACTCGAACTCGTGATATCTTGTTTTGACTACACTTATGTGTTTCTTTGCATCGCATGTGCATTAGTGCGCCTAGGACACCGTGTTTGCCATCTGCCATTCCTGAACGGTTTGCCAGAGGCATGACTTTGTCAAAGCATGCCATAAGGTTGACCGGTTGCGGGCTCTGCCAGTATGGGAACACAAACCCCGGTTTTACCGGGGCACCCTTTTCGACCATTCGACCTAGTGCATATTCGGAATCCATAGTGACCATTCCAAACTAGGATAGATTGCTTACCCGATATAGGTTGTTTGGAACCGCTGCATGCGTAGTGAAACCCTAGCTCCTGACAAAATAGGATAGGGAAACCTTACCCCAACATAGGGGTGTTTTGGCTCTCTTTTACATGCTATGTGCTTTTAGAGTGTATCTCTACAGGGAATGCATGTATTAGTTTGTAAATCTGGGTATCAAGCCTGCGGGCATTAGTATTTGGGGAATTAGTTTTACCTGAGGGTATCAGTTTTGGGACAGTTATTTGGGGAACAGTGATCAGTATTGAGTACAATCGTTCCACTATGCTCGTATCCGTTCCAGTGAAATTGAGCTGAGATGCTGTCTGTTTTCTCTTTTGCAGGGGTAGTCCTGGAACTATAGCTTCAGAAGGCTCCACTATCCCCCAGGTGCATTGGACTTGTGCTGATAGACTTTATCGGGTCAGAGATTCAGTTCAAGGGCAATCAGTGTTCCTTCTCCAGAGACAGGGTAAAAACGCCAGTCAGGCACAAATCATCAGTTCAACAGTCTTCGGATCAGCGGTCATTATCCATCTCACCTGTGCGCAGTTGGGTTGAGATATCTGTTTTTACCTCAGGAAGATATACTGGTTGCTCAGTTAGATCAGGACAATATGTCGAGTTTGGAAGAGATGGTGCGCCAACTCCAGGATAGTATGAAAGTCATGCAGCAAGACGCTGTCCGTCAAGCGGAATTCACCAAGCAACAGGCCATGGTCATAGCCCAACAGGCAGAGACAATTGCTAGGTTAGAGCAACAAACTGGAGTATCTACTTCACACCAAGCTCCTCCCCCACCAAGAGTCCCAATACCCAGGGAGACAGCTAATGTTCAGAATGTCCAGGAGGATACAGACATCGCAACAGGGCCGACTCTGCCCCCGGTTCTACCCCAGCTATCCAAGACACCCATCAACCTATCGGACTCCCCCTTTGAGTTCAAGGTGGACCCCACAGCACTAAAGGTGAGTAAACTGGAAAAACTATTCAAGAAGTCTCAAGGAGCTCAATCCATTTCGGACATAGAGGATGGTTATACCGACTTAGTGGTGACATTACCAGATCGGTTCAAGATGCCACATATCGATCGATTCGATGGCTCTGGAGACCCAATGGTGCACCTCCACTTGTTTTCTGATATTCTGAGACCAATAGGTTTGACCACAGCCCAGAAGCTATCACTATTCGGTCGAACCATGTCTGGGATAACCGCAATCTGGTATGTGAAATTGGAGAACTCTGTGAAACAGAATTGGAAAGAGATGGCTGAGGCCTTCAGTGATCAATACTCCTACAACACACAAATTGAGGTCACAACTCGTGATCTTGAAGTCACCCGCCAATAGCCAAAGGAGGGTTTTTCAGAGTTTGTGGCGAGGTGGAGAGCAAAGGCCTCGATGATAGCTACAAGGCCTTCCGACAAAGACCAGATAAGGATGGTTGTGGGCAACCTCCAACCCAAACTGATGCAGAAAATGATCGTGCTCCCCTTCCCTACTTTTTCAGATCTACATGAGATGGGAGTACAGATCGAGGATGCTATAAAGCAGGGCCTCATTGACCAGGAGAAGGAGCAGCCCAGGAGGGCGTTTACCCGCAGTTCGAATGCGACCACCAGCGGTGATGCAGCTGCAAGATCTTCTAAAGTGGGCATGGTCACCACCACTCCTAAAACAGCCACCCCCTTTGTTGGTGCATCAAATCCAAACCCCCGAACTTCGGACTATCTACCCCGAGGCAAGAGGGTTTTCACCCGGCTTTATATGCCTCTGTCTAAAGCTCTAGGGGTCCTACTCAGGAAAGGACATTTGAAACCGTTAGAGCAACGGCCTCTACCCGATCCTCTCCCTCCAAAGCATGACCTGACTAAGTACTGTGCTTTTCATCAACAAACCGGTCATGACACCGACAGTTGCGTTCGTCTTCGCCACGAGATACAAAATTTGATTGACAACGGGGTCATCCCCGCACCAGGTCCTACAAAGTCTATCGACACTTGATCAGAGAACTTGTGGGGGATAATGTGATGTGATCGGGGGATAAACCATCTGCGAGCAGCGTTCAGCTTATTTCAGATGTGGTGTAGGGCACGCACTGTTTTGAGCATTTGTGAATGCTAGGGTTTTGTACGTTCTGGCTTGGGTATTGAGTCAGTTCTGTTGTTTTGTTTTGAGTCTGTCTCTTTGTTTTGAGTTAGTCTTTTCATATCGAGTCAGTCATGTTTTGTTAAGAGTCGGGTGATTTCGGGGATGTTACCTCAAACATCACTTGCTTGTTTTGTGTTTGTCTTTTTGTTTTCTTTTGAGTCTATTTCTGCCTTGGAGCCAGTAATGCCAACAGATTTGAATGAACAGCAGTGGTTTTTCATGCTTTTGTGCTTGCTTCTGCCGTGTGCCAGTTGTGCCAAAAATTCTAAATGAGATGGCGGTGTTTGACTAGAAGCTGTGTCTTTTCTATGCCTTGAATTCATTGCATCGACCTAAGTTTTCCAAAACTTTTTTCGAAATATTGTGATAAAAAACGAAGAGGAAGGAATTCCTCGGGTTTTGCAAAATTTGATCAATTGAGAGAAAGAGAGGCACGCTAAGCCCTTAATGATTGAGATCATGCTTGTTAATGTGAGTACTGAGAAGGATCCTGGCTGGATCCAGATTGGTTCTACACTGTCTTCAGCACGAGTGATTTGTCGCTTTCTTAAAAAAATTTCAAAAAATGTTTTGCGCGGTCCTGCGAAGACGTGTGTGGAATCGCTCTTGAGATTGTGCAGCTTAGGATCGCTCTCAGCCTCGAGACTCGACCCCTTTGCTTTCGAACCTTGAACTTAGATTCAGAATGTTCAACGGACAACCACAACATGAGGCCTGTGTGGCCAGATTCAAAGCAGCCCTCGAACAAGAGGCAAGAAAGTCAGAACAAGAAGATCAGATGTCATCAAAAGAAGCTTGCAAAGCTAGATCAGAAGCACCCCTGGAACTAGGGGCAAAGAATTTCAAATGTGCTCGAAGAGCCGAAGATGGATCATTCCACAAATCAAAGATGAAGATCGGCAAGAATGCCAAACCCCAGAAGGGAGGAAAGAAGAAGTATTGCTGAAGGACAACTGAGTTCCTATCCACAACACTAGGGGCAAATTCAACCCCCATTGGATGGACTCCAACATCATCAGCAAACAGCAATCGTTCTCTTGGAATCGGATGGCCTCAAGATCCTAGAACCATTTGACATGGACAAAGCTACACTTTTACCCTTGAGAGGCTCGCTGGGCCGAAAACCCGGAAGGGCGACCCAGGCAAAAGTTAGAGCAAGAAAAGAACAAAAAAAAAAAAAACAACAAAAAAAAAAGAGGAAAAATGCAAAAAGAAATGAAATAAAAAAAAGAAGAAGAAAGAATCCGAAAAAGAAATGAAATAAAATGAAAAAATTGAAAAGAAAAAGAAAAACAAAACTCGCAAGGTTGAAAACCCGGAAGGGCGGCCTTGGCAAAAGTTATAGCACAAAAGGAGAGGTTAATACCCGAGTGTACCTTAACCCCAAACTACGTAAGGCTTGATTCCCATCTTTGGGATACGTAGGCAACTTTATTCTGAAGTCCAGCCGTAAAACACTTCAAATTTGACTGTGTCCATGTGATGGTTCTGGTCATCTTTGTCTTCTCTGTATCCGAGAGTTCGGTTGTTATCGTCACCCTGAGGACTGATTACAAAGTGCTGCGGCATCATCCAAACAAGGGGCAACTTTCTGTTGCCATTCAGTATGCTGCGGCGTCATTCAAACAAGGGGCAACTTTCCGTTGCCATGCAGTGTCCTTCAGACAAGGGGCAATTTTCCATTGTTATGGGTACGAGGTCGTGCATCTCAAGAGTAGGTTCCATGCTCGTTGAGCAGTGGCCGTTTGCAAAAATAGTTTTTGAGAATTTTTACTAAAGTTGACTAATTCTCTCGAAAATTATTCCATTTTTCTAAAACTGGACCATTTCTTGGACCCAAAAAGGGAAAAATTTCAGTGCTCACAGCTTGACTTGCATGATTTCAAATCAGAAAATCGAACAAGCGTGTTAATCTAACTCTCATTTTGGTTAAAATTGTTTTAGTAGAAAACCAAAACAAAAAAAAAAAGGGTCAAAATGATGAACTAGGGGCACAGTTGAGTCAGGCTTCCTGTCTTTTCCCCGTTGTCAACGCATCTGCCAGAAAGGGCACCATACTTGCCAAGAAGGGCACTCTACTTGCCGGAAAAGGACACAACTGAAGCTAACAACAAAGGGCCGAAAGCTCTCTCATCCTCTGAGCAGCGAGGTATCAAGCCAAGTGCGAAGCACGAATTGGAATAGGGCAAGATATTCCACTCCCTCATCTGGACAAATCTGATCATGTCCAAACTCCCCAACAGTGCATTGTCAACCGATGTCAGCTGCAGATTTGCTGCACACCCAGTTGCGGCGCAACCCCTCTGTGGGAGAGACTCACTGGCTGTGAGCGGAAGAACAAGAATCTGGTTGAATACCAGGGACAAGAGCCCACAACTTCCTGCTTATCTATCAACCACCCAGGGGAGGGATAAAAAATAAGAGATTGAAGAATAGAGAGATGTGCACTGAGAGAAAAAGTAAGGAAATGGCTTTTTCAGAAAAATAGAGCTTGAGGGCCGAGTTATGTGAGAATCACAAAATGAGAAAGGGTGGGAAACAATACCCGGAGAAACTGGCTCCTCATGCACCGAAGGTCTCTTGTCTTTGTAACACAGTTGAGTGTCGTGTTTGTGTGTTTTTGTTTGTCTCGATTCTTGTTTTGAGTCGTTTGAGGGTCAATAAATGTATTTAGGTTGTTTTACTTTGTTTTTTCTTTGTTGAGTGGTGTTTAGGTTGTCTTACCTTTATTTTCCGTAGTTGAGTCATTTTGCTATGGTCAGTCGTCGGCTCAATACCCAGTTGAAAACTTATTCTCACTCTCGATTTCAGAATAAAATCATCTTGTGCTCAGAGTGTTGTGCCATTCTCCACATTTGTGCAAAACAGTATTTGTTCTTTCATAAAACTGCAGGGTCCACCCCCGATAAGTGTGAACAGTAAAACAAGGACCTATCTGAAGCTATGTGGGTTCCAGACTGCAAAGCAAAAGAAAAGAAGGAAAATTTGGAGCATCTTAGTGTGTTTCAACTTCGGCAAATTCCGCGACTGCATTCCAGGTGCACCTTCTCAGGCCTCACCATTTCTCTAGACTATGAGTGTATCTCAACCCCAAGCTTAAGCCTGCTTCAAGTCAGAATCGCAATTAAAGCAACTGCAGATGTTATCTCTCGCCAATATGAACAAGGTATACCCTTTTGAGCTGAGCGTGTTGCCAAGTCCTCCGAGACGTAAATCGGAGGTTGCGTTTGAATTGGTCTCGTTAAGGCGTGTATTTCCTTATTCAGTAGTTTACTTTAAACATGCTGTTGATGTCGCATTGAAAATGCATTGTTATACACCTTTTCACTTGCATTGTTATGTACACCTCCACACTTGCGTTGTCACGCACTTTCCGCTTGCATTGTTGTTCTTTCTCCTCGCGCGTGCGACGGGTTAGACCCCCTTTTTGGTTAAGAGCATTTGGAATATGTTCCAATGCTCACACCATTCTGCAACACCGGGATACGTCCCTATGTTTCTCCTTCTTTTTCCGAAACACCGGGATACGTCCCTATGTTTCTTTCCCCTTTTCCGAAATACCGGGATACGTCCCTATGTTTCTCTTTCCTTCAGAAACACCGGGATACGTCCCTATGTTTCTCTTTCATTCCGAAACACCGGGATACGTCCCTACGTTTCTCTCTCTCCGAAACACCGGGATACGTCCCTACGTTTCTCTCTCTCTGAAACACCGGGATACGTCCCTACGTTTCTCTCATTCTGAAACACCGGGATACGTCCCTATGTTTCTTCTCCTTCTTTCTGAAACACCGGGATACGTCCCTATGTTTCTTCTCATTTTTTCGAAGCACTGGGATACGTCCCTATGTTTCTCCTTCTTTTTCCGAAACACCGGGATACGTCCCTATGTTTCTTTTCCATTTTCCGAAACACCGGGATACGTCCCTATGTTTCTTCTCATTTTTTCGAAGCACCGGGATACGTCCCTATGTTTCTCCTTCTTTCCAAAACACCGGGATACGTCCCTATGTTTCTCCCTTTTTGGTTAAGAGCATTTGGAATACGTTCCAATGCTTATACCTTTCAGAAACATCAGGATATGTCCCTATGTTTCTCCCTCTTTGGTTAAGAGCATTTGGAACATGTTCTAATGCTTCTATCACTCTCTTTCCTTTCGCGTGCAATGCGTCGGGATCTTGTTTGAGACCTCGGGTGTCCCCAACGGTCGCTCTTAGTCTTCTCCGCGTGAGATGCAGTGAGAATTGTATAATTTTCTTACATCCTTTCTGCATGAGATGTAGTTTGGTTTGTGTTTACTTGCTTGCATAGCATTCGCTTAAAATGTTGCATTTATTTTGCATAATTGTTTCATTACAGCCCTCTTTGCATAATCATAAATTATGCTCTTACATCATGCATGTCATTTACATTTTGCCCCAGCCTCCGGGCACATCTATATTATTTTGTTTGTTTGTCCAAGTCTTCGGTCCTGTCAAAAATGGGTCATCTCTGGGCTTTGACATTCACTCCTGTCATTGTTATGACTTTCGAGTTCAGTCAAAGAGGGGCAACTGTAGACACCCCATTTTTGACCGCCCTTAAGACTTGGGCGCTACTGATGGTTTGCTCGGTGATAAAAGGTGTGCAGGGCAAAGTTTCAATTTCTTCGGCAATGAGAGAGACAAATATCAACTTCACACCCCATTTTGGACCAAAGCTATTTTGAATGGTTTTTAGACCTTAAAACCCTCTCTTTCAAAACATTTTTGAAATAAAGTTTCTACAATGTTCCGAGGCTCACATTTTGTCAAATAATGCGCTTTTCAATAAACCGAGCAAGGACAAAGTGGAAATGAATGAAAGAGAGATGAAATCTTTGAAAAATCTTTCAAAACACCTTACTTAGGGGTTTGAAGTTGAAGAAAAGAGAAGAAGAGGGGAGAAAACAAGTTGGAGAAGAAGTTCGGCATGAATCCGGGTGGAAGAGAGTCGAGCAGCCCTTGCTGAATCGGGCCTATTCATCTGCATACTTAGATTTCAGCTATGAGGCCACCACCATCGGAAAGCTTACTTCCGGGGCTTCATTTTTCACCCAAGAATCTCCTAAAGCCAAGTCCGGGTGGGGGAGATATGGTTCGTTGAAGTAGGGGATCAGTCCGATTGGATCAAATCTGCGCGGCTTCACCAAAAAGGGCATAACTTTTTGCATAGGAAGAATTTTAATGCACGGTTTGCGGCATTGGAAAGCTAACTTCTGGGGCTTCACTCTGGACATCCACCGGTCACTTTTTGGCCTTGGAAACACCTACCGGCCATCAATTTTTCCGGCCGGCCAAATAAATAGCAGGCCGGCCAAAAAAAGTAGCCGGCCGGCCAAATATTTGGCCGATTGCCTCCTTTTCTGGCCAATACCACCTCTTTTCCTTTTTCAAGCATAATGCATGCCAGCTGTGCCAGCTGGAGTGCACAGACCCTCTCCCCCGTGCATAAGTCTGGTTGTTTTGCCCCTTTTGCACCCTTTTTTGGTCTAGCTTCTTCAGGAAGCTTGGACCTTTGTCTTAGTTTCCTCAAGAAGCTTGCCAGCTATCCCAGTTTCCTCAAGAAGCCTTGGCCCCCTTGCCCCCTTTGACCCTTTTCTTGTTTAGCTTCTTTGAGAAGCTTCAAGCCATTCCATTGCCTATATAAGGAGACCTCCTCTCTCCTTTGTTTTGGTTCAGCAAAATCAGACCTAGAACATATATATTCTGATACATACATCTTCTTTCTCTATATCTGCCTCTCTCTCTTCATTTGTGTGTGTTTGAGGGCCTAAAAGGGTGATTTGTTCTTACTTTTGCACTAAGACACACCATTACACCATACTTTGACTTTGGGAGGCATTGAGGGTTTGTTCTTGAGGTTTTGGACTGATTTTGGTCAGAAGAGAGTGGCTAGACCTGCTGTTCTTGAAGTGTTCTTCAAGAGTAACACTTTTGCTTTATTTTTCCCAATCTTGCATTAGCTTTTGACCTGTCTTGCATGCTAATTTAAGCTTTGTGTATAACTGAAAAAAGTCTTGTATTTTCTTGCTTAAGATCTTTCATTAAGGTCATTTTGTTGTTTGGGGCCGACCTCCCCCTCTTAGGCCTTGCTTGGCCCCATTTTGTGCTGCTATTGGTGAGCTCCGGGACCACCTTGTTTGGGCCTCCTCACCACTGAAATCTTGAGGGATTTTAGTGGTAAGGATGGTGGTTTAAGGTCCTAAGATGGAGAGGGCCATCCCCTCTCCTTATTGCCTTGTTTACTTGCATTTTTGGCCTTCCAAAGGACCCCCATTTTGCATGCTTTGAAGTCTTGTTTCAGGCCATTATTTGTGAGTTTTTAGGTCTGCCTTAACTCTGTCCAGAGCCCCTTTGGCCATATTTTGTGTCTATCATGCATGTGTGGAGCAATCCTGCTCAAGGCCTTTCAAAGGGACTTTCATTTGCATGCTTCATTGACCCATTCCAGGGCCTTTTTGGTGGGTTTTAGGACCCTCATAACCTATTTCCAGATCTGGTTTTGCCATGTTAAGTGTCCTTGTTGCATGTGTAGAGTAACCCTCTTATTGGCCTTTCAAAGGAACACATCTTTCTTGAATGCATGGACCTTGTTTCCATGGGTTTTTGGGGCTTATTTGACATACCATGTTACTGTTTTTAGCTAGTTTGATGAGAACTCACATGCTTCATATAGGTGTAGTGTAAACCATGCTTACTAGCCTATGTTGCATGTTGTTTTGGCCAAGCATGCTAGCTTATTTTGGCTACATTTCATACATGTTTTAGCATTATTTTGGGCTGCATAGGGACTGTTTGGGGCTGGTTTCATCATTCGAGCATCGCTTTGCATGTTTATAGTGTATTGCATTTCACTAGCTTTAGTGCTTAAGTCCTTAACAATGCATTACATAAGTGTTTGCATGCTTTGGAGTCATTTTGGAGTCATTTGGCATGCCATTTCAGATCTAGAACATGCACCATTGTATGCCATATTCCCTCCTTGCCATGCTTTGGTAGAATTGCATTTTTGTGCCTTAAGCTTGGTTAATGCATTGTGCATGCATTCCATGTATTTTGTTGCCTCACTTGCATCATTATGGCCACTGATTTTGGCATGCTTGCGAGCTATCCATGTTAGTTTAAGTCCATCATCACATGTTGTTGCATGCCATGTTTGCTTACATGTTTAGGTTGCGCGCCTAGTATACATTGCTCATTCGCATGTTCATGTTGCATACTTAGCCTCCATGCCTAGGTTGCATTTCATTGAGCATGCATCCCTTGCCTCTTGATCAAACATGATAGGGGTTGGGGCCCTTTGGTGTGTTTTGTGCTTGCATTTCATTTGATATCGAAGTTGCACACTTGGCTTTTGGGCCATCATGCATTGAAATGTGTGATTGATGGCTCGAGGGTCGAGAGCCATACTCCCTTGAGTCAATAACATGATAAAGGAGTGTGGTTGGTGCATACATTGCTTGAAATGCATTGCCATGCCTTGTTTTGCCCTCTGCTGCTGTCAAAACAGGATTCTGCAGGAAGCTTTGGCCGGCCGGCCATCTTCTGTGCCGACCAACCATCCATCAGTGGCCGATAGCTTAATCAGTGGCCGGTGAGCATTCCCCATGGCTGGTGACCATTTTTCTCAGCCGGTGGTGTTCCCCAGTGTCCATGGAGCATACCTTAGGAGTTGTGCAATTTTCAGAGGAGCAGAGCAGGGAAAACAGAGGCAACTTGTGCATGGCAGTGGCTTTCCGAGCGGAGCCGAGCACGCATTGCATTGGGCCCTCTTCCTGAGGCTGTTTACTGCTTTATTAGATTAGTTAATTAGCTTAACCAGTTTAATTGGTCTGTAATATTTAATTAGCTTGTAGGTTAATTAATTGTATTATTCTTTCGGTCCCTCCGAGCGAGGGCGAATTTGTAATAAGTGTGGGTGTGTGTGTGCATGTCTTCCAACCCCCACTTCTTTCTCCCTTTTACTTACCCTGCTTTTGATGGTTAGTATTAGGGCATATTTAAATTAGCATCCTTATGCTATACATGCGTGCATTCATTCATTTGTCTTGCGTGCACCGGGTTCGGCGCATCATGCTAACTGCATTATATTTCAAATTCCAAATTGAATTCGTGTTATTTGTAGTATCTCACATGCAATTCTTAGATTAGCCGAGCCTATCTTAGTTGCGTTTTGCATGTGACGCATTAGCCATTTTAACATGAATTAGGAATCACGCATGATTACTAACTAGTTTATTGTTTTGGCACGGAGTACGATGTAAGTATTTATGCTTTAGCATCTTGCATGAGTGTGAATGCTAACATGACAGCATGCTTACCATGTGGCTAGTTGTTTATGTGATATTACTGCCTGAATGTCTGTGGGTGAAGGTTAGATTACTTGAGTTGGGATAACTCGTTGAAATCCGTGTTTTAGCCTACTTGCGAGTAGAAAAATCTCAAAACGTTTTCCAAACGAACGGATATGCAATAGTTTATTCCAAATTAGGCGATCTAATCTATACGTGTTTTGCTGTGCTCATCACGTAGTAAATCTAGGCTAATAATCAGAATAAGAACGCATAATGTTTTCAAAACTAGATATAATGGTTAGTAGAGGCCGATCTTTGATCGGGCGAGCAGGAGTGCTCATAGCTGACCTTCCCCAATCGTACCCAAGTTTCCGAACCGAGGCAACTTTGGTGATGACGGACACGTGGCCTTTGGCACCGAGTCAGGGTTTCCTAAATTCCCCCATTAAAAAAATATTTAGGTGGCGACTCTGTATCTGGCAAAGCAGTCCATGTTTGGCACTTCTTTTCTAAAAATCTATTTTCTCAAAACGATTTGCCGGATTTGGACTCTTTGGTTCAGATTAAGAACCGTGACAATTTGAGTCTGAACTGTAGCACTGAGGCCCACGGGCGCGTCTACACATACACCTAGTCTAATCACGACCATAACAATCACAATCAGTTAATTTCATTAACTTATTTCTTTTAAAAATATACTTACCACCATAACAATCACAATCAGTTAATTTCATTAACTTATTTCTTTTAAAAATATACTTCGCGAACCACCGTTCCACACGGGTTTTCCTTTATTTGAAACATTCCCAAAACACATCATGGGGTACTAAACATCAAGACCATAGCCATTCAACAATAGTCTTTCAACGGAAACAACACGCACAAGCGTTCCAATTACCTCTTTAACAACATAATTCATAACTTAACAAAGGAATTGTCTATCCACAATGTTCACTTCCAACTAACAACATATCATCTCATATCACACAGTCCATCCTACACTAGTACATGTGGCATATATTTAACAATAATCAATACCATCCTCCACCGATGGCCAAGGACAAACTCTAGACGCCAATTACATAATTCAAAATAATAGATACACCCTTAGCCCCGGTTTGGTTTTCCTTTTGGGCTAAAAAATCACAAAAGGACCAAAAAAAAAAAGTTAAAAAAGCCAAAAAGCCAAAAATCACAAAAAGACAAAAAAAATTTGCCATTCCAAAGTCAAAAAAGCCAAACAAGAAAACCAAACAAACAAAAAAGTCTCAGGCTAAAAAAAGTCAAAAAAGCCAAAAAGCTAACTAAAAAAGTCATTGCCAAATGACCCCTTAGTTAATTCCACATTTCTATTCATCACAAACTCTTAAGTTTTATAAAAGGGGTTAATTAGTTCCATTTTGTTTTGAAAATAAAACCTTACTACTTCAAATCCCAACAAACACCACACTAGCCATGTCCACCACCATTAATCCAAAACCCCGATTCTTCCTAAACAACCACATCATAACCCCATTTCTTTTTAACATTAAACTTCCCTTTAATAACTCAAATCAATAAACAAAATATCAACCCTTTCCAATTTATATCTTAAACATGATTTATAACCCACAACTAATTATACACACAACCCACGAACTCACTAATATAAACCCAAATCCACCCATATGGTTTTGTTTTTATTTTTATTTTTATTTTTTATACAAAAACCAACAATAAACTACATTTTTAAATGCCATAAAAATTACCACAAGTCTATCTGTAGTGAGGTATTGAAAAGAAGCTCAAAAATTCCTACCTCTTGAAGCAAAGGGGAAAGAAGTCGAAAATCCACCGGCAACAAAAACACGATCTGTTCAGATCAAAAGGAAGCCCTCGTGACCCTCTACATTTTGATCTATAGGACTAGGGATAGAAAATGGGTGTAATTAGATGAAACCCAAGCTTTTAGGTCCAAAAAGCCCTAAAATGGCGAAAAAGGAGAGAGAGAAGAAAGAGAAAAACAAAAAGTGACTTTTTCAGCGCACTACAACCTTATATAGACGCGCAGACCGCTCGAGCGCAAGAAGTGACACTTGAGCGCCTAGACACAAAAAGTGTGACTACTCGAGCGCAAGAAGTGATGCTTGAGTGGAGAATGCAAACTCTCAGAAGTTTTACAGACAAGAAACCATCGTTCGAGCACAAGAAGTACTGTTCGAGGGCAAGAATGGCCGCTCGAGTAAAGAATGACAACTCCCAGTATCTCTGCAGACCTACGAAAGTGTTGGAAGTTCACAGTGACCGTTTGAGCGCAGAAGCAACGCTCGAGTACAGAAGCAAAATTCTGGGTAACAACAGTTTGAGAAACAAGTTACCAACTTGTTCCCAACACAACCAAGACACTCCAATAACCAAACCCGATAAACAATGAGTAGAAGCACAACAAGAACAACAACAAAAGGCAATGAAACCCGGATTGAAAGCATCAACGAGTTAGATTCAAACCAGGGTTGCTATAACCTCCCCTCCTTAAGGAATTTTTCCCCCGAAATTAGAGAGGATAATAAAACACAAGGTAGCCAATGGTGAGAAAAAAACACCCACCAAAACTAAAGTTATATCCATAGGCAGGATACTTTCCCTGGATCTCGATCCAAAGCCTCGATGCCCTAAAGACCCCTAGCGACACCCAACAAGGAAGAAGTCACAACTGGCTTTCTGATCCACATACCTGATGGAATCCAAGAGACTAAACCAAATAACCATGCGACCCGTACCCCAACCGCATTCCAACCGTGTTCCAACTGCACACAACCAACTAAATAGAAACCAAGCTCTCCACATGCGAATATTAGAGAAAAAACCACACTCACAACCAGAAACTCTTAAGCAACTCTCGCCAAAGAGTACTACACCCACAAATCACAGTCTATGGAGACAACTCTCCGGCACCACCAAAAATAACTAATGTCAAACCCACAAGAAAATTAAAACACATAACAAGTAATTGAAACCAAACCATAACACAATTCACCCCTACAAGGTTGAACAGAATAATCACATAATCTGGTTAAAACAATAGTTTTCTTATTATTTCGAAAACTCTTTTATCACTTACCCCGTTTTCCTCAAAAGTTATTCAAACTCACACCATTTTCCAAGAAAATTTTGTTCTAAAACCCCAAGAAGACCACTTGTTTTGCAAACATTTTCTCCAAACAACCTGTGAAATTTCAAATCCAAAATTTTTGTTGAAATGAAATGCCATAAAAGGCTATAGAACCAAACTCACTTTTCAGTTTATTTCTCGATAACATCCGATAAATCTCAACCATCACCCAATCACACCCATCACACCCACGGTGATTCCACAATTCAATATACACATTTCTATCACACCAACGAATAGAAATAAATACAGTACCATAAGATATATAATACAATGCACATGGCTTCCCAAATCTTGGAACCAGTATCATTAATCAACATAATTCAATGGTGCAAAAACGCTTACAAAATTTACACATTAACACGTTACCCCAATTCAAGAGGTTTAACACATCTACACCAACCAAATGACATCCATAAGCAATTCTCCAAGCCCCCAAGTAAAACCAGAAATGCTCCTCAACCTTATAACCATTAGCGCAAATCGAAAGCGATTTCTAAGGTGACTATGTGTCAACCAACTTCAAATACGATACACCCAAACCACCAATCCTCTATTCTCATAACTCAAGGTCCAAAACAAAACATTATTACTGTACCACATCCTTCTTACCATCCCGAGACTAAACTTATTACAAATGAACACAAAGTTAATTACATAGCCACACCATTTGGGTTTACAACCACATATCATATGCATAAACAACATCCGGAGGCATACAACCTTAAATAAAATAACCTCATACGATGTTATAAAGACTAAAACTCCTTCACACTTCCAACCTCACTACTGTCCTTGCGTGGACTACTGAAACTGGCACTGCTCGTGCAGAGGGCAACGACGACGTACATGGCCTAACCAACCACATCTAGAACACCAAGGTGGTCCCCTATTCCAAGACTGACTCGAGGACGCCTAAGTCTAACTAGACCCTCCACAAGATGAGTCTGAAGAAATAAAATTAGTTTAAAATGCCAACTGCGCCTGTGACTGAGACCTTGCCTATCTCCAATTCTTACTAGGTCTACTACTTCTCCGAAAAGTCAAACTCTTCGGTATGGACTCATCCTCATCATCCTCTTCCTAACCAACACTATCAATAACGATTTCCATGTGAGTCGCTGTCTCTACCAAGGCATGATAATCTCTATGCATTGCCCTGGCAACCTTCTTCGAATATCATCACACAACTTCCTCTTAAACTTAAAACAACGTCGCTCCTCTATTGCAACCAACTCTGGAGTAAATCTTGACAAACTAGCGAATCTCGCCTCAAACTGTGCCAAAAGAGTATCCTCGTAGCGCAACTCAACAAACTGGTTTCTCAATCTTTCCGAGCGGAAGGAGGAGAATACTTTGCCAAAAAGGCCTCAGTGAAAACACCCCAAGTAGTGCCCACAGAGACTCGACCAGACTTCTACCAATAATCGGCGTCTCCTTTCAGTTGGAAACTAGCCAACATAACCCTCAACTCCTCGTCTTCGACTCTGAGCATATCAAGAGTCTTGGTAATCTATTCTAACCAGTCATCAACCTTCAACGGCTTAGGCTCCCCCAAAAACACAGATGGATTGGAGTGAAGAAACTCTTTAGTCAACTTAAGATTATGACCATGGTCCCCCTCATTGCAAGCTAGAGCATCTCTCATCGCTCTTACAATCTCGCGTGCAACCTCCTCACTCACAGCTGACGTTGCAGGGCAGGTACTAACGGAATAGTTGTGCCTCTACTGACACTCCCACTTCCCTTGCGACCTCTACTCCCTCGAGAAGACATCCTATAAAACCAAAACCAAAACAAACTTAGTAAACAACACAACAACCTTGCCCGAGGCACATGCTAACTCCCACTAAGTTACAAGATACACTTAGCCCCAAAACACATAATTCCATCACATAGAGGTAATTAAACACTCAATCACATAATCGAATCAAGTCCACGAGATAACTACTCACCTCGAAACTCTCAAAGAATTCCTATCAGAAACCACGTTGATCAGGCGTGTTTCCAATAGAACCTCAAAGTAAGTTCACTGGTGACAGGCATTATCCAGGAAACTTAACCCCATGCTTACACAAATGCAAAATATAAAGTCCTAATACATAAATCATCTCTATGCAACGTCCTCACCAAGTATAGCAAACCCACTATGGTAAAATCACTTCTCACGAGCCCAAAGTATTTGACTCGGCTCACTCTGATACCAAGTAGTCACACCCCGGATTTTATTATTTGAATCCATTATCAAATCCATTATAATAATTTCATTTTAAATAATTCCTTCTATATATGGATATGACCAAGAATAAATAATGACATTCTCTCACGACAATGATAATGATACATACTTGAAACATGATACGATGCCCTTAGGCTTACATTGAATGACAATAATTAAAAACAAAAGGGATTTACCCTTATACAATACATAGCGCTCGACCCACAAGTAAAGGGCCCCGTGGCCAACAATTAAGGGACTTCAAGTCATGAATAATCCTCTAGCCTTGTACCTGAAAAAAGTATCAGCACGTGGGATGAACACTAAGCCTAGTAGAGATCCCAAAGATCCTAACCAATCACAACATATAAATAAAAATGATCATGAATGCATCATGACAAACCATATAAGTAGTGTGACATTTAATATCCAAAATATACTCCTATAACTATGTTTTTCTCAAAAAATTTCTCTTGACACAATTCAGTATAAAAATCATTTCTTCTCTTTCACATTCCCATCATTACTTCTGAAAGAAAATGTTTTCAAATCTCATTCTTTCTTTGGTAAAACTTCCCACTTTAACAAAAGAATCTCACTTAAACAACCGTTCTAAAAATAAAATCCCACATGTAAATCATAATCTCCATCCTACCTCCGAATACACCATAAGCATTTACATCCCAATATATATATCTATAACCTTCCCTGACCATAGGCCCAAGGATTTAAAAAGGTGATCTGTATGAAACAGTTAACACATATATACATTCAAACAGAATAACCGAAGTAATACATACTACCAATCTCATCTCCATAATATGACAACCGACAACACGTATATATATCCAAAATGAGATAACTGAAATAATACATACTACTAAGCTCATCTCCATTGTCCTACAGCACAGATGGTAGACCCAACAATACCAGTAACACATAACACTTTACTAGCCTCACCCGGAAGGAGCTGTTCCTTAGGTCACACTTTACCGGGTGCAAACCGGAAGGGGACGAAGAACCTATCATAATGCGCCACGATTTGTCAGCCAAGATACAGCGGAAAATGAATCCCCCATTTTCACACTTTACTGAGCACAAATCGCAAGGGACGAGGAAACCTCTGTCAAGGTGCTACGCTTTGCCGGCTCAAAACGGCGGGAAACAGACCTCCAAACATCGTCACTGTCACACCCCAAACCCGCCCCTAAAAGTTTGGGCATGACCCGTTCGAAAACGAACACTTAACCTGTTGTAAATAATATACGGGGCCTCATCGGAAGCATAAAGTAAGAAAATAACTATTCATATAAATTCCATTGAGCTACATCTACATGCCAGGACCTCTTATACATCACATTCATCATGGAAAATAGATAAAGCTCCAAACCATATTTTGTAGCATCGGTGATAAACAAACATACTTACAGACCCAGCCCCATCATTGGGCTTATACAAAAATCATTGAAGTTCTACGTCTTTAACTTTAAATGGGTAATCAAAATTAAGCCAACATTTCAATAGACTTTACAAAAATAAATGGCTTCGTGCAGTGCCTGAACCCACGAAGGTTGACAAAAAAAAACGGGTGTCATGACTAGGACTGACCACCTGGTTGGTTACCTACAGAAACAGACATTAAACAGAGTGAGCCAAGCTCAGTGAATAGTAATACATAAATAAAACGATGCTTAGCTTGAAACATAACACATAGCAATGCATATAAAGATGGAGAGTTCACATAGTTAGTCTGATTCTGTGCTAAGTACATAACGGCCTTAGGTTCAATCTTGCAACATAAACATGGTGGCTATACGCCCTTGAAACATGGTGGCACGAGGCCTTTGAAACATGGTGGCTATAAGCCCTTGAAACATGGTGGCTATAAGCCCTTGAAACTTGTGGCATAAAGCCCTTGTAACATATGGCACTAAGGCCCTTGAAACATATGGCATAAAGCCCTTGTAACATATGGCACTAAGGCCCTTGAAACATATGGCATAAAGCCCTTGTAACATATGGCACTAAGGCCCTTGAAACATATGGCATGAAAGCCCTTGAAAAGTTGGCATGAAGCCCTTGAAAGATTGGCATGAAACCCTTGAAAGATTGGCATTAAGCCTTGAAAAGTTTGGCATTAAGCCCCTGAAAAGTTGGCATGAAGCCCTTGATATAAAGAACTTGTAACATCCTTGAACTTGTAACATACGCGAACTTGTAACAGACTTAAACTTGTAACATACACCTGAAACATACCTGAACATACCTGAACTTGTAACATACTAGAAACATGCCTGAAACATACTTGAACATCATTCATTAATTCTAACGGAACATATCATAACTAGAGCATTTCTTGTTGTATCATTTCATTATCGTGCGCTTAACAATGAGAGACTAATTCATATTCTCATGAGGGTCACACAATGATGCTAAACTTTGCACTTATCTCGTAGATTCTGAATAACTTCCAATTTATAAGCAACATAGCAAAATAACTTCAATTCATATGGATACACATGGCTACTTATATTTACTCAGAATCTATTCTTCAAGAATGAACATAAATTCTTTTAGGTAACTAACTTACTTTACGTGCTCTATTAATCGAAAGCATACACCTTTGTTTAATCATTCTTATATGTTAATATAGTTGCCTTGCCTTGTAATTAACAGAATCTTAATGGTAACCGTTACATCATTCCCATGAGTTGACATAACACATTTTCATAATTTCATAGTGTTTCTAACATAACACACATAACTTCACAAACTCTTTTGAAGTTTCCATAGTGCCACAATGTTTCTCACATAGCATACATAACATATATGTCAACATAATTCTTACGACGAAGATTTAACATCAATAACGATAAACGGTTAAAGGTACATCAAAGTACTACTACTCACAGTGATCGGTTCCCGGTGGTAATGGTATAATGTCCTCGTCTCGACCTACAATTACAGTGCACAACACATAATATGAAATTATACTCGATCCTTTACTTATTTTCTTTGATCATTCAATCAATTAGCCATGGTGGTACCAAGCTCATTATTCTCTAATAAGTTGTAATCCATGTCTTAGAAAATAGGAGAAATCGATGGAAAATGGTTTAGGTGAAGAAATGGTACAAAACTAATTGACATAAAGTGAACAGTCGTCACTAATTTGGGCATAACTATTTATGTATTTAGAATTTGGTAGTGAGACCAGTGCCATTGGAAACTAGACTTCCGGGGCTTGATTTTAGGCTCAAGAATCACTCAAAACGGAGTCCGGATGCAAAAGATATGCCTATTCAAAGTTGGCTGGACAGAGCTGTCCCCGCACGTGCGGCCCTGGACAGTAGCAGTCCGAAAATGGCTGAAATTTTGGGACTTCTCATTTTCAAAAATCAAACCTTAATTACATGTAAATCAAAGCCCAAAACCCTTTAATACATGACCAATTTCACATTATTATTCTTCATCAAACACCATAATCTCAAAATAAACAAATTTAATGATTTTACTTCTTCAATCAAGGAATTCTTAGAAAATCAAGGTTCATGGGTTCAAAGCTCACATCTTCTATATCAATCCATGATTTCAAGTAGTAGATGGATTCTATACAAGGTTAGTAATTAGAGCCACATACCTTACCCAAACCTTTGTTCTTCCCTTAGTCTCTTCAATTTTCCCAAGCTTTTGGTTGATCTTTCCTCTCTCTTCTATCTTCTTCAACCATCTTCAAGCTTCCATGGATGTTGAGTTCCTTAGGGAGAAGCTTTGCATCTTTGCTCTCTCTCCCTCTCTCTCTCTCACGGTTCTCCTTCCCCTTTCTCTAGATATATATATTTTTTGTTTGGTTCAAATAGATGAGTTCAACAACTCATAAGGCATATATGTATATATAAAAGCTTCCCACAAATAGGAAGGGCCAAACACGCCCTTACGAATCGCACAAAATCACATTTCAATTAAACTTCCCAGACAACTCTAAAAATTATGCTGATCATAAATATGTCCTCTGTTCCGGTATCTGAAGTCTTTAAGGCCTTTAATTTGCAGTATAAAGTTAATCACCCAAACGTCCATTAACGAATCAGAGAAATTAGATTTCAAATTAATTTTCCCAAATAATTCTAAAAATTCCCATTAACATATCCAAGTACTCAATTTTGATTTTTGAACCCATAAAAGTCGGTAATTTCCATTTTAAGTCCGTAACTCAACTGATGATGCTTCAATTCTAATAGATATAATTAAATTAAACCACATCATTTCATAGGGAAATTAAGATGATTTCTTATACGCATTTTGGGGTCATTACAGTCACAATAAAAACATAATCACGCTAATCGACATCAATAATGCACGGTATAATACATACACTTAGTCCGATCACCACCATAACAATCACAATCAGTTAATGTCATTAACTCATTTCTTTTAAAAATATACTCCGTGAACCACCTTCCACACGGGTTTTCCTTTATTTCAAACATTCCTAAAACATATCATGGGGTACTAAACATCAAGACCATAACTATTCAACAATAGTCTCTCAACAGAACTTACAAGCGTTCTAATTACCTCTTTAACAACATAATTTATAACTCAACAAAGAAATTGTCTATCCACAATGTTCACTTCCAACCAACAACATATCATCTCATATCACACAGTCCATCTTACACTAGTACACATGGCATATATCTAACAACAATCAATACTATCCTCCACCGATGGCCAAGGACAAACTCTAGATGCCAATTACATAATCCGAAATAATAGATACACCCTTAGGTAATTCCACATTCCCGTTCATCACAAACTCTCAAGTTTTATAAAAAGGGGTAATTAGTTCCATTTTGTTTTGAAAATAAAACCTTACTACTCCAAATCCCAACAAACACCACATTGGCCACATCCACCACCATTAATTCAAAACCCTAATTCTTCCTAAACAACCACATCATAGCCCCATTTCTTTTTAACATTGAACTTCCCTTTAATAACTCAAATCAATAAACAAAATATCAACCCTTTCCTATTTATATCCTAAGCATGATTTATAACCCACAACCAATTATACACACAACCCACGAACTCACTAATATAAACCCAAATCCACCCATTTGTTTTCCGCCCCCCCCCCCCACAAAAACCAACAATATACTACGTTTTTAAATGTCATAAAAATTACCACAAGTCTATCTATAGTACGGTATTGAAAAGAAGCTTCAAAATACCTATCTCTTGAAGCTAAGGGAAAAGAAGCCGAAAATCCATTGGCAATGAAAATACGATCCGCTTAGATCAAAAGGAAGTCCTCGCATCCCTCTACGTTTTGATCTATAGGACTAGGGGTAGAAAATGGGTGTAACTAGATGAAACCCAAGATTTTAGGTCCAAGAAACCTTAAAATGGCGAAAAAGGGAGAGTGAAAAATGAGAGAAACGCAAAAAGTGACTTTTTCAGTGCACATTACCTTACATAGACGCGCAGACTGCTCGAGCGCAAGAAGTGACGCTCGAGCGCCTAGACACAAAAAGTGTGACTACTCGAACGTAGAAAGTGACGCTCGAGCGTAGAATGCAAACTCTTAGAAGTTTTACAAACAAGTGACCACCGCTCGAGCACCAAAAGTACTGCTCGAGTGAAGAATGACAACTCCCAGTATCTCTGCAGACCTACAAAAGTGCTGGAAGTTCACAGTGACCGCTTGAGCGCAAAAGCAAAATTCTAGGCAACAACAGTTTGAGAAACAAGTTACCAACCTGTTCCCAACGCAATCAAGACATTCTAATAACCAAACCCGATAAACAATGAGTAAAAACAAGACAAAAACAACTATAAAAGGCAATGAAACCCGAATCGAAAACATCAACGGGTTGGATTCAAACCAGGGTCGCTATATAAAGTATTTCGGTCCTACTTATCTATGATTGATACATATTGGATAGCTGTCATCTCGGGGTTGGTATATCTCAGATAACAAATCTTGTTAATTATCTCAACCATCTTGTTCTATAAAAATTTGTTCAAAAATTGTTTACAAGTGTTGGTTTTTCACTTGTACTTACTATCTTCTGGCAAGACTTCACCCTTTCAAGTCCCTCAACCTGGTTGGTCATCTGGGGTACAAATACCTCGGTATCACTTCTTTCAGTTATCTCGGATAACTTTTACTTGTATAATTTTTCCAGAATGTTTACAAGTGTTATGCTCATTCCTACTTCTTGCCCCCCTAGTATAAACCTAAGTACCACTTATGTTCACATTAAGCATGCATCTCGTGTTGTTCCTTAAGTCTGACTTAGACATTTTTAGCTGAGGTAATCATGTTGGCTGAGCCCTTAAGGATTTATCTACCTTGGCGTTTGCTACGAACTGACCAGATCAGACTTATTTCAACTTTGTCGTCATGGAAAGTCTAAGTTATTCGTCATATTTCATTTTGAAACATCGCAAACTTAATTCAACTCTGCCACTATGGCAAGTCTAAGTTATTCGTCATGTTTCATATTAAAACATCGCAAACTTAGTTCAACTCTACCACCATGGCAAGTCTAAATTATTCGTCATGTTTCATATCAAAACATCGCAAATTTAGTTCAATTCTGCCACCATGGCAAGTCTAAGTTATTCGTCATATTTCATGCTAAAACATCGCAAACTTAGTTCAACTCTACCACTATGGCAAGTTTAAGTGATTCATCATATTCACCACAGGAACATCGCCATAAGACTTTTCGATTTGTTCAACAACATTTTGTAAAACAAAATCGAGCTAGTATTTTATTAATATCTCGGCTAACAGATTATTACATAGGAAAAAACTTCTAAAAATTAGAAATCAATGGTAGAAAAATGTCAAATTGCAAGTGTTCCAAGGTCTCGGCAACTCTTTGCCATCAATGTCTTTAAGTCGATAAACACCATTACCGGCGACAGAGATGATGCAATATGGTCCTTTCCAATTTGGGCCAGGTTTGCCCTCTCTGGGATCTTTTTTGTTTCCAAAAACCTTCCTCATGACGAGGTCCCCAATCTGAAACTCCTTGGGATTGACCTTTTTGTTATATGCCTGAGCAAGTCACTGCCGGTATGCTCCTAGTCGAATTGCTACTCTATTTCTCCTTTGTTCTATTAGATCAAGATCTATTAAGATCTCGGGTAAGGAATGCCTCATTTATTCCATTCTCTACTCCTTGGGTTCTGATTCCAGGGATGTCGATCTCTAGTGGAATGATTGCTTTAGTACCATATGCCATGGAAAAAGGTAATTCTCCAGTAGATCTCCTCAGCGTAGTCCGATATGCCCATAGGACATTGGGTAATTCCTCTACCCACTTGCCCTTGGTAACTTCCAGCCTTTTCTTGAGTCCATCCAAGATGGTTTTGTTGAATGCCTCAACTTGACCAGTGCTCTGGGGGGAACTAGGAGTAGAGTAATAATTCTTGATCTTGTACTTTGCGCAAAAGTTTTTGATCATCTTACTGTCAAACTAGGTGCCATTGTCTGCTATAATGGCACTCGAAATCCAAAATCTGGTAATTATGTTCTTCTAGATAAAATTCTTCACATCTACATCTCGAATCTTTGCAAGGGATCAGCCTCTACCCACTTTGTGAAGTAGTCAGTGGTCACCAGTAAGAACTTTCTCTGTCCAGTTGCCTGGAGCAGTTGTCCAACAAGATCTATGCTCCACTGAGCAAAAGGCCAGGGACTGGATATTGGATTCAGATTTGCAGCTAGCTAGTATATCAAAGGTGCAAACCTTTGATACTTCTCATACTTCCTTACATAGGCCTCAGCTTTTTTCTGTATGTAGGGCCGCTAGTATTCCTACGATATGGCTCTGTAGGCAAGTGATATGCCCCCTACATGACTTCTACATACTCTCTCATGGATCTCGTACAGAAAGTCCTCTACTTGGGATGGGTGCACACATCGTAGTAAAGGTCTAGTGAAAGATCTCCTGTGAGATGGCCTTCTACTGTCAAGCAGAATCTGGCCGACTTTAACCTGATCTTGTGTGTTTTCTTTCTATCTGCTAGAAGCTTACCATCCCTGAGGAACACAACTATGACGTCCATCCAGCTTGGATCCATCTCCACACACATTGCTTTATACTCTGTTATTAATGGCTCTATACTTGGACCAAACAAATAATCCACCATGATTGTCCTCGCCGTGCCTAACTTCATCGCACTAACGAGGTTTGCCAGGGCGTCAGCATGGCTATTATCATCTCGACTAACTTGTTACAGCTGGCAGCTTTAGAATTGTGTTAGCAACTTGACAACCTCCTTGACATAGGCTTTCATCCTTTCATCTCAGGCTGTGTACTTACCTGTTACCTGATTGACAATGAGTTGGAAGTCATAGAAGACTACCACCTCGTCAACCTCCACAACTATTGCCAGTTTTAGTTTGGCAATCAGTGCCTCATACACCGCTTCGTTGTTTAAGGCTTTGAACTTCAAATGGATAGACTGTTCTATCATTCGCCCATCTGGGGATAACAAAACTACTCCTATCCCCGCTCCCTATCGGATTGAACTACCATCGACAAAGAGACGAAAGGAGTCACCGATGTAAATATTGCAGGGTTTTCGTCTTTCTTCTCCCTTCTTTTGTTTTGTTGGTGTGGGGTTCCATGGCCCCAATTGAGTCTTCTCTTGCTCTTCTAGGCATCCCAGGCCACAACTCACTGGTGCTCGCTATGGAATTACGCCTAAAGTGAACTCTGCTACAAAGTTGGCCAGAACCTAGCCCTTGATTGTTGTCCTCGGCCTGAATTCCAGGTCATACTGGCCTAGGACTACAGCCCATCGAGCTACTCTGCATGTCAAGTCTCCATGCTGCAGCAGAGACTTTAGGGGGTGCTCTATCAGCACTACAATTCTGTGAGCCTGAAATAGTGGTTTAGCTTCTTTGAATCCATTACTAGAGCTAGTGTCAACTTCTCTAGAGGCAGGTACCTAGTTTCTGCACTTGCCAGGGTCTTGCTCACATAGTACACTGTCTTCTGCTCTCTCTCTTCTTCTCGGATTACCACAACACTGACAACGTGTTCTAAAAGTACTAGGTACAAGAACAAATCTTCTCCTGGTACCGGGTTCGACAACACTAGTGATGTTGTCAGGTACCTCTTCAAGTCGGCCAAGGCAACTTCGTATTCTTCTGTCCATAGAA
The DNA here is from genome assembly GCA_036172215.1 of Camellia granthamiana. Taxonomy (NCBI): domain Eukaryota; kingdom Viridiplantae; phylum Streptophyta; class Magnoliopsida; order Ericales; family Theaceae; genus Camellia; species Camellia granthamiana. Next base: position 39,802,320 of record CM069909.1, on the reverse strand, counting down.
AGTTTGTGGCTTTTTTCAATAGTTGAAAAAATGGTTTGCACTTATCTGAGTTGCGGCTAATGAACCTGTTCAAGGTTGCTGCCTTGCCTATCAAAATCTGAACCTGTTTTGTTGTCATCGGGCTTTCCAGGTTAAGGATGGCATTGATCTGATTTGGACTTGCTTTAATTCCTCTTCTGGTAACCAAGTATCGTAGGAACTTACCAGATCCAACCCCAAATGCACACTTCAATGCATTGAGTCGAAGCCGGTAGGTTTTTAACATGTTAAAGGCCTCTTTTAGGTTGGCTAGATGGTCCCTTGGTTCCTTGGTCTTGACGACCATATTGTCAATGTAGACTTCAACTGTCCTAGCAATCAGATGCTTAAACATCTTGGTGACCAGTCTTTAATACGTCATTCCTATATTCTTCAGCCTAAAAGGCATTACTCTGTAGCAGTAAAGTCCCTTGGGGGTGATGAATGTTGTTTTCTCTTCATCAGGGGCATACATTGCTATCTGATGGTATCCCCTGTAAGCATTCAGAATGCTCATCCTTCCATGGCCTGATGTGGCATCCACAAGCTGATCAATCTTAGGCAAAGGAAAATTATCCTTGGGGTAAGCCTTGTTCAAGCTTGTGAAGTCTACGCAGACACTCCACTTGACATTCTTCTTTTTCACCACCATTGTATTGGACAGCCAGGTGGCGTAGTTCATTTCTCAGATTGCCTGGCCTTCAAGTAACTTGTCCACTTCCTCCTCAACTGCCTACACATGTACTAAGGTCGACCTTCTTGCTCTCTGAATAACTGGTTTGGCCGACCTGTCCATATTGAGCTTGTGGCAGGTGACCTCGGGGTCAATCCTTGGCATTTCATACGGTGTTCAAGCAAACACTTCTTTGTTTGCTCGTAGGAAGGCTTCCAGTTCTTTTTCCTCTTCCTCGGCTAGACCAGAACTAAGGAGAAAGAATCGCTTCCCATTATTTTCCTATACTAGAACCTTTTTCAAGAGTTATTCGCTTTTGTCGACTGGCTCCTTGCCGACATCATCCAAGACCTCCCGGTCTTAGTCTTCGATTTTTGCGGTCTCTGCTTCTCTCACAGTGCAAGTATACTTCATTACTGCCATGGAGCAATCTTTTACCTACACTTGGTCTTCTCTTACTTCTTCTATCCCATATTCTTTTGTGAATCATAACAATTAGTGCAACGTTGAGAGAACAACCCTCATTGCATGTAGCTAGGGTTTTCCCAGGATGATATTGTATGGGGATGGGGTATCTATTACTATAAACTTTGTACTAACCTTCTTGGTTCCTGCCTGCACCTCTAGAATCGTGGTTCCCAATGGCCACGTCGGAGTCCCATTGAATCTAACCATCAGGTTGCCGGAATGCCCTAAATCATCTTGATCGAGGCCAAGCTCCCTGTAACATTTGACATACATAATATCACAAGAGCTGCCCTAATCAATAAGGATGCGCCTCACATGGTAATCTATAATCTTCAAAGTTACCACCAAAGCATCATTATGCAGGTACTCTACCAGGTCTAAGTCTTCTTCAGTGAAGGATATCATCGGCCCCTGGCATCCGTGTGTCCTGGGCTTCTTCTATTGGATTTGATAGTCATGCTGCAAATGCCTCACTCTCTGAGTCTCCCCTCGTACTTCGTTCTTGTTGACCTTCGAATGAATCACATTAATTACTCGAAATCCGTCCACTTGTTGCGGTAGCAGAGGTAGAGGTGGTGCTGTTGGTACCTGGGGCAGCCTTGCGTGTTTTTCCCTTGTCTTCACCTCATCTACTAGGTCTCTCAGATGTCCCTGTCTGACTATATCCTCCAGGTACGACTTTAGAGCCTGACATCCCTGAGTCAGGTGTCCATTCTCGTCATGGTAAGCACAATGCTTCCCAGTGTTCCTACCCATGAATTCGCCTAGGATCTTTTCTGGTTCTTTGTAGTACGGCTGGTTCTTGATCCTCTCCAGAACTTTATAGACTGGAATTCTGAATATTGTGTTGACTGCCTATAAAGATCTCAGTCTTGTTTCTTGCCTATGTGTACCAGTATTTCCTTGGCTACGTTTTGGCGAGCCGTTTATTCTCTCTTGCTTCGATGTATGTTCCCTTTTGGTTTTCTTATCTTCCTCTACGCTGGCATACTTCTCAATCCGTGTCATGAGTTCTTCCATGCTCTTCGGTAGGGTTTTTGCAAGAGACTGCCAAAGCATGCAATCATCATCTAGGCCGTTCTTGAAAGAAACGACTGCAAGTTTCTAGTTACAAGCCGAGATCTGATTGTAAACCTCGTAGTATCTCTTAGCGTAAGCCCTAAGGCCTTCACCATCGTTAATCTTCAAAGCCAATAGGGAATCTACCTTTAGTGGCTGCGACTTGTTTGTAACAAACTTGGCCACAAACATCTCGGCCAGGCCTTCCCAACTCTTCACACTTTCTTTTGACAGTTTATGGAACTAGTCTGATGTTATCTCATAGGAGCTGCTCATTCCCGTTCTACAAAGCTATTAAATTCAAATATAAACCAACACGGAAGTTAGTATCAAACTTACCGTTATAAATCTGGAACCTCGGTATGTTGAATCTTTTCGAAACCTCAAAGGTGTCCAACTCCACTGAGAATGGCGTCCTCAGCCAGATGTCAGAGGTAATCTCAGTATCGTGCCTCTTCCTCTGGAGGTAGTTCCTCAAGTCCTCATTCGTGCACCCAGGAGCTCGATTGTCTGTTGACTTGAGCCTATTCGGCGTACTATTTGCCGTGTTAGGATGGGTCATCTTGGACTTTTCCATGTTTCCTTTATCGTCAAAGTAGATACCCTGTCCTTGGATCGGCCGAGATCCTCTAACATAGGTTCCCTTGGTCCGTGGTGTCCTCTGTGACTCTCTTCACACAGGCTCAGTCCATCTGATGTCCCATGATGGCCGACGCGAGTCTCATCCCGTGCCATGTTACGAAACAGTCAGGACCGTCTTTTGTCCTCCTTTGTCATCTCCGGCTTTCGTAGCTGGTGCCGGCATATCCTGTAGTGAGAATGTCAGTTGTATCACATTATTCTGTATCATGAAGTTGACTACCGTCTGTAGGTGTGTCAACTTGTCCGCCATGCTCTTCAGTTCCTCGTCCCTTCTCAGGCACATGTCCTTCCATACTTGTAGATCGCCCTCGTGGTAGTACTCATCTGGGCTTCCTTTCTTTAGGCCGTTACACCCTTTGCTGACATCATTCGTCCTAGGAATTAGTTCTTGTACTTCTTTGTTATTGGTTACATTGTTTAGGTCCATATGTTCCTCTTCCTCATTGTGAATGTCGTCCCCAATTCTCACCTCTTGTCTGTTATTGGACATCTATCCTTCTAAGTTCTCATAGACGGCGCCAAATTGTAGATGTTGATCTCTAACCACACAACCAATACGGGGAACTTAGTTAGAGAACACTGGCAGAATAGATTAAGCCAAATACCTGCAACAAGACAACAAAAAATCCGTGGTGATTCGTCCATCCGGGGGCACTCCAATGACCAAGTCAGTAAATTTTATCTCTCACAAATATCAAATCAGTACTTAAACTCACAAGAATAAGCATACCTGAGACCCACGAGGGTGCCTCTCTTTTATAATGATCACTGTCATGACCCTCTAAAAGTCTCACTTCATAGGACTCAAGCACAATGCTCATCTTGGACTCTTAGAGAGATAGGGATAAACTCCTCAAGAGCCTTATCCTTATCCTTACAAGGAGTCCTCTCTTATCTAGGACTCTTATCCTCAATCTGAATATCTTGGGGTCCTGGCATTACCGCAGAACATCTCGACAATGCCGTGACCACCTAGGCAACACATGGCCAATCCACGTGGCATCTTGGCGCCACCTTAGCCACTTGGTGGCAGCCTCAAAATACTTCCCCACAATTAGGAAACTTAACTTTGTTGAATTTTCTTGACTTAGGGCAAAACAATATCTATGGTAGCATACCTTCGAGTCTTGGCAACTGTCATAGATTGTTGAAATTAGATCTTTCTCATAATAATCTCAATGGTTCAATACCCCCTAAAATTGGGAAACTCTCCTCCATTTCAATTTCCTTCAAGTTAGCTTACAATGTATTGATTAGTGCTCTTTCATCAAAAGTTGGGTCATTGAAAAATCTTGAAAAGCTGGATGTGTCCAATAATAGATTATTAGGATCTAATCCAAACTCTCTTAGCAATTGTTTAAGTTTAGAATTGCTTCATTTGGAAGGTAATTCATTTGAAGGCGAGATACCTCAAAGTTTGAGAGAGTTAAGGGGTTTATGAGATTTGGACCTTTCACTCAACAATTTATCGCTGTTGATCCCAAGTTATCTAAGTAAGCTCCACTTAGAAAAGTTGAATCAATCTTTTAACAAGTTACATGGGTGAGTTCCAATGGAAGGAATTTTTCGAAATGAAAGTGCTATTTCGGTGGTTGGTAATAATGATCTATGTGGAGGCATTCCATACTTGCGTCTTCCTCTCTGCCCATCCTCAAAGTCCAACAAGAATAAGCTCTCTCACAAGATGAAAGTGATACTCACTGTTGTGGTTGTTCTTGTGTTATGTTCAATTTTGTTGGTTTGCTTATTCATATTCCTTCATTGGTGACGTGTTTCAAGAAAGAAGGCCCTTTCAGTGCCATCACTCAAGTACCATCTATTACGGGTTTCTTCTGCAGAGCTTTTGAAAGCTACTGATGGATTCTCAGAGGACAAGCTAATTGGTGTTGGGAACTATGGTTCTATCTACAAAGAAATTATTGATCAGGTTCAGACAATAGTGGTAGTGAAAGTACTCAATCTCCAACTCAGCGGAGCTTCTAAAAGTTTTATGTCAAAATGCAAAGCACTAAGAACCATAAGACATAGAAATCTCTTGAAAATTTTGAGCACTTGTTCTAGTGTGGATTTCCAAGGTAATGAATTTAAGGCTTTGGTATATGAGTTTATGGCCAATGGAAGCTTAGAGAAATGGTAGCATCATGATGGAATCGAAAATAATGGACAAGAAGAAGAATCCAGAAATCTAAAGTTGAATCAAAGGCTAAACATTGCCATAGATGTTGCTTCTGCAATTGAGTATCTTCAGTGTCATTGTGACTCAGCAATTATTCATGGTGATCTAAAGTCGAGTAATGTTGTTTTGGATGATGAGATGATCGCTCATATTGGGGACTTTGGGTTAGCCAAAATTATCTCCACTATTTCAATTGAGGTGGTACAACATCAGAGCAATTCAACTGCAGTAAGGGGAACTATAGGCTATGTTGCTCCAGGTATGGGTTCTTTATAATCCCTATAATCATGCAACCACAAACGCACGAGAAGAAATTAACATTACCCTTCCCACATATGCTTACTATAAAGACGTACATTTCTTTTGATATCCTATTTTAAGAGCTCTTTGACACATGCCAATGAGTGCCCCCTGATATGTTGTATAGCTTTGTCATTATAGCCATTCTTGGGTGTGTTCTTGCCTGCCTTGAATGAACTGTCGAACTAGAATTGCTTTTGAACTGTATTTTTGTTAGTGACTAGTTACCATCAAAATGCCTTGGATTATGACCACATCAACTCTGAGTTCATTCTAAATGCAACCATTTTGATCTTATGGAAATTGAATTGTGCTTGATGTCATTAGCCGGACTGAACTTGTCCATAAACCTGAACTTATTTTCCTTTTTATTTATTTATCTAGTTAGGATTCTAGTGTGTAATTTTAAGCACATCAAGACCCACCGCTTTTGCCAATTTGAAGAATCCAACATTTATATCTTATAGCATTTATTAGTTGTAACATATTCTAAAAGGTTACTAAGATTGTCTGAATTCTAGAAACGATGTAATAAAGAATTATATTTACTAGTTAGATTCATATAAGTTATATGGCATATTTAGAAAAAGATGAAAATAATGGAACAAACAATCAATTCCTAAGGGAATTAGGATGACTTGGTGTATTGTTTAGTCAGATAGATTTATTGTTGGGTCAACATTGGTATATATATCTTCAAAATGCTAGTAATAAGCCAGAAAAATAAATTCTCATATGCATAAAATGGATGGGTGGGTGGGTGGGGATTGTAGATCCTACCCACCCCCCTTCTCTCACAAAAAGAAAAAAATTGAAATACGTAGAAGTGTGAGCCAAATAGAAGTATACGCTAACTTTAATATATTAGCATGTTAACATTCTATCTTACGTATAAAAAAAATTAAAAATACCATTTTTCCCATGAAAATTATGTTTATTTGCACATCTCAGTCTATTATATGTACCTCAGTGCCATTACCCAAAAAATGACATACGTAGTGCTTATGTGAGAGTAAGAGAGAATAGGGCCATATTAGTTTTAGTTCAGCTATATATAGTTTTGTATCACTTGTGTGTACAAGTTATGTTATACAAATAAATGTTTATACAAAGTAATGTGATTCGTTGTAATCTTCTCATTTTCAAACAAAATATCAATCTTGGGCTCATAAATTTTAAATTTCAATTAACTCATCATAATGGATGGAATTTTTATATGAAAAAGTAGTTTTGTGTACACCATTTTTCCTTTCCTTCACTTCATAGACCGATAGAGCAATAGGTATAGCATGTTGTCTACACAACTGTTATGTTTCAAATGTTTTGGAGGACTTATAGATGGCTATGTTTCAACAAACTTTTTAATGGTTAAAGTAAAGGCATGTTCAATATCCAATTTTGAAATGAAATCATGACTTCAACATATGATAGAGCAAAGTGAAATCGAAAGTATAATTTTTTATTCTAGAAAAAGAAACGAACACCTTATAAACGCTTCAGAAGTGCAATAGTCAATCACTTATTATTCTCTTTGGAAATGACACATTCACTCATAATATTAAAAGTTGACGTTTCCGACGTCTCACTACTTTGTGGCCCAAATTTTACTTCTGAAGGTCCCAAATAAAATCAGAAAATTACTTCTTAAACTCCAGGCCCAAAAGTCTCAAATTCTGGACTGTTCACTACAGGCCACAATATTGTCTCAAAGCCTCTTTAGGCACTAAAGTTTCAGCTTTGTAAGGCCCAAAAAGTTTATTACCAAGCTAATCTTGTCATTTTAGCCTCTTTTAAGATTACGGTAAAATTAAATTGATTAAAAATTAAATTGTGAAAATTCAAATTAAATTCAAACTACAATCGACTTGATTCTAGTCAGGAGCTAATTCCCCAAGTTAAATACATAGACAACTTATTACATTAAGTGTAATCACAAAATCAAATTATTTAAAATTATGGTTTTATTTAATTCCAATTCGGAGCCAATTCTCAACTTGAATGGGTAGACAATCCACTTCATTTTGGTGTAGCCATAAAATCAAATAATTTTCAAATCAAAATTCAAAATAATGATTGATTTGATTTTAATTTGATTTGAATTATTCATTCGTACTAATTGATACGGATACCCAAAATAATGAATTGGTTTTATTTTATTTTTTTTGAAACCAAATGTTAATTTAAATCAAATGTTAGGTCATTCATCCATTCAAATCAAACCCAAAATAATAATGGGTCATCTACCCATTAAAAACAAAATAAATTTCAAATTAGATGGTTTATATACCCATCTGACTCAAAATAAAAAATAAAATAAAGAATATGCTCATCGTCCTAAATTATGTTGGGCTTGATCCTATAATATACATATGTATACAATCTCGATCCAAAAAAAAAAAAAAAAAGGAGGAATCCCCCTCCTCTGATTTTGAGCCATTGAATGAGCTATTTTTTAAGTCATGGAATGTAAATTAATTTTTTGATCCTTGACCAATTTTTTTTTCATTTATTTTTTATTTTTACTAATGAATGGGCCCATTTAAGTTAATTTTAAAGTGTATCTGGAGATAGTAGTATGTTTTCTTCACATACTTCATACACGTCAATTTTGAATGGACACAAAATCCTCTCCAAAATTTTTAAACAACCTCCTGAAATTGAATTCCCTTCATTTTGGCAACCATGATTCATTGTCGGCAGCCTCCATTTTGAAAAAAAAAAAATTTAAGCAAAACTTCATTTTGTTTTCACCAAAATCTAACCCTAGTAAAAAATAAAAAATAAAAAATAAAAGATCCCCTACCTCCATTTTTGCTTCTACTACCTTCTGTCCACCCCACCCAACCCAACTCGACCTGCTCTTTCTTCCTCCCTTGTTTACTTTCAACAAATTTTATTAGTTGATACTATGATCTTTATTTAAAATTCATATCAATATCTTTAATTTTTACAATTAAAATAATTTTAATAAATAATTTTTTTAATGTTGACTAAGAGAATGAAATAGGTGTAAATATAATAATAAGACCTCATTTGTATCAAATAAGAGAGGTTTTGGTCTTTTTTTATTCGATTGAGAGAGTGGTATCCTTTTTTGATAATTTAAGATTTGATCATTTTTTATTTACTCCCAAAGAAACTATTGGTAACATTTTTAATTTTGAAATTATTTTGATTAATAATTTCTTTCATATATATATACATATAATTAACAAAAATATAATCAGTCTTACCCTTCTTTATTCGGGGTCATAAGTGACCATTCGAACTCTCTACTGTTGAACCAGTATTAAATAGTTGTTACCAAAAACAAAATTAATGCAACAATCACCTAAAATGGGCCAATTGGAGGAACACTGCAACGGAAAAACTAGTTACATTCTAACAATGAGCTAAATTAATTATCATAGGCAATGATCAATGGACAATTAGATTGGGGGAAATTGCACATAAATGAAAAGTTCAAATAATTGCAAGATCAATGAGAATCTAAAATAATTGCACAATACATTGGAAACTAAGAAGACTTTTGCAAAATCATAATTCAATCATAGTTTAATGAAAAGTCTCTTCTTCATTCCCTGCCATTGTGCCTTGCCTCCCGTCCTCCTACCCCCAAGCATGAGAGAGAGAGAGAGAGAGAGAGAGAGAGAGAGAGAGAGAGAGAAGAATAAGATCGTGAAACCCAAATCATTGTTGCTGCCTCCAACCATCACCTCTTTTTCTTTCCCTTCCTCTTCCTACCTTATGCAAAACTAGATTTGGTTGAGTGCAATTGCAATATCGCCACACGATCTCTCTCTCTCTCTCTCTCTCTCTCTCTGTGTCTCTCTCTCTCTTTCAGTGGAAACAATTACAAGTTGGGAAGGGGATTAGCGGTAGCGGCAATGGCGATGGCAGGTTAGGCGAGGGTTGGGTTTGGCATTTAAAATAAGAAAAATTACTAATAGATCCTATTGACTAGACTTATTTATTCATAAGTCGTGAGTTAATTTTTTTTTACATATTTGCCCATCATTTTGATAAGGAATAATTTTGAAACATTTTAGATGTGTTTTGTGTTTGTGGAATGATAATTTGAGATAGTAATAATAATGATAAATTTATCAAAATAATAAATAATTGAGACATTTTGTCTTTTCCTTATGAGTTTTGTGATGACCGGTTTCATTATACGTCATTTCACTTATTGTCTTCATTGGGTTTGTTGTGTTCAGAAGTTTTTCTCAAATTCCTGTCCTTGTTTATTTCGGGTCTGTGTGTCACTTGTTTCAAAGGGTGCACGATCGATGTCCGGAGTGTTTGAAATTGAACCAGAAAAAATTTTGGACTGGAGGACTAGGGCTGCACATGCGGGAAAAGGCCCGCACGTGCGGGAGATGAAGCCGCACATGCGGGGAAGTGTGGGTTTTTTAGCTTGCACACTGCATTATATGCAGGTGTGGAGTGAGGTGCGGGGAGGGGCCACTGCACGTGCGGGGGTGAAGGTCGCATGTGCGGGAGTGGGCGCCGCACATGCGGGCCTCTAGGCAGTCCGAAAATCTACTTTTTCTCCTTCTTTGGACTGTTTGTATATCACTTTTGTTGCATCTCTCTCTCTCTCTCTCTCTCTCTCTCTCTATAAAAACTCTTTTCTCTCCCTTCTCTCTACCTTTCTACATAAAAAACAAGATCAAATCCTTGATCTTCTTACATCCATTAGAAATTCGCCCATTGCTTCTTCATCAAAGTTAAAGAGCTCCTCTAGAGCTACATTGTGTATGGTGGAGATTGGGTTTTGGCACCATTGATTTCAAGGGTTTCATCTCTTTTTCTTCTTCAAAACTTGAGGTAGAGACTTCTTTGAGTTATATATACATGTTTATGCAAGGTTGATGTGATTTTGGAGTTTTCTTAAAGACATCATAAAAGGTTTTGGTTTTAGCTCAAGAAATTGGTGGTTTTGCAAAAAGGAATCCATCTTTTGTTTCTTTGAAAGATTTTCTTGAATAGTTGAAGCACATTGTCATAAAAATGAAGTTTTTAGTGAGATTTTACCAAGAAATAAGGAAATGCATTGTTTGGGTGAAAACCTAGAAATTTGGGGGTTTTGTTGGATGTTGAGAAATTATGATCTTACTTGTGTTAAATAAATGTTCAAATGGAGATTTCATGACATTAGATGTAAAATGTCAAATTTCTTAGTATATGCGAAATTAGTAATTTCCTTGGAATTTATTGTTTATGTAGATATGTATATAAATCTTGAAATGACAAAATGTTGAGACCATATGAGATGTGGTAATGTTGCAACACTTGGATAGATGTAAAAGTTCATGACTTATACATGTCAAATTTATTGGAAAAAGGAAGTGGAAATTGTAATCGCAAATGGAACAATTGCCGGGAAATTACGTAAATGGTTGGATGATACATGGCATGGGTAATCACTACATGGCATGGATAATTGTTGCATTGCATGGATAACTGTGGCATTGACATTTCATTATATTGCTTGTTATAAATATTGAATTGGGATTTGAAACTTGCATTGAAAAAGAATTATTGAGAAATGAGAACTATTGAAATGTTTTGGAGTAAATACGTCGGTAAGTCCGGATAGGAGGTGTAAATGAAATTGTTTAAGTTGACCTGAGTGTTTGGGGTGAAAGACGAAAACACACGCGGAGGAGGTACCACTTCCCTTCTGGTTAGCAACTGGTAAAGGAGGTTTTGGTAGTGCTAGTTATACCTACTTGCAGACACCAACTTAGGGATTACCTAAGCCGTATTTACAGTCCCAATAAATTAAATTGTAATTTTTGAATTATAGAGAATTTCAAGTTATCATTGTGTATGGTGGTTTTCAAAGAGATGTAAACGAAATCTTTTTTTTAAGGTATAGCATGGCATGTGCATTTCATATTAAGAGTTCTTGCATAAATGTATATACTTTGTTAAGATTTCTCCACTGGCTTTATACTCACCCTATGGGATTTTAGTGCAAGAAAAGATGTGGTGAATTCGCCAAACTAGGGCGTGGAAGTTTGTTTTGAGAGTATAAGGCTCTTTTTAATGTGATTGTAAATTTTCGTAAGCCAAGGGCTATTCATGTATGGGTCCGAGAGACCATTTTTGTGTAATCGGGCTTAAGCCTTGAAATATGTAAGCCCTCAAGGGCATTTTATTTATTTTTGAGATTTGGTGTTCTACATGCTATAGATTCATGTGTTTTACATCATTGAATGCATAATTCGCCTGTGAGACTTTTGTACAAACCTTATTGATTAATGATATAAAGGTTGGAGGATCGCTATTATTCTTTAGTAGATATTGGTTGATGTACCTAATTTATGTTGGATTATTTTGGGGCGTTACAAGTTTTGATTTATTTTTACTTTATTTTTGTTAGTTTGTATTGAAATATAATGCAAAAAGTGTAAATAGTTGAATTATGTATGCTTTAAAATATTTTTACAGTGATAAATTTATCACTGAAAGTTAGAGTAAGATTTTTTGATAAATAAATTCAGTCAACAGAATCTACACGTAAGTACCACTTTAAAATAAGAGTAATATTGCCCATAGACCCAAGCATAATTTTTTATTTTTTTTTATTTTTTTATCTCCGACATAATTTTTCTATTAGGCTAATTATATTTACACACCACATCTTATTCAGTATACATTATTTGTGCAGTTCAAACATTAACTTCCAATCAAAAATCAAATGTAGAAAAATAAAAGTTGATGTTTGAAATTTTAATTTTTATTTGAATTCGATAACCAAATGACCCAAATTGTATATATATATTTCGAACAGTATGCAGTGATAAGTAATGAGACGTCCCAATCAAATTATGCATTCTACCAACGTGTGTATGGGTTGAAATTTGACTTAAACAAAAACGACCAATAATTAGGAATGCAACTTAGGCGAGCTCATCCCGAGCAACCCGAGTTCAGCTCAAAATATTTTAGAGTTTGGAAACAATATTTTTTAATTTAGTGTGGATTTGGACAGAAATTCAGAAGCCCGAATTAAATTCGGGCGAGCTTGGGCAAAGTCACTAAATAACCCGAGCAACCTAAAGCCCAAATTGTATATATAAATATATAAAAACATTAAACATGTATATAATTTATTAGTGAAATGTTAAAATAATTTAGATTGTTATTATATATATATATATATATATAAGTAACACAATACAAAACTTTTCTTTTTTTCACCTTGAAATTGCAAAGATCACTATAGTGGCGCATCAGTCTTGTCAATTATATAACCTATTTCCTCTCTGTCTTTTACATATAAATTATTTATTTTGATGTTATTAATAATTTTTCTAAAAAATTGTTAATGGAGACTTATTTTACCAAATTAATTAACTCACGTTGCAAAAATAAAACTAAAAAATAATGGGCTAATTCAGGCAACTTGGATAATTTAGACCTACCTCGGGTCAGGCTTGGACAAACAATCTCGTGTTGCAATTCAGGCTTAGGCAATCCTGAGCAGCTCTCAGCATAACTTGGACTGAGCTGGACTTAGACAACCTCTCAACCTAACCTAACCCGCCCTAGTTGCACCCCTACCAATAATTATTAACTAAGAAAAGACCCATAAAATTTCTTAGTGCTTGACTAAGAAAGGACCCAAGAAAATTTCAGTATTATGGTGTTGTTTGGTGTAACTTAAGTCAAAAGCTGATAATTGGAAAGTATAAGTCAAAAGCACCCTTCCCCCAACTTCAAATTAATTAGTTTTTCTCAACTTATTTAAGTTATTTCTACCTAATAAACTGTAAGCAAAAGCTGCACTAAACAGTCTAGCCTAATTTTTTCAAATTAAAATATCTATAATTAGCTTGTAGAATCCACACCAAACACCCCTTATTTGTTGGTACCTAAAACACTCTCATGGTGTATTTATCTGATTCCTAAAACCTTTATTTATGATCTTAAAGACTTAAAAATGCCTAATTATGGCTAATAGTCAAAAGATCTTAATGAATATATGGGCTTTGGCATACACTAAGCATATAGGTTTTACAACAATTATAAATGAAACAAATAATTAAGAAGCTATAAAACACAAAGGACACACAATTAAAGACTAAGCCTAACCAAATATATATATATATATATATTTTTTTTAAGCACACCAAACACACTTACATAGCTTAATCTTGCTTTCAAAAGCTCTTCACCAAGCTTTGATACCAATTACAAAACAAAAAGGAAAGGAGCTTTCTACTATTTTTATTGAGTTAAGCAACAGAAACAGAGCAAGGAAATGAGAAGTTTAGGCAACAAAGATGGAGAGAATTCACATTGCTTTATTTGTTGGCTTGAATGCCAATTTACAGAATTCAACTCCGTAAACAAACAAAACCAAAAAGTCTAGTCTAAATTTAATACATACCTAATTGCTTGGACTAGCAAATGCATACGTCCAAATTTGCAAAGCTTTCCAAAAGTTTACTAGCCTAGACTTAGGCTTATAAATACAATTTGACAATTATACATGACACCTAGACATATTTATGGAGGTTTTGGCAAACTCCAACTAAGCTACAATTATATACAAATATACATGACTGTCTACCTTCCTCGGTTTTCAAAGGGATAGACTGAAACAGATAAGATTTGGCTGATCATTTCTGTCTTGAAGTGTCGACTGAAATGGTTCGTTTGACTACTTTCTGCCTAATAATGCAGATTGCTCCACGTGTCCTGGATAAGGTTGGAGTCAATCATGAGACAACTGCATGTGATAGTGGGGTCCACTATGCTTCCATTCAGTTTACGAGATTGTGATATTCTTCATTAGTCTCTAATGGAAGGGAATCGGGATCCTGGCTGTATCGCTCATTCCGAAATTGTTCTACATTTTCCGTAGTCATGGCTAATTCCAACGAAAGATCCAAATTATTTCTCTTTTTGAGATTTAATAGCATGTCAAGAGTCTCATTAATTTGTGTAGGAGACCTTTGATATGTTATGGGAAAATGAGTTACAAATAATATTCTACTATCTGTGACCATGAATGACAATTTTGCTAAGCCATGGATATTAGAAGCTGCCTGTGAAACAGTAATTAAACTATCTATCTAATATTCTGTCAAAGGAAGTTTTTAAATAGTTTCCAATTGCTTTCTCTTTTGATCTTCATCCAAATAATTATCTTCAAATTCGAAATCTTCAATTTCTTTGAAATAACAAATTTGATATGGTTGGAAAAAAAGTTCTCATTCTCGCCAACTAATTGTGCTAGAGATCAACATTCTTTTATGATCATTGGATATTCTATCCACTGGATTGGATCTAAAATTTGGAAAGTAACTTGATTAATTATTTCTCAACCTATATCTTCAAAAAAACCACATGTCATGATTTGCCATGATGATTTTTTTGGGAATTCCATCTTTAAAATTTAATTTATCATAAGATCGTTCTAAGTTTGTCTAATCTTATCATGATAATCCTCAACTTGATTTTTTATTAAAAGAAAATTTTCTTTTGGAAGCAAAGTTCTTACTTTTTCAAAAAGACAAATTCTTTTTATTTGTTCAAAAACTAGATCAGAAAACTCATCTAATATGAGGTCTGATAGCTGAAGAAAATTGCTTATTTTTTCGAAATTAAAATCTTCATTCCAATTCATTTGTTTAAGGATATTGAAACAAAGATTTTGCAAATCTTTTAACTTAGTTGTTTGCTCAGCTAATTTGTTGGCTAGAACTTTCATGTGTTTTCGAAATTTTACTTTGTTGTCTATAATGTAAGTTTTCCAAACTCCATTGAGTTCTATATAAATTTCTCTAGATATACCAGGGTTGAAAAAATATTTTATTTCATATTCATCTGGTTTAGATGTCTGAATATTGGTTGGAACTGTGTTAGTTCTCATTTGACAAAAATTATTTTGATAAACAGGCATAGCTAGTGTACTATAAAAAGTTTTTTTAGCTTTGGTCATCCTATCATAGGATTTAAAACTTGCCCCTGGAAATCTGCAAACTTGCTTATTGCACTCATTCCATTCTGTGTAAAATTCCAGGTTGTCTTCCTGCAAACACAACATAAACTTTTTCTTGTTTGGGGATTGTTTTTTTAGCAATTGTCACCCAATCTCCTTAAACAGGTTGTTTACCCTTGTCCATTTTTTCCTCTCGGTCTAGAAGTCTTCTATAAAAATTAAAATTATTTGTTTAGTAATTTAATTTTCTGAAACAATTCTTACTAAGAAAATCTGCAAGAAAATTGTTAGTATCTTTAAGGTGTTCTATCTCAAAAGTATATTTAGAAATGTTATTATACCGGACTAATCTTCTTCCATGCTCAATAGGTTTTTTATTGATCAAGAAATCTCTTACTGTCTTATTATCAATGCGTACAATAAATTTTATTGGGCTAAATAAATATGAAAATTTTTTATTTCCAATTTTATTACAAGTAATTCTTTTTAAAAAATAATATATTTATGTTTATTTAGTTTAAATGTTCCAAAATTATATCCACAAATTAGTTCTTTTTTTTTTGTAATTTTATGGATATTGGATTTTTTTCTTGGTCTAATCCCATTTTCTAATAAATGTATCTCTTTATCATGCCATAAGCTACTTGGTATTGCTTTAAGAACACATCCCCAGCATGCTTTTAAGGCATCTATTTCTAAAATTAATTTATCACTTGTTTGAAGAAGATAAACATCTGGTAAATTTTTAATATTTTCTTTAAATTGTTTAATTAAAGCAACATCTTCTGCTGTCCATTTGAATATAATATTTTTCTTTAATGTGGTTAACCAAGGAATTTTTATTTTTGAAAGATTTTTAATAAAATTTGATCCATAATTTAAAATACCTAATAAACTCTGTAATTGTGTTATATTTTCAAGAGTATCAGGAAAATCTCGTACTTTGGACAAAATATATTCTTGTAATTTTAAACTTTTTTGGTCTAAAATTATTCTCAAAAATTCAATTGATTCTTTTTCTAACTCAATTTTTTTTTGGTGATAACATAATTCCATATTTTTTGAATTTTTCACAAAGTAATTTTAAATGTTTCTTATGCTCCTCCCGGATTTTAGAGAAGATAAGTATATCATCAATATAAACTACACAACAATCCTTAATTTCTTTAAAGATTGTATCCATCCATCGTTGAAATATCTGTAGTGCTATATTTAAACCAAAAGGCATAACACTCCAGTGGTAATTTTCTTTAGGTGTACTGAAAGCTATCAATATTTTTGATTCTTCAGTCAATTGAATTTGTCAAAATCCACTCTTATAATAGAATTTGCTAAAGATTTTTGATCCTTTGGTTAAGTTAATCAAAACATCTTTTCTTAGAATAAAATATCCATCAAATTCTAAATTCTCATTTGGTCGTTTATAGTTGATTACCATTCGGGCTTTTCTTCTTTTAATTTCAACATGGTTTCTTATCATAAAAGCTGGACTAGAGTGAGGGCTTTTAGTTTCTTCAATTAACTTTTTATCTAAAAGGTCTTGAAGTTCAATATCAAATTCATCTATATTTTGTCTAGTATAGATTATTGGTCTTATTCTAATGATAACATTAGGGTCTTACAATTTCAAACTACAATAACGCGGACTACGTTGCCATAGTTTTAATAGATTTTCACTAACCTTTTCTTCTAGAATTTTATTAATCCAATGTGATTCATCTATAGTTTTGATGATGGGAGTTAAATCACTACACGGAACGGGCGCAAATTCTTTATCACAAATATATTTATGTTGTTCTAACAATGGAATATGAATTAAGATATTATGCTTAATGAAATGACTTTTTCTTATATTTGCATTGAAGGTATTTATCTATAAAATTATTTCCAAGAAGGAAATCGCCATGCATATAAGGAAAACATAGAACTTTTATTATAATGAACTTGCTATCATTTAACCAAATAGCTATATTTTTAGCTTTGAATTGTATGGAAGTGTGGTTTTCAAAAATTCCAATAACCAAAATTGGATGTTTCATTAATGTCCAATTTTCTTTTGGTATGGCATTCCATTTACATAAGTTGATTGTAACTGTTGTGTCTATGAGAACACTGAGGCTATAGGGTTTATAACCGGCAAAAATTAAATGTTCCCAATGCATATGTATATATTCTTTTTCCTTGGATATGAGAAAAAATAATATTATCATTTTTTGTTTAAAAATGATACATACATACAGACTTAATATGTTCAGATTGTTTTCTTGTTCCTGAAAAAATAGGAATCTGAACATTTGTTGACGTAATAGATTCTTGATTAGAATTATTGCTCGATTCACTAATGCTTAATTTTGAAGATATTTTATTAGGAAAATTTTTTTCAAATACAGAAATTGATCTTTTAATTTTTAGAACTGTATTTTGAATATAGAATTTTTTTTTTTTTATGCTTGCATTTGTATTTGTGCAGGATTTTTTTGTTTTAGACGATTCACTTTGTCCCACTAGGTCATGGATTTACCATTGTCGAGAGACTTCTAAATCGCTCTAATTCATTAGTGGCGGTTGAATTATCATGTCAAATGGTCTTTGTTCAAAGATTTTAACGATTTTATTATCGTTTGATCTTATTTTTGTTTTAGGAAATTTGGTCAATTCATGAATTGTTTTCCAACGAGCAACCAAATCATGGGAATTCAATTTCATTTCTAATCTTTGTGTTTTAATTCTTGTTCTGACTGTGTCTTCAAGATTATGATCATTTATGGAAATAAAGAAATTTAGTCTAACATTAAACCAAACTACTCTATTAGCCAAATTAGGTTGAATTCCTTCAACGATTGCTTTCTTGGGTCAGAAAATCTTTTATCAAAAATTATTGCCAAAATAGGAATATCGATCCCTTGGCGGAATAAGGCTATTATGGTTACCTGCATTAATCCAATAAGAATATATTGAATCTCAGGATATTTCTTTTTCCATCTTGCAACCTTTTTCTTATCAAAAAAAAGAATATCATTATTTCCTTCTTCTAACCATTTTGCATGAGTGTTATTAATGTATTGTTCAAACACTCTTGTTGAAAAGAAATTGAATTTTAAAAGTTTGTAAATTTCTGATACATCAACTTTTTGCATTTTTTTCGAATTTTGCTAATTCTTGTTCGGTAAAAGTTTTTTCTTCTCTTATTACATCTCTAAGTCGAATGGCTTGTAATTCTTCTTGAGATATACCATCTGCTTCTTGAGTTATGTCTTGACTATCTATTTTAGTCATCATGAAGATTAGTTCTTCATCTGAACTTTCTTCATTGCTAAAAATTTCGTACAAGATTTCTTCTTTATTAGAAATTTCTCCGCCATATATTATTTCAAAATCTTATTCTTCAAAAACTTTGATCATTTTCTTTACACTTTTTTCCTTTTTGGGCATTCAGGTGCATAGTGACCCTCTTCGTTATAAATGTAACATTTACAAGTTTTTTTTTTTGAAACATGTGTTGGTTTTTTTTTTTTCGAATATACTTTTTTTTTTTTGAAAAAATTTTGTTCTTTTTCCAAGGTTTCCATTTGTATTTTTTGCATTTTTTGGAAAATCCTTTTCGCTTGGGAAATGTATTACAACCAATTTTTCAATTTTCTTTGAAAATTTTATCACAACATTTTTTACCATATTGTGAGTTGGAAATTTGATTTTTTATTTGTTTTTTCGCCTTTGCGTCTAGACACCGATTTGTTATCAGTCTTAGAACATAATTAATGCGAAAACTAAGATTATTATATTCTTGTCACGACCCCAAACCGCCCCTAGTAGTTTGGTGCCGAGATGGCCAGTAAATCCGAGATTCACCAAAGGCCTCTTACAAAAGTTCACACACAACAGAGTATAACATATGGGGCTCACAAATGCGGAAGCAATAAAACAAATACAATGGTCCATAAGAGCAGTGCATAGATCAAAAGTGATAACATACATACATGATTGCACTTCGGCTGCTAACAAAACAATTACAAGCTTACATCCTGATCAAAAGGCTTCTTAGCCGACATATACAAAATACAGTGATTACAAGCAAAGAAGCATGATTTTCAAGAATCTGCCGAAGTAAAATGCAATACGGCCGGGGTAAATACAAAACAAGGCCGATATAAACAAGAGTCCCAAAACAAGCTTTCAAATACTTCTAGGCGTCGCCGCCGTCCTTCTCATCACCTACATATATATAGAGAGGGGTGAGCTTGGATACTCAGTGAATGGTACTAGAAATAAAGGTTTGCATGAATAATAGCCGAAGTCTTTCAAAACAAAGCATACCAAACCATTCAAGTGTTAGCCGAGGTTCCATCCGAAGCAAAACACAACAAGTTATATCAAATCAAGAGATGAACCGTATTCATCTAGCGAGTCTTACAAGTCAAAGCATTTCCGAGATCATGCAAGTAGTAGCCGAGGTCTTCCTCCAGGCAATTCGTAACAAGCTGTATCAAGTCAAGGGGGTGAACCATATTCATCAAGCACAATCTTACCAAACCTGTTGCTCATGTCACTTAGGCCCGCAGCCCCTTTTGACCATCTCACGTGACTCAGGCCCGCAGCCCTTTTTCACCAAGCGGTGCTGCGAAAGTTTAAAGTCCTCTAGCCCAAGGGACTGGTGTTACTTAGGCCCGTAGCCTGCTTTAACACTTTAGCTTCTCAAGAAAGGACCGTATCCTCTTTAACAAGATGGTATTGCAAAAGTTTAGAGTCCTCCAGTCCAAGGGACTTTCCAAGATAAGGACCGTATCCTTTTTAACAAGATGGTACTGCAAAAGTTTAGAGTCCTCCAGTCCAAGGGACTTTCCAAGATAAGGACCGTATCCTTTTTAACAAGATGGTACTGCAAAAGTTTAGAGTCCTCCAGTCCAAGGGACTTTCCAAGATAACATCGAGACAAAGCTTATACAAGAGATATCAAAATAGGCTAATCATTCATGCTAGCAAATACTTTCATCAAAGCGAAACAAAGCAAGATTTATCAAAGCGTTTTAACATAGCTTTATTAAAAGCACCACTCACCTCGGTCTTCAGGTGTAGGCTCAAGCAAAGATCAAAGTCCTACAATCACATGGCAAACCATATTCTCAAAACGAGCTTAACTTATATGCAATGATCTCGGCACTCTTACCGGATCCAAGTCGAAGACAAAACAAGACATGCAAGGACTCAAAACACTATCTCCCATCTCAGGGAAGTACACTGGGTACCAGCAAGGTTCAGCCGAGGTCCCACACCTCCCCGCCGAGGTGTGCACCTGATGGCCACAAACAAGACCAAGCCAGGAAAATCCAAGTTTCCTTTCAAAGGACGAGAAGAACAAGATCATGCATGCTATAACCTTAACTCACTTATACGAAATCTGAGGTTTTCGTGCTAAGAAGTTCAAAAAAAAACGTGGGCTTGGGTACCCAACCAAGAAGAACATGCAAGAACAAACACAAAGTCAAGGTTTCTGTCCCAGATCTTCGGATCAAAAGGGACTTTCATCAAGAACACATGAATACCAACTTACTCTTTCCGAAAACGAACTTCAATCCAATGCATGACATGCAAAACGAATCGGATCAAGCAATGCAGCTAGACAACCAATAAGAACAATCAAAGTAAAGCAAGAATCTTACCTCAAAGCTCAAATCTAACGGTTCGATCTTCCAAGATCAAGCTCGAACTCCACTTCTCTCTCTAGAGTTCTTCCTCTTCAAACTTGAGAGCTTCTCTCTCTAAGCAAGACAAAGATTGAGACAAAATGATTTGTCTCTAGGTCTGCGGCTGTCTTAACCTGCAGCTCGGACACGTGTCGTCACCGGGGTGGTTCAGACGAAAAGGTGACTGATTGACAAGACAAGTCTCTGACAAAGCGTATTCAACACGCTGGGGCGAAGCGTGTCGGCAACCAACAACATCGGCCAAAGTCAACACTTCGGCACCAAAGGTACAGAACATCGGCTAGGGAGGACGACGCTTGACTAAGCTGTGCCACACCTTGGCCGGGGTGTGCCACATCTCGGCCTAGGCCATACCTGCCCAGGAGCAGAGTTCACTAGGTACAAAACATCTCGACCAACATGCCGAGGTCAAGACAAAGGTCAACCAAGCGGTTCAAGACGATTCTAAGTACAAAGGTTCAAGGGTGAACTAGGCTCAACAAGATCTCGGCCACAGCCAAGCAAGGCTCAAAATCAAGCAAGAAATACTAAATCAAAGCAAGCCAGAACAAGATGGCGAAGGTTTACAAACATAATCAAGACAAGATCATACAAGAATGCATGCAAGCATGCCTAAGTCAAGATGAGGGTTGTTACAGTCTACCCCCCTTAAAGAAGTTTGGTCCCCAAACTTAAATTACCTCGTTCCAAGAACAGTTCTGGATGTCGAGTTCTCATTTCTTCTTCCATTTCCCATGTGGCATCCTTGCCGTAATGTTCCTTCCATTCGATCTTCACCATTGGTATCGACTTGTTTCTCAACTGTCTAACTCGTCTGTCAACAATACACATCGGCTTCCCTTCATAGCCCAAATTTCCATTAATTTCGATTCCGGAATAATCAATCACATGCTGTGGATCTCGGATGTACTTCCTTAACATCGAAACATGAAACACATTATGAACTTGGCTCAATTCTGGTGGCAAAGCAAGTCTGTATGCAACTAAGTTGACTTTGTCAAGAATTTCAAATGGCCCAATATAACGAGGTGCTAATTTACCTTTCTTGCCAAATCTGGAAACTCCTTTCATCGGCGAAACTTTTAGGAATACATGATCTCCCACTTCAAATTCTAACTCATTCCTTCTTTGGTCGGCGTAGCTCTTCTGCCTGCTCTGTGCAGTTCTAATCCTTTGTTGAATAAGTTTGATCTTCTCTGTTGTTACTTGAATTACCTCGGGACCAAGCAGAGCCTTGTCTCCAACTTCAGTCCAACATATCGGCGATCTACACTTCCTTCCGTACAAGGCTTCATATGGTGCCATGCCAATGCTGGCTTGATAGCTGTTGTTGTAAGCAAATTCTACTAAAGGCAAATGCATTCCCCAACTTCCTTGGAAGTCCAATACACAAAGTCTCAGCATATCTTCGAGTGTCTGAATTGTCCTCTCTGTTTGCCCATCTGTCTGAGGATGAAAAGCAGTACTAAACCTCAACTCGGCTCCAAAAGCTTTCTGTAGACTCTGCCAAAACCTGGAAACAAATTTCGGATCTCGGTCTGACACAATTGACATCGGCACTCCATGAAGTTTGACAATCTCATTCACATATAACACGGCAAGTTGATCGGCACTAAATGTAGTCTTAACTGGCAAAAAGTGCGCTGACTTAGTTAATCTATCAGTGATGACCCAAATTGAATCCATTCCTTTCTGCGTTCTTGGCAAACCAATCACAAAATCCATAGAGATGTGCTCCCATTTCCACTCAGGGATCGGCAAAGGTTGAAGAAGCCCTGCCGGTCTCTGATGTTCTGCTTTCACTTGTTGGCAATACAAACATTGAGATACGAATTCGGCTATCTCTCTTTTCATATTTGGCCACCAATAGGTCTGTTTCACATCTTGGTACATCTTGGTATTCCCTGGATGAACAGCAAATTTGGAACTATGAGCCTCCTGCAAAATTTTTCTTTTCAATTCTGGAACGTCGGCCACACATAGCCTTCCTTCAAACTTAAGCACTTGGTTCTCAACAGTGTACCCTGATCTCGGCTTTGTAACAATCTCCTCGGCTACCTTTCTAAAGAACCCATCCTCCATTTGTCTTGCCTTTACTTCTGCAATAATAGTTGGTTCTGCCGAAATCATGGTTAGGCATGCCAAATTTCCAACTGATTTTCTGCTCAATGCGTCGGCCACGCTGTTAGCTTTTCCTGGGTGATATTGAATTTGCATATCATAGTCCTTCAACAACTCGAGCCACCTTCTCTGCCTCAAATTCAATTCTTTCTGCGTGAATAGGTACTTTAAACTCTTGTGATCTGTAAAAACCTGACAAGAAGCTCCATACAAGTAGTGGCGCCAAATCTTTAAAGCAAGTACGACAGCTGCTAACTCCAAATCATGGGTAGGATAGTTCTTTTCATGTGGTTTCAACTGACGAGATGCATATGCTATGACCTTACCCCTTTGCATTAATACACAACCCAAACCTTTATGCGATGCATCACTGTAAATATGAAATTCTTCATTACCTGATGGAAGTACAAGTACTGGTGCTGTAACCAACCTCGTCTTCAGTTCCTGGAAGGCTGACTCCCGATCTTCAGTCCATTCGTACGGTACTCCCTTCTTGGTTAGTTGTGTCAATGGGACTGCAACCCTTGAGAAATCCTTCACAAACTTCCTGTAGTAACCTGCCAAACCCAGAAAACTGCGAACCTCGGAAACATTAGTCGGCCTCGGCCAATTCACCACGGCCTCAATTTTGCTAGGATCAACTGAGATACCCTCTTCATTAATCACATGACCCAAGAATGAGATAGTAGAAAGCCAAAACTCACACTTGCTAAACTTAGCATACAATTTCCGGTCTCTCAAAATCTGTAGAGCAAGTCTCAAATGATTCTCATGTTCGGTTTCACTCTTGGAATAGATTAATATATCATCAATGAAGACAACTACAAACTCATCTAAATGTGGCTTGAAGACTCTGTTCATTAAATCCATAAATGCAGCAGGGGCATTGGTTACTCCAAAAGGCATCACTAGAAACTCATAGTGGCCATATCTTGTCCGAAAAGCAGTCTTCTCAACATCCTCGGCTTTAACTTTAAGCTGATGGTAGCCCGACCTAAGGTCTATCTTAGAAAAGACACGTGCTCCGTGTAGCTGATCAAGCAAATCATCGATCCTAGGTAGTGGGTATTTGTTCTTAATGGTGACCTTGTTAAGTTCTCTGTAGTCGATGCAAAGGCGAAGTGAGCCATCCTTTTTCTTAACAAATAAAAAGGGTGCTCCCCAAGGTGAAGTGCTCGGCCTAATAAATCCTTTATCTAATAGTTCCTGTAACTGCAGTTTCAGTTCTCTAAGTTCAGCTGGAGCCATTCTATACGGCGTTTTAGAGATCGGCTGTGTTCCCGACATGACATCCACCGTAAACTCTATTTCTCTATCGACCAAGTGGCCAGGTAAATCATTAGGAAAGACATCGGCGAATTCACTAACAACTGGGATGTCGGCTAAACTATCATTTCCATCCTGATTCTTCAATATACTACACAAATAACCTCGGCACCCTTTTTGAATTAACTTATAGGCTCTAACGGATGAGATCAAATAAGGTGGGGGCACTACCCCTTTCCCATGGAAAATAACTTCGGCCAAGTTTGGGGGTTTCAATGTAACACTCTTCGAAACACAATCAATGAATGCATGATTTGCTATTAACCAGTCCATTCCCAATATAACATCAAAATGATCTATATCCAAAGGCATTAAATCAACTAGCAGTTCAACATTCTCAATAACAATAACACATGTTCTATAAATGGATGCAACAATTACGGATCTCCCAGACGGAGTAGACACAGATAGCACATAATCCAGAGGTTCTAATTTCCTATTAATCTTCTCGGCAAACTTAGTAGAAACAAACGAGTGCGTAGAACCCGAATCAATTAACACATAAGCATCTCGGGAGCAGATTAGAAGTATACCTGACACCACAGTTTTAGTATTCTGAGTATCTCCTGGCACTAGTGCAAACACTCTGCCCTGTCTCAACGGCCCTTTTCCAGCATTACCCTTCTGGACGGTGCCCGAGGTGTTCTCACCTTTCTTGCTGTTGTCAGTCTTTCCCTTAGGACAATCTCTCACGTAATGCCCCATTTCACCACATTCATAACAGGCTCCCGACGTCCGACGACAAACTCCGGAATGCTGCTTCCCACAATCTGGGCACATCGGCTTAGCATTACCTTCCTGCCTTCGATAATTAGTACTGCCCATGTTCGGTCTTTTCTTGGCGCTCGACTGTGCTCGGCTGCTGTCATAATTCTGTCTCTTTCTCGGATTCTCTCCCGAACTCTGGTAGCTGTTTAAGTTAGCCTCAGCCAGAATGGCTTTGTCCAATACTTCAGCGTAGGTCGGCAAATCGTGCAAGTTAACCCGATCTTGAATCGGTACTCGGAGTCCACTTTCAAACTTTCTTGCTTTCATATACTCATCGTTGGCCATGTGAGGTACAAACCTCGCCAAGTCGGTAAAAATGCGATCGTATTCTGCCACTGTTCGGCTGCCCTGCGTCAAGGTCTGAAATTCGGTAGCTTTACGGTTTCGTACACTTAGAGGAAAGTGCTTCTTGTAGAACAACTCCAAAAATCTAGCCCAGGTTAAGTCTGGATTCCTTTCTCGAACCATCAACCACCATCTGCGAGCGTCATCATCCAATGTGAAGGTTGCCAATGTCACCTTCTGAGCGTCAGTGCTAGGGAAGATCTCAAACAGCTTTTCCATTTCTAAAGCCCATGCCTCGGCCTTCATCGGCTCTATTCCTCCAGAAAATCTCGGTGGTCTCATCTTTTTAAATTCCCTGATCAAAGCTATTGTGCCATCCCCATATAAGGCTGGCTGTGGGGCAACTTGGGGCACTGGGGGAGGTGGAGGCGGAACTACATTTCGGCCGTTTGTCTGCTCGGCCCGAGTCGAAGTAGCACTAGCATACTGCTGTCTGGTCTGCCTCAATTCGTGGGCCAAACCTTCAAATAACCTTTCCAGTCGGTCCAATCTGTCTTCAGGCCTATCTCGGCCAAGTGGAGGTCTACCTCTCCTCATGATGCTATGAGTTTACAAAGTGTGACTTTTAAGCAAAACAAGCAAATAAGCACATAGGCAAGTAACAAACAAACATGTCAAGACAATGCACACCTTGTTCAAATAGCAAGCACTATGATGCAATCTTAACATCTTTCTAAGGGGAATCCTATGCTCTTTAGGACTCAAAGTGTGTGAATAACGTACTATGAGGAACTTGTGCTCTGATACCACTCTGTCACGACCCCAAACCGCCCCTAGTAGTTTGGTGCCGAGATGGCCAGTAAATCCGAGATTCACCAAAGGCCTCTTACAAAAGTTCACACACAACAGAGTATAACATATGGGGCTCACAAATGCGGAAGCAATAAAACAAATACAATGGTCCATAAGAGCAGTGCATAGATCAAAAGTGATAACATACATACATGATTGCACTTCGGCTGCTAACAAAACAATTACAAGCTTACATCCTGATCAAAAGGCTTCTTAGCCGACATATACAAAATACAGTGATTACAAGCAAAGAAGCATGATTTTCAAGAATCTGCCGAAGTAAAATGCAATACGGCCGGGGTAAATACAAAACAAGGCCGATATAAACAAGAGTCCCAAAACAAGCTTTCAAATACTTCTAGGCGTCGCCGCCGTCCTTCTCATCACCTACATATATATAGAGAGGGGTGAGCTTGGATACTCAGTGAATGGTACTAGAAATAAAGGTTTGCATGAATAATAGCCGAAGTCTTTCAAAACAAAGCATACCAAACCATTCAAGTGTTAGCCGAGGTTCCATCCGAAGCAAAACACAACAAGTTATATCAAATCAAGAGATGAACCGTATTCATCTAGCGAGTCTTACAAGTCAAAGCATTTCCGAGATCATGCAAGTAGTAGCCGAGGTCTTCCTCCAGGCAATTCGTAACAAGCTGTATCAAGTCAAGGGGGTGAACCATATTCATCAAGCACAATCTTACCAAACCTGTTGCTCATGTCACTTAGGCCCGCAGCCCCTTTTGACCATCTCACGTGACTCAGGCCCGCAGCCCTTTTTCACCAAGCGGTGCTGCGAAAGTTTAAAGTCCTCTAGCCCAAGGGACTGGTGTTACTTAGGCCCGTAGCCTGCTTTAACACTTTAGCTTCTCAAGAAAGGACCGTATCCTCTTTAACAAGATGGTACTGCAAAAGTTTAGAGTCCTCCAGTCCAAGGGACTTTCCAAGATAAGGACCGTATCCTTTTTAACAAGATGGTACTGCAAAAGTTTAGAGTCCTCCAGTCCAAGGGACTTTCCAAGATAAGGACCGTATCCTTTTTAACAAGATGGTACTGCAAAAGTTTAGAGTCCTCCAGTCCAAGGGACTTTCCAAGATAAGGACCGTATCCTTTTTAACAAGATGGTACTGCAAAAGTTTAGAGTCCTCCAGTCCAAGGGACTTTCCAAGATAACATCGAGACAAAGCTTATACAAGAGATATCAAAATAGGCTAATCATTCATGCTAGCAAATACTTTCATCAAAGCGAAACAAAGCAAGATTTATCAAAGCGTTTTAACATAGCTTTATTAAAAGCACCACTCACCTCGGTCTTCAGGTGTAGGCTCAAGCAAAGATCAAAGTCCTACAATCACATGGCAAACCATATTCTCAAAACGAGCTTAACTTATATGCAATGATCTCGGCACTCTTACCGGATCCAAGTCGAAGACAAAACAAGACATGCAAGGACTCAAAACACTATCTCCCATCTCAGGGAAGTACACTGGGTACCAGTAAGGTTCAGCCGAGGTCCCACACCTCCCCGCCGAGGTGTGCACCTGATGGCCACAAACAAGACCAAGCCAGGAAAATCCGAGTTTCCTTTCAAAGGACGAGAAGAACAAGATCATGCATGCTATAACCTTAACTCACTTATACGAAATCTGAGGTTTTCGTGCTAAGAAGTTCAAAAAAAAACGTGGGCTTGGGTACCCAACCAAGAAGAACATGCAAGAACAAACACAAAGTCAAGGTTTCTGTCCCAGATCTTCGGATCAAAAGGGACTTTCATCAAGAACACATGAATACCAACTTACTCTTTCCGAAAACGAACTTCAATCCAATGCATGACATGCAAAACGAATCGGATCAAGCAATGCAGCTAGACAACCAATAAGAACAATCAAAGTAAAGCAAGAATCTTACCTCAAAGCTCAAATCTAACGGTTCGATCTTCCAAGATCAAGCTCGAACTCCACTTCTCTCTCTAGAGTTCTTCCTCTTCAAACTTGAGAGCTTCTCTCTCTAAGCAAGACAAAGATTGAGACAAAATGATTTGTCTCTAGGTCTGCGGCTGTCTTAACCTGCAGCTCGGACACGTGTCGTCACCGGGGTGGTTCAGACGAAAAGGTGACTGATTGACAAGACAAGTCTCTGACAAAGCGTATTCAACACGCTGGGGCGAAGCGTGTCGGCAACCAACAACATCGGCCAAAGTCAACACTTCGGCACCAAAGGTACAGAACATCGGCTAGGGAGGACGACGCTTGACTAAGCTGTGCCACACCTTGGCCGGGGTGTGCCACATCTCGGCCTAGGCCATACCTGCCCAGGAGCAGAGTTCACTAGGTACAAAACATCTCGGCCAACATGCCGAGGTCAAGACAAAGGTCAACCAAGCGGTTCAAGACGATTCTAAGTACAAAGGTTCAAGGGTGAACTAGGCTCAACAAGATCTCGGCCACAGCCAAGCAAGGCTCAAAATCAAGCAAGAAATACTAAATCAAAGCAAGCCAGAACAAGATGGCGAAGGTTTACAAACATAATCAAGACAAGATCATACAAGAATGCATGCAAGCATGCCTAAGTCAAGATGAGGGTTGTTACAATTCTTCTTTCCCCATTTTTTTGAGAAAGTCAGGATATGTTTTAATACATAAATCATCCCATGGATTAGGGAGTTTACGAAAAAATTGATCTAACCAGGGTTGATCTGCTGGTGGATCAATAAGATAATAATATTTTTTAAAAGTTTCAAAATAGTCTTCAAAAAGACAAATGTTACATAATTCTAATTTAGTCAAAATATAATTTGCATCTGCTTGCAAATTAGTATCTCCTGCAAAACCACATAAATTTTCTTTTATGATTTTTGCAAACTCAACTAATATTTATATCAAGTGTGAGAAAATTTGCCAACAAAGCTGTTTTTTGACTTTTTTCAATTTCAGATTTTTCCCATTGTCTTAACCATTGCAACACATCTCCCTAGAGAGTTGTTGCAATATAATTAAAGATTTTTTCCTTCGACCAACGATTTTTATAATTGGTAATAATGATGACAATGATTGTGCCCAATCATCAATTGCTTGTGGCTGGTCTTTAAATGGAACATGAGACAAGTCTAAATAAGTACCATTTTAAACTATTAGATACTTATGATTATTATCTTTTCTAGATATTATTGACTCAGGTGTAGGATTGGGAATACTTCCAATGTTAGTATCATTTTTAACTTCATTTGTTTAAATAAAGTCAAAATTTTCTCCATCTCCTTATGTGCCAAATAATTCGGGATCAATTAGCTCTTTTGCCTTTCTTTTCCCCTTATTTATTTATGGTGAAACATCTTGATCTAATGTTTCTTCAGATAATGATGATTGGCTATCATCATTATTAGTTGATATATTAATATCATAATTAAAGTGCTGTAAAAGGGTTTTATGTTCTAGATAAGTTTCTCTTATCTGATCTAGTAGCCTATTTCTTTTATCAATACCTAAATCTGGATATTTATATAATTTTCTCCAATAATACAATATTTCAACAATATTTTCATATTCAGCCATATTATAGGTATTGGTTTGAAGTACCAGAATATGTTTTGTACCATAAAATAGCTTAGGAATGGAGTTATCTTCTGAACTATTCATTCCATCATTGTTTATGAAGAATATAGTTTTTAATGTTGTCACCAAATTGTTTATTTGGGTTTTTGCTTTTTTGTTTAAGTCAATATATAGAACCTAAATTGTATATTTTAGATTCTATAAACTCCACTTTAAATTCTAGACAATTTTGATCTAATTTAGAAAACCAAGAGTACATAATATCGGTAATATTATTTAAATTAGAACACACGCTATTTATATTTGCTAACTCTTTAGTAATATACAAACTATGGTTATATTTATTATCAACATTATTTTTTGTACTTCCAAAACATATTATATCTTTGAGTTAATTGTCATTATAGATTGTTATTGGTACCTAAAACTCTCATAATATATTTATCTGATGCTTAAAATATCTCTTTATGATCTTAAAAAGTTAAAAATGCCTAATTATGACTAATAGTCAAAAGATATTGGTCATATATTGAATTATGCATTCTACTAACGTGTGTATGGGTTCAAATTTGACTCAAACGAGAAAGACCAACAATTACTAACTAAGAAAAGACCCACACAAAAAAAACGACCCAAGAAAATTCCAATATTATATACACCATTAAACCATGGCAAAGTGGCTTATTATTTTCTTGACCTGCCATGCTATATTTGTGTAGTTTATTATAAATTAAAAATTAATAATTAAAAGTATTCCTCTCATAATTTTTAAATAATTAATTTTTTTTAGTTTATTTAAGTTAAGTTATTTCTACTTAATAAATTATAAAACTATACCAAACAATCTAATACAAACTTAAAAAAAAATAAAAAAATAAAAAAAACTGAAATAAACAGCACCAAACAACCCATTATATAGTAGAATAGTCTTGATTGCCTCAATGGCTGTAATTGATTGATGCCGTGCCACAAGAGACCATAGGTCTTGTTGGTGTCTGAGTTTAAAAAGTTTATAAATTTAATTATTAAAGTTTACCACTAATTTGTAATTTTCTATTTTTTTTTTTTTCTTATTGGGAGTCCCTTTCTGGAAAACGTATGTCATGGGTTCAAACTAGAAATGGCTTATCCTTCTCTGAATGTTTCATTTTTCAAACCACCTTTACGGTTTTGATACGTTGGGGAGTAAAAATTACCAACTTTTTCTTTGGTTTCAAACTTGATAACAAACAATCAATGAAAAAACAGCACTCTTAATAATATTATATTGTTCCTCCCTCTCCACACCACACCACACCACGCCACACGACTACTCTGTACTCTGTACTCTCTGCGTTTTAAACGGATTCTGACAATATTGCAAAAAGAAGTAAAGTTTGTTGCCCATGGATTCCGCTCAATGAATTGGTAGGCTCACCGCCACGTGCTATTCCGAACTCACTAAATAATTTTTTCATTGAGTGAGTCATTTCTTTCTCTATATTTTGTACTCCTACTATTTTATTCTCTATACATGGCATGAGATATTCTGTTTTAAATTTTTGTCCTTTTGTTTCAAAATATATATATTTCTTAAAACAAGTTTTGAGTTTATTATACCTCAAGATTTTTAATGATTCACTAGTTATGTGTTTTGGGACAAAAAGACATTAAAATATGTTTTGAGTTTGCTGTATTTCGAGATTTTCAATAATATTAACTGGTTATGAGTGGTTTGGAATAGAAATACGGGGCGATTTAGATGCATAGCATTTTTGCTTGTGGCAGACATAAGATTCTCTGTTCTCAAATTTCTCTCTCTTCCTCTTTCTCAAAACGTTCACATTTACTGGATCATGTATTGAGATGACTGCATTTCAAGATTTTCGATGATTTAATAATTGTGAGTATTTTGAGATAGAGGGAATGAGAAATTTAAGAACGTATAATTTCTTTCTGGTGGCAATGTATTACCAAGAGAATATAGTTTCCATATTCATAAAATGCATGATAAAAACTGGAAAGGTTAAAAAAAAAAAAAAACAAAACAAAAGAGGAAGTCACGCAAATTTGGCTTAGATTGTGTATTTCAGGTTGATTGCATGTATTTAACCTTAAACAAAGTTAAATTCAATTATTTGGCTCTAGGAATAAATTATTAATACTCGCGGGTGATTTGGCAATCTGGTGCTCAAAGTAAAGGTTTGAATTTTGTTTATTAGTTTGTTAGAAAGCAAACATGTTTTGTGCCTTTTGCTAGTTAGTAAGCTAAGAAAAAGACCCACCAAAAAAGAAAAAAGAAAAAAAGGATTATTTGGCTTATTTCTTCAAATTAATTATAGTAACTATTTTTAAAATTTTAAGTTATAAAACAACATTATTAGGTTCAATACTTATTGGGTTTAATTTGATATTTTATAAAATAAAATTTAGTATTATTATGGGACAATTAACTTAGTATTATTAAGAAGAAGAATAGGGCATCTAATTGCTGTGGAATTATAATTTTATAGAAGGCCAAAAGTTGTTAAAGTATATCATTTGTTAACAGACAATTCAAACAGATAATTCCTTGTAATTTTAGAAATAATAAGGGAAGTTTCCATAATTGTAAGAGAATGTCAGTAAAATTAATTATCCAAGGAAAAAAAAATGAATACTTTTTATTTTTAATAAATATTTTTCTTTAGTTTGAGGAGGCCGTGGGTTTGGGTCTAGGTCTGGGTCTGGGTTTGGGTCTTAGTCTTGGTCATCGTGAAATAAGCTTCGATTCATTTCAATTAGGCCGAGTTTGATTACAATGAAAGTGTTAGAAAATGAGAGAAAAAGAAGAAAAAAAAAAATGTAAATTTTTATTGGGTTTGTTTAATATGAAAATGGTAAAAATTATAAGAATATATATAGATATATATATATTTTGTACAATACATGCTAACATGGTGACTAAATTTTTAATTTTTTTGGGTAAAAATTCACTTGAAAATTGAAATTTGTCCATGCAAAATGTTATTTATATCTAACAACATTTTTAGCCTACCAAATATTTATAAGAAAAAATATATATTTTTTTCATTTAGTTTCTTTCACTTCACTTTACAATTATAGTTGATTAAATTTTTTCTTTCTAATCAATCTCTTTGTCAGTTAAAAAAAAAATTGCATGGGCTCTTTCCACTAACGTGTGATCAATGGTTTATCAGTCGAAAAAAATTTGGAAAAATTGCATTTCAGTGACGTGTTGGAAAAATTGGAAATATCATGGAGGGTGCAAATCATGCTGTGTAATTTTCCACTGAAATGTAATTTTCCAAAAAAATTCCTGTGACCCTCTTTTTACTAACGTGTGCATAGGTTCAAACTTTACAGCAATAGTTAATTCAAGAGTCTTTTGCTGGGATGGACTCAAAATTTTAACATAGCAAGTCAACATAAATAAAAGATATGAATTACAACATCAATTCCTATAGGTATAAAAAACAAAAAAAATAAGCTGAAAACATATATAAATAATATGTTTTATTGTATTCACGTTGAATTACAAAAGATGTCAGTTATAAAATAATTTATATACTAAAGCAAGGCATTTTGAATTGTGCTCAATACTTTTTTATATCATTAAAAACATCTATAATAGAACTGATATTAAAACTAGGAATAATGCCTTTCTCAATTAATGCGATTAAGTTACTTGTGGACTCTTCTTCCACATTATATGAGAAACTATTCCTTCCGTTAAATTTTGTCTAAATTTTTTGTTTTTATACTTTGACCTGTTTCATAGATATATAGGGGAAGACCATTGATTTTTTTTAAAAAAATTAAAAGGGATCGACTGCTTTAAATTAAAAAAAAAAAAACCTTAGTGGAACGAGCTTATATAATTTGGAGATAATTAACAACTAATACCACTATATTAAAGGAGTTTTTTGAAATCGTAGGGTTCCATCACCCCCTCTTGTCTCGAATCCATTAAGGTCTTGTTTGTTTGGACGGATATGACCTTAGGATTGGACTAATAATCTAAAAAAATGTATAATTTGATGTTTGATTAAGAAAATTAGAGTCCGGATTAATAGTTTATTTGAACATAGTATCCCCTATATGGAGAACTATTAAATCACAAGAGAAGGATAGGATACAAAATAAAAGATTAAGGAGATATTGGACTAATTAGTTAAATTGTGAAATTGATAAGATATTGTCAATCCTTCCTCATAATCCTAAGTCAATCCAAACATGAGATATGATATACAATCCAAATGGATTGATAATCCTAAGCCTAACAATTCTAGGTATGCTAATCTTATTCAATCGAATCCGCTCAAACAAACATGACTTAAGTGAACTCAACCAATCCAATTTTGGCCCGCGGGCTCACTACAGGCCCTATTTTAATAATCTAATTAGATTTTTTTTTTTTTTAATGTCTTATTGTACAGATTATTCACAAAAAAAATTAGATTGATATGATAATTGTAACTCATATTTGCATTCAAAAAAATAAATGACAAGCTCAACCATAATTTTTACTACAAATTGGTATAAAAGATCACAAATATTCGTAATTTTCATTACAAAAATATAATGTTCTTACAATGTATCATTTTTAGAGATGACACAAGATAAATTTCTTCAATATTGATATATAAAAAAATGTTATTATTTAAAATTTTGAGTGTTGTTATCCTTTTGCATTTAGTAAATATTTCTCTTAGTTTGATAAAGAGTATTAATGTTTTTTCTATTTCAATTTTACACTTTTTTTTTTTTTTTTTTTTTTTTTTTTTTCAAAGAGGCCCGCTCTTAAAATTTGTCAAGTGTTATACACTCTCGTTAGTTTAGACAAAAAAGTAACTATCATAATTTAGTCTAAAATTACAAAGGAGTTGTGTTGGCTAATTTTAAACCATAAGGTGTAAAATGCTCCAACCTTAAACCACTAAGATATAAAATGAATTTCGTTATAAAAATTTTGATCCTTAAACAATGAATGAAAACTCTACCATACACTGTATATTCGTCGTAATATAATGTAGAAATGACTCATTATTCTCTAGAGGTTTCAATCCCTTAGGCCTTGTTTGTTTTAGTCTGAAAGTGATGAAATTGGTCTAACAATTTGGTGGATCTCATATTCTCCAGTAGAGATAAACTTATTCACGACACAGCCGAGTTCCTTTATGGTTTTTCAATTAATTTTACTCGTGGAAATTCTTTTTGGTTAATGAGATTCTTGAACTTTGTTACCCATAGCGGGAAATTAATTGTACTCCAGTAAAACCTATTGGAAAATTATAAAATTGTGTTTAGATTATAAATTTACATAGAAATCTGAAAAGGGAAATGAAAAAGGTGAAGCAAATATAAGCTAAATTTGCCTCATCTTTTTTCCTTTTTCAAATCTCTCCTTAAATCCATAATCCAAACAAAGTGTAAAGAAATTATTTACGGTACAATAGTGAATAAGTTTATCCCGTTGTGATAATATTATGGGACTGCGAATCTCCTCCAAAGGGTATTAGCAATTCCATGAGGGGTTGTGTTTCACAATCCAATCCCTTGAGATTGAGATTAGACGTAAAAATATTATTATATCCCCACTTTACAAAAATAATAAAATTAATTTTTATATATTAAGGACTTTCACATAAATTTATAGATTAAATGGCAACCAACTAATATTACCATACTACTATACAAATAAATGCAATTTATTTGTACATTTTTAATGACACTAATAATCTCCTCATTCAATCTTATCGTACTAACAACCCATCCAATCCGGCAAACAAACTTTTACGTTGGGGAGGTGTTTCGGTGGTTCTTTCTCTAACAAGAAGTACCAACTTTTCTTTGCTTTCAAACACACAACAATAAATTCAGTATCATATATATACACCATTCCGTGGTGCTGGATTCATCAGAAAATCATGGCAAATTGGCTTATTATTTTCTTTACCTCCATTGTGTGGTGGTGTTGCTTCGGCAACACCCCTGCCACTTGCTTGCAAAATGAGACAGATAGATCAGCCTTGATTGCTTTCAGGGCTGCCATTGATCAAGACCCATTTGGGGCATTGAGATCCTGGAATGATTCAGTGCACTACTGCGATTGGAATGGCATCTTGTGTAGTCATCGACATCCCAATAGAGTCGTGAAGTTGAGACTAAGGTCGCAAGGCCTGGTGGGATCACTCTCACCTCATATTGGAAACCTCTCCTTCCTCAAAAGCCTCGTTCTTCAAAACAATAGCTTCCATGGCCCAATCCCACAAGAGATTGGTCGCTTGTTTCGACTTCGAAACATTTCACTCAGCAACAATTCATTTCATGGTGAAGTACCCACCAACTTTTCCCAATGCTCAAATCTTGAAATGCTTGACTTGATCGACAACAACCTAACCGGAAACATCCCGGCCGAGTTCGGATCTTTGTGGAAGCTTACACTTTTAGGCTTAAGTGTTAACAAGATTTCAGGAACCATTCCTCCTTTTCTTGGCAATCTTTCCTCTCTTACCCAACTTTCCTTGGGACGATGTGCTTTGCGTGGAGAGATTCCAAAGGAAATTGCCCAACTTCAAGGCTTGATATTGTTTTGTATCTCTGAAAACAATATAGCTGGTGAGGTTCCTTCAAGCATTTACAACATCTCCACTCTGTCTTGGTTTGAAATTTTTGATAACCAACTTCGTGGAAGCATTCCTCCTGATATAGGCTTAACCCTACCCAATCTCAATCTTCTTTTTCTTAGTAAAAATAAGTTCACAGGACCACTTCCTATTTCATTGTCAAATGCTTCCAAACTTCAACAAATAGGCTTTGATAATAACAACTTTGTGGGGCCAATGCCAAGAGATCTTGGAAGACTTTTAAGTCTACAAAAGTTTGGCGTTGATGAAAATTTGTTGCAAGATGACCTCAGTTTTATTTCATCACTAACGAATTGCACAAGTTTACAAGCGTTTAGCGTTCGCGGCAATTTTCTCAGAGGTCCGGTGCCCAAGTCCATGGCTAATCTCTCTTCCGAGGTTAGCATAATTAGAATGGAGGACAATGAAATATATGGAAGCCTACCATCAGGTATTGGGAACCTCCTCAATCTCGGTTTCTTTGATATGGCAATGAATCATCTTAGTGGCCCTATTCCTACCACCATTGGGAAACTTCATAATTTGCACGGACTTTACTTAGGCGTAAACTATTTCACACAACTACCATCTTCAATAGGTAACTTAACTTTGCTAAATGATCTCTCCTTGGTGCAAAACAAAATCCATGGAAGCATACCTTTGAGTCTCGGCAACTGTAAGAACTTGTTGGATTTAAATCTTGCTCATAATAATTTCCATGGCTCAATACCCACTGAAATTATGAGTCTCTCTTCCATTTCAATTTCCTTCGACTTATCTTACAATGCGTTGACTGGTTCTCTTCCATTAGAAGTTGGGTCTTTGAAAAATCTTGCAACATTAGATGTGTCCAATAATAGATTATTAGGATCTATTCCGAACTCTCTAAGCAATTGTTTGAGCTTGGAATGGCTTCATTTGGAAGGTAATTCATTTGAAGGCGAGATACCTCAAAGTTTGAGAGAGTTAAGGGGTTTACGAGAGTTGGACCTTTCACACAACAATTTATCGGGGTTGATCCCAAGTTATCTAAGTGAGCTCCACTTAGAAAAGTTGAATCTATCTTTTAATAAGCTACATGGGCGAGTTCCAATGGAAGGAATTTTTCGAAATGAAAGTGCTATTTCGGTAGTTGGTAATAATGATCTATGCGGTGGCATTCCATACTTGCGTCTTCCTCTCTGCCCATCCTCAAAGTCCAACAAGAATAAGTTCTCTCACAAGATGAAAGTGATACTCACTGTTGTGGTTGTTCTTGTGTTATGTTCAATTTTGTTGGTTTGCTTATTCATATTCCTTCATTGGCGACGTGTTTCAAGAAAGAAGGCCTTTTCGGTGCCATCACTCAAGCACCATCTGTTACGGGTTTCTTATGCAGAGCTTTTGAAAGCTACTGATGGATTCTCAGAGGACAAGCTAATTGGTGTTGGGAACTATGGTTCTGTTTACAAAGGAATTCTTGATCAGGTTCAGACAATAGTGGCAGTGAAAGTACTCAATCTCCAACTCAGAGGAGCTTCTAAAAGTTTTATGTCAGAATGCAAAGCACTAAGAACCATAAGACACAGAAATCTCTTGAAAATTTTGAGCGCTTGTTCTAGTGTGGATTTCCAAGGTAATGAATTTAAGGCATTGGTATATGAGTTTATGGCCAATGGAAGCTTAGAGAAATGGTTGCATCATGATGGAATCGAAAATAATGGACAAGAAGAAGAATCCAGAAATATAAAGTTGATTCAAAGGCTAAACATTGCCATAGATGTTGCTTCTGCAATTGAGTATCTTCACTGTCATTGTGACTCAACAATTATTCATGGTGATCTAAAGCCAAGTAATGTTCTTTTGGATGATGAGATGATCGCTCATGTTGGAGACTTTGGGTTAGCCAAAATTATCCCCACTATTTCAAATGAGGTGGTACAACATCGGTGCAATTCAACTGCAGTAAGGGGAACTATAGGCTATGTTGCTCCAGGTATGGGTTCTTTATAATCCCTATAATCATGCAACCACAAACGCACGAGAAAAAATTAACATTACCCTTCCTACATATGCTTACTATAAAGACGTACATTTCTTTTGATATCCTATTTTAAGAGCTCTTTGACACACATGCCAATGAGTGCCCCCTGATATGTTGTATAGCTTTGTCATTATAGCCATTCGTGGGTGTGTTCTTGCCTGGCTTGAATGGATTGTCGAACTAGAATTGCTTTTGAACTGTATTTTTGTTAGTTTGTAGTTACCATCAAAATGCCTTGGATTATGACCAAATCAACTTTGAGTTCAATCTAAATGCAACCATTTTGATCTTATGGAAATTTAATTGTGCTTGATGTCGTTAGCCGGACTGAACTTGTTCATAAACCTGACTTATTTTCCTGTTTATTTATTTATCTAGTTAGGATTCTAGTGTGTAATTTTAAGCACATCCAGTGGCGACTCCAGGAATTTTTGTTAGTGGTGTCAATCAAAAACTTAAATACCATATATCTTATAGAAAATTCACATTAATCATTATATCACATATGGAGAAAAAAAATCAACAAATTAATTTAAATTCTAAAATTATAAACAAAAATATTTCAATATATTGATACTATTATTTAAGCAAAAAGACATGCTAATATACGAGCTTCTACAATTGACCACGACGAGATTTCATATTTTGAAATCGTTGCATAATAAGCTCATTATCAACACTATCAAATAATGGGTTCAAAAGAGTAGGATTTAAAACTATGGGTTCAAAGTTGTATTTTAGTGGGTTCAATTCCTAATTTTTTTTCCTAAAATCTAATATTTATATAATAATAATAATAATAATAAAAATTCAGCCAGGGGGTTCAGGTGACACCCCTGGCCAAGCCTTGGAGCCGCCCCTGAGTACATCGAGACCTATCGCTTTTGCCAATGTGAAGAATCCAACATTTATATCTTATAGCATTTATTAGTTGTAACATATTCCAAAAGCTTACTAAGATTGTCTGAATTTTAGAAACGATGCAATAAAGAATTATTTTTACTGGTTAGATTCATGTAAGTTATATGGAATATTTGGAAAAAGATGAAAATCATGGAACAAACAATCAATTCCAAAGAGAATTAGGATGACTTGGTGTATTGTTTAGTCAGAGAGATTTATTGTTGGGTCGACATTGGCATATATATCTTCAAAATGCTGGTAATAAGCCAGAAAAATAAATTCTCACATGCATAGAACGGGTGGGTGTGGGGACCGTAGATCCTACCCACCCCCCTTCCCTCACAAAAAAAAATATATATATATATTCAAATCATTCATTGAATTTGCAGAGACAATGATGGAAACTCTTTGTAAGCCATTACAAACTCTCTGTGACTCCCATCATTTTTGGAAACTTACAAATTTGATTACAAAAGAAATATCCATGCTTGACTCATTTTGTTTGATTCAATCAAAAGACAACTTATTTTTTTCAGTATAACATATTACATTTAGTTTTGATTTCATATTCTGGGTTCCCAATCTCACACATGTACAGACACAAAAAATTGAAAAATTGTTATTGACATATGTGAAAAGGCAACATTATGCCCTCAACAAGATTGTTTCTTCCAACTACAGTTGGGTTATATTTTAAAAATTATTTTACTATTACAACTATGTGAATTAATCAGACTCTCAATTTGCGAACTGTTGGGTACTAACACTAAATTAATTTGCAGAGTATGCCATGGGCAATAGGGCTTCCACAATAGCCGATGTGTATAGCTATGGGATTCTTCTCTTGGAGATGTTTACAGGTAAAAGACCAACTGATAACGTATTTAAGGATGATCTAACTCTTCATATCTTGGTTGAGAGTGCTTTGCCTGACCAAGTGCTGGAGATTGTGGATCCCCACATTCTTTCAGAACACGAGCCAAGAAGTTGGCTTAAAGACACTCTGGTTTCTGTCTTGAGAATTGGAGTTGCATGTTCAATGGAATCACCAAGGGATCGAATGCAGATTCAAGATGTAGTTAACGCATTATGTAAGATAAAAAAAGTTTGTGAAAATAATGGGTTGAGACAAGACTAGGAAAATCTTATCAAACATGAAACCCAAAGGTGTGTCTCCCAACAACTCTCTTCCATATATGTGTGCATCACAAAATAGATTTTTACCCTTTCCCAAAATTTAAGTTCGATTTCTCATAATTTTCTTTTGGGTTTCAATTTTGTTTGTGTAGGAAATACAAGCAAATCAAATCATGCTTATGACTGCCCTATTTTCTCGGAGGATGCTTAGAGGCTACAATCTATATGTTGGTGTGATCCTTATGTTGTCTTCATCAGCTGTGCGTTCAATAAATAACTTCGACTTTACTTCTCATGTGGAGTTGTAAAATTTATTGATGTGGGATCGTTTAGATTAAGTGTATACGTCTGTGATTTTTCCTTTTCTTATCTTGTTTATGATCTTTCGGGTGTAATGTTAGCACTTCACTAAATTACTTGTCACCATTTCATTAGTATATTTCTAAGTTTCATTTGTGGTTCTTGAAATTCAAATAAGCTAGAGATAAAGCCTCTCTGCTTGTTCGATTTTAGTATAGTTCTAGTTTCTTTTGTGACAGTGGTTGTGTTTGGGGTTTTCAAGTTTATAAGTGCAAAAGGTGTTGGCACCTCATATCACCCTTCTTGTTCCATCACCCTTCATGGTTGCTAGCAGGCTTTATTTCTAGATAAAATATTATTGTAATTTTGATCAAAGTAAAATTTGGGTTCTCTTCCAAATTGTGGCTTAAAGCCACTACTTGAGTGACTTAGGCCTTGGGTCGGCCCAAGGGGCAGGAGGGGGCATTAATAATGGTTCACTTGAATGGTGTGTGGGTGCAAAGGGTTTGACTTAAAAATGAGTGCAATAGCTGTATTGTATAATTATTAACATGTAATATTATCATTCAATAATAAATTATCACATGGTATGATAAATACTATTTAAATGTAATTATTAGATTCAATATATAATTTAATAACTATCACATCTAATACATAATATTTATTACATTTACATGTGATGATTTATTATATTAAATAATAATATTATACATTTAATCATAACGTGATATTAACGTTATACTAAATTATTAGGGGTTTGGTCTTAGTCCACTTGAATTGTGTGTGAGACAAAGAACGTAAGCGTCATCACCTTAATTGTCTTAAAATAAGTTTCTATTCATCAATTGAGGGCCTCTTGCTAACGCTATCAATTTCACACATTTTTTCTTACTGAAATATGACTATGTTGAATTTTAAATGACCTTGAATCTCACTAGGTTGAAGAGGCTAGTGCTTTTCTTTTTTGAATTAGGACCTTAAATTTGCATGGACTAGTGTTTGGGTGTCATGACAACTAAAAGTTTTTACATTTTGTTGGATCTTTGGAAATTTTATGCTTTTAACTAATAGCTGCACTGTTGACTTGAAATTTGGCACTGAAAGAAAACTGTGCCTCAAAAAATCACTACAAGAAGTTTAAAATATAAAGCAGGTAATAAAAGAAAACTTATGAAGTATATAGAAGTGTTTGCTTGATTTTGTACAGAGTGAAAAATCAAGTTGCCGGTTCATTTTACTTCATTGCCTTTGATAAGGATCCCTGAAATGAGGCTAATTTCTATTCTAAAAAATTAAAATTATGGACAAAAAAGTAATATTACATGATGAAAAATGTTAGTATTTAGAGGTTCAAAAAACAGTGTCCAATTCAGCTTAAATTGGACGTAGCAGCTCAAGATGCAAGGGGCATTGGGTATTGAGAACATTTATGCTAGGATCTGCTAAATATTAATGAGATCACTTGCCACTAAATTTTTTTTTTTTTTTTTTTTTTGATCGGTGAAAATCAATAATTAGTTATTATATTTGCAACTTGGGAGAGTTGAACCCCCAATATCAATATACATCTCTCTCTGACTATAGACTTTCCCTTTTACTAATCACATAAAAGTGAGGAAGATGTAGTATCGTTGATTTATTTGACAAATAGTGTCGTGGGTCAATTTTATTCATGGCCAAAATCATTGCTTGGTTGTATTCACTGTGAAAAGGAATACAGTGAAATCTAAACTTCTGAGTAATGATATATAACTCTAAATGGAGCTCTAGTGAGGTAAAAAATAGAGAGTAGAGAGAGACAGAGACAGAGAGAGGAGTGTAGATCCTACCTGCACATGGGTACTCTCCACATCATTAGAGTTGCATTAGAGTTCTCAAACATTATTGTATACTTTTTATACAAAATGATTTGATTGCCAAATTATTCTTTCATTTTCAAACAAAATACCCATTACTTAGGCTCATAGTTTCAAAAAATACTCTTGAGACACCATTATGTTTGTGTACCATTTTACCTAAGCACCTTGTCTTTCTTTTTCAACATGTTAGGCAATCAAACATGAAAAAAGAATATGATCAGTATGATATAATAGTTATTTGAATCATGGAGTTCAAAGTGTACCATATACAGTTCATCCAATTCATTGAATAATTCATCAATACTATTTATAGACATCAATAACAAAAACAGGAAAAACTACTTCATTAATGATAACAGTTCATACTACTTCAAGCTTGGTTTTGGTTGATTATAATTTGTACCTTTGAATGAGGTCACAAAATTTGGAAGTCATAAGCCTTCAAACTTCCAGAAGACATTTGAAGGATCACAAATTGCATCTATTAACTAACCCTGCAAGCAGCATAATCTTATTATTAAACCCACAAATTGAACACCCAATTATCAATGTTCAAAACATAAGTTCTGTATGTGACTCAAACAAAAAGAAACTAAACCTTTGCAGGAGCTTCAGAAATTTAAAATTGATTACAACAATAAAAAATTGAACTAAACACCAATAAGTCCAAAACACCAGAAAATACAAAAAAAAAAAAAAACGTTTTCCAAAAAACATTTTCTTCCAAAACAAACAGAGTGCAAATTTAATTTTAAAGACACGATTTTACCATTTAGGAAAAAGAAAAAAGAAATTGTAGTTATCTATACTATACCATATATAAATTTTTTGCCCCCTAATTATCTTATAACATGACATCTTTAGTCAGCTTTTTTGCCTTTGGTCACAGCCTCTTAATAATTGGTAATGGCAAAAAATGATGAACTATGTTGCTGTATTATTAGTACAATTCAAAACTTCAAAATATTGACTACAACAATAAAACTTGAACTAAACCACCACTTAATCCCAACTTATGTACGACAATGTTTGAGCTTCACATGCCTGTTTGGTTGCAAAAAAGAAATAATTTCATTTTGAATTAATTACTTTAATAAATTTCAATTCATAAACTATGATTTCACCCTTTTTTTTTTCAAAGTCATAGTAATAGAAACTGTATTTTTATATGTTAATAAAAGATCGTTATGGTTTTTCTCTCTCAGACATACCGTCAAACACTCGGTGTGCAATGCTAATGCAAGACATAACAACTAGATTGTTCTCTCATGGCTATACTCTCTCAGACATAACAAAAAGCAGTTGCCTACTTTCTTACAGGCCACAGGCACACATTCTCTCTAAACAACCATTAGGAGAAAGATTAGAAAAGCATGAAGCAGAGCATCAAAAAAAACACCTCACACATCAAAACTGGGCATTAATTGGAAAAAAAATTAGAAACAAAATAGAGAGC
Organism: Camellia granthamiana; assembly: GCA_036172215.1. Classification (NCBI taxonomy): domain Eukaryota; kingdom Viridiplantae; phylum Streptophyta; class Magnoliopsida; order Ericales; family Theaceae; genus Camellia; species Camellia granthamiana. The sequence continues at coordinate 39,758,131 of CM069909.1, read as the reverse complement.
ATACTTTAAATTTGAACCGTATATGGCGATTTCGAGATGTTTTGCCCCAAAATCAAATAACATGAAACAAAACAGAGACAATGAGAGAAGACATTGAACCATAGATGTGATTTCAGATGTTCTCCAATGGTTTCTACAGGGTTGGTACAGCAACGGGAGGTTAGGATTCGGGAAACCGTAGATGCGATTTCAAATGTTCTCCAGTATTGAAATTTTTGTAGTGTTTATTTTATCAAATAATTTTTTGAATTTTTTTTAAAAAGTAATTCTGAAAACTCAGCCATACAGTTTGCCAAAAAAATCTTTAAAAAATTGGCAAGTAACAAACAAAAGTTTGGAGTGATTAAATTTTCGTTGCCAAAACATGATACTACCCATTTGTTTGTCAGATTATGTTGGATAAAATTATTAATATAGAGATTATTAGTATGGAAATATTAATGAGAGTATAAGATAAATTGTGTTTGTTTGTGCATAATGTATAGTACAATAATATTTAAGACCATCTCCAACTATTCACCAAATCCATCATCAAATTCAAATTTAGTGAAAAAATTCAACTTTTTGTACTCCAACAGTTTCACCAAAACTGTGTCAAATTGAGAACGCCCCAAACTTTTCACCAAACTGAAGATCTCTAGTTCCTTTCACCAATTTACTGTGTACAGCCGTTGAGTGTGGATCCACCGAACGACCGGCCGGATGTTCTACTGGATGACCACTTTAAGCAAAATTTTGTAAAAATTTTACACTAGGAGGTCGACCACCTTTGTTTCTTTTTCTTAATCTTTTCCCCATTCTATTTCTTGCTTGCTTTCTTCTCTAGTGTTTCACCTCCAAAAGCAGCAGACTCCAGCTTCAGGGCAAACATCTGAGATTGCATCCATTTTGAAGGACATGCTTAAAATAATTGGAGAGTCGAACACAGAAACATCATTCATAAGCTTCGGAAAGAAATCATTCCCTCTTCCTGCAAAGAAGCCTAGATACAAAATCCAATTTATTCATTCCCCTCTAATTGTGATTATTTATCTAATTTATTCATCATTTCCACCAAAATCCAAAATATTACTACTAATAATACATTAATTCAATCAAACATATTAAGATCCATGACATGAATGACCAAGAGAAACACACATATGAAGCAGTGATGAGAGTTTGCTCATGGAGGGGAAAAAAAAAATTTCAGTACCTTATCCGGTCAACCAGCCGGCCATCCTGCCGGACGTCCCTGCCCTTTTAATGCAAGCTATAGTGCACCTGTTGAAACAACTCATATCAGATTGAGAAAATCGTCCGTTTTTTACTCAGATTTGATGAAAAAAATACTGAACCGTTGGAGACGCTCTAAGTGCTCTAATAATGTGGAGAATACTCATGTGATGTGGGCCCACACTCCTCTCTCTATCTCTCTCTACTCTCTCTCTTTTCCATCTCATTAGAGCTCCCATTAGAACTACTATTTTAGAGTTATGTATCACTACTCATGTATAATATTAGTTGGTTGGAATTAAATATAAGAAATTATAAAATAAAACTTTGTTATTTTTGTAAAATGAAGGGCAAAATTGTATTTTCTCCTCCAAGCCTCTAATCCCATGGGATTAAAATACTAATCACAACTCTCCCATGGGTTTGCTAGTCCCCTCCTTGGAGGGTATTAATAGTCTCAAGGGACTCTTTGTCCTAAAACTATCATTCCAAATAAACACAATATTTATAGAACCCATGGGATTATTAATCCAAGTCCCATTGAGATTGGACTAAAACAAATAGGCCCTAAAAGTGTAGTTTTCTTGTAGTGTATGAAATGGAGCATATTTCAAATCGCTGTACTTTAAGAATTTCTAAATAGAAGTATGCGCTAACTTTAATATATTAGCCTGTTAACAATCTACCTTATGTAAAAAATAAAAAAAAAATACCATTTTTCCCATGATAATTATGTTTATTTGCACATCCCAGTCTATTCTATGAAAAAGTAGTTTTGTGTACACCATTTTTCCTTTCCTTCGCTTCATAGTGTAGACACCCAATTTTGACCAGCCCTAAGACTTGGGCACTTTCTGTTGATTACCCGATGATGACAATCAGAATATGTTCCCCAGCAGTCCTCAACAACAAAAATGGAATTGAGCTTTAATACCAACCTTCACACATTTTTGGCCAAACTATTTTAGACCTTAAAACCCTTTTTCCAAAATATTTTTTCAAATGTTTCTAAAATGTTCTGAGGTTCCCATTTCAATTAAAATATTGCACTTTTCAGTAAACCGAGTAAGGACAAAGTGGAAATAAATGGAAAAGAGGGTAAAATCTTTGAAAAAATATTTAAAAACATCTTCTTTATAGGTTTGGATAGGTTTGGATTCGAAGGAAACAGGAGAGGATGGAAGAAAACTAGTTTAGGAAAACAATAAGCATCAAATCATTAAGAAGGAAATAAACAGCCTTTACTAAATTAGGCATATCTCTTTGTACACTTGGAATTTAGATGTGAGGCTATCACCACTGAAAATTAGACTTCTAGGGCTTCAATTTAGACCCAAGAACCACCAAAAACCAAGTCCGGATAAGGGAGATATGCCCATTTGAAGTTGGGCTTAAGAGCAGATTTGTTGACCTGGCCTGAGGGAAATGAACAGCCTTCACTAAATTAGGAATATCTCTTTGTACACTTGGAATTTAGATGTAAGGCCACCACCATTGGAAATCAAACTTCTGAGGCTTCAATTTAGACCCAAGAACCACCTAAAACCAAGTCCGGATAAGGGATATACGCCCATTTGAAGTTGGGCTTAAGAGCAGATTTTGTTGACCTGGCCCGAGAGAAATGAACAGCCTTCACTAAATCAGGCATATCTCTTTGTACACTTAGAATTTAGATGTGAGACCACCACCATTGGAAAGTAGACTTCTGGGGCTTCAATTTAGACCTAAGAACCAGCTAAAACCATGTCATGACCCGAAAATGAACAGCCTTTACTAAATTAGGCATATCTCTTTGTACACTTGGAATTTAGATGTGAGGCTATCACCATTGAAAATTAGACTTCTGGGGCATCAATTTAGACCCAAGAACCACTTAAAACCAAGTCTGGATAAGGGAGATATGCCCATTTGAAGTTGGCCTTAAGAGCAGATTTTGTTGACTTGGCCCGAGGAAAATGAACAGCCTTCACTAAATTAGGCATATCTCTTTGTACACTTGGAATTTAGATGTGAGACCACCACCATTGGAAAGTAGACTTCTGGAGCTTCAATTTAGACCTAAGAACCACCTAAAACCATGTCATGACCCGAACCCGCTCCTAAAAGTTTAGGTCATAACCGGCCAGTAATCCGTAGATTACCGAAGGCCTCAAACGATCATACAAAATATTTATGCCAATGGGGCCATAAACGGAAGCATATAATAAAGAGAAGTCCATTGAGTTGTGCCAATCATGAGCAAAATCATAGAGTTAACCATGTAACACAATAATACATATACATGCCCATCAAAAATATAAGAGCCAGAGGAAAATCCTACATAATGTTTATAACCCAAGACCATGAAAGCAAAAACGTAATAGGGTCAAAGTGTGGTGTGAGCCAAGACAAAACTCCATCTCGGAGGCATGACTCGATTAGGTCACAAAAGGCACCCGAATCTGACTCTAGGGGTGTGCTCCATGCAGCTGATCACCTACATGTGCATACATAAAATTGGGTAAGCAAAGCTCAATGAGTAATAATACAGCAAAATAGTGTAAGTAGATGATCATAAGGTTTTCTTAATATCCATAATCATATAAACCAAGCCGCCTTAGGCCCAAGCATATAACAAGCGGCCTCGGGCCCAATCATATATCAAACGGCCTCGGGCCCAATCATATAACAAGCGGCCTCAAGCCTAATCATTTATCAAGCGGCCTCGAGCCCGATTATTTAACAAGCAGCCTTGGGTCTAATCATTTATCAAGCGGCCTCGGGCCTAATTATTTAACAAGTGGCCTCGGGCCCAATCATTTATCAAGCGGCCTCGGGCCCAATTATTTAAGAAGCGGCTTCGGGTCCAATTATTTAACAAGTGGCCTTAGGCCAAATTATTTATGTTTGTATGGACCCAAGAGGTGACTCGTACAGACTCTAGAGGTGACTCCCACAGTAGCACTTAGTTCCGTGCAACACTTTGTTCCATATTAGAAATTAGTATGTCTTAAAGACTAAGCAAGTCATATCATATCATAGCATAAACGGAATAGATAAATGGAACGGCCTTGGGCCCACCATATCATATTACAACAATTCACATTTCTTGTTCATAACTCATTTCACATTCCTTGGAAACTTGTGTATTTTGACAAAATATATATTTAGAAGATCATGTCGTACATAAATCAAAATAGATAATGAAAACATATCTTTACTATACTATTACTCACAGTGATTTCCAGAAATGGTTGACCGGTCCTCGAATCATGACCTGCAAACACAATGCGCATGGCACAACATATCGGAACATAGAATCACTTTCCTGATCAAAGTTACTTCTCTTAATCTTTTCTTAACCAAATAAATCAATCCCTTACTTTGTTCTTCAATCAATTATTTTTGTTGGTTCTAAACTCATTAGTCCTCAGTGGGTCATAATCCGTGCCTAGGAGAATAGCAAGAAATGAAAGGAAACTGGGTGAGGAGAGAGAATAGCATGAAAGGGTTAGAAAGAAAGTGAACAACCTTCACTAATTTGAACATATCTATTTGTGTATTTAGAATTTGGATGTGAGACCACCACCATTGGAAACTAGACTTCTGGGGCGTGAATTTAGGCTCAAGAATCATTTAAAACGGAGTCCGAATGAAAGAGATATGCCTTTTTGAAGTTGGGCTGAAACAGGGGTTCCGAACGAGAGGAAAAACCGGCCGCTCGAGCGCCCAAGGAGCAAAATCAAAACTTATTTTTTTTTCTTCATGTTCCACTTGTGCGGTGCCCGTGGCCGCTCATGCGGTCTGGGCAAAATTCGACAGTCCGAAAATGGTTCAAAGATGCAAACTTTCTAAACTTATTTCCAAGCCCAAATTCATGTAAAAACAACTCAAAAACATGATATATAAGTATGATACAAGTGTAATTCCACATTAAACATATCAATCTTGCATCAACAACAAATTCATGGACTCATCTCTTTTCCATATTCATAAATTACATAAACAAATTCAAAATACATGATCCATGAGCAATCTTTCAACAAATCTTGTTTTCATGAATAATGTAGGGTTTATTTCATGGGTCAATCACAAGAGTGAACTTAAATCAAATAAAGATGGAGAGATTAGAGTTCAATTTCATGCATTTAGCTCAAGCCACCACACAACTCAAACCTTAGCTCAAAATTCCTAATTTCTTTATGATTGCAAGACAAAGATGAGTTAGAAATAAAGTTTGTAAGTAAATTTCCATACCATAACTCAAATCTATAGTTTGCCCCCTCATTCCCTTCAAATCCCTAGCTTTCTCCTCTTTCTCTCTTTCTAACTCACATTTTGAGCTCTCTTCTCCCAAAATGAAGAACAAGAGGCTAAATATATACACTTAATTCAAAAATTTTAATTTATTCATGACGAATCATAATTTTTCAAAATCTCACCAAAGGCTCTAAAAATCATGCTAATCATAGATGTGAAGTCAATTTTGGTTTATCGTGCCTCTAACGATATCAATTTTTCGGTCAAAGAGGTATTTGTAACAGATATTTCTATATTCAACAGATCAAGTTCCAAAATCACAAAATTCATATACTGAAACTTGAAAATTTATGTCAAACACATAATCTCATGCATAATTAAATGTAATACGGGTTGGGTTATCACAAACCAAGTCCATATAAGGGAGATACGCCCGTGTGAAGTTGAGCTTAATAACAGATTTTATTGACTTGGCCCAAAACAACAATAGGCCCTTTTTTTTTGGTTTTGGCTCAGTAGGGACACCTCATTGAGCCATTTTCTAATCCATTCAAGTGTACCCACTCATCCTCCATTATCTCCACTCACCCCCCCATTGTCAAAAAGAAGTTTTATTTGCATTCATAACGGAGTATCCCATGCAACCACCTTGAAAATTTGCCATCCTATCACATTCTTGTCTCCCACCATGTCTCTCACCTTCTTTTTGACCTTCACTCTCCCTCATTGCCTATATAGAATGGTCATATTGTAAGAGAGAGGGAGGGCCACGAAATTGAAGAGAAAGGAGTGAGAAAAGGGTGAAAAAAGAGAGAAAAACTAAGTTTTTGAACCAAAAATACTCCTATCTTCCATATACACCCCATACCTTCCATAGCTACTGAAATTCCTCATTTCCATACACCAAAACCACTCCAAAAATTATGATATAGCCAAAGATCAATTGCCTTGATCATAAAGAAGAGTGTTTAGTGATTGAAAGTGAGAAAAACTAGAGAGTTAGCCACTTTCCATACCATAAACTCCATAATTTCGAATTGAGGATTTGATAACACACTTCCTACACTTGAAGGTGATCAAGAGAGAGTTTGTGAACTAACAAGTTCATCCTTTTCTTGGAAGGTAAATTTCACAAACTTTTCATTTTCTTGCATTTCTTACTTCTTGTTATATTCTATATTGTTGTAATCTAATTGAAAGTGGTGAGTTGAGACTCCCATATATATTGTTTTTAGTTCTATTTTTGTTGTGGAAATCTAAGAAAATTGAGTTTGGCCGAGCCTATCGGGCTACCCGACTCGTTAGTTGGTCGGGTAGCCACCTAAAAGTACACCATCGCGCCCGTGACCTTCATGATCGTGCCCGCGACCTCTAGGCAAAACCAAGTTGCCTTCCAACGTTGAGAAGATCAACCTTCGATGGTCTTTGAGGTTCTTGAAGCTGTTGTTTTCTTATGTTTATTTTATTTTGAGTGTTTGTGAGGATTTTTGTACAGTGTTGTAATATTTATTCATCTCTCTTGGATTTGTAATATTTCAAGTGTTGTAATAATTCCCCATCCCCACTTCTTATCTATCCCATTCTCTAATCACTTTCCAGAGTTGTGCATATGTATATATCTTACATGTCATCCATACTTTTATATACATGATTCATGCCCAGATCCGGCTAAATTTGCATCTTTGTGCTTTAATTGATTATTACATGATTTTGTGCGCTATCACATGTTTTGCAATGTTTCACATGTTATGTTTTAGAAGCCGGATCTTTAGAAGCATTCTTGTGTATGTATTGCATTAGGATTTTGTATATAGGATCATGCATATTTTTCTAACTTTGTTTGGTAGCTGTTCGCAGGATGTCGGTAAATATGTAAGTTGTTATGCTTTAGTATCCCGCTTGTACATAATTTTTTTTTATTATGTTTAGCATCTTAACATGTGGCAATTTGATTATGTGATATAATTGTATGAATGCCAGTGGATGGAGGTTGTGTCGCTTAATTTGTAATGATGTTGATTTCCATGCTCGTAAACTCAATTTATTTGGATTTTACATCTTCAAAACTCTTTCAAAACTACATGAAATCAAGTTGTTCCAAAGTGGGTGACATAGTCTATACTTGTATGCTTCACATAGTAAATTTTAGGATTTATTAAATAATCAGAACATAAACATATAAAGAAAATAAAATTCATATCATGGTTAGTAAAGGCCGATCTTTTAATCGGGTGAACGGGGATGCTCAATTAATGACCTTCCCTTCTCATACCTAAGGTTCCGAACCGAGACAACTTTGGTAATGATTAACAGTGGCCTTGGCACGAGTCATGGGTTTCCTAATTTCCCAAAATATTAGGTGGCAACTCTGAGATCTGATGACGTAGTCCATTTGTGACAATAATTTTGTAATAAAATGAATTTTCTATAAAGTTGCCAAATCTGGACTCTTATTTATGTTTCACATTGCACTTGTGAGACTGGATCAAAGAAATCTCAGGAGTCTGAACTGTTTAACGTACGCGGGTACTCCCTGGGTATGTTATAGTTTCTGGCAACTCTGCTGGGGATTTTATGAAACCTTAACTCGAATTCCATGATATGGCTTTTATTTTCAATTATATGTTTATTGCATTGCATGCATTGGTGCACTTAAAGTTCCTATGTTGCCCAGATACTGGTGGGAGCACAGGCACACTTTTTGTGACACTACACTTATCTCTTCATTACTTTGGAGGCCTTCTGTTATAATCTTTTGAGATATGAAGGTTCTCAGACTTTGAAGAGAGTCTATATTGACTCTTCTGATTTCCTAAGATCTTCATTGGTTATGACCCAAAGGACTCTTTGGTAACGTCATATTGACTTCAACCCCTAGAGTAAAGCCAACCTTGTGCCTATAATGAGCTATAGTACCTTCCAAAATTAGGATAGGATGCTCTCTCATTTCTAGGATGTATGATGCCGCTTGTTTGAATAGTGAACCCTAGATCATTTCAAAAGCCAGGACAGGGTACCTCTACCCCCCATAGAGGTGTTTGTTGTCTTTCCTGCTATGTGTTATGTGCAATGTATTGGATCTATACAGGGGTTCTCAAATTCGAATGAGTGGTTCAGGCATTTTAGTTTATGAGGTTGAGTTTACTTTTTCGATGATGTATCCAATGGTCAGTTGTGCGAATTGGGCCAAAGCGCTACCGTAGTGCTGATTGGAAGTTCTATTTTTGCTAAGTTATTGTAGCACCATTACTTCAAAAAAGTCCAATATCCCACAAAGTCTACCAGTGTAAATAAATAGAACTTGTGGGATATCCGACCATTTCTGTGATTGGGGAGTGACCACCTGTTGATTGCACGGACTTTAGTTTGAATGTTGTTGATGGCCCACACTTTGACTAGCAATTTGAGAATGGTTTTATTTTGAGTTCTGAATTGAGTATTGAGTCTAAGTTTGATTCCACCAAGTTTGTAGAGTTGGGATCAGGCTCGAGTCATTCTAATGAGTCAGAGTCTGTTGATTTCGAGAGTGCTAAACTAGACATTTCTGTCGTGTCTAGGTCTTCTTTATCATTTTCTTTTGAATCTATTGTCATCGCTGAGTCATAATTTCTTCTCAATAAAAGTGCCATAGATTCGGCCTACTTCTCTATGCCTTTAATTCATTACATTGACCAAAAATTACAAAACTTTTTTCCAAAACTCTGATAAAAATGAAGAGGAAGAAATTCTTCAGGATTTGCAAATTTTGATCGATTGAAAGAAAGAGAGGTGTGCTAAGCCCTTGATGAATGAGATCATTTTTGTTAATATGGGTACTGAGAAGGATCCTGACTTGGTCCAGATTGATTCTATATTGTCATCGTAAGAGCACGAGCGATTAGTCACTTTGTTAAAAAATTTCAAAAAAATATTTTTGTGTGGTCCTATGAAGACATGCTTGAAATTGATCTTGAGATTGTACAGCATAGGATCCCTCTCGACTTGAGGTCCGATCTCTTTAGCTTTCAAACCTTGATTCAGAATGTTCAGTAATCAACCAAAGTATAAGGCTTGCATAGCCAGAATAGAGACGGCCACTAGGGGCAATAAGATCGGATGTGATTCAGATTGGAAACTACCCTTGAACTAGAAGAAATAAGGTCGGATGTGATTTAGATTGGAAGCAGCCCTTGAACTAGGGGCAATAAGGTTGGATATGATCAAAAATTTAAAACTGGATCATTTATCAAGCTAATGAAGACCAGAAAAGAAGTCAAATCCCGAAATTTGAGGGAATGAGTTTTATTACTGAAGGACAGTCGAGTTCCTATCCACGACACTAGGGGAAAATTCAAACCCAGTTAGTCTAGTCTCTACATCATCATATCTACCAGGTCAAGTGTAGTAGTCATTCTTATAGATTTAGATGGCCTAGAGATCTCACAACCAATCAACATGGACAGGCTAAAACGAAAGTATCATCCTTGAGAGGCTCGTTGGGCTGAAAACCCGGAAGGGCGACCCAGGCAAAAGTTAGATTAGAAAAACAAAAAAATAGAAAGTGAAAAAAAAACTTAAAAAAATGAAAAAAATAGAAAAATAAAAAATGAAAAGCTCGCAAAGTTGAAAACTGGAAAGGGCGGCTTTGACAAAAGTTAGAGTACAAAAGGAGAGTGTCAATACCCGAGTGAACCTTAGTCGAAACTACGTATGGCCTGATTCCTATCTTTGGGATACGTAGGCCGCTTCATCTTGAAGTTCGGCCCTAATCATTTTTCGACTCATTCATCTCATCCATGTTTGATTGGTGTATCTTTATTCAACTCAACTATCCATATTTGATTGACTCATCCCCATTTGATTCAGTTGTCTAATTTCTTCTTCATGACAGATTCAGTTACAAGACGAATTTAATTGTACATCTCAAGGGTTGATTTCATGTTGATCAAGTAGTGGTCATTTCCGAAAATAGATTTTGAGAACTTTTAATGAAGTTAACTGATTTTCTAAAAAATTATTCCATTTTTGCAAAACTCAGACCATTCTTTGGACCAAAAAGAGAAAATTTTCAGTGCTCATAATTTGGCTTATATGATTTCAAGATAGAAAATGGAAGATGCGTGCTAATTTACCTCTCATGTTGATCAAAATTGCTTTAGCAGAAAGAAAAAAAACAAAAAGGGGCAAAGTGATGAATTAAGGGCACAGTCGAGTCAAGTTTTCTGTTCTTTACCCACACTTCAAGTTCTCATCACCTTAATCAAGCAATCACCGAAAAATGCATAGTATGTGATGCCCCGATTCTACACCATTGGTTGCAGTCAAGGGAGAGTCACTAATGAGTCCTATGGTCAATAACCAAGTAAGATCCCAGATCGCCGGAGGAGTCAAAATAGCCTTCCTTCTAAGTCCAGCTTTCTTAGGCAGCGCACTACCCTTTTGACAGATCTTAAGAGGTATTGACACAAGGTCTTATAAGCAACGATAAGGTTCACATATGGATTATAAATACATAACAACCACAATTATACTTAATTCAAAAGATTGTTCCATTACATTACATCCCAAAAGGAGGTTTAAAACTTCACATGAGTTCTTACAAAATAACAAAAGGAAATTTCTAGCTTTCCTAAGATAGTCAAAAGTCTTCGAAGGTTTCGGGCTCGTCGTCTCCAGCTATAAATTCCGCTTCGTCACCTGGCATGATACGCCGTGAGCTTTGAATGCCCAGTAAACACACACACACACCCCACTTCTTTTTCCCAGTCCAATACATAATCACAGATATAACATCAAGTAGTAAAGCATGATACTCAAATAAGTAAATAAATAAATGGTTACAAGTTAGATGTTAGTAAACTAGAAATCCCCCAAAGAGATTTCGTCCTCCCAACCACAAGAATCGGACGCGGATTATTCGGTATGCCCCCTCTTTTGCTGCTTTGTTGCAGAACTAACCTCGGATGCCTACCAACGGTTATATACCGCGTAGCGCCAACCGCAGGGCCTCAAAAGAGACGGTAATAATGGGCCTTGCCCAAATCCCTCCTCACACCAAACCACCTAGGGTCCGAATACAACCGCTCCGTTCAAGAGTTCTGAAAATCACTTGCGCAAGACTTTAACTTCAAAATAGGGAACGCATCCCAACAATCCATATATCACATATTCTCATTTTGCATACTCAAGTGATCGAAAACCCAATACCCTCCCCATTAGGTTTCCCGTTGAATTAAATGTCTTAAATCAAGGTTAGTCCAACTTATAAGACAATAACATCCATATAAGCGTGCATTCTTAAGATGAGAAAGGTAAATAACATAATCACAACACATATAATATCATGCCAAGATATGATCATAAGCTAATAAGCAATCTCATGAACTCAAGGGTATGAAACATCCACACATAACAAAATTTCCAAATTTAATATCACATAAAAATTTAAAATGAAGGGGCTATTTTAGATCCTTCACCGGACTTGGCCTTCCTATGGTTCGTAGAGGATTTAATCTAGTTTCTAGAACATCTTTTGTAAATGGGATCGCTTTTCCAGATTTTGAGTTATTTAGAAAATATTCCAGCGCTGTCCAGGTTCTGTCCAGATCCGTCGACCGTTACGAAAAATTTATTTTCTTGCAAACCGCTTGATGTTTTTCGATGAAACCAATTTTAGTTGAAATATAACTCTTTAAGGAAGATTTTGATATAAAATAGAGGTCCAGAATAATTTTCTACATTTTTCTAGAATTTTTGAAAGTTGGCTGCGAAAACAGATTCTAAGGCACAATACCCAAAAACAAGAAGATTTATGAAAAGGGGATTCCACCAAAGGAAAGTTTCATTTATTTTGTGAAGAAAATATGCTAACTATCATATATTTAACTCAGAAATTTTTTTTGAAGGAGTGCCTTTGCAAAGTTGAGAGATTGGTACAAAAAAAAATGGTTTTGGACCAAAATGGGAAAAATACAAGAGAGATGGAACCAATACTCAAATCTTAGCATTTTTAACATAAGAACTCTTTAATAACAGATCTAAAACACATTATTTAGAAACATGTATTGAAAGAAGGAAAATAAAAGAGAATGTTGTGTTTGTGGCTTACTTGCTATTTTGCACAAGAATGCTCTCTTCTCCCTCCCTCTTCTTCTCTAGACTCCTCTCTCTCTTGCTCTCCTCCCTCTCTCTAACCGAATGTGTGTGTGGGTGAGTGTGTTATGTGTGTATGCAAGCTAGGGGGGTGTGTTGGTATTTATAGACAAACTTTGGAGGCAAAAAGTCCTAAAAGCCCCTTAGTTGGAAATGGATGGAAATGTTAGGATTTGTTTGAATTCTAAGGAAATAGAAGGGTTTTGGGAGGCTTGTTCATTGATTTAGGCCACACATAGTTAAAATGTAACTAGTTTTGAAATTAGCAACCTAGGTCTAGGTAGTAGGTTGGTGGTTTTTCCTAGAAGTTCATGATGATGTTTCTTGGAAATTGATTTCTCACTTTCTTCTAGGAAGGCTAGGCATAGGGAAGGGTGAAGGGAATTCTTTTAATTATTTTATGTCCTAGGCACATTCCCCAAGGTGTATACATTATATATTACAAGATCGATGGTACTTCAAGGTACAAGGTACAAGTACTAGTTTGGGGTAAATTTAGAATTAAATAAAGTGTGAGGGCTTGGAGTTAATTTCTTGTATTGGGACCCTACTTAGGTAGAATTAAATTAAATTAGGTTAGGGAACCTAATCTGGCTAGTGTAATTCCTGTTTTGATAAAAATAAATAAATAAATAAATAAAATAAAATAGTAATGCTAATCGACAAGATTTGAATTTATTCTAGTAACCGAGGGGCTTTAAGAAAATAATTCATCATTAGGGTCTTAAAATTAAATACATATTTCGGGGGCTTCACATAGTAGTTGTCGTCGGCGATGTTTTTATGTTTGGCAGTCAACTGGTGTTGCTTTGTTTTGTGTTCATTTTACTCTGACAAGTGCAAAGGGGTGTGTTTTGGGATGGTTTTTGCTACATTTTCATTTCATTAAATTGTGTTTTATGTTTTGGTCAATGATAAACTCAATATTCAGTTCTGAATTCACTAAAATGCAGCCATTTTCAAGTTCAAAATTCAAAACAAAATGATTTTTATGCTCAGTGTTGTGCCATTCATGCCATCCAAATTTGCAAAACAAACTCATTTTATTAATGCTAGGGATCAACCCCGATCAAAGTTGTACAAAAGAGAGTTGAAGCTATAGGTACCCACTCCAAAACAAGAAAACAAAAAAATAAAAACAAAACAAAGATTGAAAAAAAAAAGAAAAAAGGACAAACTTCTCAGATTCTGGCAGTGGCTCGACTGTGACGGATACACGCTGACTTTCCTTGCTGAAAAAAAAGGGACAAACTTTTCAGATTCCAGTAGTGGCTCAACTATGACGAATACACGCTGACTTTCCTTGCTGATACCTTCTTTGCTCAATTCTCATACTGATCACTTATTCTTGCCTTCATTTTGGGAGGCTCTTGAAGACCCTACCTCGGTGTCTATAAAACCGCAAAAAGAGATGATCTCTCGCTGGCCATCAAAGGTAGTCCCATAACGACCTGCGATAGTCACCTATCATTTCAACTCCTTGATTTGTTTCTTCAATCCGCTAACTCCCTCTCTAGAATCTTTGTACATACGTTGAAGTAAAGAAAGTTATGCATTCAATCGATGCACCTTATTCGTCCTGCGCTCCAAGCGACGAGACAAATTGGAGACCGCAGTCATGGTCTCCATGCATGCTTTCAGCATGAAAGAATTGGCCTCAATGTCAGATTGAACAGCCATCAGTTGCTCGACTGGCATTGCAGGGAAGTTGAAAACAAGAGAAGGAGGAGGGGCACGTGGTTGAGGCGAGGAGTCAGAATCAGTGAACTCTATTGTAGACTCATTGAGGTTTGGAAAAAGAGAAAGAGATCGGTGAGAGGCCATGTTAGACTAGAGGGACGGAAAAGAGGGGTTGCAGAGTAGGTTTTGCAGCCTTTTGTCTCTGCTTAGCTCTCTACTCTGCCTCCCCTGCAGAACTCAAATTAAAGAAGAGGATGAAGCCAAAGAAGAAGACAAAGAGGGAGGAAGCCTGAGATGATCATTGACAATCGGGGCAGCATTTGATAGTTGTCGGTCAAGTGCCGCAATTGTTGAAATCGCACGCCAGACACGACGCTCGAAGAAGATGAAGGAAGAGAGAGAGACAAAAATAGGGAAGGAGAGAGAGATGTGTATATGTATACGTATATGTATGTATATATTATGTATGTATATGTCTGTATACATGTAAATATTTATATATTTTGTCTGTATATGTATATGTGTGTATCCATATATATATATAGTTTGCCTGTGTATAATACGTATGTAATACATATTTTGCATATCATCACATCCCACATTTTCACCTTTTACGTGAGATGTGTTAGTATTTGACGTTTACTTGGTTAACCTTCCCCCTCTCCGTATGAGATACGGTTAGGTACGTCTGTTGGTTACACCACCTTTGCTCCTTTCACGTGAAATGTGTTAGGATTTGAAGTTTACCCGGTTAAAACCTTCCCCTTCTCCGTATCAGATATGGTTAGGTACGTCTATTGGTTACACCACTTTTGATCCTTGCATGCGAAACGTGTTTGGATTTGAAGTTTACCTGGTTAAAATCTTCCCCCTTTCCGTATGCGATATGGTTAGGTACACCTGTTGGTTACACCACCTTTACTCTTTTCACGTGAAACGTGTTAGGATTTGACGTTTACCTGGTTAAAACATTTCCCCTTTCCGTATGAGATATGATTAAGTATGTCTGTTGGTTACACCACCTTTGTTCGTTTCACGTGAAATGTGTTAGAATTTGATGTTTACTCGATTAAAGCCTTCCCCCTTTCCGTATGAGATACGGTTAGGTACGCTGCTGGTTTCACCACCTTTGTTCCTTTCACGTGAAACATGCTAGAATTTGATGTTTACCTTCCTCATCTCCGTATGAGATACGGTTAGGTACGCCTGTTGGTTACAAAACCTTTGCTCATTTCACGTGAAACGTGTTAGGATTAGATGTTTACCTGATTAAAACTTTCCCCCTCTCGTATGAGATATGGTTAGGAACGCCTGTTGGTTACACCACATTTTCACCTTTCACGTGAAATGTGTTAGGATTTGATGTTTACCTAGTTAAAACCTTTCTCCTTTCCGTATGAAATACAGTTAGGTACGCCTGTTGGTTACACCACCTTTGTTCCTTTCATGTGAAACGTGTTAGGATTTAATGTTTACCCAGTTAAAACCTTCCCATTCTCCATATGAGATACGGTTACGTACGCATGTTGGTTACACCACCTTTGCTCCTTTCACATGAAATGTGTTAGGATGTGACATTTACCTGGTTAAAATCTTTCCCATCCCGTAGGAAATACAGTTAGGTACGTCTGTTGGTTATACTACCTTTTCTCCTCTCGCGTGAGACGCGTTTGGATTTGTTCACTATTTCTCCTTTCGCGTCAGACATGTTTGGATTTGTTCACTATTTCTCCTCTCACATGAGATGTGTTTGGATTCATTCACTATTTCTTCTCTCGCGTGAGATGCGTTTAGATCTCAAGTTCACCTTTCTCTTTCACCATTTCCTCCTTTCGCGTGAGACGCGTTAGGTTGTTGATTCACTTGGTTAAAAACATTAGGTGCACCTGGTGTTCACACCATCTTTTCTCCTTTCGCGTGAGACGCATAAGGTTATTGATTTACTCGGTTAAAAACATTAGGTACGCCTGGTGTTTACACCATCTCATCTCCTTTCGCGTGAGACGCGTTAGGCTATTGATTCACTTGGTTAAAAACATTAAGTGGGCCTGATGTTCACACCATCTTTTCTCCTTTCTCGTGAGGCGCGTTAGGTTGTTGGTTTACTCAGTTAAAAACATTAGGTGCGCCTGATGTTCACACCATCTTTTCTTCTTTCACGTGAGACGCATTAGGTTATTGATTTACTCGATTAAAAACATCAGGTACACCTGATGTTCACATCATCTTTCCTCCTTTCGCGTGAGACGTGTTAGGTTGTTGATTTACTCAATTAAAAACATCAAGTGCGCCTGGTGTACACACCATCTTTCCTCCTCTCGCCTGAGACATGTTTGGATTTCAAGTTCATCATTTGTGTTGTGGCACATTTGTATGTGACACACCTCTCTTTCATTTGTGCGGTATGCACATTTGTATGCAATGCACCCCCTTCTTTCATTTGTGTGGTATACACATTCGTATGTGATGCACCCTCCCTCTTTCATTTGTTCGGTATGCACATTTGTATGCAATGCACCCCCTTCTTTCGTTTGTGCAGTATGCACATTTGTATGTGATGCAGCCCCTTCTTTCATTTGTATGGTATGCACATTTGTATGCGATGCACCCTCTTATATTTCATATCATTTGTATGAGGCTTGCCTCACTATACATTACGTCTTGTATTGTACACATCATGCATTTCCAAAATAAAAGAAAAAAAAGAAAAAACCGACTTTCACTTGCATTAGCATATCATTTGCATAGTTACATGTTGAATCACTTGGCTACAATCTATTGACATCACCATTTGACATAGTTTATGCTGGCTCCCACTTTTTAGGTTGTAAAAACCACTTATTTGTACTGGCTCTTTTTCAGGATGACGAAACTATTCCTTTCTCGAGTTGGCAGTCCAAACCATTATTGGTTAATACCTCCCTTTTCTTGGGTTGTTGGTTAAGACTATCCCTTGGTTAATACCTTCCTCGTTTTGGGACCATTCATCGATTACATTTCGTTCTCTTATGTGGATGGATTCGTGTTGTATCCCTTGTTATGTTTCATATTACTTGTTGTATTGCATTAGTCATGCACTTTTTCAAAAAAGACAAAAAAAAAAAAAAGAGTTTAATTTTCAATTGCATATCATTTGCATTCTGCCCTTGAACTACGCAGGTTTGATTCCTTGCAAAGGGATACGTAGGCAACCTTCTAGTTCAATCACTTGCATTGCATCTTGTTTGTTTGCCCAAGTGTTACGGCCTTATCAAAAGGGTCGTCTTCGGGCTTTGACATTCACTCACATCATGAAATGACTTCAAGCTCTATCAAAGAGGGGCAACTGTAGACACCTTATTTTGACCAGCCCTAAGACTTGGGAGCTTTCTGTTGATTACCCGATGATGACAATCAGAATGTGTTCCTTAACAGTCCTCAACAAGAAAAATGGAATTTGAGCTTTAATCCCAACCTTCACACATTTTTGGCCAAACTATTTTAGACCTTAAAACCCTCTTTTCAAAATATTTTCCCAAATATTTCTACGATGTTCCAAGGTTCCCATTTTAATTAAAATATTTCACTTTTCAGTAAACCAAATAAGGACAAAGTCGAAATAAATGGAAGGGAGGTGAACTCTTTGAAAAAATATTTAAGAACATCTTCTTTATAGGTTTGGATAGGTTTGGATTCGAAAGAAAGAGGAGGGGATGGAAGAAAACTAGTTTAGGAAAAAAATGAGCATCAAATCATTAAGAAGGAAATGAACAACCTTTACTCAATTAGGCATATCTCTTTGTACACTTGGAATTTCGATGTGAGGCTATCACCATTGAAAATTAGACTTCTGGGGCTTCAATTTAGACCCAAGAACCACCTAAAACCAACTCTGGAAAGGGAGATATACTCATTTGAAGTTGGGCTTAAGAGCAGATTTTGTTGACCTGGCCCGAGGAAAATGAACAGCCTTCACTAAATTAGGCATATCTCTTTGTACACTTGGAATTTAGATGTCAGGCCACCACCATTGGAAATTAGACTTCTGGGGCTTCAATTTAGATCCAAGAACCACCTAAAACCAAGTCCATATAAGGGAGATACGCCCGTTTGAAGTTGAGCTTAATAGCAGATTTTGTTGACTCAGCCCAAAACAGCAGCAGGCCCCTTTTTTTTGGTTTTGGCTCAGTTGGGATACCCCATTGAGCCATTTTCTGATCCATTCAAGTGTACCCACTCATCCTCCATTATCTCCACTCACCCCCCATTGTCAAAAAGAAGTTTTGTTTGCATGCATAAAGGAGTATCCCATGCAACCACTTTGAAAATTTGCCCTCCTATCACATTCTTGTCTCCCACCTTGTCTCCCACCTTATTTTTGACCTTCACTCTCCCTCATTGCCTATATAGAATGATCATATTATAAGAGAGAGGGAGGACCACGAAATTGAAGAGAAAAGAGTGAGAAAATGGTGAAAAAAGTGAGAAAAACTGAGTTTTTGAACCAAAAATACTCCTATCTTCCATATACACCCCATACCTTCCATAGCTACTGAAATTCCTCATTTCCATACACTAAAACCACTCCAAAAATTATGATATAGCCAAAGATCAATTGTCTTGATCATAAGGAAGAGTGTTTAGTGATTGAAAGTGAGAAAAACTAGAGAGTTAGCCACTTTCCATACCCTAAACTCTATAATTTCGAATTGAGAATTTGAGAACACGCTTCCTACACTTGAGGGTGATCAAGAGGGAGTTTGTGAACTAACGAGTTCATCCTTTTCTTGGAAGGTGAATTTCACAAACTTTTCATTTTCTTGCATTTCTTACTTATTTTGCTCTTTTGCTTTGATTTCTTTACTCTTTTGCTTTGATTTCTTGTTATATTCTATATTATTGTAATCTAATTGAAAGTGGTGAGTTGAGACTCCCATATATATTGTTTTTAGTTCTGTTTTTGTTGTGGAAATCTAAGAAAACAGAGTTTGGCGGAGCCTAACGCACTACCCGACCCGTTAGTTGGTCGGGCAGCCACCTAAAAGTACACCATCGCGCCCGCAACCTTCATGACCGTGCCCGTGACCTCTAGGCAAAACTAGGTTGCCTTCCAACGTTGAGAAGATCAACCTTCGATGGTCTTTGAGGCACTTGAAGCTGCTGTTTTCTTATGTTTATTTTATTTTGAGTGTTTGTGAGGATTTTTATACAGTGTTGTAATATTTATTCATCTCCCTTGGATTTGTAATATTTCAAGTGTTGTAATAATTCCTTATCCCCACTTCTTATCTATCTCATTCTTTAATTGCTTTCCATAACTGTGCATATGTATATATGTTACATGCCATCCATACTTTTATATACATGATTCATGCGTAGATCCGGCTAAATTTGCATCTTTGTGCTTTAATTGATTATTACATGATTTTGTGCGCTATCGCATGTTTTGCAATGTTTCACATGTCATGTTTTAGAAGCCGAATCTTTAGAAGCATTCTTGTGTATGTATTGCATTAGGATTTTGTATATAGGATCATGCATATTTTACTAACTTTGTTTTGTAGTTGTTCACGGAACGTCGGTAAATATGTAAATTGTTATGCTTTAGTATCCCGCTTGTACATAATTTTTTTTTATTATGTTTAGCATCTTACCATGAGGCTATTGTTTATGTGATATAATTGTATGAATGCCAGTGGATGGAGGTTGTGTCGCTTAATTTGTAATGATGTTGATTTCCATGCTCATAAACTCAATTTATTTGAATTTTACATCTTCAAAACTCTTTCAAAACTACATGAAATCAAGTTCTTCCAAAGTGGGTGACATAGTCTATACTTGTATGCTTCACATAGTAAATTTTAGGATTTATTAAATAATCAGAACATGAACATATAAAGAAAATAAAATTCATGTCATGGTTAGTAAATGCCAATCTTTTAATCGGGTGAACGGGGATGCTCAATTAATGACCTTCCCCTCCCATGCCTAAGGTTCCGAACCGAGACAACTTTGGTTATGACGAACAGTGGCCTTGACACGAGTCATGGGTTTCCTAATTTCCCAAACTATTAGGTGGCGACTCTGAGATCTGATGACGCAGTCCATTTGTGACAATAATTTTGTAATAAAATGAATTTTCTATAAAGTTGCCACATCTGGACTCTCATTTATGTTTCACATTGCACTCGTGAGACTAGATCAAAGAAATCTCAAGAGTCCGAACTGTTTAACGTGCACGGGTACTCCCCAGGTATGTTACACATAGACCGATAGAGCAATAGGTCTAGCATGTTGTCTACACAACTTTTGTGTTTCAAATGCTTTGGAGGTCTTTTAGATGGCTATATTTCAACAAACTTTTGATGGTTCAAGGATAATGGACCTTAAAATTACAATTTTTAATAAAATTATTGCACTTTAAAATTATTTGGCATAGCAATTTTTGAAATTGCAAATTTAAGTTACAATTTTAAATGGCATGTTCAATATCCAATTTTGAAATGAAATCATGATGTCAACATATGATAGAGCGGTTGGAAAATGGCCTTAAAAATCCTTATTTTTTGCTAACTTTGAGCATTAATTAAGGTGGGACCCTAGCGTTATTTTTAACATTTTTCATTGGGTTCATGTTTAATGTCGCGTAGTGAATAAAGCCGTGCATTTGATTGCTCAAAACCATTTTCGGATGAATGAGAATTCAATGCGCGTTTTCTGGTTCGTGGAAATGACTTTAGGTGGGTTTCTTACATATTTGTGAAATGTGCTTGTCCCACATTGGAAAGGCTTATGGATTTGTGTGGGTTTATATACCTTAGCTTGGGATTCTTGGGATAATTGGAATGGGCCCAAGGGGTACCCAAGTTTGTGGAAGGGTGAGGTTATGGGTAAAGTGGACTAGACCCATTAGACCCAAAACACGGGTGCGTGGTGTGAGGCTGGGTTGGGCTTATCCGGCCAATACTTCTCTTTTTGAGCTAAAAACTTTTGTAATTTATTTTTGATTTCGATTTCAAAATTCAAAATAAATTGGTTCAGAATTTTTCCTTCACCCAAACAGATCCTTAACGGGTTCAAACCCACTCGAACAGGTTCAAAGGATTCAAAACAAGTTCATACCTGAATTTAAATTTGTATATGTTCAAACAGATTTGTAACTGTTCAATTTTTCCAAAGAGGTTTCTATCTGTTCAAAAAAGTTACCATTCTTCCTATATAAAGCCTGCATTTCAGCAATTCTTGGATCAGATTTTTTCATCAAATTTTCATCCTTCTTATTATGTTCTTCTTTGTGTTTTTGCGTTTGTTTTGTATTTAATTTTTTAGGAAGAAAAAGAAAGAGTTACAACATTGTTTGGTTCGCCAGACTTGATTTTATAGTGCTGTAAAATCAAGTGTTAGTCGTTGCATCTTGCGAAGTACACGCCGATAAATCTCGAAGCATCGGAGCGAGGGCGAAATCTACTTTAAGGAGATTGTGTTCAACATAAGCCTCGACTAAGCGTTTAATTCAGAATTTAATTTATATAATTATTTTTCTGAATTATTTTATTTTGTTGTTTATTTAATTTATACATTTAATTTACACACACACACCACTATGGGTGTAACAATCTTAAAGTAAATTTTCAGTTTTTATTTATTTATGTGTTAGACAGACGAATATTTTGTTTCGGGAAATTAAATAGTAGTCATATACTGTTTAATTTCTTAAATAGTAGTAATATACTGTTTTGATAACATAGTAGTATACTGTTTATCATTGGAATTTTGTTACAAAATATTTTTCTGTATGTTTTGTGTGTAAATTCTTTTCTATATAAATTTGTGATTGGTGTATTATTATTTTGTCAAAATTATGACAACTGAAATAAGCAGTACTCAGACTGTTATTACTCAAAACCCCACACCTGTTGTGCCAGTGATGACTTCGGCAGTACCAGTAAATCATGGGAAAAGCCAGAAAAATTCAATGGAAATGATTTTAAAAGATGGCAACAAAAAATGATATTTTATCTTACCACATTGAATTTGGCTCGCTTCACCCATGAAAAAGCTCCGGCATTGAAAAAGAGAGAAACTAATCGGCAAGTGGTCGCCGCAATCGATACATGGAAACATGGTGATTTTCTGTGTCGGAATTATATCCTCAATGGGTTGGACAATGCACTGTACAATGTGTATAGTGTCAAAAGCACTGCTAAAGAACTGTGGGAATCTCTAGATCATAAATATAAGACAAAGGATGCCGGGACAAAGAAATTTGTTGTCGGCCGTTTCCTAGATTTTAAAATGATAGATTCCAAGACGGTTATTAGCCAGGTTCAAGGTCTCCAATTAATTCTCCATGACATACATGCGAAAAGGAATGGTTCTCAGTGAATCTTTCCAAGTAATGACAATCATTGAAAAATTGCCATCATCTTGGAAAGAATTCAAGAATTATCTAAAGCATAAACGCAAGGAGATGAAATTGGTGGAACTGATAGTACGGCTCAGTATTGAGGAGGACAACCATGGTTCTGACAGAAAGTCAGGAAACCATGTCATGCAGGCTAAAGCAAATGTTGTGGAACATGAACATGGGTCAAAGTTCAATAACAAAAAGCAGAAGCATGATGGCAATGGTCCCAAACAAGGATCCACTAGTAAGATCAAAGGGATCAACAACGGGTTCAACAAGAGGTTCAAAGGAAAGTGTTTTTTGTGTGGCAAAGATGGACATTACGCTAAGGATTGTCACGTTTGCAAGGACGGAGGGAGTTTAAGCAAAAAGTCAGCACAAGCCAACATAGCCAATGATTTTTATCTTTCTGATGGAGTGGCAGACATCAATCTTGTTGCAGTAGTCTCTGAAGCAAATTTGGTGGGCAATCCCAAGGAGTGGTGGTGGATACTGGAGTAACCCGCCATATATGTGCAGATAAGAAGATGTTAACAATCTACAAAGTGGTGGAAAGTGGGGAATAGCTTTTTATGGGAAACTCCTCCACTTCAACTGTGGAAGGACAAGGAAAGATCGTGCTAAAAATGACCTCGAGGAAAGAACTCACGCTCAACAATGTACTCCATGTGCTAGAAATTCATAAAAATTTGATTTTTGGGTCATTGTTGATCAAGAATGGGTTTAAATTAGTCTTTGAATTTGACATGGTTATACTCTCCAAAAGTGACATGTATGTAGGGTGAGGTTATATGAGTTTTAAGCTCGATGTAAATACTGTTGTACCTAATTTGGCTATTAATAATAATAACACATCTTCTATTTATATTGTTGAGTCTTCTTTTTTATGGCATGGTAGATTAGGACATGTAAATTTTAATTCTTTGCGTAGACTTATTGCTTTAGAATTTTTACCAAACTTAGAATTTGATCCTAATCATAAATATGAGATTTGTGTTGAGGAAAAACTCACTAAGGCATCATTTAATAAAGTAGAAAGAAGTATTAAACCTCTAAGTTTAATTCACACAGATATTTGTGATTTAAAATTTGTTCAAACTAGAGGAGGTAAGAAGTACTTTATTACTTTTATTGATGATTGCACTCGATATTGCTATGTTTACTTATTGAGAAATAAAGATGAAGCCTTAGAAGCTTTTAAGCAATATAAACTTGAGGTTGAAAATCAACTTGGCAAAACTATTAAGATAGTGAGAAGTGACAGAGGTGGTAAGTATGATGCACCATTTGAGGAATTTTGTTCTGAACATGGTATTATTCACCACACCACTACACCCTATTCTCCTCAGTCAAATAGAGTTGCTAAGAGAAAGAATCGAACTCTGAAAGAGATGATAAATGCCATGTTGATTAGTTTAGGATTACTTCAGAACTTGTGGGGGGAGGCGATTTTGTCTGCTAACTTTATCCTTAACAAGGTACCCCAGAAGAAACTTAATCAAACATCTTATGAATTATGGAAAGGTCGACGACCTACCTACAATTACCTTAAAGTATGGGGGTGTTTGGCCGAGGTGGCAGTCCCTAATCCTAAAACGACTAAGATAGGACCAAAAATCGTTGATTGTGTGTTCATTGGTTATGAAAATAATAGTAGTGCATATAGATTTTTAGTTCATAGATCTGAAAATCCTAATATGCATGTAAACACTATTATTGAGTCAAGGAATGCATCGTTTTTTGAACACATTTTTCCATACAAGGAAACTGAAGAGAAAAGTTCAAATAAAAGAACTTTTGATGCTGTTATGGGTAACAGTGAAGACCACAATGATAATAAAGCAGATGAACTTAGACGTAGCAAGAGTGCTAGGATCTTTACATTATTTGGTCCAGATTTTCTGACATACCTATTAGAAAATGAGCCTCAAAACTTCAAGAAAGCAATTTCAAGTCCTAAAGCTCTGTTGTGGACAGAGGTTGTGAATAGTGAAATTGAATCAATACTGCAAACTCATACTTGCGAACTGGTGGATCTTCCACCAAGGTGTAAGCCTCTTGGATATAAGTGGATATTCAAGAGAAAAATGAAAACATATGGTTTAATAGATAAATACAAGGCCAGGCTTGTTGTTAAGGGATACAGACAGAAGAAAGGCCTTGATTATTTTGACACGTATTCACCAATGACAAAAATAACATCTATTCACATGTTGATTGTGATTGCAGCTTTGTATAATCTGGAACTACATCAAATGGATGTTAAAACAACTTTTTTTGAATGGCGAGTTAGAAGAAGAAATTTATATGGAACAATCAGAAGGGTTTCAAGTTTGCGGCCAAGAGAAAAAGGTTTGTAAACGTGTCAAATCCCTTTATGGATTAAAACAAGCTCCGAAACAATGGCATGAAAAATTTGATCATGCTATGCTTTCGGATGGTTTTAAGATAAACGAATATGACAAATGCGTCTATGTTAAAAGCACAGACAAAGGCTATGTCATAGTTTGTCTTTATGCGGATGACATACTCATTGTTGGAAACAATAATGACATGATTAAATCCACAAAGAAAATGTTAAACAAAAAGTTTGACATGAAAGATCTGGGAGTAACAGATGTAATTCTAGGAATAAAAATTACTAGAACATATGAAGGATATGCTTTATCTCAGTCTCACTATGTTGAGAAGATTCTGGAGAAATTTGGAAAGCATGACGACCATCCTGCTAAAACACTTGTTGGCATTAGTCTTCATTTTTCAAAAAATACAAGTACAGGCATATCACAGTTAGAGTACTCTCAAATAATCGAAAGCTTGATGTACTTAATGAATTGCACTAGGCCAGATATAGCCTATGTTGTAAGCAAATTGAATAGGTACACAAGTAATCCAGGGTCCGATCATTGGAAAGCAATAATTAGGGTACTTAGGTATCTAAGACATACCTGGAATTATAGCTTACATTATACCAAATATCCAGCAGTACTTGAGGGGTACAGCGATGCAAATTGGATATCGGATACTAAAGACTCAAAATCCACTTGTAGATACGTCTTTACCTTGGGAGGTGTTGCAGTCTCTTGGAAATCCTCCAAGCAGACATGCATAACAAGGTCGACAATGGAATCTAAGTTTATCACATTAGATAAAACAGGAGAAGAAGCAGAATAGCTTTGTAATTTCTTAGAAGACATTCCAATGTGGCCTAAACCTGTACCAGCTACATCCATACACTGTGATAGTGAAGCAGCAATAGAACGGGCACAAAATCACATATATAACGGTAAGTCTCAACACATTCGTCGAAGACATAATACCATTAGGCATTTGCTCTTACATGGAATAATTTCCATAGAATATGTAAAGTCGAAGGAGAATATTATAGATCCATTGACTAAAGGGCTAGCCAGAGAGCAAGTGTGCTATTTATCAAGGGGAATGGGATTAAAGCCTATTACTTAAAAGTCGTCATAATGGCAACCCAACCTAGTTGACTGGAGATCCCAAGATCTATGTTGAAAGAGACAACCGAATTATGGATAACTTCACGTATCACTAAGGAGGTTTTCTCCTACCCATTTCTATGATAAAAAGAGTGATACTTGCAGCGTTAGTAGGATAAGCTTTGGTTTTAATGATTCTTATAGCTAGGACATCCAAGTGGGGTATAGCAGGATACTCTTAATAAGAAGTTACCTATATGAGTGTGAACTAGGCCGATTTTGTGAGAATTGTGAAGGCTAAATTCTCTAGAGCACTCATGAATTACTAAACATTGTTTAGGGCCAAAATAAACACAACCGTAAGAACCAAACTATGTCTGCAGATACACTATATATAGTCTATTGTCTTCGCTTACACAAACAGTTGAACAGTTCAAGGTATCGCGTTCACTGGTTAGCCAGTAAGTCCGATAGGCTTTCACTAGAGAAGGTTAAAAGCCAAAAGCTACCTATCTCGATGTGGTGTATCTTCTTAATGTACTCTTTCTTTGTCTACATCTTGTTGCATATCCGTTATCGTGAATTCTATTCATGTGGGGGATTGTTGGAAAATGGCTTTAAAAATTCTTATTTTTTGCTAACTTTGAGCATTAATTAAGGTGGGACCCTAGCGTTATTTTTAACGTTTTTCATTGGGTTCATGTTTAATGCCATGTAATGAATAAAACCGTGTATTTGGTTGCTCAAAATCATTTTCGAATGAATGAGAATTCAACGCGCGTTTTCGGGTTCTTGAAAATGGCTTTAGGTTGGTTTTGTACACATTTATGAAATGTGCTTGTCCTACATTGGAAAGGCTTATGGATTTGTGTGGGTTTATATACCTTAGCTTGGGATACTTAGGATGGGCCCCAAAGGGTACCCAAGTTTGTGGAAGGGTGAGGTTATGAGTAAAGTTGGCTAGACCCATTGGACCCAAAACAAAAACCGCACGCGCGTGCCACTACTATTGTTCGTCCGGTTGGCCAGGCGCGTGGGTGGGCTAGATTAGGCCTGGGCTTGGGTGCGGGTGCATGGTGTGAGGTTGGGTTGGGCTTGTCTGACCCAATATTTCTCTTTTTGGGCCAAAAACATTTGTATATTTTTAATTTTGGTTTCAAAATTCAAAATAAATTGGCCCATAATTTTTCCTTTTACCCAAACAGGTCCCTAACGGGTTCAGACCCACCCGAACAGGTTCAAAGGGTTCAAAACAAGTTCATGCCTGTTGAATTTAAATCTGTATCTGTTCAAACAGATTTGTACCTGTTCAATCTGTCCGAACAGGTTTCTATCTATTCAGAAAAGTTATCATTCTTCCTATATAAAGCCTGTATTCCAACATTTCTTGGATCATATTTTTTTCATCAGATTTTTGTCATTCTTATTCTGTTTGTCTCTGTGTTTCTGCATCTGTTCTGTATTTAATTTTTTAAGAAGAAAGAGAAAGAGTTACAACATTGTTTGGTTCGCCAGACTTGGTTTTATAGTGCTGTAAAATCAAGTGTTAGTCGTTGCATCTTGGGAAGTAGACGCCGATAATTCTCAAAGCACCAGAGCGAAGGCGAAATCTACTTTAAGGAGATTTTGTCCAACACAAGCCTAAACTTTAATTTCTGTAAGCGTTTAATTTGGAATTTAATTTATATAATTATTTTCTGAATTATTTTATTTTGTTGCTTATTTAATTTATACATTTAATTTACACACACACACACACCACTGTGGGTGTAACAAGAGCAAAGTGAAATCGGAAGTATAACTTGTTATTTTAGAAAAAGAAATGAACACCTTATAAATGCTACAGAAGTGCAATAGTCAATCACTTATTATTTCGCTTGGAAATGACACGCTCACTCATGGTATTAAAAGTTGACGTTTTGGACACCTCACTAATACAACACAATTGCTGTTGCAACAATCTTCTGTGTAAAATAAATAACTTGAAACTATATCAAACAATAAATAAATAAATTACTTACTGAATTTATTTACCGAACCGAATAAGTACAAAAAGATCAAGGCGAGTGTGTGACACTTTGTCCTTAAGACAGATTCGCCCCGCTTCGGTGCTTACGGATAAATGGCATCTATTTCCCAGGATACAATGATCTACATAGATTGTAGTAGCACTCCAAACAATCTTTACGGCGAACTAGAACCTGTGTTCTATACTCTTAGAAATTTCTCCAAAAATTAGTATGAAGAATAATGCAAAGGGAGAGCAAAACCGTGAAGAGAAATGAATTTTCTGGATGTCCAAAACTACTGGAAATGATCCTGAATTTATAGGCATAGAAGGTGACTGTTGGGAAGAGCTGAACATGTACAATTTGAATTGAACAGATATGATTTCGAATTGAACAGGTGCAGAAAGAAATTCAAATATATTTGAACAGTTTGAATTTGTTTGGAAGAAACCGAATCTGTTTGGTGCAAATTGTCAACCTATTTGAACCTGCTGGACCGGAGGAGGAACTGCTTTTGGACAGAAATTTGAATTTAAATTTGGCGCAAATTTTGAATTAATTTCGTTCAGAAAAAATAATTTCCCGCAAGAATTTTTGAAAAAAATTCAAACAAATTTTGTCCAAAAAATTAATGTAAGGACCCAACCCACAACCTGAACTCGGTCAGTCGGATGGCGGCAGTGCGTATGTGGTGGTTTGAGCCAAAGCCTACTTTGTTCATAACTCCTCCCTTCTACAAACTTGGGGTGCCCCTTGGGGTCCAACCCAAGTTTGTCCACCTAGAGCTTATAAACATATACAAGCTCTCTTCAAGTTTTAATGTGGGACAATTCATTTCAAGGAAACCCACATTTTATTTCTTTAATTGTCCATTCCACGAACTCAAAAAGGATGTCAATTTCCCATTCACTCATTAATAGTTTTGACGAACCTTTTGCACCGTGTGACTTGCCACGCTGCAAGGAACATGACACCTCTTTGGACCCACCCCAAAAGACGTGTGGGACCCACTCAAATTTGGGCTCAAAATTGGCCCAAAATAAGCTTATAAAAACCATACTTTCCAACAATTGCAACAATCAATCTCTTGCTGCTTCGCTTGGATACATTACACTCTTCCATAATATTCAAAGTTGGGCTTTGGCATCATTAGTGATAATAGCAATGTTGTACAGATTGAGAGACTACTTGAGAGAGAGAGAGAGAGAGAGAGTGTGTGTGTGTGTGTGTGTGTGTGTGTGTGTGAGGAAAGGTGCCCCTCATCACTTCCATTTGTCTGTACCATGGATCTTTCATTTGAAACAGTCTAAGAACATATAAATAAATCACAGAATCAGATATACTTTTCACCTTCTTCCATGACACATTCCGCATCTAATGGATCTACAAAATTATTCTAAAAAGACCTATCCAGTAGTTCAAAAATACATATTATCATCTTTCATGGCATTAAAGATGGGGCCTCCAACGGCTCTCCAAATGACCCAAAATGTTGATCCAATAAAAATAAATGTCCCCACTTATACAGCCATATGTCTCAAAAATTGCTTCAAAATGGTCCAAAAATGGACACTACTTTGTGGGCCAAATTTTACTTCTGAAGGTTCCAAATAAAACCAGAAAATTACTTCTTAAACTCCTGGCCCAAAAGTCTTAAACTCTGGACTTTTAACAACAGGCCACAATATTGTCTCAAAGCCTCTTTTGGGCACTAAAGTTTCAGCTTTCGAAGGCCCAAAAAGTTTATTACCAAGTTAATCTTGTCATTTTAAATCTAGTCTCTTTTAAGATTATGGTAAAATTAAATTGATTAAAAATTAATTTGTGAAAATTCAAATTAAATTCAAACTACGATGGACTTGATTCTAGTCAGGAGTTAATTCCCCGACTTTTTTTTTTTTTAGAAATGTCAATACAAATAGAAGCTAAACAGATTCAGCCCGAATGAGCTTACATAATTCAGGAGGCACCTCATTCCTCCAAATTCTCTTACTAGTCACATGACCCGCCATACGAGCCAGCCCATGAGCAGCCTTATTTCCAGTGCGCAGCACAAACGAGCAGCAAAAACTAGTGAAACAGCGGCTTGTATACACGGCACCTTGAAGAATATGGCCAAACGAAGAGAGCACTTGATCCTCACATTGAATAGCTTTAATAACGGATGAAGAGTCCCCCTCCAAGTGAATATGCTGCAGTCCTAGTTCTGCTCCAAACGCAATCGCACTTGTCGCTGCTAAAGCTTCAGCACAATCTGCCTCAACCCAATGTGGCAGTCGTTCCAACAGGGCTGCAATCATTTTACCATGAGCCTCCCGAACAATCACACCCACCCCAATGGCCTCCAAAGCACCAAAAGTCGCCGCATCGAAATTAATCTTGAAAACACCCACTGGCGGTGGCCTCCAACTCGACGGAGTAGGACAAACCCGCAATCTTTGAACTTGGGCTCTGACTTGACAGAAATCTTGTAAATAAGCACACGCTCTCTGCACAATCACCATCGCAACCCGCTTAACATTATTGAAGATAGCTTGGTTTCGAGCAAACCATAAGCCCCAGCACAGTGCAAAAAATAGCCCCAAACCTGCCTCATCAACTTGTTTCACAACCTCAACGACCCAATGATAAAAATCATAACCCACCCCAATATCGGTAACGAAAGGCAAAGGACTAGCAGCCCATACTTGATGCGCCACGTCACATTCCTTAACACAGTGCATTAACGTCTCCACAGCTTCGTCACAACAGTCACACCCAAGATCAATAGGCACTCGGCGTTGCCATAACCGGTCCCGGGTTGGGATAATATTCAAGCATGCCTTCCATGCAAAGCCCTTGATCTTGCTCGGAATTTTTAAATGCCAAATCCCCTTCCAAAACCGTCGGTTGGCTTCCTCTCTATTGGACGATTCCGGATATGATCCAATTCTAGACAGAGTCATTTGTAAATGATAAGCCGATCGAACCGAAAACCTCCCATCCTGGGTATAATGCCAAATCAAAGTGTCAGAAGGCAGGCAAGGGCTAATAGGAATTTTTCTAATTACTTCCACATCAACATCAAGAAAATGGGTCTGTAGCTTTTCCAAGTCCCAGCATTTACGGGCTGGATCAATCAAAAAACTTACCGTAGTACCATGATGAAGAGAAGGAGGAGAGATGGGCAGAAAAGAATTCGCCACTCCATTTATCACTTACCATAAATCCCAGATTACCCATTACCAAACCCAGATTAAACAACTTGCTTATCGCATTGCCCGACTCAAATTAGCCAAAAAAAACTACTAAACGTGCTTAGCATATTAATTTTCACCAGATTCAAGCTCATCGCCATTTACTTACTAATTATTACAACTGTTTAGATTATCATCAACAATATCTTGATTTTCTTAACAGTTGTTAATCTTTGTTGCTAACATTTGTTTCTATTAACACAGATGTCTCGTCCCAGACCTCCTTCAAAAGCCTTAGTTCCATCCAGCCAACCTTTTGTTCCTCCTCATTTGGAGCTAGTAACCCAATACCATCCAATTGAAATGATAAACCGTTACCAAGTCCTTGGTAACATTCCTAAACCTAGCTACACATCTGCTTTGGCTACTGATCCTTTTGCTTCTTTCAGCCAAGCGGTTACTCCATACCCTCCTAATCCAATTAAAACAGCCGATCTGATTATGTTAAATCCACTACTACTAATCTATTTTTCAAAGAACCCAGTCACCCTAAGAGTCAGTCTGTTAATGACCTGGTTAAATCTTATTTTCCTACTAGATGGCATTTTATTCCAATGCATCCTGAGAAAACAATCACCTATTACAAAGACATCTTATTCAACCATCAATCCATTGTGATTAAACCTATCTATGATCGTACCTATACTAGTAAAGTTGTTTACCATTCTCTTTATATCCATAACATTGTTTCCTTAGCTGAATGGGGTTCTTCTTATCAGCTTCGTGATCTACCCAATCATTCCCTTCAGTATAGTTATTATGACTATATTGATGCCTGGTTCAAAATATTTCTTTACCGAACTGATACATTTAGTCACTCCTGGTTTCTTTAATTTGATCAAAAGTTTAAATCTGAATTTCCTACTTGGTTTCTGAGATGGTGGACTCATTATGGCGCCATTTCAGATATCTTCCTAGCCATTGTACTGGAATAGGCTAACTATTTTTCAACTGTTTTCTCATTCACCCCACAACAGAAGAAATTCCCTAAACTGCTTATTTTTATATCCAAATACAAGATTCCTTGGATATTCAAATGGCATTATGGCATTTCTGATGATGTGGTTCAAAGGCTGCATATGGTTAAATGGTGGGATAACTACAAAGTTTCCCACATTGTTGAAATTGTTCAAGCTGAATTCCCGACTAATATTCATGCCCCTACACCTGCCATGGTTAAAGCTCAGCAGAACCCAACTGCTTCAATCACCCAAGGAAGCCAACTTCCTACAGTCAACCTTGGACAACTTCCTACAGTCAACCTTGGAAGCCCAACTTCAAGTTCTTCCAAGCTCAAGTCATCCAAGTCAAAGGTTAAACCAACGAATAAATCAAAGCCAGCAAAGCCCAGCACTGTTAAGCCCAAGTTAGAGGATAAATCCAAGTCCAAGGGTAAGCCCAAGTCCAAATCATCTCGAGATGAGCTACTCAAAATGGCTCGTCTACTAGTGGATCAGGCTGAAGCCCAATCCAATTCGGATAACAGCAATTTAGAAGAAGGTTCAGACAATTCAGACTCTTCTGAAGGTTCATATAGCGACCCCGGTCTTTTCCCAGTTAGTTGTTGTATCCGGACTTATGTTCCGTAGATCTCATTGTTATATAATTGTTGTTGTTGTCCTTTAATTCCTTATTTTTGAGTTATAGGATGTGTTGGGCAGGTTTGTTACAGGTTGGTTGGGTTTGAAAACCAAGTGTTGCTGTCCAGATTTTTGTGTCTTCGCTCGAGCGAGAGATTGCGTCCAGTATAGACCTAAAAGCAGGATTTCTTGGCTCGAGCGAGCTTTCCTTCGCCCGAGCGAGTTTCGAGTCCTTCGCTCGAGCGAGCATTCTGTCGCTCGAGCGTGCTTCTGGGTTGCAGATCTGAAGCATTGCATTCTTGGCTCGAGCGAGACTTTCTTCGCTCGAGCGAGTAATTCTTGTGTCTGGTCGCTCGAGCGACCAATCCTTCGCTCGAGCGAGCCTGTCGGGTTTAAATAGGCAGCAGCGGTTTTTAAAACACTTTTTCACCCTTTTTCTGATTTCAAAACCCTAGGTACGACTTTTCTCTCCCTCCACTCACCTTCTCTCTTAGGTATCATCTCTTTTTAGGGTGTTTTTACCCTAGGTTCTTTATTAAAAAGATAGAGTGAGTCGAGAGCTTCATTCTAATCTGAGAGTTTGTGGATTTGGAGCACTTTGGACTTTGGGTCGTCATCTCCGTCTTCTCCATTCGGGTTATTTACATCGATGTAAGGATTTCCTACTCCATATTATAGGTTTTGTTCTAAGTTTTGGTATTTTGATATGTTGGGGGTTATTTGGTAATTTTGGGAAAAACCCTAATTGTTTTAATAAATTAATTTGTATAATTAATTTAAGGGAAAATTGGGGAATTTAATTAAATTCAGGGAATTGGACTATTATAAGTTTAAATGGTGTAGTTGGATAATTTTAATCACTCACCTACTGAATTGTTGAGATTATAATTGTTGATATGTTTATTTCTTGTCTAGAAATAACTGTTTTGGGCTATCGGTGGAGGATAGTCGTGATTGTTGTAGACATTGCATGTGGATTAGGGAAAATTGAAACTAATCACTTTGGTTAAGTCATAAATTTTGACTATTGAATTAATACAAAAAATATGTGTATTGATTGAGCATTGCATATGCATATTGTTTGGGAGGAGATAGGGGATGTACTCCACGGTTTAGGGGAAGATAGGGGATGGACCTCTAAACCGGATTTGTTTGGGAGGAGATAGGGGATGGACTCCATTAGCATCACTATTATGTGTGCTTATTGATTTATAGAAGTGTTTTTACATATTGTTGATACAGCACTAAAATGTATATCAAATGAGAAGTATGAAGTATTTTGATATGAGCCTTAGTCTCATTTAGTTTGTTGACATTCGAAGTATTGTTAATGTGATGTGTAGTTCACTGTTATAGTTTGGCCAGGTTCTGAGCCATATTGTTAAAAATGAAAAGTTGAATAAATAATGGAAAGTGAAACTGAAATTTGAGTTAACCATCTATTGAATGCTATTGCTTTATTCAATGCTTATATTTGGTTTAGTATATTTCTACTGGGCTGTGGCTCACCCTATATGGGAACATCATTTTCAGGTTCAGGTGATGTGCTACCTCCAAGGATTTAGCTTGGATGGATTTAGAGTTGAAGACTCTATTTAGATTAGTTATTTGTTTTGTTTTAATTTGATGTTACATGTAAACTCAAGCCTAGGGCTTAATGTGTAAATGAGTTAGTACTCATATTTTTGTGTCCAAGTGTTGGCTTGGAAAGATGTAAGCCCGTAGGGCATTTACTTTCATTATTATATGTAATGTCTTTTAATAAGATTACTCTGATGGATGAGATGATACTTGGTTTTCTTTTATCAATGCATGTTAATGTTATATATTATGGGTTTATTTTTGAGGGCGTTACAATTCAACTACTCAAAACCCATATAGACCCGAGTTTCAAGATGCTCAGGACCCATATGCCTAATCAGCTCTGCATTGGATTCCATATATTTACATATTGGCTTCAATCAATACTCTTTTGAGAAAAGCTGCCTCTATGTATTTATATTGATTTCCTGATAACATTTTCCACCGAAAGCAATGAATAGTAAAAAGTCACTATTCACTTTTACTATCAATCTGCTAAAACTGCATCAACTTTTGTCAATCAACCGAAAGCATCCGACAGCCTGCTTTGCCCATGTGCTGCCAGCTGCTCTCATAATCAACCAAGTCACATGCTGCGTAGTTAATTTTCTTTTCTATATATTGTAAGGCTTCGGCCAATTGTAAAGGATAAGAAAAAACAGAGCGAAAAAGAAGTGCTCTTCTGTTCAAAGCCTTGTTTTCTAATTTTCTAGTTATGTATTTGGAAGCAACTCTTTGCAATGATTTCCATTAAACAATTGTAAGTTATGATTAAAATTTGTTCTCTATTTTAAGTATATTTTGTGTGCATATTATTCCATCTCCATTTGTTGTATTTCTATGCTTCTTTATTCTTCATTTCTATGCGTCTTTTAGTATCAGAGCCAAGTTATTGGTGATTGCTTATAGTCCAGTTATTTCTTCCTAATTGTTCTCTATTTTGTCTATTAATCTGCTTTCAGTCATCTTAATCTGTCCAAAATTATATCTGTTCGTCCACTTTGGAATTAGCTGCCTAGTCTTCATCCCAGTCCTTGGTAAGTCCTTTGATTAGGCAGTATTGGAATCTAGGGGTCAACTGAAATGGGTATGTGTGAAACCAGAGTATGTGAAAACATGATAAATTTAGACAATGTATTAAGATTCTTGTAAAACAGTTTAATCAACAAGAAAATGAGTCGATTATTTAGAAGTTATTCTTCTGTCAGTTCTCGGTCAACAACCTTGCCCTCTATATCTACTCAAGCATTAGTAATTAATGAAGAAGAAGTAGAAATAAAAAATGATGAAGTTGATTTGAGTTGGAATATACCAAAATTGTCTGTTAAAGAAATTTATAAAACTACTTTTCTACAAAATACCTTCAAAGTTAATTTGCATGTTAAAACTTTAGAACAAGTTTATGTTTTAGAAAAACCTAGAGAAACATGTCAACTTTTTGATACTAATACTATTAAACGACATTTAAAATCTGGCCATAATTTCATTCATTTAGGATTAATTCAAGTTGGAATAAACCCATTAACTCCTCAAGGGAAAAACACTTCTGTTTTATTATGTTTAAGAGATGTTTGTTTTATTGATTATAATGATAGTTTAATGGGCATGGTAGAAACTGGTCTCCACAAAGGACCCATTCATTTTAACTGTTTTCCTGATTTTACTCTTAGTCTTCGTGATCCTCATATTTTAGATGCTTTAACGTTAAACATTCAATTATATGATTCATTTACTAATATGAAAGAGAAAACTCATAATATTGATTTAATTTATAGAGTTCATTATAAATGTATCAAAACCAATTTAAATGTTCAACCTCTACATAAAAGTCCCAAAGATAAAACTCTATTAATTCAAAGTAGTAAGAATGATACTCATATAAACATTCCTCAAATGATTGAGTGGAAAAACATTACTTTCCCTGAGCAATGGGTTACTGGTAATGAAAATTACAAACATAATCAAAACCAATCTACTAGTCATGATATCTAGGATATTCAACAATATACTGATGGATCTGTTCGCATTAAGTTTAATCGTAGTCAATCTTCTAGACATAGTACATCTAGTGTACCTACTGAAATTGAAACTGAAGATGAGATATTTAATACACCTTTATTTCGTAAGAATAGTCAAATCCATCTTGGTCAAACTTCCCATAATAAGATGAAAGGAGTAGATAACTCTGCCACATCCCAAATTAGTAAACCTGTTTATTCTACTCACACACATTTACAAGAAGAAGATATTGAATCTCAAGACTCCCCAACTCAAACTGATTTCGAAGTTCTACCTCCAATCAATCCTCAACTAATGACAATTAGTAAACCTTTTGCTCCTGACCTTGATAAACTCCTTATTGACTTTCGATCTAAAGAAAGTCGAATTAAAAGACATACTTATCGTGCTAAATATGATTCTACTCAACAATCCAGAATAACTCGAAAATGGTATGATTTTATAATTGAATATAATATTGAACTTCCTTTCTTTGAATATTTTGAAAATTATTACAAAAAAGTTAATACAATCACAAAACATAAATGGAAAACTTCTCCTAATACTACTGTGAGTTCTAGCCATCCTCCTTTAGTTAACATTCTTATCGACCATCAAGGAACTGAAGTCTCAGCCTCTCCTTTTAAGTTACCTAGTATTGACCCTGATATTAAAAAAGTTATTGAACAAAATAATTATACTGATCAATGTTTAAAAACAATTGGTACACAATTAGATAAGATTGAAACTCATTTAGATTCAATTAATATTACCTCTACTAAACAATCTTTAGATCAACCTTTGCTTAATCTTTCTAGTAACCGATCCAAAAGAACTAGTTTAATTACTCAAGATCATTCTACTGTTAAAGCTATAGAACAAATACTTACCAAATTAACTACGTCTGAAACAGCCTCACCTTCTAGTAATAAGGGTTTTACTGTATTAAATCAACAAATTATTGATACTGCTTCTAATCACTCTGAAACTGACTCCACTGATCATGAAATAAACCAATTAGCTCAACAATTTCAATCATCTACTCTTAAAAAATTTCATTATCCTAAAGTAAATCCTCAAACTACCAAAAATTGGTATTCCTGACCTACTCCTCCTGATCTCCAATATGAAGAAACTAATCTTTCTAATCAATTTTCTGTATCTGCTAAAAAGTTATACGAATGGAATATTGATGGTCTTAGTGAAGATCAAATACTTCAAAAATTAAATCATTTATCTATGGTTACAAATAGTGATCTTAGTAATTACCCTGAATATACTCAAGCTGAAATTGTTTTGTTAATTACTTCTGGTTTTACTAGTATGCTCAAATCTTGGTGGGAAAAATATCTTACTGAAGATCAACGCGACTCCATATTATATGCAAATGAAAAAGATGAAAATGATCTACCTATCTTTGATGAAACTATTGGCTATTACAAACCTAATGATATTAATACTTTAATCTATACCATAGTACGACATTTCATAGGTACCCCTACTAATATATATTCTAGCATACATGATCAACTTAGTAATCTTACCTGTCCAACTTTAAGTGATTTTAGATGGTATAAAAATGTATTCACCTCTAGAGTTATGTTAAGAGAAGACTGTACTAAATCTTTTTAGAAAGAAAAATTCATTAATGGATTACCTAGCTTGTTTGCTCACAAAATTAAAGATGTTCTTAGTCAACCTACTGGTGTTATTGAATATGATAAATTAACTTATGGTGATATAATTAGTACTATCCAAAAAGAAGGATTAAAAATGTGTATTGACCTTAAACTTAGTC
Source organism: Camellia granthamiana (assembly GCA_036172215.1). Taxonomy (NCBI): domain Eukaryota; kingdom Viridiplantae; phylum Streptophyta; class Magnoliopsida; order Ericales; family Theaceae; genus Camellia; species Camellia granthamiana. Next base: position 39,719,832 of record CM069909.1, on the reverse strand, counting down.
AAAACCTGCCAAGGATAAATATAAAGCTAAATATGAATTAGGCAATTTCTGTGAACAATATGGTCTACCTCCTGTAGCACCCTCCCGTCGCAAATCCCATAAATACTCCAAAAATAAACCTAAGTCATCCTACAAATATTCTAATAAATACAAAAAGAATTATTCACCTTCCAAATCAAATGATAAATTCTACACTAAACCCAAAAAGAAATATTACAAAAAATCACATCCAAAATCTAAATCTAATAAAGATATAACCTGCTATAATTGTGGTCAAAAAGGTCATTATTCTAATAAATGTAAAGAGAAACAAAAATTAAAAGATAAAGTTAATCAACTCCAAATCAATGATGAATCAAAAGCTCAATTGTTTGAAAATTTTCAATTAAATCAATCTGTTAGCAATTCCTCTTCAGATAATCCTAATACATCATCTGATTACATTTCCCCTAGTGATGATTCTAATAATAACATAGAATTAGGATGTAATGATGTTTGTTGTAAACCAGTTAAACAAATCACTGTTCTTACTAAACAAAATCAAAAAGAATCTGCGCTTATTGAATTAATTAGTCGATTAGATGATCTAGAATTAAAACAGAAATATATTGATAAGTTAAAATCCTTGTTAATCAATCCTGATAGAAAACCCCAACCTGATAAACCCGTAATTAGTTTGTCCAAAACTTTAGAAAGATTTAAAAATAAACACAAAGAAGTTACTTTACAAGATTTACAACATGAAATCAATCAGATTAAACAAACTATTAAAGAATTACAAAGTAAAGATAGAGCCCTAGAAAATGAAATTATTACATTAAAACTTAATAAAATTTTAGATAATTTCCAAGAAAATAACGAATCTCCTAATGAATCTGACCATGATTTTGATCCTACTAACCCTGAAAATTTATTATTTGATAATCGATCACATCACTCTCATAATCTTGAAGATAAAAGATTAAATCTTATTAATAAAATTCATATTCAAAAATAGTATTCAAAAGTTAAGTTAGTTGTTAATCATTCTAAATTAGATGTCATTACTTTAATTGATACTGGTGCTGATCTTAATTGCATTCAAGAAGGATTACTCCCTACTAAATATTATGAAAAATGTCATGAAGAGTTAACATCTGCTAATGGTGGTAAAATGCATATTAAATATAAATTACCTAAAGTTCATGTCTGTCAAGAATTTTAATGAAAGACAAATTCCCACTAAATCTAGACCTATTCAAATGAATCATGAATTACTTGAAATGTGTAAAAAAGAAATTAATGAATTATTAAAAAATAAAATAATTAGTCCAAGTAAATCACCATGGTCTTGCCCTGCTTTTTATGTTAATAAAAATGCTGAATTAGAACGAGGTGTCCCTCGCCTAGTCATTAATTATAAACCATTAAATAAAGTTTTAGAATGGATTAGATATCCTATTCCTAATAAAAAAAAGATTTGATTAAACGACTTAGTCAAGCTGTCATTTTTAGTAAATTTGATTTAAAAAGTGGTTTTTGGCAAATTCAAATCCTAATGATAGCTATAAAACTGCTTTTACTACACCTTTTGGTCACTATGAATGGAATGTAATGCCATTTGGATTAAAAAATGCTCCTAGTGAATTTCAAAATATAATGAATGATATATTTAACCCATTTAGTCATTTTTCTATTGTTTACATTGATGACATATTAACTTTTTCAAAATCAATTAGTGAACATTGGAAACATTTAACTGCATTCTTTTATACTATTAAAAGTCATGGTTTAATCATTTCTACTCCTAAGATTAAATTGTTTCAAACTAAAGTTCGATTTTTAGGATATGATATTCACCAAAACACTATTTTACCTATTAGTCGTTCCATTGAGTTTGCGTCTAAGTTTCCTGATGAAATTTTAGATAAAACCCAATTACAATGGTTTTTAAGATCATTAAATTATATTGTTGAGTTCTATAAAGACCTTAGGAAAACTTGTCAACCTCTCTTTGATAGGTTAAAGGATCATCCTCCTCCTTGGTCTGCTGTTCATACTGCTATTGTCCAACAAGTCAAACACTATGTTAAGTCTCTTCCTTGCCTTGGTATTCCTACTGAAAATTCATTCAAAATTATTCAAACTGATGCTTCTGATATCGGTTATGATGGCATTCTTCTTCAGAAAGTCACTCCTCAATCATCTGAACAAATTGTTTGTTATCATTCTGGTGTCTGGAATAAAGCACAATTAAATTATAGTACTATTAAAAAGGAGATTTTATCTACTGTTTTATGTATTACTAAATTTCAAGATGATATTTTAAACCAAAATTTTTTACTTCGTGTTGATTGCAAATTTGCTAAATATGTTTTAGAACAAGACGTTCAAAATCTAGCTAGTAAGCAAATTTTTGCCCGATGGCAATCTATCTTAAGTATTTTTGATTTTGATATTACCTATATACCTGGTTGTCAAAATTCTATTCCTGATTTTCTTACCCGGAAATTATTATATATATATAAGTAACACAATACAAAACTTTTCTTTTTTCACCTAGAAATTGCAACAATTACTAAAGTGGCGCATCAGTATTGTCAATTCTAACATATTTTCTCTCTGTCTTCACATATAAATTATTTATTTTGATGTTATTAATAATTTTACTAAAAAATTGTTAATGGAGACTTATTATACCAAATTAATTAACTTATGTTGCAAAAACAAAAAACCAAAAAAAAAATTATGGGCTAATTCGGGCAACTCGGATAATTCGGACCTATCTCGGGTCAAGCTTGGACAGACAATCTCATGTTGCAATTCAAGCTTAGGTGGGCTTGGACAGCTCTCAACATAACTTGGACTGGACTAGGCTTGGACAACCTCTCAATCTAACCTAACCCGCCCTGCCCTAGTTGCACCCCTACCAATAATTATTAACTAAGAAAAGACCCACAAAATTTCTTTGTGCTTGACTAAGAAAGGACCCAAGAAAATTTTAGTATTATGGTGTTGTTTGGTGTAACTTAAGTCAAAAGCCGATAATTGAAAAGTAGAAGTCAAAAGCACACTTTTCCCAACTTTTAAATAATAAGTTTTTCTCAATTTATTTAAGCTATTTCTGCCTAATAAACTGTAAGCAGAAGCTGCACTAAACCGTTTGGCCTAATTTTTTCAAATTAAAATATCTATAATTAGTTTGTAGAATCCACACCAAACACCCCCTATTTGTTGGTACCTAAAACACCCTCTTGTGTATTTATCTGATCCCTAAAATCTCTCTTTATGATCTTAAAGACTTAAAAATGCCTAATTACGGCTAACAATCAAAAGATCTTAATGAGTATATGGGTTTTGACATACACTAAGCATATAAGTTTTACAACAACTATGAATGAAACAAATAATTAATAAGCTATAAAACACAAAGGATACACAATTAAAGACTAAGCTTGACTTAAACAATTTTTTTTTTTTTTAAGCACACCAAACACACTTATCAAAATTTATACATAGATAGAAATACTTACATAGCTTGATCTTGCTTTCAAAAGCTCTTCACCAAACTTTGATACCAATTACAAAACAAAAAGGAAAAAAGCTTTTCTACTATTTCTATTCTACTATTTTTATCAAGTTAAGCAACAGAAACAAAACAAGAAAATGAGAAGTTTAGACAACAAAGATTGAGAGAATTTACATTGCTTTATCTGTTGGCTTGAATGCCAATTTATAGAATTCAACTCCATAAACAAACAAAACCAAAATGTCTAGTCTAAATTTAATACATACTTAATTGGTTGGACTAACAAATATATACATTCAAATTTGCAAAGCTTTCCAAAAGTTTACTAACCTAGACTTAGGCTTATAAATACAATTTGACAATTATATATGACACCTAGACATATATTTATGGAGGTTCTGACAAACTCCAACTAAGCTACAATTATATACAAATATACATGATTGTTTACCTTCCTCGGTTTTCAAAGGGATAGACTGAAACAGATAAGATTTGGCTGATCATTTCTATTTTGTAGCATTGGCTAAAAAGGTTTGTTTGACCACTTTCCGCTTAATAATGTAGGTTGCTCCACGTGTCTTGGATAAGGTTGGAGTCGATCATGAGACAACTGCATGTAATAGTGGGGTCCATTATGCTTCCATCCGGTTTACGAGATTGTGATATTCTTCATCAGTCTCTGATGAAGGGGAATATGGATCTTGGTTGTATCGCTCATTCCAAAATTGTTCTACATTTTCGGCAGTCATGGCTAGTTCCAACGGAAGATCCAAATCATTTCTCTTTTTGAGGCGTAATAACATGTCAAGAGTCTCATTAATTTGTGTAGGAGACCTTTGATATGTTATGAGAAAATGAGTTACAAATGGTATTCTACCATCTGTGACCATGAATGGCAATTTTGCTAAGCCATGGATATTAGAAGCTACTTGTGAAACAGTTATTAAACTGTCTATCTAATATTCTGTCAAAGAAAGTTTTTAAATAGTTTCCAATCGCTCATTCCTGCGATCTTCATCTAAATAATCATCTTCAAATTCGAAATCTTTAGTTTCTTTGAGATACCAAATTCGATATGGTTGGAAAAAATGTTCTCGTTCTTACCAACCAATTGTGCTAGAGATCCAAAAAGTAAAATATTTACCCCATCAGAAGTCTTTTACTACCCATGAGTGCATTACTTTTATGATCATTGGATATTCTATCCATTAGATTGGATCTAAAATTTGGAAAGTAACTTGATTAGTTATTCCCCAATCTATATCTTCAAAAAAATCACATGTCATGGTTTGCCAGAATGGTTATTTTGGGAATTCTATCTTTAAAATTTAATTTATCATAAGATCATTCTAAGATTTGTCTAATCTTATCACGATAAACCTCAACTTGATTTTTTTATTAAAAGAAAATTTTCTTTTGGAAGCAAAGTTCTTACTTTTTCAAAAAGACAAATTATTTTTATTTGTTTAAAAACTAGATCAGAAAATGCATCTGATATGAGGTTTGATAGGTAAAGAAAATTGTTTATTTTTTCAAAATTAAAATCTTCATTCCAATTCATTTGTTTAAGGATATTAAAACAAAGATTTTACAAATTTTTTAATTTAGTTGTTTGCTCAGCTAATTTGTTGGCCAGAACTCCAATGTGTTTTCGAAATTTTACTTTATTGTCTATAATTTGAGTTTTTCAAACTCCATTAAGTTCTGTATAAATTTTTTTGGATATACCAGGGTTAAAAAAATATTTTATTTCAGATTCATCTGGTTTAGATGTCTGAATATTAGTTGGAACTGTGTTAGTTTTCATTTGACAAAAAATATTTTGATAAACAGGTATAGCTGGTGCACTGCAAAAAGCTTTTTTAGCTTTGGTTATACTATCATAGGATTTACAACTTACTCTTAGAAATCTGCAAACTTGCTTATTGCACTCATTCCATTCTGTGTAAATTCCAAGTTGTCTGCCTGCAAACACAATATAAATTTTTTCTTGTTTGGAGATTTTTTTTTAGCAATTGTCACCCAATCTCCTTGAGCGGATTGTTTACCCTTGTCCATTTTTTCCTCTTGGTCTAGAAGTCTTCTGTAAAAATTAAAATTACTTGTTTAGTAATTTAATTTTCTAAAACAATTCCTCCTAAGAAAATTTACAAGAAAATTGATAGTACCTTTAAGGTGTTCTATCTCAAAAGTATATTCAGAAATTTTATTATACCAGGCTAATCTTTTCCTTGCTCAATAAGTTTTTTATTAATCAAGAAATCTCTTACTGCCTTATTATCAGTGCGTATAATAAAATTTTTTGGGGCTAAATAAGTATAAAAACTTTTTATTGCCAATTTTATTACAAGTAATTCTTTTTTCAAAAATAATATATTTCTTTTCATTTGGTTTAAATATTCTAGAATTATATTCACAAATTAGTTCTTCTTTTTGTAATGGGGTACTTACCAATTAGTCCTATTAACTAGACTTATTTATCTACAGGTCCTAACTAATAAATTTAATACTATAAAAATAAGTGAGTGATAAATTTATCACTAAAAATTTATTCATAAAAACAAAGAGACTGATAAATTTATCACTATAAATTTATTCATAAAAATAAAAGACTGATAAATTTATCTTTATCACTTAATAAATTTATCAAATAGGACTTAATGGGTAATAAGTCTCCAAAGTAGGACCTATTGGGTAATAAGTCTCCAAAATAAGACATATTGGTAGTTTACCCTTTTGTAATTTTATAGGCATTGGATTTTTCTTGGTCTAATCCCATTTTCTGATAAAGGTATATCTTTGTCATGCCATAAGTTATTTGGTATTGCTTTAAGAATACATCCCCAGCATGCTTTTAAGACATCTGTTTCTAAAATTAATTTATCACTTGTTTTAGGAAGATAAACATCTAATTAAGTTTTAACATTTTCTTTAATTTGTTTAATTAAAGCAACATCTTCTGCTGTCCATTCGAATACAACATTTTTCTTTAATTTGGTTAACCAAGAAATTTCTATTTTTGAAAGATTTTTAATAAAATTTCGTCCATAATTTAAAATGCCTAATAAACTCTGTAATTGTGTTATATTTTCAAGAGTATCAGGAAAATCTCGTACTTTGGACAAAATATATTCCTGTAATTTTACATCTTTCTGGTCTAAAATTATTCCCAAAAATTCAATTAATTCTTTTTCTAGCTCAATCTTTTTTGGTGATAACATAATTCCATATTTTTTGAATTTTTCACAAAGTAATTTTAAATGTTTTTTGTACTCCTCCCAGGTTTAGAGAAGATAAGTATATCATCAATATAAACTACACAAGAATCATTAATATCTTAAAGATTGCATCCATCCATCGTTGAAATACTTATGGTGCTATATTTAAACCAAAAGGTATAACATTTCAGTGGTAATTTTCTCTAAATGTATTGAAAATTGTCAATTTTTTTGATTCTTCAGTCAATTAAATTTGCCAAAATCTACTCTTACAATAGAATACACGTTCTACTAACGTGTGTATGGGTTCAAATTTGACTCAAACAAAAAGGACCAACAATTACTAACTAAGAAAAGACCCCCAAAAAAAAAAAAAAAAAAAAAAAAAAAGGACCCAAGAAAATTCCAATATTATATACACCATTAAACCAGGGCAAAGTGGCTTATTATTTTCTTGATCTGCCATGCTATATATGTGTAGTTTATTATAAATTAAAAATTAATAATTAAAAGTATTCCTCTCATAATTTTTAAATAATTAATTTTTTTTAGTTTATTTAAGTTAAGTTATTTCTACTTAATAAATTATAAAACTATACCAAACAATCTAACACAAAATTCATAAAAAAATAAATAAATAAAAAACACTTAAATAAACAACACCAAACAACCCATTATATGGTAGAATAGTCTTGATTGCCTCAATGGCTGTAATTGATTGATGCCGTGCCACAAGAGACCATAGGTCTTGTTGGTGTCTGAGTTTAAAAAGGTAATAATTTTAATTGTAATTTTTTATTTTTTTTTCTTGGGGGTCCCTTTCTGGAAAATGTATGTCATGGGTTCAAACTAGAAATGGCTTATCATTCTATGGATGTTTCATTTTTCAAACCACCTTTACGGTTTTGATACGTTGGGGAGTAAAAATTACCAACTTTTTCTTTGGTTTCAAACTTGATAACAAACAATCAATGAAAAAACAGCACTCTTAATAATATTATATTGTTCCTCCTTCTCCACACCACACCACACCACACGACTACTCTGTACTCTGTACTCTCTGCATTTTAAACGGATTCAGACAATATTGCAAAAAGAAGTAAAGTTTGTTGCCCATGGATTCCGCTCAATGAATTGGTAGGCTCATCGCCACGTGCTATTCTGAACTTACTAAATAATTTTTTCATTGAGTGAGTCATTTCTTTCTCTATATTTTGTACTCCTACTATTTTATTCTCTATACATGGCATGAGATGTTCTGTTTTTAAATTTTTGTCCTTTCGTTTCAAAATATATACATTTCTTAAAACTAGTTTTGAGTTTGTAATAGAAAGATGGAGCTATTCAGATGCATAAGATCTTTGCTTGTGGCAGGCACAAGATCCTTTGTTCTCAAATTTCTCATTTAATTTCTCTCAAAACGTTCACATTTACTGGATCATGTATTGAAATTACTGCATATCAAGATTTTCAATGATTTAATGATTGTGAGTATTTTGAGACAGAAGGAATGAAAGATTTAAGAACATATAATTTCTTTTTGGTGGCAGTGTATTAAAAAGAGAGCATAGTTTCCATATTCATAAAATGCATGATAAAAACTGGAAAGGTTAAAAAAAATGAAGGAAAAAAAAAAAAAAAAAAAGGAAGTCATGCATTTTGGCTTAGATTGTGTATTTCAGGTTGATTGCATGTATTTAACCTTAAACAGAGTTAAATTCAATTATTTGGCTCTAGGAATAAATTATTAATACACGCGGGTGATTTGGCAATTGAATTTTGATTATTAGTTTGTTAGCAAACATGTTTTTGTGCCTTTTGCTAGTTAGTAAACCAAGAAAAAGACCCCCCCCCCCCCCCCCCCCAAAAAAAAGGATTATTTAGCTTATTTCTTCAAATTAATTATAGTAACTATTTTAACAAAAAAAAAAAAAAGTTTGGGTTTGGGTCTTGGTCTTGGTCATCATGAAATAAGTTTTGATTCATTTCAATTAGGTCGAGTTTGATTATAATAAAAGTGTTAGAAAATGAGAGAAAAAGAAGAAAAAAAAATATAAATTTTTATTGAGTTTGTTTAATATAAAATGGTAAAAATTATAAGATTTTTTTTTTTTTTTTTTTTTTTTGTACAATACAAACTAACATGGTGACTCAATTTTTAATTTTTTTGGGTAAAAATTCACTTGAAAATTGAAATTTGTCCATGCAAAATGTTATTTATATCTAACAACATTTTTAGCCTACCAAATATTTATAAGAAAAAGGATTATATTTTTTTCATTTAGTTTCTTTCACTTCACTTTACAATAATAGTTGATTAAATTTTTTCTTTCTAATCAATCTTTTTGTCAGTTAAAAAAAAAAAAAAAAAAAAAAAAAATTGCTTGGGCTCTTTCCACTAACGTGTGGATGGGTTCAAACTTTACGGTAATTCTTTCTAATCAACGGCTTTATCGGTCCAAAAAAAATTGGAAAAATTGCATTTCAGTGACATACATGTTGACCAAAACATTGCAAAATTATGGGATGGTGCAAATCATGCTGTGTCCTGGTGCAACTCAAAAATAGGAGTGCAACTCTGAGTTGCACCATACCATATTTTTACAATTATTGTCTACATTTCACTGAAATGTAATTTGCTAAAAAAAATCCTGTGACCCTCTTTTTACTAACGTGTGCATAGGAACTATATTCAAAAGACACTTTAAATTTCCAAAAAAAAAAAAAAAAAAACTTAGTGGAACAAGCTTATATAATTTGGAGATAATTAACAACTAATACTACTATATTAAAGGAGTTTTTTGAAATGGTAGGGTTCCATCACCCCCTCTTGTCTCAAATCCATTAAGGTCATGTTTGTTTGGACGGATATGACCCTAGGATTGGACTAATAATCTAACAAAATGTATAATTTGATGTTTGATTAAGAAAATTAGAGCCCGGATTAATAGTTTATTTGGACATAGTATCCTCTATATGGAGAACTATTGAATTTGAATCACAAGAGAAGGATAGGATACAAAATACAGGATTAAGGAGATATCGGACTAATTGGTTAAATTGTGAAATTGATAAGATATTGTCAATCTCTCATAATCCTAAGCCAATCCAAATATGGGATATGATGTACAATCCAAAGGGATTGATAATCCTAAAACTAACAATTGTAGGTATGCTAATCTTATTCAATCTAATCCGCTCAAACAAACATGACCTAAGTAAGCTCAACCAATCCAATTTTGGCCCGCAGGCTCATCACAAGCCCTATTTTGATAATCTAATTAGATTATATTTTTATGTCTTATTGTACAGATTATTCACAAAAAAAAAAAAATAAAAAAAAAAAAATAGATTGATATGATAATTGCAGCTCATAATTTAATCATATTTGCATTCAAAAAAATAAATGACAAGCTCAACCATAATTTTAACTACAAATTGGTATAACACATCACAAATATTCGTAATTTTCATTACAAAAAAAACATAATTTTCTTACAATGTATCATTTTTAGAAATGACAAAACATAAATTTCTTCAATATTGATATATAAAAAAAAATGTTATTATTTAAAAATTTTGAGTGTTGTTATCCTTTAGCATTTAATAAATATTTCTCTTAGTTTGATAAAGAGTATTAATGTTTTTTTCTATTTTAATTTTACATTTATTTTTTATTTTTTATAAAGAGGCCCGCTCTTAAAATTTTTCGAGTGTTATACACTCTCCGTTAGTTTAGACAAAAAATGTAACTATTATAATTTAGTCTAAAATTACAAGAGAGTTGTTTGGCTATTTTTAAACCATAAGGTGTAAAATGCTCCAACCTTAAACCACTAAGATATAAAATGACTTTTGTTATAAAAAATTTGGTCCTTGAACAATGAATGAAAACTCTACCATACACTGTATATTCATCGTTTATAATGTAGAAATGACTTATTCTTCTCTCCCTTAGGCCTTGTTTGTTTTAGTCTGAAAGTGATGAAATTGGACTAACAATTTGGTGGACCTCATATTCTCCAATAGAGATAAACTTATTCACGAAATTAATTATACTCCAGTGAAACCTATTGGAAAATTATAAAATTGTGTTTAGATTATAAATTTATATAATAATTTGAAAAGAGAAATTGAAAAGGTGAAGCAAATATAAGCTAAATTTGCCTCATCTTTTTTCTCTTTCAAATCCCTCCTTAAATTCATGATCCAAACACAGTGTAAAGAAATTATTTACAGTACAGCCGTGAATAAGTTTATCTCTTTGTGATAATATCATGGGACTACGAATTTCCTCCAAGGGGTATTAGCAATTCCATGAGGGGTTGTGTTTCACAATTCAATCCCTTGAGATTGAGATTGGACGTAAAAATATCATTATATCCCCACTTTACAAAAAATAATAAAATTAATTTTATATATTAAGGACTTTTACATAAATTTATAGATTAAATGGCAACCAACTAATATTACCATACTCCTATACGAACAAAAACAATTTATTTTTATATTTTAATGACACTAATAATCCCCTCATTTAATCTTATCATACTAATAACCCATCCAATCCGGCAAACAAACTTTGTTACGTTAGGGGAGGTGTTTCAGTGGTTCTTTCTCTAACAGAATAAGAAGTAACAACTTTTCTTTGCTTTCAAACATACAACAATAAATTCAGTATCATATATATACACCATTTCATGGTGCTGGATTCATCAGAAAATCATGGCAAATTGGCTTATTATTTTCTTCACCTCCATTGTGTGGTGGTGTTGCTTTGGCAACACCCCTGCCACTTGCATGCAAAATGAGACAGATAGATCAGCCTTGATTGCTTTCAAGGCTGCCATTGATCAAGACCCATTTGGGGCATTGAGATCCTGGAATGATTCAGTGCACTACTGCGATTGGAATGGCATATTGTGTAGTCATCGACATCCCAATAGAGTCGTGAAGTTGAGTCTAAGGTCGCAAGGCCTGGTGGGATCACTCTCACCTCATATTGGAAACCTCTCCTTCCTCAAAAGCCTCATTCTTCAAAACAATAGCTTCCATGGCCCAATCCCACAAGAGATTGGTCGCTTGTTTCGACTTCGAAGCATTTCACTCAGCAACAATTCATTTCATGGTGAAGTACCCACCAACTTTTCCCAATGCTTAAATCTTGAAATCCTTAACTTGATCGACAACAACCTAACCGGAAACATCCCGGCCGAGTTAGGATCTTTGTGGAAGCTTACAGTTTTAGGCTTAAGTATTAACAAGATTTCAGGAACCATCCCTCCTTCCCTTGGCAATCTTTCCTCTCTTACCCAACTTTCCTTAGGACAATGTGCTTTGCGTGGAGAGATTCCAAAGGAAATTGCCCAACTTCAAGGCTTGATATTGTTTTTATATCTCTGAAAACAATATAGCTGGCGAGGTTCCTGCAAGCATTTACAACATCTCCACTCTGTCTTGGTTTGAAAGTTATGATACCCAACTTCGTGGAAGCATTCCTCCTGATATAGGCTTAACCCTACCCAATCTCAAGGTTCTTTTTCTTTCTGAAAGTAAGTTCACAGGACCACTTCCTATTTCATTGTCCAATGCTTCCAAACTTCAACAAATAGGGCTTTGATTATAACAACTTTGTGGGGCCAATGCCAAGAGATCTTGAAAGACTTTTAAGTCTACGAATGTTTGGCGTTGGGAAAATTTGTTGCAGGATGACCTCAGTTTTATTTCATCACTAACGAATTGCACAAGTTTACAAGCGTTTGGCGTTCCCGGCAATTTTCTTAGAGGTCCGTGCCCGAGTCCATAGCTAATCTCTCTTCCGAGGTTAGCTTAATTACAATGGAGGACAATGAAATATATGGAAGCCTACCATCAGGTATTGGGAACCTCCTCAATCTCGGTATCTTGATATGGCAATGAATCATCTTAGTGGCCCTATTCCTACCTCCATTGGGAAACTTCATAATTTGCACGGACTTTACTTAGGCGTAAACTATTTCACACAACTACCATCTTCAATAGGTAACTTAACTTTCCTAAATGATCTCTCCTTGGTGCAAAACAAAATCCATGGAAGCATACCTTCGAGTCTTGGCAACTGTAAGAACTTGTTGGATTTTAAATCTTGCTCATAATAATTTCCATGGCTCAATACCCCCTGAAATTATGAGTCTCTCTTCCATTTCAATTTCCTTTGACTTATCTTACAATGCGTTGACTGGTTCTCTTCCATTAGAAGTTGGGTCTTTGAAAAATCTTGCAACATTAGATGTGTCCAATAATAGATTATTAGGATCTATTCCGAACTCTCTAAGCAATTGTTGAGCTTGGAATGGCTTCATTTGGAAGGAAATTCATTTGAAGGCGAGATACCTCAAAGTTTGAGAGAGTTAAGGGGTTTACGAGAGTTGGACCTTTCACGCAACAATTTATCGGGGTTGATCCCAAGTTATCTAAGTGAGCTCCACTTAGAAAAGTTGAATCTATCTTTTAACAAGCTACATGGGCGAGTTCCAATGGAAGGAATTTTTCGAAATGAAAGTGCTATTTCGGTAGTTGGTAATAATGATCTATGTGGTGGCATTCCATACTTGCGTCTTCCTCTCTGCCCATCCTCAAAGTCCAACAAGAATAAGTTATCTCACAAGATGAAAGTGATACTCACTGTTGTGGTTGTTCTTGTGTTATGTTCAATTTTGTTGGTTTGCTTATTCATATTCCTTCATTGGCGACGTGTTTCAAGAAAGAAGGCCTTTTCGGTGCCATCACTCAAGCACCATCTGTTACGGGTTTCTTATGCAGAGCTTTTGAAAGCTACTGATGGATTCTCACAGGACAAGCTAATTGGTGTTGGGAACTATGGTTCTGTTTACAAAGGAATTCTTGATCAGGTTCAGACAATAGTGGCAGTGAAAGTACTCAATCTCCAACTCAGAGGAGCTTCTAAAAGTTTTATGTCAGAATGCAAAGCATTAAGAACCATAAGACACCGAAATCTCTTGAAAATTTTGAGCGCTTGTTCTAGTGTGGATTTTCAAGGTAATGAATTTAAGGCTTTGGTATATGAGTTTATGGCCAATGGAAGCTTAGAGAAATGGTTGCATCATGATGGAATCGAAAATAATGGACAAGAAGAAGAATCCAGAAATCTAAAGTTGATTCAAAGGCTAAACATTGCCGTAGATGTTGCTTCTGCAATTGAGTATCTTCACTGTCATTGTGACTCAACAATTATTCATGGTGATCTAAAGCCGAGTAATGTTCTTTTGGATGATGAGATGATCGCTCATGTTGGAGACTTTGGGTTAGCCAAAATTATCTCCACTATTTCAAATGAGGTGGTACAACATCAGAGCAATTCAACTGCAGTAAGGGGAACTATAGGCTATGTTGCTCCAGGTATGGGTTCCTTATAATCCCTATAATCATGCAACCACAACCGCACGAGAAGAAATTAACATTACCCTTCCTACATATGCTTACTATAAAGACGTACATTTCTTTTGATATCCTATTTTAAGAGCTCTTTGACACACATGCCAATGACTGCCCCCTGATATGTTGTATAGCTTTGTCATTATAGCCATTCTTGGGTGTGTTCTTGCCTGCCTTGAATGGATTGTTGAACTAGAATTGCTTTTGAACTGTATTTTTGTTAGTTAGTAGTTAGCATCAAAATGCCTTGGATTATGACCAAATCAACTCTGAGTTCAATCTAAATGCAACCATTTTGATCTTACGGAAATTTAATTGTGCTTGATGTCATTAGCCGGACTGAACTTGTCCATAAACCTGAACTTATTTTCCTTTTTATTTATTTATCTAGTTAGGATTCTAGTGTGTAATTTTAAGCACATCGAGACCCACCGCTTTTGCCAATGTGAAGAATCCAACATTTATATCTTATAGCATTTATTAGTTGTAACATATTCAAAAAGCTTACTAAGATTGTCTAAATTCTAAAAACGATGTAATAAAGAATTATTTTTACTGGTTAGATTCATATAAGTTATATGGCATATTTAGAAAAAGAAGAAAATCATGGAACAAACAATCAATTCCTAAGGGAATTAGGATGACTTGGTGTATTGTTTAGTCAGAGAGATTTATTGTTGGGTCGACATTGGTATATATATATTCAAAATGCTGGTAATAAGCCAGAAAAATAAATTCTCACATGCATGGAATGGGTGGGCGTGGGGACTGTAGATCCTACCCACCCCCCTTCCCTCACAAAAAGAAAAAAAAAAAATTGAAATATTGTGCTTTCGTTTTTTATTCGAAAAAAATAAAATAAAAATTGAAATATTGTTGATTCATCTTCTTGTAACCTTGTTATATTGGCATTTGCCTATGTATCCCAAGACTAAGTCATCCAACTTGAACAACCTTTTTTCTAAGTACAACCGCCAGTAAAGCACACTAGTGTTTCTAGGCCGTCTAATGTTTGACAAAAAAATATTCAAATCATTCATTGAATTTGCAAAGACAATGATGGAAACTCTTTGTAAGCCATCACAAACTCTCTATGACTCCATCATTTTTGGAAACTTACAAATTTGATTACGAAAGAAATATCCATGCTTGACTCATTTTGTTTGATTCAGTCAAAAGACAATTTATTTTTTTCAGTAGAACATATTACATTCAGTTTTGATTTCATATTCTGGGTTCCCAATCTCACACATGTACAAACACAAAAAATTGAAAAATTGTTATTGACATATGTGAAAAAGGCAACATTATGCCCTCAATAAGATTGTTTCTCCCAACTACAGTTGGGTTATATTTTAAAAATTATTTTAATTACTATTACAACTATGTGAATTAATAAGACTTTCAATTTGCGAACTGTTGGGGTACTAACACTTAAATCAATTTGCAGAGTATGCCATGGGCAACAGGGCTTCCACAATAACCGATGTGTATAGCTATGGGATTCTTCTCTTGGAGATGTTTACAGGTAAAAGACCAACTGATAACGTATTTAAGGATGATCTAACTCTTCATATCTTGGTTGAGAGTGCTTTGCCTGACCAAGTGCTGGAGATTGTGGATCCCCGCATTCTTTCAGAACACGAGCCAAGAAGTTGGCTTAAAGACACTCTGGCTTCTGTCTTGAGAATTGGAGTTGCATGTTCAATGGAATCACCAAGGGATCGAATGCAGATTCAAGATGTAGTTAACGCATTATGTAAGATAAAAAAAGTTTGTGAAAATAATGGGTTGAGACAAGACTAGGAAAATCTTATCAAACATGAAATCCAAAGGTGTGTCTCCCAACAACTCTCTTCCATATATGTGTGCATGACAAAATAGATTTTTACCCTTTCCCAAAATTTAAGTCCGATTTCTCATAATTTTCTTTTGGGTTTCAATTTTGTTTGTGTAGGAAATACAAGCAAATCAAATCATGCTTATGACTGCCCTATTTTCTCTGAGGACGCTTAGGGGCTACAATCTATATGTTGGTGTGATCCTTAAGTTGTCTTCATCAGCTGTGCGTTCAATAAATAACTTCGATTTTACTTCTTATGTGGAGTTGTAAAATTTGTTGATGTGGGATCTTTTAGAGTAAGTGTATACGTCTATAACTTTTCCTTTCTTATCTTGTTTATGATCTCTCAGGGTGTAATGTTAGCACTTCACTAAATTACTTGTCATCACTTCATTAGTATAGTTCTAAGTTTCATTTGTGGTTCTTGAAATTCAAATAAGCTAGAGATATTTTAGTATAGTTTTAGTTTCTTTTGTGACAGTGGTTGTGTTTGGGGTTTTCATGGTTATAAGTGCAAAAGGTGTTGGCACCTCATATCACCCTTCTTGTTCCATCACCCTTCATGGTTGCTAGTAGGCTTTATTTCTAGATAAAATATTATTGTAATTTTGATCAAAGTAAAATTTGGGTTCTCTTTCAAATATTTATTACATTTACATATGATGATTTATTATATTAAATAATAATATTATACATTTAATCATAACATGATATTAACGTTATACTAAATTATTAGGGGTTTGGTCTTTAGTCCACTTGAATTGTGTGTGGGGAGAGAGAACGTAAGCGTCTTCGCCTTCATTGTCTTAAAATAAGTTTTCTATTCATCAATTGAGGGCCTTTTGCTAACGCTACCAATTTCACAATTTTTTCTTACTGAAATATGACTATGTTGAATTTTAAATGACCTTGAATCTCCCTAGATTGAAGAGGCTAGTGCTTTTCTTTTTTGAATTAGGACCTTAAATTTGCATGGACTAGTGTTTGGGTGTCATGACAACTAAAAGTTTTTTACATTTTGTTGGACCTTTGGAAATTTTATGCTTTTAACTAATAACCCAAAAGCTGCACTATTGACTTGAAATTTGGCACTGAAAGAAAATTGTGCCTCAAAAAATCACTACAAGAAGTCTAAAATATAAAGCAAGCAATAAAAGAAAACTTATGGAGTATATAGAAGTGTTTGCTTGATTTTGTACAGAGTGAAAAATCAAGTTGTCGATTTATTTTACTTCATTGCCTTTGATAAGTGTCCCTGAAATGGGGCTAATTTCTATTCTAAAAAATTAAAATTATGGGCAAAAAAGTAGTATTACATGATGAAAAAAGTTAGTATTTAGAGGTTCAAAAAACAGTGTCCAATTCAGCTCAAATTTGACGTAGCAGCTCAAGATGCAGGGGGCATTGGGTATTGAGAACGTTTATGCTAGGATCTGCTAAATATTAATGAGATCACTTGCCACTAAATTTTTTTATTATTTTTTGATCGGTGAAAGTCAATAATTAGTTATTATATTAGCAACTTGGGAGAGTTGAACCCCCAATATCAATATACATCTCTCTCTGACTATAGACTTTCCCTTTTATTAATCAAATAAAAGTGAGGAAGATGTAGTATCATTGATTAATTTGACAAATAGTGTCGTGGGTCAATTTTATTGATGGCCCAAATCATTGCTTGGTTGTATTCATTGTGAAAAGGAATACAGTGAAATCTATACCTTTTATAAAAAATGATTTGGTTGCCAAATTATTCTATCATTTTCAAACAAAATACCCATTACTTAGGCTCATAGTTTCAAAAAATACTCTTGAGACACCATTATGTTTGTGTACCATTTTACCTAAGCACCTTGTCTTTCTTTTTCAGCGTGTTAGGCAATCAAACATGAAAAAAGAATATGGACAGTATGATATAATGGCTATTTGAATCATGGAGTTCAAAGTGTACCATTTACAGTTCATCCATGACTAATTCATTGAATAATTCATCAATACTATTTATAGATATCAATAACAAAAATAGGAAAAACCACTTCATTAATGATAACAGTTTATACTACTTCAAGCTTGGTTTTGGTTGATTATAATTTGTGCCTTTGAATGAGGTCACCAAATTTGGAAGTCATAAGCCTTCAAACTTCCAGAAGACATTTGAAGGATCACAAATTGCATCTATTAACTAACCCTGGAAGCAACATAATCTTATTATTAAACCCACAAATTGAACACCCAATTATCAATGTTCAAAACATAAGTTCAGATAGTGTATGTGACTCGAACAAAAAGAAACTAAACCTTTGCAGGAGCTTCAGAAATTTTAAAATTGATTACACAACAATAAAAAACTGAACTAAACACCAATAAGTCCAAAACACCAGAATATGCAAAAAACATTTTCTAAAAAATATTTTCGTCCAAAACAAACGGAGCGTAAATTTAATTTTAAAGACATGATTTTACCATTTAGTAAAAAGAAAAAAGAAATTGTAGTTATCTATACTATACCATATATAAATTCCTTCCCCCCCCCCCCCCCCCTAATTATCTTATAACATGACATCTTTAGTCAGGTTTTTTGCCTTTGGTCACAGCCTCTTAATAATTGGTAATTGCAAAAAATGATGAACTATGTTGCTGTATTATTAGTAGGATTCAAAACTTCAAAATATTGACTACAACAATAAAACTTGAACTAAACCACCACTTAGTCCCAACTTATGTATGACAATGTTTGAGCTTCACATGCCTGTTTGGTTGCAAAAAAGAAATAATTTCATTTTGAATTAATTACTTTAATAAATTTCAATTCATAAACTATGATTTCACCCTTTTTTTTTTCAAAGTCATAGTAGTAGAAACTGTATTTTTATATGTTAATAAACAATCGTTATGGTTTTTCTCTCTCAGACATACCGTCAAACACTCGGTGTGCAATGCTAATGCAAGACATAACAACTAGATTGTTCTCTCATGGCTATACTCTCTCAGACATAACAAAAAGCAGTTGCCTACTTTCTTACAGGCCACAGGCACACATTCTCTCTAAACAACCATTAGGAGAAAGATTAGAAATGCATGAAGCAGAGCATCAAAAAAACACCTCACACATCAAAACTGGGCATTAATTGGAAAAAAAATTAGAAACAAAATAGAGAGCATACTTTAAATTTGAACCGTTTTGCCCCAAAATCAAATAACATGAAACAAAACAGAGACAATGAGAGAAGACATTGAACCATAGATGTGATTTCAGATGTTCTCCAATGGTTTCTACAGGGTTGGTACAGCAACGGGAGGTTAGGATTCGGGAAACCGTAGATGCGATTTCAAATGTTCTCCAGTATTGAAATTTTTGTAGTGTTTATTTTATCAAATAATTTTTTGAATTTTTTTTATGGGAGACTTATTTATAAGTCCTTTTTCAGAACCTTATGCTAGGTTAAGTCCTGTGTAATTTCTTATAAAGTCTCAAGTCCTATTTTCATAAGAATGTATTCCACAAGATCCTAATCTTTTTACCCCCAATTTTCACACCTTCCCTCTCTCGCTCTCTCTCTCTCTCTCCCAACCACCGAATTGATATATATTGCATTTCCACATATTCATGAACTTTGATCATTCAGATGATTATTTTGTATTGTATTGTGTGGACTTGAATGTTTGGTTTCCGAGAAAATGAGATTGGAAAAGTAGAGATCGGAGAGAGAAGTGACAGAGAGATTGGGCGTTTTTGTTGTTTTTGTAGGGTGATGGAACAGAAGCAAATTCTGTTGTCAGCATTGAGACTTCCACTGATCCCAACCTCTCTTTTCTCTTTTTTTTCTTTTTCTTTTTCTTTTCGTTTCTCTCAAAATGCCCGTTTGGCTTCCTGGAAAATTCAATGAACCCGACCGCCATTACATTTGTCTTTCTCTTCTTTTTTTTCTTTTTCCTGGCAACCAAACAGGACTCACTGATTTCATGTATTGGCTGCACTTTTTTATTTGAAAAATGATCTATGAACAAATGCAGATCAGCTATATCTATGTATGTATGTATGTTGGTTGATCCGAGGATATTATTCACATATATTATTGATAATTTTTTAAATTTTACAATTAATAATACAAAATAAAAATATATTAGGATTATATATCTATTTCAAAACAAACAGATTAAAAAAATAAAAATTTATTAAGTTTGCGAAACGTAACGTGACACATTACGTTACGTTTATGTAAATGTCACATTACGTTTATATAGGTGTCACGTTACGTTACGTTTATGTAGGTGTTACGTTACATTTATATAGGTGTCACGTTACGTTACGTTTACGTAGATATGTCATGTTACGTTTATATAGGTGTCACGTTACGTTACGTTTACGTAAATATGTCATGTTACATTTATATAGGTGTCACGTTACGTTACGTTTATGTAGATATGTCACGTTACGTTTATATAGGTGTCACGTTACGTTTATGTAGGTGTCACGTTACGTTACGTTTATATCAATTTCCTATATATGGTTTTATTACTTATTTATGATATTAACAACTAATATTGAGGGTAAATATGTCAAGAAACTTCCCATAGGACTTATGGGAATATAAGTTTTTTTGTGGGACCAAATGTAGCACAAGTCTCCCTAATAGGACTTCTAAATAATTTTCCCTAAAAAGTAATTCTGAAAACTCCGCCATACAGTTTGCCAAAAAAATCTTTAAAAAATTGGCAAGTAACAAAAAAAAGTCTGGAGTGATTAAATTTTCGTTGCCAAAACATGATACTACCCATCCAAAACATGATACTACCCATTTGTTTGTCAGATTAAGTTGGATAAAATTATTAATATAGAAATTATTAGTATGGAAATATTAATGAGAGTATAAGATAAATTGTGTTTGTTTGTACATAATGTATGGTACAATAATATTTAAGACCATCTCCAACCATTCACCAAATCCATCATCAAATTTAAATTTGGTGAAAAAATTCAACTTTTTGTACTCCAACAGTTTCACCAAAACTGTATCAAATTGAGAACGCCCCAAACTTTTCACCAAATTGAAGATCTCTAGTTCCTTTCACCAATTTACTGTGTATAGCCGTTGAGTGTGGATCTACCGAACGACCGGCCGGATGTCCTACCGGATGACCACTTTAAGCAAAATTTTGTAAAAATTTTACACTAGGAGGTCGACCACCAGGTCGACCACCTTTGTTTCTTTTTCTTAATCTTTTCCCCATTCTATTTATTGCTTGCTTTCTTCTCTAGTGTTTCACCTCCAAAAGCAACAGACTCCAGCTTCAGGGCAAACATCTGAGATTGCATCCATTTTGAAGGACATGCTTAAAATAATTGGAGAGTCGAACACAGAAATATCATTCATAAGCTTCGGAAAGAAATCATTCACTCTTCCTGCAAAGAAGCCTAGATACAAAATCCAATTTATTCATTCCCCTCTAATTGTGATTATTTATCTAATTTATTCATCATTTCCACCAAAATCCAAAATATTGCTACTAATAATACATTAATTCAATCAAACATATTAAGATCCATGACATGAATGACCAAGAGAAACACACATGAAGCAGTGATGAGAGCTTGCTCATAGAGGGGAAAAAAAAAAATTCAGTACCTTATCCGGTCAACCAGCCGGCCATCCTGCCGGACGTCCCTGCCCTTTTGATGCAAGCTATAGTGCACCTGTTGAAACAACTCATATCAGATTGAGAAAATCGTCCTTTTTTTACTCAGATTTGATGAAAAAAAATACTGAACCGTTGGAGATGCTCTAAGTGCTCTAATAATGTGGAGAATACTCATGTGATGTGGGCCTACACTCCTCTCTCTACTCTCTCTCTTTTCCATCTCATTAGAGCTCCCATTAGAACTACTATTTTAGAGTTATGTATCACTACTCATGTATAATATTAGTTGGTTGGAATTAAATATAAGAAATTATAAAATAAAACTTTGTTATTTTTGTAAAATGAAGGGCAAAATTGTATTTTCTCCTCCAAGCCTCTAATCCCATGGGATTAAAATACTAATCACAACTCTCCCATGGGTTTGCTAGTCCCCTTCTTGGAGGGTATTAGTAGTCTCAAGGGACTCTTTGTCCTAAAACTATCATTCCAAATAAACACAATATTTATAGAACCCATGGGATTATTAATCCAAGTCCCATTGAGATTGGACTAAAACAAATAGGCCCTAAAAGTGTAGTTTTCTTATAGTGTATGAAATGGAGCATATTTCAAATCGCTGTACTTTAAGAATTTCTAAATAGAAATATGCGCTAACTTTAATATATTAGCCTGTTAACAATCTACCTTATGTAAAAAATAAAAAAAAAAATACCATTTTTCCCATGATAATTATGTTTATTTGCACATCCCAGTCTATTCTATGAAAAAGTAGTTTTGTGTACACCATTTTTCCTTTCCTTCGCTTCATAGTGTAGACACCCCATTTTGACCAGCCCTAAGACTTGGGCACTTTCTGTTGATTACTCGATGATGACAATCAGAATGTGTTCCCCAGCAGTCCTCAACAACAAAAATGGAATTGAGCTTTAATACCAACCTTCACACATTTTTGGCCAAACTATTTTAGACCTTAAAACCCTCTTTCCAAAATATTTTTTCAAATGTTTCTAAGATGTTCTGAGGTTCCCATTTCAATTAAAATATTGCACTTTTCAGTAAACCGAGTAAAGACAAAGTGGAAATAAATGGAAAAGAGGTAAACTCTTTGAAAAAATATTTAAAAACATCTTCTTTATAGGTTTGGATAGGTTTGGATTCGAAGGAAACAGGAGAGGATGGAAGAAAACTAGTTTAGGAAAACAATAAGCATCAAATCATTAAGAAGGAAATAAACAACATTTACTAAATTAGGCATATCTCTTTGTACACTTGGAATTTAGATGTGAGGCTATCACCACTGAAAATTAGACTTCTAGGGCTTCAATTTAGACCCAGAACCACCAAAAACCAAGTCCGGATAAGGGAGATATGCCCATTTGAAGTTGGGCTTAAGAGCAGATTTGTTGACCTGGCCTGAGGGAAATGAACAGCCTTCACAAAATTAGGAATATCTCTTTGTACACTTGGAATTTAGATGTAAGGCCACCACCATTGGAAATAAACTTCTGAGGCTTCAATTTAGACCCAAGAACCACCTAAAACCAAGTCCGGATAAGGGATATACGCCCATTTGAAGTTGGGCTTAAGAGCACATTTTGTTGACCTGGCCCGAGGGAAATGAACAGCCTTCACTAAATCAGGCATATCTTTTTGTACACTTAGAATTTAGATGTGAGACCACCACCATTGGAAAGTAAACTTCTGGGGCTTCAATTTAGACCCAAGAACCACCTAAAACCAAGTCCGGATAAGGGAGATATGCCCATTTGAAGTTGGCCTTAAGAGCAGATTTTGTTGACTTGGCCCGAGGAAAATGAACAGCCTTCACTAAATTAGGCATATCTCTTTGTACACTTGGAATTTAGATGTGAGACCACCACCATTGGAAAGTAGACTTCTAGGGCTTCAATTTAGACCTAAGAACCACCTAAAACCATGTCATGACCCGAACCCGCTCTTAAAAGTTTAGGTCATAACTGGCCAGTAATCCGTAGATTACCGAAGGCCTCAAACGATCATACAAAATATTTATGCCAATGGGGCCATAAACGGAAGCATATAATAAAGAGAAGTCCATTGAGTTGTGCCAATCATGAGCAAAATCATAGAGTTAACCATGTAACACAATAATACATATACATGCCCATCAAAAATATAAGAGCCAGAGAAAAATCCTACATAATGTTTATAACCCAAGACCATGAAAGCAAAAACATAATAGGGTCAAAGTGTGGTGTGAGCCAAGACAAAACTCCATCTCGGAGGCATGACTCGATTAGGTCACAAAAGGCACCTGAATCTGACTCTAGGGGTGTGTTCCATGCAGCTGATCACCTACATATGCATACATAAAATTGGGTAAGCAAAGCTCAATGAGTAATAATACAGCAAAACAGTGTAAGTAGATGATCATAAGGTTTTCTTAATATCCATAATCATATAAACCAAGCCGCCTTAGGCCCAAGCATATAACAAGCGGCCTCGGGCCCAATCATATATCAAACGGCCTCGGGCCCAATCATATAACAAGCGGCCTCAAGCCTAATCATTTATCAAGCGGCCTCGGGCCCAATTATTTAACAAGCAGCCTTGGGCCTAATCATTTATCAAGCGGCCTCGGGCCTAATTATTTAACAAGTGGCCTCAGGCCCAATCATTTATCAAGCGGCCTCGGGCCCAATTATTTAAGAAGCGGCTTCGGGTCCAATTATTTAACAAGCGGCCTCGGGCCAAATTATTTATGTTTGTATGGACCCAAGAGGTGACTCGTACAGACTCTAGAGGTGACTCCCACAGTAGCACTTAGTTCCGTGCAACACTTTGTTCCATATCAGAAATTAGTATGTCTTAAAGACTAAGCAATTCATATCATATCATAGCATAAACGGAATAGATAAATGGAACGGCCTTGGGCCCACCATATCATATTACAACAATTCACATTTCTTGTTCATAACTCATTTCACATTCCTTGGAAACTTGTGTATTTTGACAAAATATATATTTAGAAGATCATGTCGTACATAAATCAAAATAGATAATGAAAACATATCTTTACTATACTATTACTCATAGTGATTTCCAGAAATGGTTGACCGGTCCTCGAATCATGACCTGCAAACACAATGCGCATGGCACAACATATCGGAACATAGAATCACTTTCCTGATCAAAGTTACTTCTTTTAATCTTTTCTTAACCAAATAAATCAATCCCTTACTTTGTTCTTCAATCAATTATTTTTGTTGGTTCCAAACTCATTAGTCCTCAGTGGGTCATAATCCGTGCCTAGGAGAATAGCAAGAAATGAAAGGAAACTGGGTTAGGAGAGGGAATAGGATGAAAGGGTTAGAAAGAAAGTGAACAACCTTCACTAATTTGAACATATCTATTTGTGTATTTAGAATTTGGATGCGAGACCACCACCATTGGAAACTAGACTTTTGGGGCGTGAATTTAGGCTCAAGAATCATCTAAAACGGAGTCCGGATGAAAGAGATATGCCTTTTTGAAGTTGGGCTGAAACAGGGGTTCTGCACGAGAGGAAAAACCGGCCGCTCGAGCGCCCAAGGAGCAGAATCAAAACTTATTTTTTTTCTTCATGTTCCACTTGTGCGGTGCCAGTGGCCGCTCATGCGGTCTGGGCAAAATTCGACAGTCCGAAAATGGTTCAAAGATGCAAACTTTCTAAACTTATTTCCAAGCCCAAATTCATGTAAAAACAACTCAAAAACATGATATATATAAGTGTGATACAAGTGTAATTCTACATTAAACATATCAATCTTGCATCAACAACAAATTCATGGACTCATCTCTTTTCCATATTCATAAATTACATAAACAAATTCAAAATACATGATCCATGAGCAATCTTTCAACAAATCTTGTTTTCATGAATAATCTAGGGTTTATTTCATGGGTCAATCACAAGAGTGAACTTAAATCAAATAAAGATGGAGAGATTAGAGTTCAATTTCATGCATTTAGCTCAAGCCACCACACAACTCAAACCTTAGCTCAAAATTCCTAATTTCTTTATGATTGCAAGACAAAGATGAGTTAGAAATAAAGTTTGTAAGTAAATTTCCATACCATAACTCAAATCTATAGTTTGCCCCCTCATTCCCTTCAAATCACTAGCTTTTTCCTCTTTCTCTCTTTCTAACTCACATTTTGAGCTCTCTTCTCCCAAAATGAAGAACAAGAGGCTAAATATATACACTTAATTCAAAAATTTTAATTTATTCATGACGAATCATAATTTTTCAAAATCTCACCAAAGGCTCTAAAAATCATGCTAATCATAGATGTGAAGTCAATTTTGGTTTATCGTGCCTCTAACGATATCAATTTTTCGGTCAAAGAGGTATTTGTAACAGATATTTCTATATTCAACAGATCAAGTTCCAAAATCACAAAATTCATATACTGAAACTTGAAAATTTATGTCAAACACATAATCTCATGCATAATTAAATGTAATACGGGTTGGGTTATCACAAACCAAGTCCATATACGGGAGATACGCCCGTGTGAAGTTGAGCTTAATAACAGATTTTATTGACTTGGCCCAAAACAACAGTAGGCCCTTTTTTTTTGGTTTTGGCTTAGTAGGGACACCTCATTGAGCCATTTTCTAATCCATTCAAGTGTACCCACTCATCCTCCATTATCTCCACTCACCCCCCCTATTGTCAAAAAGAAGTTTTATTTGCATTCATAACGGAGTATCCCATGCAACCACCTTGAAAATTTGCCATTCTATCACATTCTTGTCTCCCACCATGTCTCTCACCTTCTTTTTGACCTTCACTCTCCCTCATTGCCTATATAGAATGGTCATATTGTAAGAGAGAGGGAGGACCACGAAATTGAAGAGAAAGGAGTGAGAAAAGGGTGAAAAAAGAGAGAAAAAGTGAGTTTTTGAACCAAAAATACTCCTATCTTCCATATACACCCCATACCTTTCATAGCTACTGAAATTCCTCATTTCCATACACCAAAACCAATCCAAAAATTATGATATAGCCAAAAATCAATTGCCTTGATCATAAAGAAGAGTGTTTAGTGATTGAAAGTGAGAAAAACTAGAGAGTTAGCCACTTTCCATACCATAAACTCCATCATTTCGAATTGAGGATTTGATAACACACTTCTTACACTTGAAGGTGATCAAGAGAGAGTTTGTGAACCAACAAGTTCATCCTTTTCTTGGAAGGTAAATTTCACAAACTTTTCATTTTCTTGCATTTCTTACTTCATGTTATATTCTATATTGTTGTAATCTAATTGAAAGTGGTGAGTTGAGACTCCCATATATATTGTTTTTAGTTCTATTTTTGTTATGGAAATCTAAGAAAATTGAGTTTGGCCGAGCCTACCGGGCTACCCGACTCGTTAGTTGGTCGGGTAGCCACCTAAAAGTACACCATCGCGCCCGTGACCTTCATGATCGTGCCCGCGACCTCTAGGCAAAACCAAGTTGCCTTCCAACGTTGAGAAGATCAACCTTTGATGGTCTTTGAGGTGCTTGAAGCTGCTGTTTTCTTATGTTTATTTTATTTTGAGTGTTTGTGAGGATTTTTGTACAGTGTTGTAATATTTATTCATCTCTCTTGGATTTGTAATATTTCAAATGTTGTAATAATTCCCCATCCCCACTTCTTATCTATCCCATTCTTTAATCGCTTTCCAGAGCTGTGCATATGTATATATCTTACATGTCATCCATACTTTTATATACATGATTCATGCCTAGATCCAGCTAAATTTGCATCTTTGTGCTTTAATTGATTATTACATGATTTTATGCGCTATCACATGTTTTGCAATGTTTCACATGTTATGTTTTAGAAGCCGGATCTTTAGAAGCATTCTTGTGTATGTATTGCATTAGGATTTTGTATATAGGATCATGCATATTTTTCTAACTTTGTTTGGTAGCTGTTCGCAGGATGTCGGTAAATATGTAAGTTGTTATGCTTTAGTATCCCGCTTGTACATAATTTTTTTTTATTATGTTTAGCATCTTAACATGTGGCAATTTGATTATGTGATATAATTGTATGAATGCCAGTGGATGGAGGTTGTGTCACTTAATTTGTAATGATGTTGATTTCCATGCTCGTAAACTCAATTTATTTGGATTTTACATCTTCAAAACTCTTTCAAAACTACATGAAATCAAGTTGTTCCAAAGTGGGTGACATAGTCTATACTTGTATGCTTCACATAGTAAATTTTAGGATTTATTAAATAATCAGAACATAAACATATAAAGAAAATAAAATTCATATCATGGTTAGTAAAGGCCGATCTTTTAATCGGGTGAACGGGGATGCTCAATTAATGACCTTCCCCTCTCATACCTAAGGTTCCGAACCGAGACAACTTTGGTAATGATTAACAGTGGCCTTGGCACGAGTCATGGGTTTCCTAATTTCCCAAAATATTAGGTGGCAACTCTGAGATCTGATGACGTAGTCCATTTGTGATAATAATTTTGTAATAAAATGAATTTTCTATAAAGTTGCCAAATCTAGACTCTTATTTATGTTTCACATTGCACTTGTGAGACTGGATTAAAGAGATCTCAGGAGTCTGAACTGTTTAACGTACGCGGGTACTCCCTGGGTATGTTATAGTTTCTGGCAACTCTGCTGGGGATTTTATGAAACCTTAACTCGAATTCCATGATATGGCTTTTATTTTCAATTATATGTTTATTGCATTGCATGCATTGGTGCACTTAAAGTTCCTATGTTGCCCAGATACTGGTGGGAGCACAGGCACACTTTTTGTGACACTACACTTATCTCTTCATTACTTTGGAAGCCTTCTGTTACAATCTTTTGAGATCTAAAGGTTCTCAGACTTTGAAGAGAGTCTATATTGACTCTTCCGATTTCCTAAGATCTTCATTGGTTATGACCCAAAGGACTCTTTGGTAACGTCATATTGACTTCAACCCCTAGAGTAAAGCCAACCTTGTGCCTATAATGAGCTATAGTACCTTCCAAAATTAGGATAGGATGCTCTCTCATTTCTAGGATGTATGATGCCGCTTGTTTGAATAGTGAACCCTAGATCATTTCAAAAGCTAGGATAGGGTACCTCTACCCCCTATAGAGGTGTTTGTTGTCTTTCCTGCTATGTGTTATGTGCAATGCATTGGATCTATACAGGGGTTCTCAAATTCGAATGAGTGGTTCAGGCATTTTAGTTTATGAGGTTGAGTTTACTTTTTCGATGATGTATCCAATGGTCAGTTGTGCGAATTGGGCCAAAGCGCTACCGTAGTGCTGATTGGAAGTTCTATTTTTGCTAAGTTGTTGTAGCACCATTACTTCAGAAAAGTCCAATATCCCACAAAGTCTACCAGTGTAAATAAATAGAACTTGTGGGATATCCGACCATTTCTGTGATTGGGGAGTGACCACCTGTTGATTGCACGGACTTTAGTTTGAATGTTGTTGATGGCCCACACTTTGACTAGCAATTTGAGAATGGTTTTATTTTGAGTTCTGAATTGAGTATTGTGTCTAAGTTTGATTCCACCAAGTTTGTAGAGTTGGGATCAGGCTCGAGTCATTCTAATGAGTCAGAGTCTGTTGATTTCGAGAGTGCTAAACTAGACATTTCTGTCTTGTCTAGGTCTTCTTTATCATTTTCTTTTAAATCTATTGTCATCGCTGAGTCATAATTTCTTCTCAATAAAAGTGCCATAGATTCGGCCTACTTCTCTATGCCTTTAATTCATTGCATTGACCAAAAATTACAAAACTTTTTTCCAAAACTCTGATAAAAATGAAGAGGAAGAAATTCTTCAGGATTTGCAAATTTTGATCGATTGAAAGAAAGAGAGGTGTGCTAAGCGCTTGATGAATGAGATCATTTTTGTTAATATGGGTACTGAGAAGGATCCTGACTTGGTCTAGATTGATTCTATATTGTCATCGTAAGAGCACGAGCGATTAGTCACTTTGTTAAAAAATTTCAAAAAAATATTTTTGTGTGGTCCTATGAAGACATGCTTGGAATTGATCTTGAGATTGTACAGCATAGGATCCCTCTCGACTTGAGGTCCGATCTTCTTAGCTTTCAAACCTTGATTCAGAATGTTCAGTAATCAACCAAAGTATAAGGCTTGCATAGCCAGAATAGAGACGGCCACTAGGGGCAATAAGGTCGGATGTGATTCGGATTGGAAACTACCCTTGAACTAGAAGAAATAAGGTCGGATGCGATTTATATTGGAAGCAGCCCTTGAACTAGGGGCAATAAGGTTGGATATGATCAAAAATTTAAAACTGGATCATTTATCAAGCTAATGAAGACCGGAAAAGAAGTCAAATCCCGAAATCTGAGGGAATGAGTTTTATTACTGAAGGACAGTCGAGTTCCTATCCACGACACTAGGGGAAAATTCAGACCCAGTTAGTCTAGTCTCTACATCATCATATCTACCAGGTCAAGTGTAGTAGTCATTCTTATAGATTTAGATGGCCTAGAGATCTCACAACCAATCAACATGGACAGGCTAAAATGAAAGTATCATCCTTGAGAGGCTCGTTGGGCTGAAAACCCGGAAGGGCGACCCAGGCAAAAGTTAGATTAGAAAAACAAAAAAATAGAAAGTAAAAAAAAAATTTTGAAAATGAAAAAAATAGAAAAATAAAAAATGAAAAGCTCGCAAGGTTGAAAACCGGAAAGGGCGGCTTTGGCAAAAATTTAGAGTACAAAAGGAGAGTGTCAATACCCGAGTGAACCTTAGTCGAAACTACGTATGGCCTGATTCCTATCTTTGGGATACGTAGGCTGCTTCATCTTGAAGTTCGGCCCTAATCATTTTTCGACTCATTCATCTCATCCATGTTTGATTGGTGTATCTTTATTCAACTCAACTATCCATATTTGATTGACTCATCCCCATTTGTTTCAGTTGTCCAATTTCTCCTTCATGACAGATTCAGTTACAAGACGAATTTAATTGTACATCTCAAGGGTTGATTTCATGTTGATCAAGTAGTGGTCATTTCCGAAAATAGATTTTGAGGACTTTTAATTAAGTTAACTGATTTTCTCAAAAATTATTCCATTTTTGCAAAACTCAGACCATTCTTTGGACCAAAAAGAGAAAATTTTCAGTGCTCATAATTTGGCTTATATGATTTCAAGATAGAAAATGGAAGAAGCGTGCTAATTTACCTCTCATGTTGATTAAAATTGCTTTAGCAGAAAGAAAAAAAACAAAAAGGGGCAAAGTGATGAATTAGGGGCACAGTCAAGTCAAGTTTTTTGTTCTTTACCCACACTTCAAGTTCTCATCACCTTAATCAAGCAATCACCGAAAAATGCATAGTATGTGACGCCCCAATTCTACACCAATGGTTGCAGTCAAGGGAGAGTCACTAATGAGTCCTATGGTCAATAACCAAGTAAGATCCCAGATCGCCGGAGGAGTCAAAATAGCCTTCCTTCTAAGTCCAGCTTTCTTAGGCAGCGCACTACCCTTTTGACAGATCTTAAGAGGTATTGACACAAGGTCTCATAAGCAACGATAAGGTTCACACATGGATTATAAATACATAACAACCACAATTATACTTAATTCAAAAGATTGTTCCATTACATTGCATCCCAAAATGAGGTTTAAAACTTCACATGAGTTCTTACAAAATAACAAAAGGAAATTTCTAGCTTTCCTAAGATAGCCAAAAGTCTTCGAAGGTTTCGGGCTCGTCGTCTCCAGCTATAAATTCCGCTTCGTCACCTGGCATGATACGCCGTGAGCTTTGAATGCCCAGTAAACACACACACACCCCACCCCTTTTTCCAGTCCAATACATAATCACAGATATAACATCAAGTAGTAAAAGCATGATACTCAAATAAGTAAATAAATAAATGGTTACAAGTTAGATGTTAGTAAACTAGAAATCCCCCAAAGAGATTTCGTCCCTCCCAACCACAAGAATCGGACGCGGATTATTCGGTATGCCCCCTCTTTTGCTGCTTTGTTGCAGAACTAACCTCGGATGCCTACCAACGGTTATATACCGCGTAGCGCCCAACTACAGGGCCTCAAAAGAGACGGTAATAATGGGCCTTTCCCAAATCCCTCCTCACACCAAACCACCTAGGGTCCGAATACAACCGCTCCGTTCAAGAGTTCCGAAAACCACTTGCGCAAGACTTTAACTTCAAAAATAGGGAACCGCATCCCAACAATCCATATATCACATATTCTCATTTTGCATACTCAAGCGATCGAAAACCCAATACCCTCCCCATTAGGTTTCCCGTTGAATTAAATGTCTTAAATTAAGGTTAGTCCAACTTATAAGACAATAACATCCATATAAGCATGCATTCTTAAAGATGAGAAAGGTAAATAACATAATCACAACACATATAATATCATGCAAAGATATGATCATAAGCTAATAAGCAATCTCATGAACTCAAGGGTATGAAACATCCACACATAACAAAATTTCCAAATTTAATATCACATAAAAATTTAAAATGAAAGGGCTATTTTAGATCCTTCACCGGACTTGGCCTTCCTATGGTTCATAGAGGATTTAATCTAGTTTCTAGAAAATCTTTTGTAAATGGGATCGCTTTTCCAGATTTTGAGTTATTTAGAAAATATTCCAGCGCTGTCCAGGTTCCGTCCAGATCCGTCGACCGTTACGAAAAATTTATTTTCTTGCAAACCGCTTGATGTTTTTCGATGAAACCAATTTTAGTTGAAATATAACTCTTTAAGGAAGATTTTGACATAAAATAGAGGTCCAGAATAATTTTCTACATTTTTCTAGAATTTTTGAAAGTTGGCTGCGAAAACAGATTCTAAGGCACAATACCCAAAAACAAGAAGATTTATGAAAGAGGGGATTCCACCAAAGTAAAGTTTCATTTATTTTGTGAAGAAAATATGCTAACATATCATATATTTAACTCAGAAAATTTGTTTGAAGGAGTGCCTTTGCAAAGTTGAGAGATTGGTACAAAAAAAAATGATTTTGGACCAAAATGGGGAAAATACAAGAGAGATGGAACCAATACTCAAATCTTAGCATTTTTAACATAAGAACTCTTTAATAACAGATCTAAAAACACATTATTAGAAACATGTATTGAAAGAAGGAAAATAAAAGAGAAGGTTGTGTTTGTGGCTTACTTGCTATTTTGCACAAGAATGCTCTCTTCTCCCTCCCTTCTTCTTTTCTAGACTCCTCTCTCTCTTGCTCTCCTCCCTCTCTCTAACCGAATGTGTGTGTGGGTGAGTGTGTTATGTGTGTATGCAAGCTAGGGGGGTGTGTTGGTATTTATAGACAAACTTTGGAGGCAAAAAGTCCTAAAAGCCCCTTAGTTGGAAATGGATGAAAGGTAGGATTTGTTTGAATTCTAAGGAAATAGAAGGTTTTGGGAGGCTTGTTCATTGATTTAGGCCACACATAGTTAGAATGGAACTAGTTTTGAAATTAGCAACCTAGGTCTAGGTAGTAGGTTGGTGGTTTTTCCTAGAAGTTCATGATGATGTTTCTTGGAAATTAATTTCTCACTTTCTCTAGGAAGGCTAGGCATAGGGAAGGGTGAAGGGAATTTTTTTAATTATTTTATGTCCTAGGCACATTCCCCAAGGTGTATACATTATATATTACAAGATTGATGGTACTTCAAGGTACAAGGGTACAAGTACTAGTTTGGGGTAAATTTAGAATTTAAATAAAGTGTGAGGGCTTGGAGTTAATTTCTTTGTATTGGGACCCTACTAGTAGAATTAAATTAAAATTAGGTTAGGGAACCTAATCCGGCTAGTGTAATTCCTGTTTTGATAAAAATAAATAAATAAATAAATAAAATAAAAATAGTAATGCTAACTAACAAGATTCGAATTTATTCCAGTACCCGAGGGCTTTAAGAAAAATAATTCATCATTAGGGTCTTAAAATTAAATACATATTTCGGGGGCTTCACATAGTAGTTGTCGTCGGCGATGTTTTTCCGTTTGGCAGTCAACTGGTGTTGCTTTGTTTTGTGTTCATTTTACTCTGGACAAGTGCAAAGGGGGTGGTGTGTTTTGGGATGGTTTTTGCTACATTTTCATTTCATTAAATTGTGTTTTATGTTTTGGTCAATGATAAACTCAATATTCAGTTCCGAATTCACTAAAATGCAGCCATTTTCAAGTTCAAAATTCAGAACAATAATGATTTTATGCTCAGTGTCGTGCCATTCATGCCATCCAAATTTGCAAAACAAACTCATTTTATTAATGCTAGGGATCAACCCCGATCAAAGTTGTACAAAAGAGAGTTGAAGCTATAGGTACCCACTCCAAAACAAGAAAACAAAAAAATAAAAACAAAACAAAGATTGAAAAAAAAAAAAGAAAAAAAAAAGGACAAACTTCTCAGATTCTGGCAGTGGCTTGGCTGTGACGGATACACGCTGACTTTTCCTTGCTGAAAAAAAAAAAGGACAAACTTTTCAGGTTCCAGTAGTGGCTCAACTATGACGAATACACGCCGACTTTCCTTGCTGATAACTTCTTTGCTCAATTCTCATACTGATCACTTATTCTTGCCTTCATTTTGGGAGGCTCTTGAAAACCCTACCTCGGTGTCTATAAAACTGCCAAAAGAGATGATCTCTCGCTGGCCATCAAAGGTAGTCCCATAACGACCTGCGATAGTCACCTATCGTTTCAACTCCTTGATTTGTTTCTTCAATCCGCTAACTCCCTCTCTAGAATCTTTGTACATACATTGAAGTAAAGAAAGTTATGCATTTCAATCGATGCACCTTATTCGTCCTGCGCTCTAGGCGATGAGACAGATTGGGAGACCACAGTCATGGTCTCTATGCATGCTTTCAGCATGAAAGAATTGGCCTCAATGTCAGATTGAACAGCCATCAGTTGCTCGACTGGCATTGCATGGAAGTTGAAAACAGGAGAAGGAAGAGGGGCACGTGGTTGAGGCGAGGAGTCAGAATCAGTGAACTCTATTGTAGACTCATTGAGGGTTTGGAAAAAGAGAAAGAGATCGGTGAGAGGCCATGTTAGACTAGAGGGACGCAAAAGAGGGGTTGCAGAGTAGGTTTTGCAGCCTTTTGTCTCTGCTTAGCTCTCTACTCTGCCTCCCCTGCAGGACTCAAATTAAAGAAAAGGATGAAGCCAAAGAAGAAGACAAAGAGGGAGGAAGCCTGAGATGATCATTGACAATCGGGGCAGCATTTGATAGTTGTCGGTCAAGTGCCGCAATTGTTGAAATCGCACGCCAGACACAACGCTCGAAGAAGATAAAGGAAGAGAGAGAGACAAAAATAGGGAAGGGGAGAGAGATTGTGTATATGTATACGTATATGTATGTATATATTATGTACGTATATGTCTGTATACATGTAAATATTTATATATTTTGTCTGTATATGTATATGTGTGTATCCATATATATATATATAGTTTGCCTGTGTATAATACGTATGTAATACATATTTTGCATATCATCACATCCCACCTTTTCACCTTTTACGTGAGATGTGTTAGTATTTGACGTTTACTTGGTTAACCTTCCCCCTCTCCGTATGAGATACGGTTAGGTACGTCTGTTGGTTACACCACCTTTGCTCATTTCACGTGAAATGTGTTAGGATTTGAAGTTTACCCGGTTAAAACCTTCCCCTTCTCCGTATCAGATATGGTTAGGTACGTCTATTGGTTACACCACTTTTGCTCCTTGCACGCGAAAACGTGTTTGGATTTGAAGCCTACCTGGTTAAAATCTTCCCCCTTTCCGTGTGCGATACGGTTAGGTACACCTGTTGGTTACACCACCTTTACTCCTTTCACGTGAAACGTGTTAGGATTTGACGTTTACCCTGGTTAAAACATTTCCCCTTTCCGTATGAGATATGATTAAGTATGTCTGTTGGTTACACCACATTTGTTCGTTTCACGTGAAATGTGTTAGAATTTGATGTTTACCCGATTAAAGCCTTCCTTCTTTCCGTATGAGATAACGGTTAGGTACGCTATTGGTTTCACCACCTTTGTTCCTTTCACGTGAAATGTGCTAGAATTTGATGTTTACCTTCCTCATCTCCGTATGAGATACGGTTAGGTACGCCTGTTGGTTACAAAAACCTTTGCTCATTTCACGTGAAACGTGTTAGGATTAGATGTTTACCTGATTAAAACTTTCCTCTCTCGTATGAGATACGGTTAGGAACGCCTGTTGGTTGCACCACATTTTCACCTTTCACGTGAAATGTGTTAGGATTTGATGTTTACCTAGTTAAAACCTTTCTCCTTTCCGTATGAAATACAGTTAGGTACGCCTGTTGGTTACACCACCTTTGTTCCTTTCATGTGAAACGTGTTAGGATTTGATGTTTACCCAGTTAAAACCTTCCCATTCTCCATATGAGATACGGTTAGGTACGCTGTTGGTTACACCACCTTTGCTTCCTTTCACATGAAATGTGTT
Source organism: Camellia granthamiana (assembly GCA_036172215.1). Classification (NCBI taxonomy): domain Eukaryota; kingdom Viridiplantae; phylum Streptophyta; class Magnoliopsida; order Ericales; family Theaceae; genus Camellia; species Camellia granthamiana. Next base: position 39,683,685 of record CM069909.1, on the reverse strand, counting down.
AGGATGTGACATTTACCTGGTTAAAATCTTTTCCTATCCCATAGGAAATACAGTTAGGTACGTCTGTTGGTTATACTACCTTTTCTCCTCTCGCGTGAGACGCGTTTGGATTTGTTCACTATTTCTCCTTTCGCGTCAGACATGTTTGGATTGTTCACTATTTCTCCTCTCACATGAGATGTGTTTGGATTCATTCACTATTTCTTCTCTCGCGTGAGATGCATTTAGATCTCAAGTTCACCTTTCTCTTTCACCATTTCCTCATTTCGCGTGAGATGCGTTAGGTTGTTGATTCACTTGGTTAAA